>CM064527.1:35292324-35932324 GCA_032716605.1 Paralithodes platypus | reverse complement strand
ACACACACACACATACACACACACACAGCCCGTAGCCTAGTGGTAGAGCTCTCGTCTCACACACGAGGGGCCGGGGGTTCAATCCCCGGCCGGGCGGAGACAAATTGGGCTTGTCTCCTTTCATGTGTTAGCCTCAGTTCACCTAGCTGTAAATAGGTACCTGGAATAAGTGTACGACGTTGTGACGTCCCATCTGGGGTTGGTAAAAATGGTACAAGGCGAGATGGGTATCATATGGTTCACCTAAGCTGATGGCTACCTAAGCCTTCAGGCGAGACGGTACCGTCTATAGTGAGAATGGTACCATACAGATCCATCCTAAGCCTTCGTTTCCGATTTCGCCAATTGGCTAAAAATACAGACTACACACACATCCACAGCCATTCCAACGATACATATAACACCTACACATATAGGAGGCGGGAAATAACGAGCAATGCTCACTCCCGCAATACAACTAGAGTAAGTACAACTAGAGTAAGTACACACACACACACTTACACACACACATTGTACGCATTTCTTCCTAAAATTTGTATATTCTCAATCTCTCTCTCTCTCTCTCTCTCTCTCTCTCTCTCTCTCTCTCTCTCTCTCTCTCATGGCAATTAGAAAATTCCAGACACCCCTAAACAGTCTTTTACGGGTATTATTGAATCAGCCTGAACGCACTGTACTGCCTTTTTGCTAGAAGAGGTAATAGCGAACAGAAGAGAGAGATGGGGAGCGTAGTTATGAGTTGGGAGGGGGGTGCGGGTAATTATGAAGGGTGGTGAGGGGGATAGTAACGAGTAGGGAGAGTGGGGATAAATATGAGTGGGAAGAGGGGGAGGGGGGTAGTTGTGATGTGGGAGAGGGGGGAGAGTGATGGCAAGCACTGAGGAATGATGTGTGGGAGGACAGGAGGGGAGAGTGGAGTAGGGAAATCATAAAATACAATACACCTTTCCCTTGTGTCTATCCACTATTTTTACCCCCGTTTCGCCATTCTCCGACCTCTTCAAAAAAGTCCTTCCAATCTGAGAGCACCCCCACACACAAACACTCACATATACTAACATACACAATTACACACACACCCACACATAATACCCACACGCTCACATATACTGGTATAAACACACCCACACATAATACCCACACACTCACATATACTGGCATGCATTAACACCCACATAATACCCACACACTCACATATACTGGCATACACACCCACCCACATAATACCCACACACTCACATATACTGGCATACACACCCACCCACATAATACCCACACACTCACATATACTGGCATACATACCCACCCACATAATACCCACACACTCACATATACTGGCATACACACACACCCACATAAAACCCACACACTCACATATACTGGCATACACACCCACCCACATAATACCCACACACTCACATATACTGGCATACACACCGACCCACATAATACCCACACACTCATATATACTGGCATACACACACACCCACAGAATACCCACACACTTACATATACTGGCATACACACACTGTTACGATCTAGGTTCTCAAAGACACAGGGCTCTTCAACATTGGACTAGCTAATGGCAAAAAGCAACAACGGTAACACTAGATCCAACCCCTGCCTTAAACACTGGAAAACAAAACACCATTACCGCCCTGAGTCGTGCCTGGACAACGAGGTATCCTATGACTCGGTAACTGGTGCACACACACTAGGCTGACGCTCAATGAAACAGCCTATTCTCAAACAGTAAAAGATTACTCGATTATGTTACACAAAGAAAAGATAGTTAACGTGATTAATTAACGTTACGGTAGATGCTCAAATAACTGGCACTCCTGTATTAAAGAAAGTGCAATGCTAGTCCTGCAACATCAACTGGAAACTTCTGAAATAAGTCTGATGCTGGGAAGATGTTCGTAAAGAATCTTGAACAATTATAATGCAGAATACGGGACACAATAAATGCTAGGACATATAGTAATAATAGGCAGGCGAATAATAAAGAATGCGCAAAGGTAGTAATGCTCGACAACTAAAGAAATGCTTCGTGACACAACGCAACAGCCTACTCGGGTTGTGCAACTCAACAACAACCTCGGCTCAAATGTGCAGTGAATAATAATGCTGCATACATATAATAATGGGGCTTATCTCTAACCAGTGTCTGCTCAGTTAATAAAGTCTAGCTGGGGTATCAAGGCAGGACAACAATGGGCGAGCATGCGGCTCGTAGCCTAACGTTGTCCGAGGGTGGTATAATGAAGATTACGTTATATGACGGGGATGCTCTCTTGATAAATCTAGGTCTCTAGTACCTAGCTCTATCCTGGCGATCCCTCAGAAGTCAACACAAAGAGGCAGCACTATGTTGTGAGGGATAGGCTATGGCCCTCTCACACCACAGTGCTGTGCTCGTAAAGTAAACCAACCCGAAGACAACTTAGGCTCCCACAGTACCTGTCGATGTCGTGCAGAGCTTAGCTAACACTGCACACATCGGAGACAACGACACAGTAACCTTACCCCTAGTCTAGGTTTAGATAACCAAGCAGAATCACTCAACACCTTGCAAGGGAGACATATACCGGTCTACCACATTCCTCAGAGAGGACACATACGGAAAAGTCCGTCTCTCTAAACCTCAATAAAGCATAATACCTCCTTAACCTAATACATGGAAATATCTGAGAGCTTCGCGTACAATACAACTGGTCGACGGTGCGTCTATGCTGAAACCAGAAGGGATGTTGAGTTTAATAAAGATTAGAAAATGGAAAGGAGAAGTCGAGAGAGAGAGATAGTATGCAACTCGCGAGTATGGGGGACAGAATTGCAAAGGATGTAGGTGATATGCGTGTCAGGCAAGCTCTGAGCTGGTAAAAAACACGAGGCAGCGACGGGAAGGGACCAGTTGACCACCCGGCCGCCAACGCCGTCAGCTCCCAAGCGAGCCGTGTCATAGCTCACCACGCTGCTGGGTGTACTCCTTCACACTCTCTCGCTCGCCTCCCACACAAGCAACATTTATATTATAGCGAATATAAAATATAAGGCACGGCCACAGACCAAAACATAGACCACTTCTAGACTGTCTGTGGCAACACGACACTAATGAAATAAAGCAGATCATTCTAGGACATGGAGGGATAGACAGACTAATGAGGAAGTAAGAAGGAGGTGTGGTGTGGAGGTAGATGTGCTGGAAAGTGTGAAAAGGAACAACTTGAGATGGTTCGGCCATATGGAACGTATGGAAAGCGAGAGAATGACTAAGAAGGTGTACGAGAGCGAGGTGGAGGGACAGAGGGGGAGAGGTAGACCGAATATGAGGTGGAGGGATGGAGTGAGGAACTACATGAACGAAGGCGGTGCTGGTTGGGGGGAGGGGCGTCGACTGACTGGGGACAGAGGTGCATGGGGGCGGTTCGTTCGTGGCCACCCCTTCGGGGATCACGGTGTCAGGCAATAGATAGATAGATAGATAGATTCTAGGACAACAGTAGCCTATCCCCCCATCCTGGTGAGCGCTAGCGAGCTGCAATGCCCCACGCAACCATTCTGCTAACGCCGGGAGGCGTCACACCCCCCCCAAGATATGGGACACTCAACCATGAGCCCATATCTGAACAGGCAGAATGTCGCTAAAATCTGCCACTCCTAACCACTCTTCACTCATGGAATGCAAGCTCAGTCTCCTCAAAAAAAAAATACAAAATTTGTATATAAAAAAAAATCTTATCACCTTTCACAAATATAATACATTAATTCATAACATTGTGCTCCCAGAGCGAGCTTTAAGAAGCACAGCCTACTGAGGGAAAATCATCTGCACTCAGTACTCAGCTACAATATTATCTTAAAATTAATTATTAAAAAGGAAGAGTTTTTATTTAATTTTTCATATTTTATTTTAATGTTGTTTTTTGGCGGCTACTATAGATGTAGCCTAATTTTCTTCTAATCAAAGCCAACAACTCCTGCCCTGCGACCCTACGCTGATGCTACACACGCGAGCCAACAAGCACCAGCGCAAAAATACACCGCGAGCCAAGACAGGAGGCTATATCAACATACTGTGGTAGCCTACCCCAGATCCTCCACCCGCGACAAACAGTTCGCAATCACATTCTCACAACCGGCAATATGGCGAATGTCTAAGTTGTACTCTTGCAACATGAGCGACCATCTGGTCAGCCTCATATTCCGGTTGTGGAATTGATTGAGGAATTTAAGCGGGTGGTGGTCGGTATACACTACCACGACTGGCCCATATGCAGGAACATAGACCTCAAAGTGTCTGAGCGCTAACACGATTGCCAGCAGTTCCTTTTCAACAACTGAATAGTTTTCTGTGCTGAATTAAATTTCTTTGAAAAGAAACTGACTGGATGCTCAAGACCTTCCTCGTCTGTCTGCAAAAGTACGGCACCAGCCCCTACTCCGCTGGCATCAGTCGCCAACTGAAATGGTCGTTCAAAGTCCGGGGCCCTGAGGATAGGGTGAGTGCATAAAAGGTGTTTAACTATTCGAAACGCCTGCTCACACTCAGGTGCCCAGCGGAACTTTTTATCTTTAGCTAGTAGATCTGTCAAAGGAGCTAACACAGTAGAATAGCCTCTTATAAAGCGGCGGTAATACCCAATCATGCCCAAAAATCTCATGATCTGCCGCTTGGTGGTCGGCCTGGGGAACAAGTCGATAGCCTGTATCTTCTGTTGGGGCGGGCTCACCTGCCCTAACCCAACCACAAACCCCAGATACTGCACCGTGGCTTGCACAAAGTCACACTTGCCCAGATTAACCACCAAGCCTGCTTTACTAAGTTGACTAAATAAGGCTTCTATGTGCTCACAGTGACTTTGGAAATCGTTGTCATAAATGATCACATCATCAAGGTAGACAGTACAGTTTGGGATGTCTGCTATGATGTCGTTCATTAAGCTCTGGAAAGTGGCCGGTGCATTTTTCAGACCATATGGCATCACGTTGCAACGGTAAGTACTGCCATCCACCACAATCCCCGCACACCTCTTTAGCACGCTCTGACAGTGGTACTTGCCAGTAGCCTTTGACGAGGTCTACCTTGGTCAAGTACCTTGCTTTCCCGATCTTAACCACGCTGTCATCCACCCGGGGAAGAGGATATGCATTGGTGGGGGTCAACCCGTTCAACCGCCTAAAGTCAATGCAGAACCGAACTTTTCCATCAGGTTTGGGCTGCAGAGTGACAGGAGAAGTCCACCGTACTGCCCCCTTCTCGATCAAGCCTCTCGCCAGCATATACTCCACCTCATCCCTGAGCGCTGGGAGTTTAATGGGTGGCATCCGATAAGGTATCGACTTGAAGGGGGGGGGTGCTCTCCTACGTCGACATCATGCACCGCTTGAGTAGTGAGGCCTGGGTGCTCGGCAAATACAGTGGGGTATGAATCGACCAGGCGCTGCACTGCCACCTGCTGTTCCTCCGGCAGGTGCGCCAGAGCATCGTGGGCACATTGGCTCGAATTCCCCGTCCACTGATCAGCCGAGACATGACAATCCCAGTTATCATCCACCTGATCATTGCTGCCCTCCTCTCCTTCTCCACCATGACTGCGGCAGGTCAACACAGGGACAGCTAGTGACTCAGGTGGGCGCCTCACATACTCCTTCAACAAATTAATGTGGCATATTTGGTTACGCTTCTTCCGGTCTGGAGTGGCAACTAGGTAATCTAGATCGGAGATCTTTGACACCACCCGATAAGGCCCAGCGTACTTGGCAGCCAGAGGATGACCTGACAAAGGCAACAGGACCAACACCTCTTGACCTACCTGAAACTCCCGGAGTTTCGCCTTAGTATCGTACCTGTCCTTCAGACGGGCCTGCGAACTTACCAAATTACGCCCTGCCAGCTCCAGACTTCTAAGCATTCTCTCCCTGCTCTCGAGGACGTATCTCAACATAGAACATGGCTTAGCGGTACCCTCCCAAATATCTTTCACCATGTGGAGAGGGCCCCTCACCTGATGCCCGAAAACAAGCTCATTCGGACTGAAACCGAGACTCTCTCCAGGTACTTCTCTTGCCGCGAACAAAACATACGGCAGACCAAGGTCCCAATCCTTTCCGTTCTCTGCGCAGTAACATCGAAGCATGCTTTTCAGCGTGGCGTGCCACCTCTCCAACACCCCTTGACTCTCCGGGTGATACGCAGAAGAGACGACAGTGCTGATGCCATGCTGAATCATAGTTTGTTTGAACAGATTAGATGTAAAATTGGTCCGATTGCACCTCTTGCGGGTAACCATACCGCGAGCAATACAAGAGCAGGTTCCGGACAGCAGTTTTCGCCGTGCCATTTCTCATTGGATATGCATCAGGATAACGAGTGGCCACATCCATGATAGTTAATAGAAACCTATCACCGGCACTAGTAGGGGGTAGGGGTCCGACCATATCAACGATGACCTTACTGAAGGGCGGTCCAATGACAGGAATGGGGTGCAACGGGGCTCTCGGAATTGTTTGGTTAGGTTTTCAAACCCTCTGGCACGTATGACACATTTGCTATCCAGGTTACTACCTGCCCCTTCAACCCTGGCCACCAAAAAAAAAATCTAAAGCCGCCACCGTTTTTCTCACCCCTAGATATCCTGCCAGTGGTACGTCATGCGCCAACCTCAGTAGGCTATCCCTGCACTCCCGTGGCACCACCAACTGGTCCACTACTCCGGACCCCTCTTGCCAACTACTTTTAGGGTCTTGAAAACGCCTATAGAGGATGCCTTCTAAATACAAAAAATCTCCTGGCTGTGCATCGCCGTCCTCGTCGAGCTCTACAGCTCCATTAGCACACGTTTGGAGCTCAGGGTCTTCCAGCTGCAACCGACGTATATCTGAGGGTGCCAAGCGATCTAACTGCTCCCGGAGCAATGCATGACCTTCCCCGATACTGGGCTGCTCCCTCTGTCTCTCTCGATGTACATAACGTTGCTGTCGTGGAGTCTCGTCATGCCCAGCCTCGTCACTCTCGATGACAGGCCCAGGGGCTACTCCAGAATTTAGTAATGGTGCTAATACTGAATCACCCAGGAGAGCCGCCGAGTCAAAACTCTTAAAACCAACTCCAGCTTTAGCCTCCTCCTGTTGATCGTTCCTCCGCTGGTCTGAAGACGGAGGACTAGGCGGTGACACTTTAGCTGCCCGAGCTCGGGTGACAACACACGCCATGGGTTGTGTCTGGCACCGCTCGACCCACTCTTGCTCTTCAATACTCTCGTCGGCCGGCCTCTCGGCAATGACTAAGGGTAGAACCTCAGAAGCGGGCATTGCAAAGTCGTTGCCGAGAAGAAGGTCGACGCCGTCCACTGGCAATTTCTTCACAATCCCGACATCCAATTCACGTGCCACACCATCCACCTCCAACTCCAACCGCACTAACGGGTATGACCGAGTTGCATTAATACCCTGCACCACTACCACCCGAGCCGCGTTTATAGGGTAGCCAGTCAAGTTTTTCATCAGAGTCTGGGAAGCACCTGTATCACGCAATACCTCTACTCCTTGCTTGCGCCCCGCCCACATCACGCAACCCCGCCCTCTATGGTCGCAAAAAACATCCTGAGCAGGGTTCGAGCCTCCCAGGTGCTTCTGCATTGGCTGTGCCTCAGCCTCTGACGAACTGCCCCGGGCAAACTCAGACGACTTCGGAGACACACCATTGTTGAAGGCCAAAGACACAGCTGCTGTAGGTGGTTTGCTAGGACAGACTCTTGCAAAGTGCCCCTTTTTATGACAATGATAACACTCCAACTCCCCTTTGGGCTTCCCTTGGTACAGGGAAGGGCCCGGCCCCTTCTTAAACGGGACGGTGCTAGTCTTGTGGTCAGTCTTGGTATCATGGCTCTTGTACTTGTTTGCATAAGGTATATCACTAACTCGGGGGGGTGGGGCATCACGCCCCTTGTTACCTGCCTCACTACGCTGGGCAGACCCGCACCCACGAATTAGTGATAGCCGGAGGTCAGCCATCTCAGCTGCCTCCTGTAGAGTTTTTGGTTGCTTTTCTTTCAGGTTTAACGTCAGGTCGCCGCCCGTGCATTTGAAAAACTGCTCTAAAAGCACCAACTGTTTAATGTCGTCAAACGTAGTAGCTTTCTCCGACCTCAGCCAATTCCCAAAAGCATCGGACAGCTCCCGGGCATGTTCCAAAAAGGTGCTCTCCCGACCCTTGGTAACACCCGGAACTTCAACCTGTACGTCTCTGGTTGTAGTTCGTATGCTCCCAGGACAGCCTCCTTGAGTTCCTCATAGATAATACACGACTCTATAGGCAATGCATCATAAGCCTTGAGTCCCTTGCCCACAAGTCTAGAGGAAACAAGGGCTGCCCACTTCTCCCCAGGCCACTGGTGTTCCTGGCACTTCTTCTCGAATCTCATGAAAAATTTGGTGACACCCGACTCATCAAATACAGGGACTAGCTTCAACAGGTGCGACAAAGACTGATCATGCCCACGATTCCCACCACCGAGACATTGCCCTGTCGTTTCCACCCGAGTCTTCTCAAGATCGATATCTGCATGGTACCTGGTAGACTCAGCCTCCGACTGGGCTTTTATTCTTGCGAGTTCGAGATCAGTCAGTTGTTTAGCCTCAGCGAGTTCGAGATCAGCCTGTCACTTAGCCTCTATCTTAGCGAGTTCGAGACGTTCCTCACGCTCAGCCTGCATCTTAGCCATCTCAAGCTGGAAGAGCATTTCTGTAGTGAAACTTTGAGGAGAAGGTGCAACTATTGGAGGCCCCCCCAGCGATCCTAAACCACGCTGCCAGCGGCTATCGGCCTGCGGGAAGGTACTAAACTCCGGCACCCTAGAGGTCCCGATGGGAGTAGAGTGGAGGGGGGGCTCGAGCAGAAGTCCCCGAGCACCCTCTCCACCCTGGACCTCACTAGCCGCCCCCAGTACGCAAGCCCTCAAATCGTTCTTCTTGATGCCATGAGCCACCTTAAGCCCCATGAGGGGAGCCAAACACTGTAGGCCATACTTGCTAATTCCCTCTAGTCGGTCAGCTGTTATAGGCACCTCCAAAAACTTCTTTGCGGCCTCCTCACTAGTTACTAACCCCCCTGGCATCTGCCCATCAGAGCCTGCATCATTCCCTGAACCCTCAGTATGATCTGATTCGTCTCCCATGGTGTCCACCAAAAATTCTCACATTTATAAAAAAAATAAAAAAAAGTACCCAAGCTCCTATGTAGCACTATTCACTTGCCAAAAATGTCTGAAGACTCTCAAGTGCTATACTACTTTGCCAAAAAAAATCTAACGTGCCCACTATATTCCTCAATAAAACAAATGACCACAACAATCCTGCAATTATCTCTTAGTTCACAAGATCTTGAGCTAGGTCGCCATTTGTTACGATCCAGATTCTCAAAGACACAGGGCTCTTCAACATTGGACTAGATAATGGCAAAAAGCAACAACGGTAACACTAGATCCAACCCCTGCCTTAAACACTGGAAAACAAAACACCATTACCGCCCTGAGTCGTGCCTGGACAACGAGGTATCCTATGACTCGGTAACTGGTGCACACACACTAGGCTGACGCTCCATGAAACAGCCTATTCTCAAACAGTAAAAGATTACTCGATTATGTTACACAAAGAAAAGATAGTTAACGTGATTAATTAACGTTACGGTAGATACTCAAATAACTGGCACTCCTGTATTAAAGAAAGTGCAATGCTAGTCCTGCAACATCAACTGGAAACTTCTGAAATAAGTCTGATGCTGGGAAGATGTTCGTAAAGAATCTTGAACAATTATAATGCAGAATACAGGTCACAATTAATGCTAGGAAATATAGTAATAATAGGCAGGCGAATAATAAAGACTGCACAAAGGTAGTAATGCTCGACAACTAAAGAAATTCTTCGTGACACAACGCAACAGCTTACTCGGGTTGTGCAACTCAACAACAACCTCGGCTCAAAAGTGCAGTGAATAATAATGCTGCATACATATAATAATGGGGCTTATCTCTAACCAGTGTCTGCTCAGTTAATAATGTCTAGCTGGGGTATCAAGGCAGGGCAACAATGGGCGAGCATGCGGCTCGTAGCCTAACGTTGTCCGAGGGTGGTATAATGAAGATTACGTTATATGACGGGGATGCTCTCTTGATAAATCTAGGTCTCTAGTACCTAGCTCTATCCTGGCGATCCCTCAGAAGTCAACACAAAGAGGCAGCACTATGTTGTGAGGGATAGGCTATGGCCCTCTCACACCACAGCGCTGTGCTCGCAAAGTAAACCAACCCGAAGACAACTTAGGCTCCCACAGTACCTGTCGATGTCGTGCAGAGCTTAGCTAACACTGCACACATCGGAGACAACGACACAGTAACCTTACCCCTAGTCTAGCTTTAGATAACCAAGCAGAATCACTCAACACCTTGCAAGGGAGACATATACCGGTCTACAACCTTCCCGAGAGAGGACACATACGGAAAAGTCCGTCTCTCTAAACCTCAATAATGTAATACCTCCTTAACCTAATACATGGAAATATCTGAGAGCTTCGCGTACAATACGACTGGTCGACGGTGAACGTCTATGCTGAAACCAGAAGGGATGTTGAGTTTAATAAAGATTAGAGAATGAGAAAGGAGAAGTCGAGAGAGAGAGATAGTATGCAAAGTGGCGAGTATGGGGGACAGAATTGCAAAGGATGTAGGTGATACGCGTGTCAGGCAAGCTCTGAGCTGGTAAAAAACACGAGGCAGCGACGGGAAGGGACTAGTTGACCACCCGGCCGCCAACGCCGTCAGCGCCCAAGCGAGCCGTGTCATAGCTCACCACGCTGCTGGGTGTACTCCTTCACACTCTCTCGCTCGCCTCCCACACAAGCAACATTTATATTATAGCGAATATAAAATATAAGGCGCGGCCACAGACCAAAACAAAGACCATTTGTAGACTGTCTGTGGCAACATGACACTAATGAAATAAAGCAGATCATTCTAGGACAACTGTAGCCTATCCCCCCATCCTGGCGAGCGCTAGCGAGCTGCAATGCCCCACGCAACCATTCTGCTAACGCCGGGAGGCGTCACAACACACCCACATAATACCCACACACTTACATATACTGTCATACACACACACACCCACATAATGCCGAAACACTAACATATAGTGGCATACACACACACACCCACATAATACCCACACACTCACATATACTGACATACACACACCCACACATAATACCCACACACTCACATATACTGGCATACACATTACACACACACTCACATATACTAGCATATACACACACCCACATAATACCCACACACTCACATTTACGGGAAAACACACACTCAAACTTTTGTTGTTTTCTATATTCCAACTACTCCCTCTCTGGCATATGCTGAGAGCCTGTACACTCCACCGCTGAACACGGTGAGGCCCGTGAGATCTTGTTCCAGTCTAGGGAGTGAGACATGCGAAGCACCAACTCACGACTCGAAGCAACCTCATCTCTGAAGCTGCCTCGCCTCTGCGCTTCACCATCTCATCCCCCAGCCTCGGACCTTCACTCTCAGAACGCCACCTATTGAGCAATTAACTCACTAGGCATTGCCACCCTGTAGCATATTTTAAATATGGGAATATTCATACAATGCTATTTAATCAGGGAATAATGACGGTTTAAGCGGGTATTTTTTTTGTTTTGGCATTTCGGTGTGCTGTGGTAATGCACTGACACCAGGTACAGCACAAATTCCATCCCAATAACATTTTCCCATTGACATATTGGGAATCCGGGTCCACCGGCAAGACCGGCAAGTCTTGTCCAGTGGCAAGACCACTCCGCCGCACATCCCCTAAATACACACACACTCACATATGCTATACTTAACATAATACATAACATATACATAACAGCTGGCCCCTGTTAATACAATGTACGTCATCCACGTTGGATCCAACGATGTACAGCGTACCCGGTCGGAAGATTTGCTTTTAAAGTAACAGCAGCTGATCAAGTCGTTTAAGGAGAAGTCATCAAGGATCATCGTCTCAGGAATCGTCCCCCGGCTCAGTGTAGAGAGCCGATTTTACAACATAGCCACCAGCACAAATCGTTGTCTAGCAAACCTCTGCAGGAAGGAGAACGTGGGATTCGTCGACACCTGGGACAATTTCTACTACGATGACTATTTGTTTTCGGACGATGGAGTTCATCTGAACCATGTGGGAGCAGCACGTTTTGGGCGTCGTCTCAACGATGCGGTGAAGGATTTTCGGAGAAGAAATCGACTCAGCACAGGACAACCAGAGGAGGACCGAAGACAGCGGGGACGGCAACCTACAAAATAATTAAATACTAATCCGTCAAGTACCTCGAATTTGGATAAAGCTCCACCAACATGACCCAAATTCAAAACCGCCAGGGATAACGACCGAGGACCGAGGACAGCCATGAATGTAAATGTAGATCCGACTAGAACCAAAAATTCGATGAAAGAACGTTCTGTGAGTTCTAAAACCGCAACTTTAAAGGTTTTCTATGCAAATGCTCGTAGCATACGCAATAAATTTTCAGATTTAGAGGAACTAGTGTTTACAGAAAACTATGATGTGATTGGCATAACAGAATCTTGGCTCAATACAGAAGATAGAGACTTTTTAGCAGAGTATTCACTTCCCGGTTATGTAATGTTTGAGAACAGCCGAATAAATAAAAATGGAGGTGGCGTTTTATTTTATATCAAAGAAAGTCTTAACCCGACCCTCGTGTCAAAACCTCAAATTGTGAACGTCGACATATCTTTTGTGCTAATAAAGAATAATAAAGGTACAAAAATAATACTTGCGTTAATATACAGACCTCCAGCTCAATCAGTGCAAACTGACCGATAAATTTATGAACAAATTGCAGATGTAAGTAACTCACAAGATACCGTAATTTTTGGCGACTTTAATTTAACTGTGACCAAGTGGGGTGATACTCTTACTTCACACTCCGGACATGACTTATATACGAACTTACAAGAGAGTTCGCTTTATCAATTTGTTCGAACACCGACCCGTGGTAATAACGTTCTTGACATTGTACTTGCAACAAAAGAAGAATTGATAGAGAATTTGAATGTTGGTGATGAATTCAGTAACAGCGACCATTGTACGATAACTTTCACTTTAAACTTTACTAGTAACGAACCAAATAGTAGCATCGAAAAAGTCCCTAATTTCAAGAAAGCAAACTTCCATAAACTTAGAGCTATGTTTAAAGAAACTGACTGGAGCTTTTTAATTAACAATAACGACATAAATACATCTTGGAAGTTATTCGAAACCACTTACCTAAAAGCAGTGCAAGACTGCATACCATCGAAAATACGGCGTCCAGGCCATAATAATAAGCCCAAATGGTGGAATAAAGATATTTCAAACTCCCTGCTTGCTAAAAAATTTGCTAATGATAGATTAAAATCCTCACAAAATGACGAAGAACAGGTGAAATTTGTAGAGCTACGACGCAAAGCCAAAAAGTTAATTAAGCAAAGTAAAAAGACCTTAGAGTTACATATTGCGAATCAAAGTAAAACAAACCCGAAAGAATTCTATAGTTATATCAGAAAGAAAAAAGTAGTTACTTCAACTGTTGGACCGTTAGTCGATGAAAATGGAGAATACACCAAAGACGAAGTACAAATGAGTAATGCCCTCAATACCTTCTTTGCATCAGTTTTTACAACAGAAGACCTCAGTGATATCCCTACACCATCGCCGATTCAGATTGATAATTCAGATGTTCTAAGCAATATCACCGTTACAGAGAGAGAAGTATTGAATTGTTTAGATAAACTCAAAGTAAATAAAACGCCAGGACCTGATACAATCTCGCCTAGAGTTCTAAAGGAAGCTAAGGATGAGCTCTCCAAACCACTGACATTACTATTCAATAAATCCTTGCAATCTGGAACTGTGCCTGATCAGTGGAAGCTAGCCAACGTAACACCGATATTAAAAAAAGGCAGCAAATCCTTACCCAGTAACTATCGTCCAATTAGCTTAACCTCAGTTGTATGTAAAATGCTAGAAACAGTCATACGAGACAGACTCGTAAATCACTTAGAGGAAAATAACATACTTAAAGATACTCAACACGGCTTTCGTAAAAAACGTTCCTGTTTAACAAACCTCTCAGACTTCTTCCACGATATCCTCAACCTCTACGATGAGAGTAAAGCTGTAGATATTATATACCTTGATTTTCAAAAGGCCTTTGACAAAGTTCCCCACAAACGTTTACTGCTAAAACTAAAAGCGCATGGAATACAAGACGGTGTGTTGAAATGGATAGAAAATTGGCTCAGCAACAGAAAGCAAAGGGTAGTCATAAACAGGAAGGCATCTAAATGGACCAATGTAAGTAGCGGGGTACCCCAGGGATCGGTACTAGGACCAATTCTCTTTCTAATTTACATCAACGACATAGATGAGGGTCTCACCTGTACAATCTCAAAATTTGCTGACGATACAAAAATTGCAAATAGCGTACTCTCAAAAGAACAAGTTGACGATATGCAACACAATCTAGATAAATTGTCATGTTGGGCCCAAATTTGGCTAATGAGTTTCAATGCGGTGTAAATGTAAAGTACTACATGTCGGATACCTAAATGAGAAAGCAAACCATTCGATGAATGACACTCAGCTTAAGAATGTAAACAGAGAAACCGATCTGGGAGTAACAATATCGAGTAACCTAAATCCTAGTCAACAATGTTCAGAAGTTGTTAAGAAGGCAAACAAAATAATTGGCTTTATAGGCAGGTCATTTGAGCATAAATCCAAAGAAGTTATCCTAACCCTTTACAATTCCTCAGTCCGCCCTCTTCTGGAATACTGCATTCAATCCTGGTGCCCTTATTACCAAAAAGATATAAACAAGCTAGAATGAGTTCAACGTAGAGTTACCAAAATGATACCTAGCCTAAAGAACAAACCATACGAAGAGCGTCTTAGAGAATTAAATCTATTTCCTTTAACCCAGCGCAGATTAAGAGGTGACTTAATTCAAGTGTTCAAAATCATCAAAAGCATCGACAATATGAACTGTATTAAGTAGGTAGTAGGGGTAGGCAGCCCCGCCCAGGGAAGTACTACCGCCAAGGATTCGGGAGACTCAGGGAATAGCCTGAATTCCATTTTCTCTCCCAGGCCTTGGTAGCTGGATACATATCTTTCTGCCTCACACATCAGGGGTATCAGGAAAACCCTCTTTATATAACATACACATCCAACTTCACGACATTGCCCTACATTGCTATCCTCTATCCATAAAACACTACTCTTCCCACTACATATCATACATGTAACACCATACACCTTACCCAATAAACATGGCAGAACAATTGTTAAGAGCAAACCTGGTGGTCCCTCGGATATCCACCCCCGGCACGGTTGGGTCATTGACACAGGGCCCTCCCGGTCGTCATCATGCGACTGTGTCAAGAGCATTGCAACGTCCCAAAGCTGCTCGTCGGTGCAGCTTTTTCTTTAGCAATATAAGGGGACTTCACTCTAACATCAATTCTGTACACCAATTTCTTCAAGCAGAATCTCCTACTCTCCTTTTTTTGACAGAGACTCAAGTAACATCCACATCTGACACGTCTAGATTTAATTTTCCAGGTTACCAACTGCTCCAAAATTTCAGACCTAAAGGAGGTGTATGTTGCTTCGCAAAATCTGAAATTGCCCTGGAGGAGGTTACTAGTTTCAATTGTCCCTATTTTGATTATTCTATATACAAATTAATTTCTGCTGGTAAATTTAAATACATATGTTGCATCTACCGTTCCCCAAATACTCCTCCAGAGCAAAGTCTTTTTGATTCTCTGTCCTCACAACTCAGTGTCCTCAACTTAAATGCTTCTTCTGAAATCACTGTGTTGGGTGATTTTAATGTCCATAATGTTGAATGGCTCACTCATTCAGCCAGGACTGATGATGCTGGTCTTGAATGTGAGCTATTTGCAGACTCATTTAATCTCACTCAACTAGTCAACCAACCCACCCGTGTACCAGATAATCCTAATCATAATTCCCACCTACTGGACTTATTTTTAACAACCAATTCAGAAAATTATGATGTTACAGTGAGGTCCCCGCTTGGATCTTCTGATCACGGTCTGATACAGGCCACCTGTCTATCACCTACCACACCTTCCCACTCTGAACCTGTTTTGGTGACTAAATGGCATTACGATAGGGCAGACTGGGAGGGTCTTCAAGGTTTCTTTATTGATATTCCCTGGACCTCTTTCTTTTCTAATGATGCACACTCCACCTTGAGCCACATACAAGATTTTGTAAAAATTGGAATGGAAACTTTTATTCCTCATCAAAAGTACAGTAAAAGATCTAATTCACCTAAATGGTTTGACCATAATTGTGCTAGAGTAACTGAACAAAAAGCAATAGCCTACAATGCATACACAAGATCAAAAACACATGAAGCCTTTAATTACTTTAGAAACATCAGAAATCATGCCAAAACTGTATTAAACCTAACTAAATCAAACTTTCTCCACAAGCAGGCAAATAAACTTCTAAATAATCCAAATGATAACAAAATATTTTGGTCTACTCTTAACTCATTTAAATCCAACTTCACTACTGCTTCATCCATTCCACCATTAAAATCTCCGACTGGCAATCTTGTAAGTGACCCACGAGGTAAAGCTAACCTTCTTGCGGATATTTTCTCCACCAACTCAACCTTAGATGAAATAATCAAGATGTCCCTGTACTTAATTTTAATTCGCCTGAAATTCCCTCACTTAAGATCCACACCAGACATGTCAAAACTATTTTGCAGAATCTCTCGGTAGATAAGGCTCCTGGTCCAGATGAAATTCCTCCAATAGTACTTACGAATTGCTCCTTGGTGCTCGCTCCTGTATTGGCAAAAATTGTCCGTCTGTGTACTCATACCTCATGCTTCCCAGTACCCTGGAAAGAAGCAAACATCCATCCAGTTCCTAAAAAAGGTGCCTCTTCAGATCCATCAAACTACAGACCAATAGCTATAACTTCCACTCTTGGTAAAGTCTTTGAAATTATATTAAATAATCACATAATTAAGCATCTTGAGAATAATAAATTAATCAGTGATAGGCAATATGGTTTTAGACGATGTCGATCAACTGCAGACATGCTTTGCCTTCTTACGCATCAAATCAACCAAGCTACAGACCAACATGGTGAAACACATACAATAGCACTGGATATATCAAAGGCATTTGATAGAGTCTGGCATCAATCCTTATTATCGAAGATGTCACACTACGGCCTTGCATCATTAGTTCCACTAATTTCTTCTTATCTTCATAACAGAAAAAAATTTGTAATGGTAGATGGCCTTTATTCTCAATTTCACTCAATAAATGCTGGTGTTCCCCAGGGATCAGTTTTGGCCCCAATTCTGTTCCTCATTCATATCAATGATCTCATATCTACCACTCATAATCCAATACATTCCTACGCAGATGACTCAACACTCCACAGTTCCTTCACATTTACCAATTCTTTCACCCAACCCGATCTTATAAATTCAAAAATAAACACTGCAATTTCTCTGAACCAGGACCTTTCTAGAATTAATGGATGGGGACAAAAGAATCTAGTTTCCTTTAATGCACAGAAAACCAAGTACATTCAATTTTCTAACCGACAGAATCTCACTGACTCCCATATATTTTTTAATGATGTAAATATTCCCACTTCCCCTAGTATTGACATTCTCGGTGTAACATTACCTACTAACTTGAGCTGGACACATTATGTTAGAAGCATTGCTAAGAATGCCTCTAAAAAACTGGGACTCCTGTACAGAGTTCGAGAATTCTTCACTGACGAGCAGTTGGCCGTGATATATAAAAGTCATGTGCGTTCTCAGATGGATTACTGTTCACCTCTGTGGGGTGGAAGTGGAGTGGTTGCATTGAGGCAGTTGGACAAAATTCAAAATAAAGCTATTAGATTAATCAATAACCCTGCAATCACACAGGACCTTCCTACATTATCCATACGAAGAAACGTTGCATCCCTTGCATTATTCTACAGATATTTTCACAGCAATTGTTCCGAGGAACTTGCTTCAATTGTGCCGCCTCTCCACATCTTTCCCCGTACAACTAGGGCAGCTGAGAGCGCCCATGAATTTACACTTTCTCCTCCACAATGCAGAACTTCTGCTTATGAGAATTCATTTATCCCCAGAGCTACTACTCTTTGGAATTCACTTCCCTCGAATTGCTTTCCACAAACTTACAATCTACAAATGTTTAAATCCAGTTGTTACAAACATTTTATGAATGGAGGATGCCTTTAGGCACATGGACCTTTTTGTTTTATCTGTGTTTTTCCTTCCTCTGTTCATATGTCTCTTAAAAAAAAAAAAAAAAAAAAAAAAAAGTACTTTACTATCGAACAATCTAATTACACGCGGGGAAATGGTTGCAAAATTATTGGAAAATCTTTTAACTCGCACGAATCTAAGAATTTCTTCTTCAATCGAGTTGTCAACTTGTGGAATGGGCTTCCCCGAAACGTTATAGACTGCATCACCGTTGATTCATTTAAACTCCGCCTAGAAAAATATCTCTCATCAAACCCGCGACTGACTGCGTTTGTAAATGAATAACTTTATTTTATCCCCCCCTCAGTTACTAACCCATCTGTCCTCTACTAACTTCCTAATCCTGCCACGGACATTAGTTCCAGGGCAGTAATTCCCTTTCCAATGTTCCCTTACCCACTCTAAACCACAGTTTGGACACTTGATCCTCAGTGTTTTGGAGGACAAGCAACCTAGAAGGGTCACTAGATCTGTTGTTGCTGGATTTCCTTTGTACTCCTTTGTACTTTGTTACGTATCTTGATCCTCAAGTGGTTAACTTGATGAATCTAGATAGCACAGAGATATATATTAAGGTATCAGTCAGCTGAAGGCAAAACAAAAGTAAAATATAATACAATTATTTCCTGTTGTTGCTTCCTTTCCTTTTGGATCTTAGGACTTGGTATCCTTTATTGACTGATACTCTTTAATTATGGAAAAATACTGAAACTAATTAAAGTCATGTAGTATTTATAAAGAATTATTATTTAACCAAAGCTTAGTAGGCTATGGTTATGAACCGAATAAGTTAAATCTAAAGAAGGACTATTAATTATATATCAAGTCTTGAAAGATAAATATTAAGGTAAGAATATTTCTGTCTCTTACCCTTTTTGAATGAATAGCTAGTTTTCTTATATGTCCTTTTATTTATATTTAATGTAGTTATTATTCTTGGTTCTTGTCTTACGTTAATAGTATTATATTATGATTATCATCAGGATTAATATCAAAGTCACATAACAAGTTAGATATATATATATTAAATAATTAGTTAAATGTATTTCTTAACCACGTAACATTGAGGTTTGATTATGAGTAAATTAAGTTACAGGATCGCTTCATAGATTCGATTCAGGTCTCACTCAAATAATATGAAAAGCAATATAATATTTTGAAGCTAAAAGAATTTTCTTCAGCTTAGGAAATCACTAAAAGTAACATTAAAACAGCCATGTTAGTCTAAGGCGATATTACTAATATGAGACAATAGTATCACCGTACTAAGCACCGTTAAGCAATGTAAGCTTAATTAAAAGAAAATGAAAGAACTCGTAAGTCTTAATATAAAACAATAGTATTACTTTTATCATAACCCAATTACTTGAAGATTTGCTTTAGTCCACAAGTCAGTCAACTAAAATAGTTAAGTACATAATAGTAGCGTTAACGTTAATTCTTCCCAATCACATATCTCACTAACCAACATAACGTAAGTGTTTACACCGAACACACTTAACACACACTTATAAAATCTGACTGACAGTCACAATCCCATTATAATACTTCACCCCGTCTTCCTCCAGCTGCAAGCTCACCTTCCCAACTCCAAATGAGACTGATTTGAATGCCCACTACTCGGGTCTTATATACTAAACAATGATGGTGTAGGAACGAATCAGGAGGCGGGGGATGGTGCGTGCCCCAATCACAGCTCCTCGAGTTGCGTAGCAGGTGCGTGGTCCAATGGAGTCTCCTGGCGTCGATCATCGTCATAGCGTCGGGTCATCGAAGCAGTTTGCAGGGTCCCCTATGACGCACACAGGTGTGAAGGCTTGTTTGCTGGTATGCAGACGAGCTGGTTTCCCACTAGCTGGTTCGCTCGCTGGTCTGCTTCGCCGCCTGGGTAGTTTGGCACTCCTTCAACTCTTAAATAAACATAAAGGGCTCCGTATGTCAGAACTGGCATACATAAACACACATAATATACACCCACTTACATATACTGGCCTACATACACACCCACATAATACCCACACACTCACATATACTGGCATACATACACACACTGTACAGTTGCCACATGAATTTACACGCATTCTGTGAATTTATGTAAACATACATATTGCGATAGAGCTACGAGCGTATTTTGCCATAAAACCTTGATTTAATTATATTAACTAGTGTATAGGGAAATACCATTTTTAATTAAACCATAAATCATTTCCTTATATACTTAAATCAAAGAGGGTGTATAACATAATATGTTCAATTATGCATACACACACTATCCACTCCGAGATGCATAGTCACTTATAAATGTTGTAGGATACATCATATTGTTAACTATACAAGTAATACTATTTATTAAAAAGCTTCATACACAATCTAACCCAGAGATGTACAGTATATACTACTGTAAATAAATCACGTTGGTTAAACTTGCACAATGATAAAATTAGTAGGTTCGAAAGTTGTCCTAACAAATTATAAAGCAAAACCAATGGTTGTGGAATGCTACACAACACTCATATAAGACAGCGAGACAGAAAATTAACACAACAGAAACCCAAAGGAAGATATGGGAATGGTGAAAAGTAACAGATTAAGCAAGGAATATGGTGAGAGGAAAAAAAATGGAATAAAGATAAGGTATAACAATATCAAGACGTTAAACAAAATATATATCTATGTATCAAGGACACGCGAAAAAGTGCATAACACATAGATCAAATTATGGAAATAGAATAATGACGAGAGAGAGAGAGAGAGAGAGAGAGAGAGAGAGAGAGAGAGAGAGAGAGAGAGAGAGAGAGAGAGAGAGAGAGAGAGATATACCTGAAAAACTTTGCATAGCAATACGCTTCATTGCAACATGTGTAAAATACTATTATATACAGTATACTCTTTGATCTTTTTTCGATATTTTTAATTTTTATTTTTGTTCTATATTCCAATTACTCCCTCTCTGGCAAAAGCTGAGAGCCTGTACATTCAACGATGAAGCCCTTGAGGTCTCGTTCCAGTCTTGGGAGTAAGACATGTGAAGCGCTTTGAGCTGCAACCAGCCCCCGCCATCTTTCCTTCGCAAGATGCACAGGGCCCGGTTCCCCACCTACAGCTCGAAGCAGGCCCATCTCTGAATCTGATTCGCCTTATGTGCTTCATTGTCTCACTCCCTAGACTCGGACCCTCACTCTCAGAACGCCACCTATTGAGAAATTAACTCACTAGGAATTGCCCCCCTGTAGCCTATTTTGAATATTGGAATATTCATGCCGTACTATTTAATCAGGGAACAATGAGCGTATTTTGTTGGCATTTCGGTGGGCTTTGTGGTAATGCACTGATACTAGGTACAGCACAAATTCCATCCCAATAATATCTTCCCATTGATACATCGGGATTCGAACCCGGAACCATTGGATTACCAGTCCACTGGCATGACCACTCCACCACACCTCCCTTATAGATTACAAAGGGAAGTAACTATACCCTGTTCCAATTATACAGGCCAGAAAACATAAATCTTAACCTCTGTGACTAAAAATAGGCTAGAGCCATTAAGCTGTAAATATGGACACCTATTCCTTGGCTGACCCTTCTCAAATAGTAGAAATAATAACTTGATTACTTTAGTCGTTCATGAATGATAGAGGTTAATGTTCACAGGTTTTGGTCTTCTTATTTTGAACAGGGTATAAGAACAGACGTACTGATTTGTTACAAGGCTGCATGTACCGGTAGCTAATCTAACAATGAGAAACACAATTGCATATCTTGATTGATCTCCCCAACCCTCCAATCCCTTCAAATAAAATTGTCATTAACCTTAGTGAACTATTCAATATGCGGCTCGAACAAAATAATATGATAACAAATAAACTTTAGCACAGAACAGGATACAATATGTACAGTCACTTATAGAAATTCGGGGACCCTAATGATTTTTGTTTTTTTAAATATAACTACAGGCACCTGGATTCATTGTTGGATGGAACTTGCTTTTCAGTAGGTTTGTAGTTGGTGAATAACACTTTATATTTAAAAAATAGTTTCCAGAGGTCTACGGAATTGCATAAGTGATTGTTTAAAGCAAGTGCAGAATTGCTTAAGTAATTTCTTGTAGGCTACACCCTTCGTCCACCTGGGCTGTGTGGTCTGTGGATAAAAGGGCTGCTAGTCAATTAATCGGGGGCTTAGAGAGGGATATTGTGTAGGTGATTTGTTAATGTATTGACAGTGGTGCAATCAAACGAAATGTGTAGATCGTCCAGTCTGTTAGCTTACAACTCTGTTTAAGGGGGAGGCAGTTGCTTTTTCTCCCTCATGTTTAGTCCCATTAGTTGTGAAAATTTAAGACGTTCGTTTAATTAGTTTGGTAAATTCAAGACTTTTCACACCATTTTTGTTGTAAATATAAACACACTTCGTGCCATTTATGTGTCGATTTTTGTCCTTGCGAGAGATAGCGAGCATGTAATTCTAGATGGAACCGGCTTTCGGCTGTACACATTTATCTTGAAGGTGGATTTTTTTTTAAGCTTGATGGAGGTCTAGCGATGAAACTATAAAATATATCAATTTACAGATAAGCAAACCAAACAATATCCACTACCTCCTTAAATTGAAAACATGTGTTCTTTTGAAATGAAGCGTATAACAATCGTAAATATATTTGCTGACGTGTAATTTGAATGACTAATACTGCACTAATTAACGTTAGTGTTGTCAAGAAGTTATGTTCAATTTTAAGTATTTCAAATTGGTCTCTTAACTTGTGCTTTATCTATACCACTTTATATTCATGTCCAGTAGATGTTTTATGGATGACTTCATTTGAAATCTAGAACACATTTAGTTTTTCCCTAACGCACTCTCTTCAGTTTGTGTACTTTTTTTTATTTTTTTTATTTTTTTTTGCATTACGAACTCAAAATTCTGCACATTATTGAAAATGCAAACGAAACATCGATTTACAAAAAACTGAGAACAACATCTTTGAACTTATTCGAACGATCTTCAAATAAAACCAATATTGTCCTTACTTTCTTCTTCACCACTTTGACATATCTCCGGCTGGGTCTGAAATTCCTTGATACTGATATCCATAATCAACTTTGTTATCAATGAATGTGTGTTGGCTACCACTCATATATGAAATGAATTCATGGATACAATTGTCTATACATCAACTACATAACTATATACACCATTTATTGAAAAGCAAGCTATATCCAAATATTAATCCAGATAGCTATTATTGCATTAAGCGTAAGGGGTCCACGAATTCTAACGAGTGGACTAGAGACTATGGCATGTGAGTGTACCTTAATACCCGTAACCACCCTGTCTTTGCTACTTCCATTTCGTTACTCATATTTCCCTCAATTTGTATAGCCCCAGCCTATTCCATTTGTCCTGTCCTCTTTTCTATTTGCATTCTTAGGGCAGGGAAGGGTATACGAGCGCTCGGTAAGGTTAGTTACGGTAGAGCAATCTAAGGATGGGTATAGTTGGGTAGGATATGGTTGGCTAATAAATGGTAGTGTAGGGTATGTTTGGATAGAATTGGGTAGGGTATGGTTGTGTAGGGTATGGTTGTGTAGGGTATGGTTGTGTAGGGTATGGTTGGGTATGCTTGGTTAGGGTATGGTTGGTTAAGGTATGGTTGGGTAAGGTATGGTTGGATAGGTTATGGTTGGGTAGGGCATGGTTGGGTATATTATGGTTGGGTCAGATATGGTTGGTTAGGTTAGGTTTGGGTAGTGTAGGGTTGGGTAAGGTAGGGTACGGAAGGAAATTATTGGGTAGGATTAGGTAGGGGATTGTAGGGTAAGGTATGGGTGGAAAGGGAATTGCTGGGTAGGGTATGTTTGGGTAGAGTAAGGTCTAGTTGGGTAGAATAGGGTTGGTTAGGTAGGGTATGGTTGGGTAGGGTATTGGAGGGTATAACAAAGCCACAATAGGATTACATCGGGTAGTGTTGGGTAAGATAATGTAGGGTAGGGTACTTGGTAGGGTAAGGTACTGTAGAGTAGGGCAGGGTAAAATAGGGGAAGGTATGGTATGGGAGGGCATGAAGAGAGAGGCGTAGGGAGAGACAAGGTAAGGTACGGTAGGGTAAGGTAAGGTATGATAAGTAAGGTAAGGTATGGTAAGGTATAGTAAGGTAAGGTAAAGTCAAGTAAGTTAAGGTAAGGTAAGGTAGGGTAAGGTAAGGTATGATAAGTAAGGTAAGGTATGGTAAGGTATAGTAAGGTAAGGTAAAGTCAAGTAAGTTAAGGTAAGGTAAGGTAGGGTAAGGTAAGGTATGATAAGTAAGGTAAGGTATGGTAAGGTATAGTAAGGTAAGGTAAAGTCAAGTAAGTTAAGGTAAGGTAAGGTAAAGCAAGGTAAGATATGGTATATTACATATTATATCTGTTAATTATTATAGGAATAATTATTACAACTTTCATATAATTGGTGTGGGATTGGGAGAGGTAAAGTGGGGATGGTAGGGGTGGAGTGAAGTTGGGAGGAGCGATTTGGTTTTCTTAGGAGTGGAGAGTGATTGAGAGAAGTGGTGAAGGGTTGGGAGAGGTAGTGTGACGTTGGGAGGCACAGGGTTCAGAGGATGGAGGAGGGTATAGGTTTGGAAGGGTTGATGTGGGATTGGTAGGGGTGGTATGGGGTTAGAAGGGGTGCACAATGATGGTTTAGCTATAATTTACAAGAAATGAGAACAAGCGTCGCTAATCACTAACTGGCAGCTAGAGAAGGAAGGTGGGGGAGTTCAGAATAGTGTGGGGGTAGAAGATGGTGTAGACTTGGACCCGAATCCCTCCTTCCACCTGCCCAGTGTGGAAGAGGGGATGGACGGACCCAACCCCGAGCAACTTTTAGTACACATGAGTGTACATATATCCACCCAAACTGTAATTCATTAGATAGATGTCGCGTGAAATCATCCCCACAATCTAATTCCACCCATCACCACAAATGTGCCAACACCTTCAAGCCAATACCCATCATTATAAAGGGTACAACACGAAAAGAAGGACAATCTTGGCTAAAATTGCCCGCAACTTAAAAGAAATGGGTATGAAATTTGCTTTTGTAGTTACCAATAAGAATATTATGTTTGAGGTATAAACAAACAATAGCCCTCAGAAATCATTGCGATGAAATGGAGAATACTGATAGGGAAGGACAATAAGGATACATAATATGTATTAATTTAAACTAGATAGCGACCAAAGTAATGGACAATGTTTGCACTATAATTTTGAAACGGAAATGTAAAATAAATTCACATTTACACCTTGTGTAATAATATTCTAGATAATTAGCGAATCAAAGAGGCAAAAATAATTTCGATTAACCCATTGACTCCCATAGCGCCTTCCGAAGCTGCATAAACAAAAACAAAACATTGATATCGTGAGCATCCGACAAATCTTCTCATGGAAGTGCTTACAAGGTACAAACAGACGGGAGCGGTGGGCGGTTACCTTATCCACTGCTATCAGTTAATGGGCTCAGTACGAGTACAACATAACAGTCAGAACAAAGTTTCGTATAAATCCATGTATTCGTTTTTTGTTAACACACATACATACACTCGAGTGGAGAAAGTATTACGTACTTCACAGCTACAGCAACGTATTGGATAACAAATCGTTGCAAGCACCGAAGGCTTCCTTGGAACGCTGTCAATCACCGAGTGCAAGACACCTTACCACATCCTGGGTGGTACCAGCTGTCACAAATATCACAACAGAGCATGTTGTCATCATTCAGATAAGGCTGCCTGCAATGACAATAGACATCACAGCAATCAACATGCAATTTATCCATATTTGTTTTTCTACCGGTTTGAGGAAACAATTCAAGTTTTCCATTGTGAATATATTTGGCAAGATGCCGTCGCATTTGTGGATGCTTCCAGTCACACAGCTAAGATCAACTCCAAAGCAAAGCGCTGTTGCATTGCAATGGCTAAAGGGCCACAGTCCCTACATCCATTATCCTGTTTGGCATTCATGACCTCAATAGTGATACAGTAATTGTTCCCCATAAACATAAGGGAAGCACAAACTTGTTTTCACAATATTGGGAATAGTTGTATCCTTAGAAAACATGCTATCGTAATATTGCAATGTATCAGATCTGGTCTTTAAAACATTACTAATACATCACCATTGGGTTCCATTAATATGCAATATTTGGATATATTAAATAAAACCAAAAAATCCCTCCCCCCCCTAAGGAACTGCTGTTACCTGCGTTTCTTCATAAATAGTTTTTTGTAAACATATAGCAAAATACATACTCATTAAACCTGCATAGCCTCTGACCTATTTAAAATAGTAGACATTTAGTTATCGAAGTAAAATTATGTTCATATCAATCGTAGTATTCACACAAAACTATCGTATGCATTTCATGGAGCTAATTCAATATGTGCATAAAATATCTTACTTGTGATCCGGACACATTATATAATCCTCTAATTTTACGTATAAATGATCCACTAAAGGACGTTAGATATTGTTTCGAAATATATTCATAATTGATTTGCTTAAATCTCCACCACATTGCATTTACTCACGAAACAGGGTAAACGCAATGAGTATATATTCAGTTATGAACAATATTATAAACACATTTTCGTAAGAGTGTGTGTGAACCTTTGTTCTTTACAAAGATTGATATGATGTAATTGGATATATGATTTGTGCGTATGTGTGTGTGTGGGTGTTTGTGTGTGCGTGTGTGTGTGTATGTGTGTGTTAGGGAGTCTATATGTACATTGTGTTTAATTGTGCATTTCCAAAAAAAAAAAATCTCATGTGGATGAGGGAGACAAAAGGCAAAAACTGCCTGTGACGAGTGCCTCCCCCAAAGTTGAAAGAGTAACAGGGCCAAAATCAAGGAACGTTCGAGCCAAAATGTCTGGACACGGAGTTTACAACAATTTAAGGCATAGGATGAGGGAAAGATGGATTCAGGGAGAGAGTTCCAGAGCTCAGCCGTTGAATAGAAGACCAATTGGTAGTAATGTTTCACTCTTGAGTTGGAGAGATGTACAGAGTAGGGGTGGGATTGTGTTTGCAAGACGCGTACTACGTACCCAACGTAGAGGAGGTGGTATGCACTGAGAAATCTCTGAGGAACACTGATTATTGTATTAGCGATATAATAGCGAGAGAGATGCAACATTGAGGCGGAGAGAGAGATTGCAGAGAGTCGGTGAGTTAATGATACGAAAGGCTTTCCTTTCTACTTTGTCTAGACGTGTTGTGTGAGAGGATCCTCCCCACACATGTGAACAATACTCATTACAAGGGCGCACTGTGCCCTTGTACAGAGCAAGAAGCTGAGCACACCCAGCTTCTTGGAGGCCGCCTTAGCAAGACTGGTAATATGGTCCTTCCAAGAGAGAGCAGAAGAAAAAGAGACACCAAGAATACTGAGAGAAGATGAAGGTTGTTTTTTGTATTGTTGAAGAATAAGGGATAGTCCTCTGGGAGTTCACGGTGGGTAGGATAAATTGGGTTTTGGAAGCATTAAAAGTAACAAGGTTTTCTCTGCCCCAATTGGAAATGGTAGTTAGATCAGAAGATAAGTGTTGTATGGCTTCATTACGTTTGCTTTTGAGGGATTGCTTACTGAGAAGTTCTGGGAAACTAATTGAATAGTGGAAGGTAGAGTCATTTGCTTATGAATGGATAGGACTGGAGGTACAGTTGAGAAGATCATTTACGAAAATTAGAAAGAGAATAGGAGATAGGACAGATCCCTGAGGAACACCGGAGTTGATAGGATGAGGAAGTGAACGATGGCCGTCCACAACCGCAGCTATGGAACGGCCGGAAAGGAAATTAGAGAGAAAGGCACATATGGAGGGATAGAAACCGAAAGAGGGTAGTTTAGAGATTAGAGATTAGTGCCAGACTCTATCGAAGGCCTTCGATATGTCTAGTGCAATAGAAAAGGTCTCACCGAAATCCCGAAAGGAGGATGACGAAGCGTTATTAAGATATGCAAGAAGATCACCAGTAGAGCGACCCTTAAGGAAGCCATACTGGCGATCTGAGAGTAGATTATGAGAAGATAAATGTTTAAAAATTTTGGAAGTAAGAATAGTTTAAAAACCTTTAGAGATACAAGAGATGAGAGCAATTCTCCCTTCCAATTAATGCCTACAGTGGCCGATAGAGGCGCTGAACGCAATGTATACCGCGGTGCATTGTGGAAAATTGGTGACATCGCGGACCTATCCACCCTCCCTCTCCTTCAACAATTCTTTATTATAAGCAGTTAGTCAAAATGTCTGTAGCTGACACATTCTTTGGTCTATGCATACTGTTGTTTTATATATTTTAAAATCACCCATATTCATAAATAACGTATATTTATAATACAAAGTCAGCAAGTATTCTCGCGCCTATTTTGTTATGATAATTAATCAGCTTAAAATTATGTTTGTAGTCATTATCAGCTGCATATGGACTTTCCCTTTACTACTATACTATATTAGCACTTAGTGTAGTCGTATACTGTAAAATATAAACATGGAGAATCACACAAAATCTAGATAAACTGTGTATATCCTAGGTGTTGGGTATTGTTGATGTCGACAGTAGTAGCTCTGGTGCTACTTCGGAAGCGTCCACCAGAGGTTTCAGGTGAATTCTTGGTAGGGTCAATTGGATGATAGTTGGAGGGGTGAGAGTCGTCACCTTTCTTTGGGACAGGTTGAATGAGAACAAACTTCAAGCAAGAAGGGAAGACGTTAGAGAAGAGACAGAGACAAAAGAGTTTGCCTAGGCAGGGAGTCAGCACGGAAGCACAGTTTCTGAGTACAACAGGAGGAACACCGTCCGTACCGTACGCCTTCTTAGTATCAAGCCCAGAGAGGGTAGAAAGTACATATTTAGAAGATATTAGGATATTAATATTACGCATAAGTAGAGAAGAGGGCGTAGGAGAGGAAGGAATATCACCGGAATCATCCAATGTTGAGTTTCTAGCTAAAGTTTGAGTAAAGAGTTCAGCTTTGTCAGAGGAAGTAGTGATGGTTGTGCCATCAGAGTGGAAAAGGTGAGGGAAAGACTAGGAACAAAAATTGTTGGAAAGGTTTTTTGTGTAAGAGTGTGTAAATGAGTGTGCTCATGTGTAGTTCATGTAAGTGATATTGTTCATAGGTGTTTATGCGAATGTGTGTGTATGTGTGTGTGCGAATGTGTGTGGGCGTATGAGTAACTTGTCTACTTACCAATGTGTGCCTGTGAACGTGCTTGTGTGTATGAAAGGCCGTCTGAGTGTTTGTGTGAGCGTTTGAGGAGGCTTGTCTACCTACCTACCTGCTCCTCACCTATCTACCTACTCCCCTACCTATCTCCCACTTCCTACCTACCTGTTCCTAACCTATCTCCCTACCTACCTGCTCCTAACCTATCTCCCTACCTTTCTCCCACTCCTTACCTACCTGCTCCTAACCTATCTCCCTACCTACCTGTTCCTAACCTATTTCCCTACCTACCTCCTCCTAACCTATCTCTCACTCCCTACCTACCTGCTCCTAACCTATATCCCAACCTCTCTCCCACTCCCTATCTACTTGCTGCCCTACCTCGCTACCCCTCTCCCACTCCCTACCTACCTACTCCTCTACCTCGCTACCCCTCTCCCACTCCCTACCTACCTACTCCCCTACCTCTCCCCCACTCCCTACCTACCTATTCCCCTACCTCTGTCCCACCCCTACTCCCCTACCTCTCTTCCACTCCCTACCTACCTACACCTGTACCTCCCAACCTCTCTCCAACTCCCTACCTACTCCCCTACCTCTCTCCCACTCCATACCTACCTATTCCCCTACCTCTGTCCCACCTCTACTCCCCTACCTCTCTTCCACTCCCTACCTACCTACACCCGTACCTCCCAACCTCTCTCGAACTCCCTACTCCCCTACCTCTCTCCCACTCCCTACCTACCTAATCCCCTACCTCCTTCCCACTCCCTCCCTACCTACTCCCCTACCTCTCTCCCACTTCCTACCTACTCACTCTACCTCCCTATGTATATCTAACTCCCCACCTACTCCTCCCTCTATCCCACGAACTACCTACCGACCTCCCCCCCCTCCCCACCCCTCCCGTTTCTTGTTTCCCTTGAGTCGATGGATCAAGTTGTAACATTCATCTTCAGCACACCACACTCACTCCACACAAAAGCACCACGACATAGCACCACGGCCTTACACAGCACTGAAATACACGACCGTTGGAGCATTATATTTATCTCCTGCACCCTACAGCCTCAAATTAAGGGAGGGGGGGCCGTATTTATTTGCTAATTTATATATTGTTTTTATTATTATTATTTTTCGTTTTTAGTTTCCTCCCTAGACCTCCATCAAGCTTAAACAAAACATCTGCCCAAGACCCTCCTTCAAGATACATGTGTACATTATTCGATAGAGAAATGTCCCGGCCGAAGTCCGGTTCCTCTTAAATTACAGGCTCGCTATTGCTCGCCAGGAAAAAATCAACACTTAAATTACACGAAAAGTCTTAATATTGCCAAAGAAATAGAGCGAAAATTCTTAAAATCGCCAAACTAATGGGCCGAACGTTTTAAAATCTCCCCTTGAAGCATCACAACAGAGTACACTAGCAGAGCACCATAGCACCACACTTTGCTACAACACAACACCATTACTGCATACTTCACCACAATAGATACACTTCACGAAACCGCAACATTATAATACTACCACCTCCCCCCACTTCCACACACACACACACACACACACACACACACACACACACACACACACACACACACACATTCGAGTCCTGTGATCAAGGTGCGGTATATGCCTCCTGTACACCAACACACTCATAAAACACCACAGTAATGCACCACAAAACAACAATACTACACTTCACTACAATACGGCACCATCATATCATATACTTTGCCAAAACAGAGCACCACTAAACGACTCCAAATTATAGCTTCACAACATCATGTTTCACTTGAATCACGACACCATCATAGTGCCCCCCCCCCCCCTCCAACGCACCACCACCACCACACTTATGTCTGCTTCTCTTGAGTCCACGGATCAAGATGTAACATTTATCTACAGACCATTCTTCATATAGAGAACCAGACCATAACATAGCACCACAACATGATGATGGACTGGTCTTTCAGAGTGAGAACTGAGCGATCTCTGCCATACCCATAGCTTACTCTGACTGTTCCTTTTACTTTTATAATTTCTAGATCTCAAGTGACGGCGTCTCTTCCGTGGATTGACCTCCCAGTCTACCTAGATTGGAAGCCAAAGCATCACATGTTTTCCTTTGCCCCTCAACTTTCTCTTCTGAGGGGCACAGGGCCCTGGGTGGGGCTTTGGTTTCCTGGGCGTTTCCGCACCCTCCTCAGCTCCCCGCCATGGAGTGGCTTCGGTCACCCAGGCTTTATTGTGGTCGGCAGTGAGGGTTCTGTGGGGGCGCACGGTTATGGACTTGGCCTGCTCGGGGCCTTGGGGTTGTTCGGCCAGGCAGCTTGGGGAACAACAACAACAACAACAACAACAGCACCACAACATAACCCATTGATACAATACAGCTCCATTACTTCCTACTTCGCCACAACAGAGCACCACTACATTACACCTTATTATGATATAATATAACACTATTTTACCAGACTTCACCACACCATACACCACAGAACATCACACTACAACACCACTACATCACACTTTACTACAATACAGCACCACTACATCTCACTTTACTACAATACAACACCACTGCATCACACTTTACTACAACACCACTAAATCACACTTTACTATAATACAACACAACTACATCACACCTTACTACAATACAACACCACTACATCACACTTTACTACAATACAACACCGCTACATCACACTTTAGTACAATACAGCACCACTACATCACACGTTACTACAATACAGCACCACTACATCACACTTTACTACAATACAGCACCACTACATCACTCTTAACCACAATACAACACCATTACATCACACTTTAGTACAATACAGCACCACTACATCACACGTTACTACAATACAGCACCACTACATCACACGTTACTACAATACAGCACCACTACATCACACGTTACTACAATACAGCACCACTACATCACACGTTATTACAATACAGCACCACTACATCACACGTTACTACAATACAGCACCACTACATCACACTTTAGTACAATACAGCACCACTACATCACACTTTAGTACAATACAGCACCACTACATCACACTTTAGTACAATACAGCACCACTACATCACACTTTAGTACAATACAGCACCACTACATCACACTTTAGTACAATACAGCACCACTACATCACACTTTAGTACAATACAGCACCACTACATCACACTTTAGTACAATACAGCACCACTACATCACACTTTAGTACAATACAGCACCACTACATCACACGTTACTACAATACAGCACCACTACATCACACGTTACTACAATACAGCACCACTACATCACACCTTACTACAATACAGCACCACTACATCACACTTTACTACAATACAGCACCACTACATCACACTTAACTACAATACAACACCACTACATCACACTTTAACACCTTATTATCTATTTATATGTACCGCCCAGCGGGGTGTTTTTAGCCAAAATAGGGCTGTTTACGTGATCATTTTCATGCCTAAATAAGACCCAGAGCGTAAAACAAGTATCTATCCCTGAAAGGGCATAAACAGAGCTTTCCAATCACACCATAACGATCCTTTTATGACGGCTAGTTTTCTTGCAACAACCGCGCAACACGAGTGCAAAAAGCATGTAATTCGGTACTTTCCCCATACAATTCAGTATGTAGCGAGTGAGAGAGGGAGGGAGGAGGTGGGATTCATGTCAGTAGGTTCGCCGCAGTGGTCTGGAGCAGTCATACGCTCGCTACTCTCCTGCCACCACTTGTCTCTCTCTCTCAGCAACATTACGTACTGAAATTGCCACACGACCTATGTCGCGCGCCGCCAGATAGTCCAGATTTATTATACTCGAATTATGTTGCACGCCGCTAGTTAAGGGTTAATATAATACTACACTATTCTTTCATATGAAACGGGGCTTCAGTTGGAATAGAATGATAAAGTAGGTCATGAACAGTTCCGTTTCCCAAGGAACTCCTTACACTTTAGAATTTAGGATTTAAATCTGTTTTGATATTATCTTTATCTATCTCACTATGATATATTTCGTACATGGAGTAATGTGAAGGCAGTATTTGATATATTGTATCACATGAGTGTAAAATGTATCCACCTTATGTAGCTAAAACAATGTTTCATGATTTGGTCTCATTAATCATAATTAAATATATTTTTGCGCCTCAATCCATATGGCAACACTAATATTAACTCGATAAAAGTATCTTTGTTAAATAACTTACGGCCAACGTATCAAAATTTCAATTTGATTTATCTTTTCACAGTGAGTTATTCGATAGCTAGCCATTATATCTACCCTTCATTATTAAGTTTATGGATCTGTCCATCTTTGTACTTGCTTTCACAGCATGGAGTGTTTAAAAGAGATACTGAGAATCACAATGGTGGCCAGGGAACTGTCTCCTTAAGCTCTTTGCCCGATTGTGATATTCTATGGGTACCCCTAATGCCTCTCTATACGTCACGATAGTTCGGAACTGCCTCTTACCACCACCACCATCCAAAATACTAATATAATTATATATATAGATAGATAGATAAATAGATACAGTATATATATATATATATATATATATATCTATATATATATATATATATATCAGCAATACTCTTGTCCTTAGGAAACCGTAAGTTAGGTTTGTTAGGCTTAGTCCGATTATTTGTTACTAAAGCTATTATTTATGATATCAAATTTAAACATTAGATATTAATATTTTGTTAATACTTCATTTTAGGCTTGACAATGACACTCTGTATGGGATCAGAACGTTGTCCAATAAAGAAGTTTGTCACAGCGTTGGTTTTGCTCCTCATTATATATATACTGTATATATATATATATATATATATATATATATATATATATAATTCTGGACCACGGCGTCACTCTTACTATCAACTTTTGCAATATTCGCAGCCTTTCCTCAAATTTTCACTCTATCGAACACCATCTCTCCTCCTCAAAACCTGATCTTCTTGTTCTCACCGAAACTCAGGTGTCTGAAGCAACTGCCAGCAGCCCCTTCTCTGTATCCTCCTACTTTCTCTATCCTAGTTTCAAAGCCAATGGCGGATGTTGTGCATACGTGCACAACAAACTCACTTGCTCTCGTGTTCCCGATTTCGACTCCTCTGAATTCTCAACTTTATGGCTCAAACTATCCTGTCATTCTCATAGTAAATATTGCTGTGCTGTCTATCTTTCCCCTAACTCTACCGACTTTCCCAAATTCTTCGACTATCTAAACTCTAAAGTGGAACACATTCTATCTATCTTTCCCTTCTCTGTAATCTTCATCTTAGGAGATTTCAACGTTCACCACCGCCAATGACTCTCCTCTCACTCTACTGACAAACTGGTGAACAAGCCTACGTCTTTTCTATCATAAATTACCTAGAGCAGCTGGTCCAGCAACCCACCCCGTGTCCCGGATTGCTTCGGAAATCGGCCCAACATTCTTGACTTATTTCTGACTTCTAACCCTTCTTCTTATACTGTCAATCTATTCTCTCCTTTGGGCTCCTCCGACCATAAACTTATCTCCGTCACCTGTCCTATCTCTTCAGTAAGGCCATCCGATCCTCCCAGCCGGCGGCGCTTGTGGCACTTTGGCGCTGCCGACTGGGAGGCTCTCCGGCAGTACTTCTTTGATTTCCCATGGAATGAGTTCTGCTTCCGTGGCCGAGGACCCTCGGAGAGTGCTGAACGCATTACCAACGTAATCCTCTCTGGCATGGAAGCGTACATTCCATTTTCTTTCTCTCAGTCTAATGCAATTTTTTTTTTTACTCACGCTTATTCTACTGCTGTCCACAACAAGGAGGAAGCTTTCAAACGGTACCGACGCTTTAAAACTCAAGAATCTCATTCTTCCTATGTTTCTGCCCGGAATCAAGCCAAATCAGTTCTTCGACTAGCCAAGCGCTCTTTCACCAATAATAAATGCACTGAACAATCCAACTCTAGCTCTTCCCAAGCTTTCTGGCATCTAGCCAAAAACCTCTCCAACAACTTTTCTTCCTCGTCTTTCCCTCCCCTTTTCCACTCTGATGGCACCTCCCTCACTTCTTCCTCTGACAAAGCTGAACTCTTCGCTCAAACTTTTGCCAGAAACTCTACCTTGGATGATTCCGGTGCTATTCCTCCCTCTCCTACTTATGCCTAATATCGTAATCTCTTCTAAAGATGTACTTTCTACCCTCTCTGGCCTTAATACTAAGAAGGCGTATTGTCCGGACGGTGTTCCTCCTGTTGTACTTAATAACTGTGCTTCCATGCTGACCCCCTGCCCAGGCAAACTCTTTCGTCTCTGTCTCTCCTCTAACGTCTTTCCTTCTTGCTGGAAGTTTGCTCTCATTCAACCTGTCCCAAGGAAGGGTGACCGCTCTCAATCCTCCAACTATCGTCCAATTGCTCTCATCTCTTAAGTTTTTGCTTCCAAATTTCTTAAGCATTTCTCTTCTCATAATCTGCTCTCAGATCGCCAGTATGGCTTCCTTAAGGGTCGCTCTACTGGTGACCTTCTTTTATATCCTACTAACTCTTGGTCATCTAACTTTCAAGACTTCGGTGAGGCTTTTTCTGTTGCACTAGACATATCGAAGGCCTTCGATAGAGTCTGGCACAAATCTTTAATTTCCAAACTGCCCTCCTTCGGTTTCTGTCCCTCCATCTGTGTCTTTGTCTCTAATTTCGTTTCCGGCCGTTCTATTGCTGCGGTTGTGGACGACCATCGCTCAATTCCTCATCCTATCAATTCCGGTGTTCCTCAGGGTTCTGTCCTATCTCCTATTCTCTTTCTAATTTTCATAAATGTTCTTCTCAACTGTACATCTAGTCCCATCCATTCATATGCAGACAACGCTACTTTACACCACTCAAATAGTTTTCCAGAATGCCCTAGCCAGCAGTCCCTTAAAAGTAAAAGTAATGAAGCCATAAAATGCTTATCTTCTGATCTAGCTACTATTTCCAATTGGGGTAGAGAAAACCTTGTTACATTTAATGCTTCCAAAACTCAATTTATCCATCTTATTACCCGTCAGGAACCTCCAGAGGACTATCCCTTATTCTTCAACAATACAAAAATCAACCCTTAATCTTCCCTCAATGTTCTCGGTGTCTCTTTCTCTTCTGCTCTCACTTGGAAAGACCATATTACCTGTCTCGCTAAGGCAGCCTCCCAGAAGCTGGGTGTGTTCAACCGCCTCAAGGGATTCTTTACCTCTGCACGGCTACTTGCTCTGTACAGGGGCACAGTGCGTCCTTGTATTGAGTATTTTTCACATGTGTGGGGAAGATCCTCTCACACCGCACTCCTAGATAAAGTAGTAAAGGAAAGCTTTTTGTATCATTAACTCCCGTCCACTCACCAATTCTCTGCAATCTCTCTCTCTCCGCCGCAATGTTGCATCTCTCTCACTATTCCAATATTCAGTGTTCCTCGGAGCTTTCCCAGTGTATACCACCTGCTCTACGTAGGGTACATAGTACCCGCCTTGCAACACAATCCCACCCCTACTCTTTGCAACTCTCCAACCCAAGAGTGAAACGCTATTCTCAGACTTTCTTCTATTCAACTGCTGAGCTCTAGAACTCTCTCCCAGAATCAGTCTTTCCCTCTTCCTATAACATAAATTGCTTCAAACTCCGTGTGTCCAGGCATTTTAGCTCGAACGTCCCTTGATTTCGGCCCCGTCACTCTTTGAAATCTTGGGGAGGCACTCACTGGAGGCAGTTATGCCTTTTGTCTCCCTCATTCACATTGAAAACAAAAATATATATATATATATATATATACCTGTATATATATATATATATATATATATATATATATATATATATATATATATATATATGTATATATATATATATATGTATATACAGTATATACCGGTACATATATATATATATATTTTTTTTTATTTTTTTTCCTTTAATGCATACAAGGTTAAAATAAATAGCAATATCAGCATTCAATATTTTATTGTTCAGCGTTGCAAAATGCATGGTGATTCGATGTTTTGCTACTCATCTAGCATCTTCAAAAGAATGATGATCATGTTCAAAATTACGGGTATATATACAGAGGTGTGGATCGGGGGAAGAGGAGAGGGTGGGGCTACTGTTTCCCATTGGTTGAGGGTAGCCTGCGTGCGAGTCGCGCACTGCTTCTTGTTTGTGGTTGGCTAGGGGTGGGCGAAGTCATCGGTGATTGGCTGTTAGATGTCCCGGGAGTGGAGACTTGCGTACCTGGATGTGTGGAAGCAGGAAATGTTGAAGGGAGGTGGGAGGTGGGCGCTGATTGGCTGCTAGACGTCCTGAGGGTAGTTGCTTGCATTACTGGATGCGTGGCAGAAGGGGGTGAAGAAGGTGGGCGAGGAGCGGGGGCCGTGGTGGGGTAGTGCCGTTTGGCTGACGGTAATATTTGTAAGTCAAGTGTTTGGTTGTTTATGTTGGGGTTTAAGGCTTAAATAGAGAGGGCTTCAAGAATAGGGAGTCTTCTAGGATCATTTTCTTTGTCAATAATGGAGTAGTGTTTATTTAAGCCATAGTGGGTAAGGGGGGGGGGGGAGATAATGGTCTTAATGGCTCCTGCCTGAAGGTGAAGAGTTAGCCGACGGAATAGACGAGACTGAGTCATACCAATATAGGAATGAGGCCCACAGTCCTCATAGTTACAAGTGTGCTGGTATATCACATGGTTGTCGTTCATCTTTGTTTTAGTCTTGGTGGAAGCTGGTCTGTTACGGAGAAGAAGTTTGGAGGTCTTGGGAGATTTATAGTAGATTCTAATTTAATTTTGGTGTCAGGGTTGGTGGGGCCTGCATGTTTGTTGATTATTTCTTTCATGACTGACTCGTCGGTTGTGTGGTCAGAGGACATGTAGTTACGGTAGAAGATCTTGATTTCGTCTGAGGGGTTTGTGTTAGGAGGATTTTGAGAGTACCATTTCTCAAGGTGGTGGTTAATGGTGCTCGAGACATCAGAATTAGAGTACCAGTTATTTACCAGAACTTGGGAGAGTCTTTCAAGTTCCTGGTGGGTGTCTCCCCTGGTAGTGCAGTGTGAGAGGACTCTCTTAACGTAAGCCGAGATGGTGGATAGGAGGTAACGGCGGGGGCATTCACTGTCACCATTGAGGCATTGTCCGGTGTTTGTGGGTTTGGTGTAGACTGTGGTTTTGAACCCAAGATCGTTCAGTGAAACAAGCATGTCAAGGAACCTTGTTCTCCGTAACAGACCTGCTTCCACCAAGACTAAGAGCCCGATGAACGACGACCATGTGATATACCAGCACACTTGTAACTATGAGGACTGTGGGCCTCATTCCTATATTTATATGACTCAGACTCGTCTATCCCGTCAGCTAACTCTTCACCTTAAGGCAAGAGCCATTAAAGACCATTATCTCCCCCCCCCCCTTACCTGCTACGATTTAAATAAACACACCTCCATTATTGACAAAGAAATTGATCCTAGAAGACTCCCTATTCTTGAAGCCCTCTATATTCAAGCCTTAAACCCCAGCATAAACAACCAAACACTTGACTTACAAATATTACCGTCAGCCAAACGGCACTACCCACCACGGCCCCCGCCCCTCGCCCACCTTCTTCACCCCTTTCTGCCACGCATCCAGTAATGCAAGCAACTACCCTCAGGACGTCTAGCAGCCAATCAGCGATGACTTCGCCCACCTCCCACCTCCCTTCAACATTTCCTGCTTCCACGCATCCAGGTACGCAAGTCTCCACTCCTGGAACGTCTAACAGCCATTGACCGATGACTTTGCCCACCCCTAGCCAACCACAAACAAGAAGCAGTGCGCAACTTGCACGCAGGCTACCCTCAACCAATGGGAGACAGTAGCCCCGCCCTCTCCTCGCCCCCCCCCCCCCACCCCCGATCCACGCTTCTGTATATATACCCGTAATTTTGAACATGTTAATCATTCTTTTGAAGATGCTAGATGACTAGCGAAACGTCGAATTACCATGTATTTTGCTAACACTGAACAATAAAATATTGAATGCTGATATTGCTAATTCTTTTAACCTTGTATGCATTAAAGAAAATGTATTACCTGGTTTTACTAACATATATATACAGTATATATATATATATATACTGTATATATATATATATATATATATATATATATATATATATATATATATATATATATATATATATATTCTTTCAGGCAGGTGAGATTAAAATAATAGGCACAGTTTGCATTATTGAGTTTTTTATTGATACTCTAAATTTTTCGTATAGTTTTTCTGGTATTTTCAGGAAGTTGGTAAAGGAGGTTTGCAAATGGTTCCGACGTTTCAATGGGCGCAGCCATCATTATCAAGGAGAAGTGAAGTTAGAAGGTGATAAGTCGAGTTTATATAGGCGATACAAGATCAAGAAAGGGATTATTGTGTGCTAGCTGCACGCTGGTTGGCTAACCTAAGACTAGCTCTGGTAGGCTGGCCGGACGCAGGAGTGGGCGGGGCCTCTGCATCGTTCATCTGCGTGTGTGGAGGGGGCATTCCTGGGGGCATCATGGGGGCCTCGCTGTGGAAGGGCGTGCCGAGGGTAGGATCTGGCTGTATTCCGCTTGTGTGTTTAAAGTAGGTTGGTATGTTTGTATATATATAGCTTCAAGAATGAATAGGCGGCGTGAGTCTATTTCTTTATCAAGAATAGAGGTGTGTTTATCTAAGTCGGGTCTGGTGAGTTCCTTATGGTGTGGGGATGTGTGGTAGTGGTCCTTGATAGCTCCGGCTTGAAGGTGGAAGGTAAGGCGACGTGACAGACGAGTTCTTGTCAAACCGACATAAGTGTGAGGTCCACAGTCCTCACTGTTACAGGTGTGTCGGTATATGACATGGTCCTCTTGTGACGGTTTCTTAGCGGTAGCCGGGCTGTTACGAATGACTAGTTGTGATGTTTTCCTCGATTTGTAGTATATGGTGAGTTTAAGGTGTTGGTCAGGGTTCGTAGTTTTAACGTTGTTGCTGATAATGTATCTCATTATGTTTTCGTCTGTTTTGTGATCTGAGGACATGTGGTTTTTATAGTAAATTTTTATGTATTCAGTGTTTGTATTAGTAGGCATGTCGTTTTTGTACCATGTTTCAAGGTGTTTGTTGATGGTGTGGGCGATGTCCAAGTTACTGTACCCATTGTTTACAAGCACCTGGGTGAGCCTCTCGAGTTCCTTGTGAGTGTCTCGCCAGGAGGTGCAGTGTGATAGGGCTCTCCTGACGTAGGCGGCGATGGTGGATCGTAAATATCGCTGGGGGCATTCACTTTCGCCGTTGAGACATAATCCGTTGTTGGTGGGTTTGGTGTAGACAGTGGTGGTAAAGCCTGAGGTGTTGTTGTTGTTTACGAGGACATCAAGGAAGGGGAGATGACCGTTAGAGGACTCCTCGAAGGTGAAGTTTAGACTGGAAGAGGCGATGAATCGTTGTTGAAGGTCACGTAGCTCCAGTGGGTCCTTCACACGCACGAAGATGTCGTCCACATATCTGCAGTAGACGGAGGGGCGGTTGGTAGTCAGGAGCTCTTCTTCGATGGTGCCCATGTAAAAATTGGCAAAGAGGACTCCTAGGGGACTGCCCATTGCCACACCATCAATCTGCTGATACATGTCACCTCGCGGGCAGGTGAAGGGCGCCTCTTTGGTGCATATTTCCAGCAACGTCTTCAGGGCTGTTTCTGGGAGGTCTAAGGGCGTGTTGTCTGGGCAGTGGTAGACTCGATGTAGGATGAGCTCAATGGTGCGGTACACAGGCACGTTGGTAAAGAGACTTTCTACATCTAGGGAGGCGATGATATGGTCGTCAGTAGAGGAGGCATCTCTTAAAATCTCCAGGAAGTCAGCTGACGAGGAAAGACTGTACTGGCTGGGGGTGTAGGGGGTTAGAAATTTGTTCAAAGTCTTGGCAATTTGGTAGGTGGCGGTAGGGATCTGGGAGATGATGGGGCGAAGGGGGTTACCTGGTTTGTGGGTTTTGACTGTGCCGTAAGCGTACCCAGGGGAGAAGTCACCGATGAGTTTTTTTAAGGTGGATCCCTCCTGTCTTTGCGTTAATGGCGGTGATGGTGGTGTTGGTTTTCCGCTTTATTTCTTCGGTGGGGTTACGGGTGATTTTCCGGAATTTTGTAGAGTCGCTTAGGATGTGGTCCATCTTCTGCAGGTATTCATCTTTGTCGTGGATGACCAGGCTGGCAGCTTTATCGGCTCGTCTGATTATGATATTATTATTTTCACGAAGTTGTTTAGCCGCTAAGATGTGGTTTTTGTTGATTAATCCGCTGTTGTGGGAACCACGTGTTTTAGCGGCTTCGGCTAGTAAGGTCGGTTGTAGGTTGGGTGAGGTTGTGAGTTTCCCATCCTTCTCCAGTTTTTGGATGTCGTCCAGGAGAATCTCGATCTCTAGTCGTTTTCGGTGTGGTCGGGGTTTAGAGGTGTAGTGGCAATTGAGTCCTTTGTTGAGGAGTTCTTCTTGGTCGGGGGTCAGGTCCGTGTTGGTGAGGTTGATGTACCCTTTGAGGGGTCTGGGGAGTTTGATGTTGCCGCCATATAGTTTGGACAATTTCTTGATGGCGGTGCTCTCCACTTTGCGTAGGTGCTGTGTATTGAGTTGTTCGAGTTTGGTGTTGATACGTTGTTTAACTGGTGCGTGGGCGGCTTCTTCATTCCATTGTTGTAAAAGGGCGTCTCGCTCTTGTTGGAGATAAAGTGCCGTCTCTCGTTTTTCCAAAGCTTCTTGCTGGACCAATTCTCTCCGGAATTGGAGTGTGCAGTCTCGCCAGGGAGAGTATCAATAAAAAACTCAATAATGCAAACTGTGCCTATTATTTTAATCTCACCTGCCTGAAAGAAAATATCCTCCCTGGCAACACTAATATCAAAATATATATATTTATATATATATTATCTATTCTGACATACGGAGCCCTGTATGTTAATTTAAGAGTTAGAATTAGAGTTGAAGGAGTGTCAAACTACCCAAGCGGCGAAGCAGACCAGCGAGCGAACTAGCGAGTGGGAAACCAGCTCGTCCGCATACCAGCAAACAAGCCTTCACACCTACATGCGTCATAGGGGACCCTGCAAACTACTTCGATGACCCGACGCTATGACGTATGATCGACGCCAGGAGACTCTATTGGACCACGCAACTCGAGGAGCTGTGATTGGAGCGGGCACTACCCCCCCGCCTCCTGATTCGTTCCTACACCATCATTGTTTAGTATATAAGAACCGAGTAGTGGGCATTCAAATCAGTCTCATTTGGAGTTGGGGAAGGTGAACTTGCAGCTGGAGGAAGACGGGGTGAAGTATTATAATGGGATTGTGACTGTCAGTCAGATTATATATGTGTGTGGTAAGTGTGTTCGGTGTAAACACTTACGTTATGTTGGTTAGTGAGATATGTGATTGGGACCTTAACGCTACTATTCCGTACTTAACTATTTGATTGGGAATTAACGTTAACGCTACTATTATGTACTTAACTATTTTAGTTGACTAACTTGTGGACTAAAGCAACTCTTTAAGTAATTGGGTTATGATGAAAGTAATACTATTGTTTTATATTAATACTTACGAGTTCTTTCATTTTCTTTTAATTAAGCCTACATTGCTTAACGGTGCTTAGTGCGGTGATGCTATTGTCTCTTATTAGTAATATCGCCTTAGACTAACATGGCTGTTTCAATGTTACTTCTAGTGATTTCCTAAGCTGAAGACAATTCTTTTAGCTTCAAAATATTATTTTTGCTTTTCATATTATTTAAGTGAGACCTGAATCGAATCTATGAAGCGATCCTGTAACTTAATTTACTCATAATCAAACCTCAATGTTACGTGGTTAAGAAATACATTTAACTAAATATTAAATATATATCTAACTTTTTATGTGACTTTGATGTAAATCCTGATGATAATAATAATATAATACTGTTAACGTAAGACAAGAACCAAGAATAATTACATTAAATATAAATAAAAGGACATATAAGAAAACTATCTATTCATTTCAAAAAGGGTACGAGACAGAAATATTCTTACTTTAATATTTATCTTTCAAGACTTTTTATAGAATTAATAGTCCTTCTTTAGATATACTTCTTCGGTTCATAACCATAGCCTACTAAGCTTCGGTTAAATAATAATTCTTTATAAATACTACATGACTTTAATTAGTTTCAGTATTTTTCATAATTAAAGAGTATCAGTCAATAAAGGACACTAAGTCCTAAGATCCAAAAGGAAAGGAAGCAACAACAGGAAATAATGTTATTAGATTTTACTTTTGTTTTGCCTTCAGCTGACTGATACCTTAATATATATCTCTGTCATCAAGTTAACCACTTGAGGATCAAGATACGTAACAGAAGAGTGGCGACCTTGCCAGGATTCGTTTCATACAGTTCCACTCAGTTTCATTACTGTTTCACTACTTAAAAATCAAATATTAATCATGCCTCATCTAATTAATGGCGAAGATGCTCGAGTTTTCATAGAATCAGAACCCACATCCCCTGATATTGACTGTCTGTCAAAATCCGAACTGAAAGTGCTTACCTCACATCTTCAATTAACTGTCTCAAACATGTCTAAAGTAGAGGTGGCTCAGACCATAAAAACCCACCTGTTACCTGTAGAAGGCGGGGAGGGTGACGGAGCAGTTGGTGGGATCCCGAGTAAACCTAGCCAACTTGATGAACAATTGCCACCTCGTTTGACCGGTGATCAAGTACTGGAACTAACCAGATTAAAAATATAACTAGCCAGAATAAATGCCGAAGCAAATACCGAAGAAGCCAGAATAAAAGCCAGAGCAACGACCGAACAATGTGAATATCAATATCGTACGGCTCAACTAAATGTCAATACAAATGCTCCCGAAAATGCTCCCCCTCTGGGATTGACTATGACTAGTGTTATTCCACCCTTCACTGAGGATAATGTGCAGGATTTCTTTGTTTTGTTTGAGGAAGTTGCTGGAGGTATGAAGTGGACAAGAGATCAATGGCCTTTTATGTTACAAACCGTTTTGACAGGGCAGGCTCGAGCCACATATTTGTCAGAAGTAGCAGAAGTTAGGCAGGATTATGACAATCTCAAAGAAGCTATCCTAAAAATCTATCAATTGCAGCCTGAGGCTTACAAGCAATCTTTCCGTAAAAACCAGAAGAAAGTAGAAGAAACCCATAAGGTATTTGCCAGGACCATGACTAAAACTTTCAATCATTGGGTCAAGAGTAAGAAAGTCACAAGCTACAACGATCTGCAGGAGTTGGTCCTGTTAGAAAATTTCCTATGGAAAATTGATTCTTCTGTATCCTATGATTTAAAGGGGAAAAAGGTAGATTGTCTTGCCGACGCCGCTGACATGGCTGACACATACGTGCTCAACAACAAATTTCGTGGAAAGAAGCCCTACGATAATTCTAGTTCTAATTTTAAGTATCCCAATCACAGATCTGACAGACCCAGTCACAAGCCTATAACGTCTTCCCCAGCTAGCCAAAATAGAATTGTTCCCCCAACTAAAAATGCGACTCAGGGCAATGGTAACAGAGGTGGGCCCCAAAGTAATAGTAATGCTCAAAGAGGGAACGTTCCCGTATCCCCTAAAGTATGTACTTTTTGTGGCATGAGAGGCCACCTAGCTTATCAGTGCTGGGCCAAGGAGAAAACCGAGAGATCGGGGCAGACAGTTGCCGCCGTATCTCAAATTCCATATGTGCATTTAATGCAGGGCTCCCGACAGAAGGAGTACCTAGCACCAAAAGTTCTTTTAATGCAGGACTCCCGACAGAAGGAGTACCTAGCACCAAAAGTTCCTTTAATACAGGACTCCCGACAGAAGGAGTACCTAACAGCTAACGTAAATCATCTAGACAGGGGTGTAGTAGCATGTGTGGTGCAACCCACTAGGGTTAAGCCAATAATAGTTTCACCATCAGTGCAGAACAGTTACCGTCCCTTTATTTCATCTGGCAACGTGAGATTAAATGGTTGTATGCATGAGGTAAAAATTCTGAGAGACACAGGTTCTACTAGCACCCTCATGGTGAATCCTTACACTGAGTGCCCACCTGGCGAACCAGTTGTAATGAGAGGTGCTGGAGGCCAATTTTATGCACACTTGGTAAAAGGCGAAATTGAATGTGAGTTACTACAGGGTGAGGCCACCATAGCTTTGTGTAGGTCCCAAGATATCCCTGTGCCTGGGGTAACACTCCTTTTGGGGAATGATGTAGCAGGTGAGAAGGTCCGACCAGACCCCATTTTGTCACTTTCCCCTGTTAACGAGCCACTAACCGGTGAGCTCGACAAGGAGATGCCAACAGTTTTCCCTGTGTGTGCTGTCACACGTTCAATGTCTCAAGTAGCAGTTCCTTCAGACAGAAATGTACCGAATGTAAGAGTTGATGAAAGGGATGATGAGAGTGTGAATGCCGCTCCAACTGTGCCTGATGATGTGACTGAGGTGGATTTATCTGACACCGTTATGGCTCATCTTGACCCTAATGATGACCATGAAACCCCTCCAAATTGTCCTAGTGGCCTGGTAGAGCTACAGAGAGATGATAGTGAATGCAAGGAGTTAGATGCCAGGTCCGTGAGTGAAGAGGAATGTGAGAAGGAGGGTGGTGAATGTTTCTACCTCAAAGGAGGAGTATTGTGGCGTAGATGGAGACAGCCACACAGACCAATCGATGACGGGGCCTGGGACTTCCATCAAGTAGTAGTCCCCAAACCTTGTCGTAGAGATATCATGGAAATGGCACATTGTATACCATTGGCAGGACACCTAGGTGTGAGAAAAACTCTAGACAGCATCAGAGCCCACTTTTACTGGCCAGGAATGCGTGCAGATGTAGTGGAGTTTTGTAGAGTGTGTCACACTTGCCAGATGACAGGAAAACCCAATCAGAAGGTCCCTGTACATCCTCCGGTGCCCTTGCCCGTTTGCGAGAATCCTTTTGCTCGGGTGGTAGTGGACATTGTAGGCCCATTGCCTAAGACTTCCCAAGTTAACATTTATTTATTAACTATCATGGACATGGCAACTCGCTACCCAGAGGCTATACCCTTAAGGACTACCTCTGCTCCAACTGTCATCAAGGAACTGCTCAAATTCTTCACCAGAATGGGTTTCCCCCATGAGGTGCAAAGTGATCAAGGAACTAATTTTACCTCTAACATTTTTCAGCAGTCCCTGAAGGAGTTGGGTATCGAGCATGTTAAGTCTAGCACCTACCACTCAGAGAGTCAAGGGGTTCTCGAACGATATCATCAGACATTAAAAGGAATGTTGCGTAAATATTGTACAGAGACTGGAGTTGAGTGGGATAAGGGGGTACCTTTTCTTTTATTTGCTACTCGTGAGGTTCCAACTGAATCCCTGGGTTTTTCCCCTAATGAGCTAGTTTTCGGTCACCAGGTAAGAGGTCCTTTTCAACTATTGCAGGAAAGCCTAGTTGGCCAGGAGGGGAACCAAAACCTCCTAAAGTATGTTTCAGATTTCAAAACCCGGCTGAGATCCTCATGTGAGTTTGCCGCTCAAAACTTGACAGTGGCTAAAAGCTCCATGAAGAAATGGTATGACAGAAAAGCCCGTGAGAGGGAGTTTCAGCCCGGTGATGAGGTTTTGGGCCTGCTCCCCCTTTTTGGCCAACCTTTATCTGCCAAGTTCAGGGGCCCATATAAGATCATTCAGAGGGTGAGCATTACCGATTATCTAGTTACTACCCCAGACAGGAGAAAGCCCACGCAAGTATTCCATATAAATATGTTGAAACCCTACCATAGGTCCCCTGATTCCTCTCCTCCAGATTCTCCCACTGTGGCAGTGAATGTCAGGACCTGTGGGCAGCCTGGTGCGGACAAAGTCTTCAGTTATCTTACTGACCCGCAACAGACTGTTCCAGTGCCTGAAGGTATCCATGCAGACTTTGACTTGTCATGTAGCCTATCCAACTTAAAGTATAATTCTGTAGCTTGGGGGGAATTACCATCTAAACTATGTCATCTTCACTCTGATCAAGCGAACCAACTAATCTCTGTTTTATCTCAGTCTCCCAGTGTGTTCCGTGATACTCCAGGGCTCACTTCTTTGGCCGTGCACGACATCGACGTAGGGGATGCAACTCCCATTAAACTATCCCCCTACCGTGTCTCACCACAACGCAGGAGTATACTGCAGGTCGAGCTTGACTTCATTTTTTCAAACCAGCTGATCACAAGGGCCTTAAGCCAGTGGAGTAGTCCGGTCATACTTGTGCCAAAGCCAGACGGGAGCCATAGGTTATGTATGGACTATAGGCAAGTTAATGCTGTCACAAAGAACGATACCTACCCACTGCCACGGATCAAAGATTGCATTTACCAGGTTGGCCTCATACAGCAGTAAGTTTAACTTAATGAGAGGATTTTGGCAATTAGCTCTCCCTTGTAGCGAGGTAAATATTATGCTTTAGTAGTGCGCTTTCAAGCCTTCAGCTGTGAGATGCCTTGCAGTTCGAATAACGCTCCAGCTACGTTCCGGCTATGTTCTGATGTGGTACCTGGAGACGTTGCCTATTTTGGGTGATATCCATATTATATCCTCATTATAATCTTGCTGTTGCCAATCTGGTGGTGAATCTATTTATGTATTATGTTTAATATTATGTACTATACTCCTTAAACTCTTTTCTAGGGGGGAGGTCTGACATATGGAGCCCTGTATGTTAATTTAAGAGTTAGAATTAGAGTTGAAGGAGTGTCAAACTACCCAAGCGGCGAAGCAGACTAGCGAGCGAACTAGCGAGTGGGAAACCAGCTCGTCCGCATACCAGCAAACAAGCCTTCACACCTGCGTGCGTCATAGGGGACCCTGCAAACTACTTCGATGACCCGACGCTATGACGTATGATCGACGCCAGGAGACTCCATTGGACCACGCAACTCGAGGAGCTGTGATTGGAGCGGGCACTACCCCCCGCCTCCTGATTCGTTCCTACACCATCATTGTTTAGTATATAAGAACCGAGTAGTGGGCATTCAAATCAGTCTAATTTGGAGTTGGGGAAGGTGAACTTGCAGCTGGAGGAAGACGGGGTGAAGTATTATAATGGGATTGTGACTGTCAGTCAGATTATATATGTGTGTTAAGTGTGTTCGGTGTAAACACTTACGTTATGTTGGTTAGTGAGATATGTGATTGGGACGTTAACGCTACTATTCTGTACTTAACTATTTGATTGGGAATTAACGTTAACGCTACTATTATGTACTTAACTATTTTAGTTGACTAACTTGTGGACTAAAGCAACTCTTTAAGTAATTGGGTTATGATGAAAGTAATACTATTGTTTTATATTAATACTTACGAGTTCTTTCATTTTCTTTTAATTAAGCTTACATTGCTTAACGGTGCTTAGTACGGTGATGCTATTGTCTCTTATTAGTAATATCGCCTTAGACTAACATGGCTGTTTCAATGTTACTTCTAGTGATTTCCTAAGCTGAAGAAAATTCTTTTAGCTTCAAAATATTATTTTTGCTTTTCATATTATTTGAGTGAGACCTGAATCGAATCTATGAAGCGATCCTGTAACTTAATTTACTCATAATCAAACCTCAATGTTACGTGGTTAAGAAATACATTTAACTAATTATTAAATCTATATCTAACTTTTTATGTGACTTTGATATAAATCCTGATGATAATAATAATATAATACTGTTAACGTAAGACAAGAACCAAGAATAATTACATTAAATATAAATAAAAGGACATATACGAAAACTATCTATTCATTTCAAAAAGGGTAAGAGACAGAAATATTCTTACTTTAAAATTTATCTTTCAAGACTTTTTATAGAATTAATAGTCCTTCTTTAGATAATTATACTTCTTCGGTTCATAACCATAGCCTACTAAGCTTCGGTTAAATAATATTTTTTTATAAATACTACATGACTTTAATTAATTTCAGTATTTTTCATAATTAAAGAGTATCAGTCAATAAAGGATACTAAGTCCTAAGATCCAAAAGGAAAGGAAGCAACAACAGTAAAATAATGTTATTAGATTTTACTTTTGTTTTGCCTTCAGCTGACTGATACCTTAATATATATCTCTGTGCTATCTAGATTCATCAAGTTAACCACTTGAGGATCAAGATACGTAACAATATATATACAGTATATATATATATATATATATATATATATATATATATATATATATATATATATATATATATATATATTATACCGTATATATATATATTTATTTTTTTAGGAAATCAATCAATTATTATTGGACATATGAGGTATATTAAATACTAACATTTATGATAATGACGATAGTTGATCTCGTGAGCTATATGCCTGTTTAACACCTTCCGTGCCATTTAGGTGTCGATTTCGTCATGGCAAGCGACAGCGAGCCTGTAATTTAGGAGGGTTCAGCCTTTGGCCCGACACATTTTTCAACCGAAAAATGAAATAAATTATCTCGAAGAGGTCTTATTAGGGGTATTTTATTAATCTAGATGGAGGTCTAGCAAGCAAACTCAAAACCTCCCTTTTTAGAGTTGAATTATATTCGGAAAGGGCCACGATTTGTGTCTTAAACTGTAAATGCATGTGTGATGGAGTAGTTTTCTCTCTAATAACAACCACTGAATGGTAATAATGGTTGTGGAAATATCCCGCACCAACGTTCTTAAATAAACCCGTCTTTCCATGACAGGTACACAACACTAATATAAAAGACTAACTTCAGGGAAGGTTAATTACATGCAGGTAAAGTGAACATAAAGAACTGAGCAATAAATAACTGACAATGTAATTAAACAGATGCAAGAAGCAATAGAAGAAAAATAAGAATGCATGCATGGAATACATGCATGGAAATGATGGATAATTAAATTATCTCACACCACCTCTGCACTCCCCTAAATATACATTACAAATGATTAAACATTTGCTCGATTTTCATTCACACACGAAAATTAAGCCGATTTACGAATTCGATGAATAAGTAAGCACATACACATGTTTACATACCAATCAGAACGTTTGCAACATAGCCTATAACAAATATCAACAATTACGCACATTGACGTTCGAATATATAAATATGTATATATATATATATATATATATATATGTATATATATATATATACAGTATATATATATATATATATATATGTATATATACTGTATATATATGTTTATATATATATATATATATGTATATATATATATATATATATATATATGTATATAATTTCAAAGAGCTGCGGGAAAAAATATCAGAGTTTGAGGGTTAATTTATCATGTGAATTCCAAAGATAACTAATGTCTAAATGTATCAAAATTATCAACATTAATTCAAAAGCAAGTGAAAGGGTTAAAGCGCTCCCTTGATATCATAAGTCATTGGCTTTATCCTTATGTAATCCTGGCTCCCCTTCCTACCAGATAGTTTGGCCGCTTTGCTGAACTAGGTAATTTCCTCTCCCCTCCTTCCATAATGCCGGGCTTTGGTGGCCTGAGCTACGCTAATTTGACACATTTTCTCCCTTAAACTTTTCAATACGATGGCTGTATTTGAGTATATTATGGCTAACTTCAGACGATATTTACCCCTTTGGTTACTGTACATCTTCACTAAAAATATATATATATATATATATATATATATATATATATATATATATATTTCTTGCAATTATGCCTTTATACACAACCATGTCATATTTAACGAGGATGAATAGTCTTACTTTTTCAAGCTGGCATATAACTGAAGTGTATACCCATCCTAAATACTCGGCTGTTTTTAAGTTTTCATGGCCAGATATGGTCTTAATTGTGAAAACTTGTATATAACATGATGCATAAACATAGCCGTTTAATATATGCCCATTAAGTTTCGAAAACAAAAAATCTGCTGGGGGATTACGATTTCCGTCAGGTTAAAATCAAATTAATTATAACCTCTTATATCCTGGCTCACTTCAGATATTTGTGTTTGTATTGGCTATTTCCTCTCCCCTCCTCCTATAATGGCAGGTTTTGGCGGCCCTTGCTATACTAATTTGACACATTCTCATCTAAACCTTAAGGGGAAAGACAGTATACATATTGTACATTAAAGGGGAATTTTCCGGACACACTTTTCCCTCATGCTTAGCCCCATTAGTTGTGTGATTTTAAGACATTCGCTCATTAGTTTGGCGATTATAAGATCTTTCGGGTCCTTAGGTGTCGATTGTTTCCTAGCGAGCGATAGCAAGCCTACAATTAAAGATAAACTGGCCTTCGGTCAGGGTATTTTTCTACCGAAGAATGCACACATTTATCTCTAATGGGTGTTTTGTGGGCATTTTCTTTAGATTGATAGAGGTCTAGGGAGGAAGCTAAACAAATATTTATAATTCAATAAAAAAAAAAAATAATAAATAAAAAAAAAAATTACCCCTTAATACATTTCAATACTGTATCTCCCGTATGAATTGTACACGTAACATCGATATCATGGCGTCAGTTGTTTTTTGTATAACACCGTACGAAAGCTGAGAAATTATGGTTTTGTGGATACATTTAACTAATTAATGTATATTCAAGCTAACCTGACATAAACTGGTAACGCTGCCCACCTATTCTTCCTATTTATTCTTTCCGATCTGTTCATGTGACGTTGCCTGTATTTATTGGCTATACAAATATATAGCAAGTCAGCGTTACTAATCTATACTAGTTTATCCTGAGTACACTACAAGGTATCGTAGGGGACGCTTTTGTGATAATAACTTTGAGCATAGAAAAAATATAGGTAATGATAAACGTAATATAATGCATGTATACAGATAACTATATACTAGCAAAACCCTTACATCACATTGTTATCCAAATGAGACAGTGAACATTAAATTAATACAACTAAAGTGAAACAGTGCGGGATTTATGTTCCATTCACATTTGTAAAATTATACCACTGAGTAAAATATTGTGTTTTTAGCTTAAGTGGACAATTAGGGCAACAGTTTTGTTAGGATACTCTCCATAGTTAACACACACACACACACACACACACACACATATATAATATATATATATATATATATATATATATATATATATATATATTGTCTGACGACGTGATCCCCGAAGGGGTGGCCACGAATAAAACGCCCCCATGCACTTCTGTCCACAGTCAGTTGACGCCCCTCCTCTCATCCTTTCTATCATTGGATGTTCAAGTATTTATGAAAAGGACTGTACAGAGGTTGATACTACTCACCATACAAGAAGTGCTGGGAACAAAACAGCTGGCAGAGGTTCCATGTCCTTGATTGTCTGTCACTGAATAACCCCTTGAGGATTATGTCACTTGTCAACAGTTTATTCTGGATATCTTTAGACGATTTTATACAGCTTTGGATATATTTATGGGAAAGTAAAAGGGTAAAGGGCATCTCAATTAACCCATTGAATTCCGTGTACTTCTTGTAATGTGAATACAATCGCCTACTTATAGCCAGAACAAACTGTCACAAATTCGTCATAATCTTGAAAGGGTTAAGTATGTTTTGGTCCAGGCACAGAGTGTTCCGGCCATCATTAAAAGGGTTTATTAGTTTATATTAATTTCCAATCACTGTTTTTTGTGTATTTGTATGATTTCGTTGCGGTATAAAGGTATATTGTACAGTACACATAATTTTCTACAAGTAACTTCCAATGTTTGTCATGGGGACTATTTTATATCACACACACTCTTAATGGTCTTCAGTCTACTTAAGTATTTAACACAATCTGCTCCAGCGACGTCTGTTTAATTTTATTCTAGCAATATTTAGAGGATTTTGTGAACGTTAAGAAAGATCTGCGGTAGTAGAAAGGGTGAAGTGAGATAGTTCAAAGTCTGTACAGTTTAAAGGACGGCACCGGTACTGATTGGTTTATGTAAAATAGTCTGCACAATGCCACTCGTATAATGTACCACTGTACCGTTTGCTATTAATAAGATCATAGTCAAACTAACAAGTGCACCTATGTATTTTCCTTGTGTTATCATTGATTAATAAGTGTAAACACGTTTCTTTTTTATTCCAAATGTTGTCTTTGGCCGATTTCCTTTCCTTAAACCGGTTTCACTGTCCAATGTTATTACTGCTGTTACAACACTATTATTGTTAAAAAACCATCCCAATGACAACACCACAATGTCAACACTTCTTATCTATGTGTACTTTAATGTATTATTAAAGTCTAAAGATAATCACTATCTCTGTAATAATTATGCTTGCCGTCACTACCACCTCATTAGATATCGACGGTTTTCACTTCTGGTAACGGGCGTTCCATGATCTGGAAAGAAGACAACACAAATAATAAAATGTACTTACGAACACTATCAGACTTATAAACTTAAACAATTATTATAATGCACAATCGCTTACAATATAGTTTTTATTTTCCAGTCGACAGGCAATTGAATCCCTTGGTAACACATGTTTCGACAAATAATGGAAACATATGAAACTACTATGTCTTTAACAAAAAACAAAAAAAAAACAAAAACGTACATGGGGGCTGGCTGGGTATATTTTAGTTTGAAGGAAGTCTGGAATGCATTTTTGGTACCCTAGGTGACAAACTAATATATTTTGCTCGAAAATGGTAACAGCAAACAAAATCCCCAATTTTGCTCGATAATGGTTATAGCAAATAAAATCCCTAATACTAACTAAACAAACTATCATAATAACCCACAAGACGTCGGACCAGATAGTGTTAAAGGGCATTTACAATGGTTAAGGTGACGGTTTTAGTTTGCTCCCTCCCTCCACCAAGCTTAACAAAAATATCCCGAAACACCCTTTCGAAATGAGTTGGTAATTTTGTCTGTAGAACAATGTCCCAGCCACCTAAATTACAGCTCGCTTTTGCTCGCCGGAAAAAAAATCAACACCTAAATGGCACGAACAGTCCTAGAATGGGGCGAAATGTATTACACAAGCGACAAACTAATGGGGTGTACGTTTACAAATATCAAAACTGATGGGGCTAAGCATGAGGGAGAAGGAGATTCAATTTTTTTTTAAAGGGAAGTTGGTATAGTATTTTTTGTTTTTTTTTTCTTTCCCAGGTGACGGTAAACTGCCATGTCCTCTCCTTATTTACTGAGCTATTACAAATATACTGTTGGGAAATACGCTGCCAATTATGAAAACTTTGGTATTTATAGGTTACAGAGACATAGTAGTTTCATATATTTCCAGTAATGATCGTGATTTCACGACCTTTCGTGCCATATAGGTGTCGATTGTGTCCTGGCGAGCGAGAGGGAGCTTTCAATTAAGGAGGAACTGGCCTTCGGCCGGAGTATTTTTCTAGCTAGAAATGCACACATTTATCTCGAAGGACCGTCTTGGGGTTAATACCTTCAGATTGATGGAGGTATACGGAGGAAACTAAAAAAAACATACTACAGATAATAATTACACAAATAATAAATGAATATATAGATAAACAAATATATAGAAATGTGCTCTTAATACAGCTCACCTGATCATATACAATAGATAAACAATAACCCAACGATGTACACGATAATAAAGGTCAAATTAACTTGACCGGTTATTATGTAATAAGGTAAGAAGGTAACTTCTTAAGGATGTTAATGAATAAACACGATTGATTAGCCATACAGCTTGGAGTGTTCATTTGAAGTTACATAAGATCCACTCTTATTATGTTCACTATCTGAATATACATTGAACGATTGGAAGTAACTCTGAGGAGAATGGTGAATTAAGGTGATACCGTAAGTAAGAGAGACAAGAATAGTAGAGAGGAGAGGAAAAGAGAAAAGCAAAGTGATATATATATATATAGAGATTGGGTGGAGGAGAAAACACAGGGAAGATCTATGAATCTTTATTATCTAACGTTTCGGGTTATGTTATGTACCCATCTTCAGAGAGACTGACATATTTTAGAAAACTCACAGAATATAATTATACAAAGTTAGGAAACTCATTGTTGGCATCCTAGAATAGTGCTGCCATTTTTATGGCGATATTTTAAATCTTTTAAGTAGAACAATTATCCGATTAGCCTACCCTCAGGACGGGGATATTCTTTACCTCTTTCTCGAATTACCTGTTTTTATCCCTTTCGGTACAAGCAACGGACTTGTATTTATTTGTTCACTATTGGGAACAGGAAAGGTTTGAATATATATATATATATATATATATATATATATATATATATATATATATATACCTACATACAGTATATATTACAGGGGAGGTGTGGCAGAGTGGTCTTGGCACTGGACTGGTAATCCAATGGACCCGGGTTCGAATCCCAATATGTCAATGGGAATATATTATTGGGATGGAATTTGTGCTGTACCTAGTATCAGTGCATTACCACAGCACACCGAAATGCCAAAAAAAATACCCTCATTGTTCCCCGATTAAAATTGTATGAATATTCCCATATTCAAAAATATGCTACAGGGGGGCAATGCCTAGTGAGTTAATTGCTCAATAGGTGGCGTTCTGAGAGTGAGGGTCCAAGTGTGGGGAATGAGACTGTGAAGCGCAGAGGCGAGGCGGCTTCAGAGATGGGATTGCTTCGAGCCGGGGTGCTACGCATGTCTCGATCCCTAGACTGGAACAAGACCTCACGGGCCTCACCGTGCTCATCGGTAGAGTGTTAAGGCTATCAGCCTATGTCCGAGAGGAAGTAGTTGGAATATAGAAAAAAAAAAAAAAAATAAAAAAAAAAAAAATATATATATATATATATATATATATATATATATATATATATATATACACACATAATACCTATACATACACATACATATTGTCACAATGACCAGGGTCTATAGGGTCTTTTAGGAGTAGCTAGACGGTAGTGGCGCCTAGTTGTTTTTAGATGCAGCTGTGCCAAGTCTATTTGAAAGACCTGGTATTGTGAGTTTCACTCCGATACCTTTCCAATTACACATGGCTAGTTTTGCCGTGCCTCTAAGCATTTTTGTCTCAATAAACATTTGTGTAGAATGAGCCCATAGAGTGTTATCAGTTTCGTCTAACCAGTTGTTAGTTAGCGGCAACGTGTAGTTTGCTAGCTAGTGTGGCTGGCGAGGGAGGTGTTGAAAGATTGTTGCTCTTGCCTCGCGGGAGGTAAGGTTGCTAAACAACATGAGTTTAAGTAATTATTTGATCATTGCAAGTTCAGTTGTGTTACAATATAAAGATGTACTATATTTTATCTGCCACACTGTTTTAGTTAAGTTGTTAACAGAGGAATACTTTAGTATAAGTTATTCTTGTGAAGTGTCTTAGTCTTACCATATCGTTTGGTGAGATATTGCAACTTCTTCGTTTGAGGCTGGCCTCCGCGGTGCTCTGCAACATCCGGTCCCCTCACTCTCTGCTTAGCGGTCAGACTAGATGAGTGTTATTTTTTCTCTCTTGTGACCCATCAGTCGGCCCCCTTTTGTTTCTCCTTGCGTGCATAATAGAAACGTAACGTAATTAACAGAGAATCCTAGACATTAATTTCTTCTTTTAACTATCCTTTTCCTCTGATCAGCATTTTATTATCTTTCCCTTTGTTTTATATATTCAGTACCTCCGGTGGCTATGTCGGAATCCGTGATGGGGGAGAGCTGGGAGGCTTGTCGGGGTCCTTATTACAAAGCACCGTTAATCCCATACAGTCCACACACACACACATCCATAATCCCTACATAATTTCCCCGTGTTTGTGCTTAGGACCCGATAGCAACCTTGACGGTTCTGCCCCAGCAATTGTGTGTTCCCTATCTCGTGTTTCGAACTGAGGCAACGGAGTGTTTAATATTAATTAGGAATCCAGCTTCAGTCTGGACCCCACCCCCCCCCAATAGTTAAGTGAGTGTGGGAGGTGGACTCTAAGAGTTCATTGTTTCGGGCGGAAACTCACTGGGGGGCCCAGGTTGAAGCAGAATATAGTGGTGTGATATTAGAGGGGGTCAGGGCAACTTGTTTCCACTAATATCACCCCGAGGTTAGTAGTCATATTAGGACACTGCCTTGTATTGTTAGACCATTATTATGTGTATAAAATATTATGTGCAACTCTCTTGGGTTGAGAGTGGATTACCGGTGGCTTGTTTACGCACGGTTTAGTATTGTCGAGGGTGCGCATAGCCTGTTATGCTCGAAGTACATCTGCACTTTTTACTTTTCTTTCTTTGATGTCTGCTGGTAGCCTATGTATTTAACTGTTTTGATTATCCAACCCAGCATTGCTAATCCTGGTGTTGGTTTAGAGTTCTCGTAGCTAGTAAGTTACATGATTATTTCTGTTCTTCATATAATTCAGAATAGGAGCAGGGCAGTGTGCACCTGAACCCTTGTCTAGCGGGTTTTTTTGGGCTATTTTGGGCATATTCAGGCCCTCCTGAATGATCAATTAAGTATCTGCATGAAAAGAAATGTATTCAGCAAATAACTAGGCGCTAAAAGCTTCAAAATGAGACCAGAATGAGTTACGTAGCACTCGTCGTTCTCATGCAGTGGTACCACTAACATGGAAGTTTAGCATATATCGGCATATTTTTTCCCGCTACGCTCACTACTGGCAACACGGCCGGCCTCTCGAGAACAGAGGGAGCATGAGTCAGTGGGCGGCGGTAAGCCCTGGGTGTCGGACGTGTGGCCTGCTGCGCTCCCGGCCATTTGCACTCAATTTTAACCCTTTAAAAGCCTTAATAATGCTCCTAACTTGCTGCAAATTGGAGCCCACCTTAAGGCGGGCTCCGCCAGTTAAGGATTAAGCCTGTGCAGCGCTCCAGCACCTGCTCGGTCCATACCCCACTGTTTGTGCCGAGCACCCAGGCCTCACAACTCAAGCGGTGCACGATGTTCCGCTGGCAGGTCACTTGAATGTTAGTAAACCGTTGGCCTCGTTGTTTCAGTGGTTCAAGGTGGGCGACGAGACTTTGGCATGGCTGTCAGGTCAGGGTTGACCCATGGCTGCTAAGGGTGGTGGTCAGAATCAGGACATTGAGCAGATTGGTGAGGTTGGCTGTGGAGTGGATGTGCCCGGTCGTCGCATAGCCTCCCAATACTGCCCTAGTAAAATGCAACAGCCCTACCATTGACCGACTGTATCTGGCCATGTCGCTGAAGGCGGTGATGCTGCGCAGGCAGATGTAGTCGCAAGGAATGCGGGGGTGCGCATGTACGGTATCGGCGGGGAAGCCTTAGCAATTATGAACTATGGGAGTGACTGCACAGGTGGTACAGATTGTCCCTCTCATGACCTGGCTGTCCTAGAGACAAAGGTGGAGAAGGAGGGAGACTATAGTGTAGAAACTATGGTCCCAGCTGGGTTGTAGGCATGTTGTTCTTCGAGATAAGTTGCAACCTCTTGTTTCTGAGCGCCAAGAGAAGTTGTTTACTAGGCTGTGGCAGTACGTCCGCATGTTTGTTGCTTCTCCAGGCCTGATGTACGGGGTAGAATTCGACATGGAGGCTGGAGACTGTGCAAGGCTCAAGTTAGTTCCCTACCATATAAATCCTGCTCAACAGTCTGTCGGGAAAGCAGAGCTAGACTTCATGTTGGAAAAGGGTCTAAGGGATAAGGGATATCGTGAGTGGTCGTTGCCAGTAACTTTGCAACCTGAGTTAAGTGGCAAGATCCGTGTGTGTGTTGATTGCAAGAGTGTGGAAGCATTATCCCTGACAGACGCCTATCCATTACCCAGAGTTGACGACCCCATAGACCGCATCGGGGCTGCCCCGTTTATCACTAAGGTGGAAATAGTGAAAGGTTATTGGCAGGCCCCGTTGCCGGAAAGAGCGAAGATAAGTGTGTTACGTCCTGGGATATATAAACACTGGGCTCTTTCTATTGGACTAGGTATGCGGCAACAAGCAACAACGGAAAACGCTAGATTCAATCCTTATCTATAAACCCAGGCAACAAACCACCCTAAACCGTCAAGAGTCCTGCCTGGACAACGAGGTATCCTATGACTCGGTTACAGGGTGCACGCACTATAGACTGCTGATAGTCAAGCAGGCTATATAAAAGATCACACAATCAAGTTGACTTAAAGCTTCAAGGAAAAGATAGATAATGGAATTAAATTGCAGAAACAATTTAATAACAAACTAGAAGAAAGTACATTTAACGTTACGTTAATTAATACAACTAATCACCCCTGCGTGAAAGAAGGTGAAAGCAAACAGTCCTCAAAACATCGTACAGGTAGACAAGATGCAGGTTTCTAAACTGCATGCGGCTACTGTAGGATCTGATGCTTAGCAAAGAAAGTACGTTATGGATTTAGAGAACTCTTAACTAATAAGCAGGAATAAATACTAGTGATAGGACCTACAGTGTATAATGGCATAGGTATAATTAAATAAAGGCAGCAACTCGCAACATAACCACATACAGGTGTGCTTCTCACTCTTAGTCAGGCAAGCCTGCTGGGACAGAGTCTCTCAGCCACACCCTGACTCACAATGCTCACAAAGACGGTAAACTGTGGCACAATAACAAGCATACAGATATAATAAACCGCTAGCTGTTAATCTGCCAGGTGGCAGAGGTCTAGCCGGAAGGATATAGGCTTCGGATACCCGGGCTGAGCCACCTGCTCTAGCCTAGGGACGTTCCCAAGTCTGTGCGCCAAATTACTCTAATTGAAAGGGTGCTCTCTTGAGAGACTCAGATCCCAAGTATCTGACTCTCTCCTGGCGACCCTAAAACAAACGCAAGGCGTGCTAGCGCAGTGCTGAGTGGACTAGGCAAGGGCCCTCACACAACACAACACTAGACACACAGGCACACAGACAAGAAAATGCCCCCAGACTCCCACGGGTATCCTAGTAAAGTCGTGCAGGTCCACAGGACTCGCACCAGCAGACTTTACTTAAAGGATCACAAAAAGCCTCCCCTCCGGTCTAGCCCCTGCTCACCTGCCACAAGAACACACTAGCAAGCATGAAACCACCAAATATGAGACAACAAAAAAGCTTCCTAGGTCTCATTAACAATTATATTTCTGCATAAGGCCCAAAATCCTATCTAGTTATCTGAGAGCTCGTCGTTAATACAATAATAGATATAAGGTCTATCAAGGGGATGGGATAATTAAATAGATTGGTGAAGTAGTGGAAGGAAGGTCTACAAAGTAAGAGAGAGAGTTTCTAAGTGGGGTTGAGAGGGATAGATATCAAGGGGGTCCGAAGGGTACGACAGTGAGGTGAGCTCTGAGGAGAATAGCTCCTCTGGACCCCTCCAGGATCCCACACAAAGGCACGGTGGTCAGCCAATCACAGGCCGCTACGTCACCCGGCAGCAGGCCTGCAGAAGGCACCAGGAACCACCAGCCAATCAAAACCGAGAGAAAAGGCCACGCGGGCGAGCAACTCCTCCGGGAGGGAGGAGGGAGGAGGAGGAAAAGCAACAATCACCTCCCCCACCCTGCTCGCTCGCTCTCTCTCTCCCGCTTGTCTCCTCCCACTCTCACTAGACTTACATCTTATATATAATAATGAAACAATCAACTATCGAGAATAAGATATACTAAGATGTGTTGGTTAAGAATAAGGGCAGCTTCAAGCTGTGAAACAACATAAGAATATCCCAGACATTAGTTACATTGTCGTAGGATATATACTAAGGAAAAGCCGGCCAGCCGGCTGCCGCCAGCCGGTTTCTAAACGGCTGGGCAGCCGACACTCGCGCATGCCCGCACGTGGCTACTATGCAGGAGCGTCACACCTCCCCCAAGATATAAGACACTTGACTAAGTTCTTCATATCTAACAGAAAGCTTCTCATAGTACCACACACTGTTGCGACACAAGGCACTATATATAACAAAATAAAGACTGTTGCACTCCACCGAGCAAGTTCAACTAACTTAGCGACAATAAGCGAAAACATTCAACTTAGATACTGCTACAACATCTTATACAAAATTCTACACGTTATAAAAATAAGGAGTTTTTATAAGGTTTTTGCTTTTTTAATTTGTTTTTTCGGCTGAACTACAGTGACAGCCTATTTTCCTCCACTCTCAACACACACTGACTGAACGGCGAGGGTTCTCCTGCAAACAAACCCTCCCGTGACAACCAATCAGCCAAAACATTATCAGTGCCCTTATCATGCCACACATCCAACTTGTGTTCCGGCAGCACAACAACACCTGGCACTGATAAACCACCCAGTTCAACACAAGACTGGCATTTCTCTTCGCTCTTTCCGGCAACGGGGCCTGCCAATAACCTTTCACTAGTTCTACCTTCGTGATAGGCGATGCAGCCCCGAGGCGGTCTATGGTGTCGTCAACTCTCGATAAGGTATAGGCGTCTGTCAGGGATAATGCACACACACTCTCAACACTCGCAATCAACACACTCACTGATCTTACCACTTAACACAGGTTGCAAAGTTACAGGCAACGACCACTCACGACATTCCTTATCCCTCAGACCCTTCGTCAACACGTAATCCAGCTCTGCTTGCACCACAGGCTGTCGAGCAGGATTTATTCGGTAGGGAATTAAACTGAGCCTTGCACTATCTCCAGCCTGCATGTTGGATTCTACCCTGTACATCAGGCCTGGAGAAGCAACAAACATGCAGATGCACTGCCACAGCCTAGTAAACAACTTATCTCGCAGAATAATAATCCTAGTGCCCTTCCACAACCCAGCCAAGACCGCAGCTTCTAACCTGTAGTCTCCCTCCTTCTCCACCTTCGTCCCTAGAACAGCCAGGTCATGAGAGGGACAATCAGTACCACCTGTGCAGTCACTCCCATAGTTCATTATTGCTAAGGCTTCCCCGCCGATACCGTACATGCACACCCCCGCATTCCTTACGACTGCATCTGCCTGCGCAGCATCACCGCTTTTAGCGACATGGCCAGATACAGTCGGTCTATGGTAGGGCTGTTGCAATTGACTAGAGCAGCATTGGGAGGTTATGCGACGACTGGGCACTTCTATGCCACAGCCAACCTCACCAATCTGCTCAAAGTCCTCCTTGGCAGCCATGGGCCGACCCTGACCTGGCAACCATGCCAAAGCCTCGTCGCCCACCTTGAACCACCGAAACAACGAGGCTAACCGTCTTTCAACATCCACGTGTCCTGCCCGCGGAACATCTTGCACCACCCGAGTTGTGAGGCTCAGGGGCTCGGCACGACCAGTGGGGTATGAACCGAGCTGGTGCTGGAGCGCTGCACACTGCTGCTCAGGCAGGTGTTCTAGCGCTTCCACAGCCACCAGACTCGTGTCCCCCGCCCACTGCTCCGCCGAGACATGACAATCCCTATTCTCCTCCACCTGTGCCCTACTGCCCCCCTCTCCTTCTCCACCTTGGCCGCTGCAGACCAACGCAGGGACAATAGGCTGCTCAGGTGGTTGCCTCACAAACTCCTCCAACAGGTTCACATGACATGTTTCCCCGTCCTCGTGTTTGATCTCGACAGCACCATTACCACACTTCTGAACTTCCGGATCCTCCAACTGCAGTTAACAAATATCTGAGGGAACCAACCTGTCTAGATGCTTCCGAAGCAAACCAAGTCCTCCCCCAATATCAAACTGACCAACCCTTTTTTCGCTCCGTGTGTAACGTTGCTGCCTCGGAGTCTCTTCCTGCTCTACCTCCTCACTAGCTGTGACAGGTCCTGGGGCCTCTCCAAACTCTAACATAGGTGCCAATAATGAGTCACCAAGAAACACTGCCGGCTCAAAACTCTCCAATTGACCAACACTTCCCGTTTTCTTGTGACCTTTCCTCCGCGGTTTGATAGACTGAGGTGGTGGCTGCAAGGCTCCGGATGTCTGAGAACGCGTCACAACACCCGCCATGGTTTGTACGCTACACTTCTCAACCCTCTCATGTTCCTTCGGCAACGACCAAGGGTGAAACCTTAGGAGCAGGCACCGCAAAGTCGTTGCCGAGGAGGAGGTCGACGCCCCCAACAGGCAAGTTCTCTAAAATTCCGACATCCAGTTCCTTCGCCACACCACCCACCTCCAGCTCCATCCGCACAAGCGGGTAGGACTTCGTAGCATTGATCCCCTGAACTACCACCACCCGAGCAGCGTTAATCGGCCTACCAGTAAAGTTCTTTAACAAGGTCTGAGAAGCCCCAGTATCACGCAATAGCTTAACTCCTCGCCTTTCGCCAGCCCACCTCACAAAACCATGCCCTGTATGACCCCCAAAGACGTCGCGGACAGGGTTCGAGCCTTCCGGACTCTTGAACACAGGCTGTGTCCCAACCTCTGACGAACTACCCTTGGCAAACTCAGAAGATATTGGCGACACCCCTATGCTGCGGACCAATGACACAACCTTGTTTGGTGGCTTGTTCGGACAAGCATTTGCAAAGTGACCCTCCTTGTGACATGCAAAGCACTCTTTACTCTTTGGTTTCCCTTGAGAGTGGGAGGTACCATTAGACTTCTTATACGGGACGGTATTTGGTTTATGTTCAGTTTTATTGTCAGTGCTAGATGGTTTTGTGTATTTATGTGTATCAAAATTCTTGGGAGGTGGAGGGGTACGATCCTTTGCACCCGACACACTCCTAGCTGCTGCTTCGCACCCTCGAATTAATGACAGTCGGAGGTCAGCCATTTCTGCTGCCTCCTGGAGAGTTCTATTTTTTTTTTCTTTATATTTAATGTTAAGTCCCCGCCTGTGCACTTAAAGAACTGCTCCAAGAGAACCAGCTCCCTCAACTCCTCAAAAGTAGCTGCCCTCTCAGAACGCAGCCAATGTCGTAGCGCATCAGACAAGTCCCGGGCGTGTTCTAGGAAGGTACTATCCTTGCCCTTAGTAACACCCCGAAACTTCAAGCGGTAAGTTTCTGGTTGTAACTCATAGGCCCGTAGCACAGCCTTCTTTAGCTCATCATAAACTACACAGGACTCTAAAGGTAGTGCATCATACGCTTTTAGCCCCTTTCCTAGGAGTCTTGATGAAACTAATGCTGCCCACTTTTCCTGAGGCCACTGGTGTTCCTGACACTTCTTCTCAAATCGCATAAAAAACTCAGTCACACATAACTCATCGAACACAGGAACTAGTTTAAGCAGGTGCGACAATGATTGGTCCCGATGTCTGTTACCTCCCCCAATATTTCGCCCTGTTACCTCCACTCGAGATCTCTCCAGCTCCCTGTCAGCCCGATACCTAGTAGACTCTGCCTGCAGTTCAGCCTCTCGTATAGCTGTTCTCTCTGCAGCCTCAGCCTGTGCACTAGCCTGTCTTTCGGTAGCCTCAACCTGAGCTCTAGCAACCTCAGCCTGAACTCTAGCAACCTCAGCCTGCACACTAGCCTGTCTTTCGGCAGCCTCAACCTGAGCTCTAGCCTGTCTTTCGGTAGCCTCAACCTGAGCTCTAGCAACCTCAACCTTGGCCATCTCAAGCCGAAACAACAAATCTGGAGTCAACCCTTGAGGAGGGGAAGGTGCATTTAATGGAGAGGGTCCCTGTGATTGAATTCCACGCTGCCATTGACCATCAACTTGGGGGTATGTACTAAATTCAGGCACCCTGACGTTTGATATGGGGGTAGAGTGGAGGGGGGGCTGGGGACCGGGGCCCCCAGTCGCCTCTCCACCCAGGTCTCTCCCTTCTAAACCCAATATCAAAGTCCTCAGCTGATCTTTCCTCATGCCACTTAAACCCTGGTGACCCTGAAGACCTGCCACACACTTTAAGCCATACTTATTCAGCTTCAACACCCTGGCAGCGGTAAGGGGCACCTCTAAAAATCTTCTAGCACCCTCCTCGCTATCGACTAGCCACTCCACAGGTCTTTCTCCCTCCGAGCCCGTATCGTGACCTGACCCATCACTGTGTTCCGATGTATTAGACATGTTTGTGTACTGCAGTAATTATCACGGTTATAGAATGTGCCTTATCTCCTATGCAAGTATGTATATACTAATGTTATTTAAAGTCTTTAATGTGTTATATTGGTTGCTCCAAAAAAAAAACTATGTCCACTGTATTCCTCTAATCATAAGGAATTTCAAAACAAATGACCACTATATTCCTCTGTTCAGTAAATCCTATGCAAGGTCGCCATTTGTTACATCCTGGGATATATAAACACTGGGCTCTTTCTATTGGACTAGGTATGCGGCAACAAGCAACAACGGAAAACGCTAGATCCAACCCTTATCTATAAACCCAGGCTACAAACCACCCTAAACCGTCAAGAGTCCTGCCTGGACAACGAGGTATCCTATGACTCCGTTACAGGGTGCACGCACTATAGACTGCTGATAGTCAAGCAGGCTATATAAAAGATCACACAATCAAGTTGACTTAAAGCTTCAAGGAAAAGATAGATAATGGAATTAAATTGCAGAAACAATTTAATAACAAACTAGAAGAAAGTACATTTAACGTTACGTTAATTAATACAACTAATCACCCCTGTGTGAAAGAAGGTGAAAGCAAACAGTCCTCAAAACATCGTACAGGTAGACAAGATGCAGGTTTCTAAACTGCATGCGGCTACTGTAGGATCTGATGCTTAGCAAAGAAAGTACGTTACGGATTTAGAGAACTCTTAACTAATAAGCAGGAATAAATACTAGTGATAGGACCTACAGTGTATAATGGCATAGGTATAATTAAATAAAGGCAGCAACTCGCAACATAACCACATACAGGTGTGCTTCTCACTCTTAGTCAGGCAAGCCTGCTCGGACAGAGTCTCTAAGCCACACCCTGACTCACAATGCTCACAAAGACGGTAAACTGTGGCACAATAACAAGCATACAGATATAATAAACCGCTAGCTGTTAATCTGCCAGGTGGCAGAGCTCTAGCCAGAAGGATATAGGCTTCGGATACCCGGGCTGAACCACCTGCTCTAGCCTAGGGACGTTCCCAAGTCTGTGCGCCAAATTACTCTAATTGAAAGGGTGCTCTCTTGAGAGACTCAGATCCCAAGTATCTGACTCTCTCCTGGCGACCCTAAAACAAACGCAAGGCGTGCTAGCGCAGTGCTGAGTGGACTAGGCAAGGGCCCTCACACAACACAACACTAGACACACAGGCACACAGACAAGAAAATGCCCCCAGACTCCCACGGGTATCCTAGTAAAGTCGTGCAGGTCCACAGGACTCGCACCAGCAGACTTTACTTAAAGGATCACAAAAAGCCTCCCCTCCGGTCTAGCCCCTGCTCACCTGCCACAAGAACACACTAGCAAGCATGAAACCACCAAATATGAGACAACAAAAAAACTTCCTAGGTCTCATTAACAATTATATCTCTGCATAAGGCCCAAAATCCTATCTAGTTATCTGAGAGCTCGTCGTTAATACAATAATAGATATAAGGTCTATCAAGGGGATGGGATAATTAAATAGATTGGTGAAGTAGTGGAAGGAAGGTCTACAAAGTAAGAGAGAGAGTTTCTAAGTGGGGTTGAGAGGGATAGATATCAAGGGGGTCCGAAGGGTACGACAGTGAGGTGAGCTCTGAGGAGAATAGCTCCTCTGGACCCCTCCAGGATCCCACACAAAGGCACGGTGGTCAGCCAATCACAGGCCGCTACGTCACCCGGCAGCAGGCCTGCAGAAGGCGCCAGGAACCACCAGCCAATCAAAACCGAGAGAAAAGGCCACGCGGGCGAGCAACTCCTCCGGGAGGGAGGAGGGAGGAGGAGGAAAAGCAACACTCACCTCCCCCACCCTGCTCGCTCGCTCTCTCTCTCCCGCTCGTCTCCTCCCACTCTCACTAGACTTACATCTTTTATATAATAATGAAACAATCAACTATCGAGAATAAAATATACTAAGATGTGTTGGTTAAGAATAAGGGCAGCTTCAAGCTGTGAAACAACATAAGAATATCCCAGACATTAGTTACATTGTCGTAGGATATATACTAAGGAAAAGCCGGCCAGCCGGCTGCCGCCAGCCGGTTTCTAAACGGCTGGGCAGCCGACACCCGCGCATGCCCGCACGTGGCTACTATGCAGAAGCGTCACAAGTGGCAGTCTTGTGATGAACTGGGCAGTTTATCAGTGTCAGGTGTTGTTTTGCTGCCGGAACACAAGTTGGATGTGTGGCATGTTAAAGGCACTGATAATGTTCTGGCTGATTGTTTGTCACGGGAGGGTGTGTTTGGGGAGAACCCTCGCCGTTCAGTCAGTGTTTGTTTGAGAGTAGAGAAAAATTAGGCTTGCCCCTGTAGTGCAACGCCGCCAAAAACACTATTAAAAATATAAAAACCTCACATAAAAACTCTTTCTTTTTGATAGTATATAAGTGCAGTATATCACAGCAAGCATCTAAGACACTCTGTGTTGTTGTCTTAGTAGGCTAGGCTTGGTGAAGCTTGCTCGTTGAGCGTGATATAATTATTATGATGCTATTATTTTGGGAAAGTGTTTTGCAGATTTATTTTTTATAATGCAGTGTTTTATGTTTATGATCGTGCCTTGTTTTCACAACTTGGGAGAGTAGCTAGGTGATGCGGGATTGGTGGGCATTCTGTCTGGTCAGATGTGGAGTTCACCTGAGGCTGAAACGTCCCACATCTTGGGCGGGGTGTTACGCTGGCCAGCTTGCCAGAATGCACTCGTGACTCGCTAGTGCTCGCCAGGGCAGTGAAATGGGCTACAATAATCGTAGAACGGTGTTCATTCTTTCATAGAGTTCATGTTGTCACAGACAGATCAGTGATGGTCTTTATTCTTGTCTGTGACACTTGGAAGTATTTTATATCAATGATAGAATATAAGATGCATTGTGTGAAGTTAAGGAGAAAGAGCGAGGTAGGCATCGAGGTGGTAATATGTGCGTGTGTATGTATGTGCTGCCTCCCTCGCCCGGAGGAGTTTCCCACGCTCATGATTGACTGGCGGGCCTGACGCGTCATATGACGCTTGCTCCTCATTTCGTAGTCGTCTGTGATTGGGTGCTGCTACCTTTGTTAGTGCTGAGGGGGCTCCTGCTCGCGTTTCTCCTGCAGAGCTTGGCACAGCGTGCTGGGTCCTACATGTCCTTTGCAATCTGTCCCACCATCTAACCCCCTGTACTACTATCTCTCTCTCTGAACTTCTTCTTTTTCATACTTCCATCTTTATTCAATTACTTATCCCTTCTGGTTCTGCATACGACTTCCACAGTTGGCCAGTCGTATTACCAGCACCAGCTCTCACATTTATGTTTGCACTAGCGTTAGGGATTAGTAGAGTCATAGTCATATGGTAGCCTAGTGTTGGGGTGCTTCTAATTATTGAGCTGTTCTTCCTTATTATTTAATGCTAGACAGTGGAAGGTATCTTTGGTCGTTGTCTTAGTTATGTATGTGGCAAGTCAGAGCCTGTACAACATCGACGAAGCTAGCTAGCCTGTAACCCTTGTGCATATTTTCCTTTGCGTGTTTAGCAGAATACAGGTGAAGGACTTTTGCCTACACTTACCTGTATGCTTGCTACCTCATTTTGTTGACCTTTGTGGAGCGCCAGGGTAAGACCAGATACTTGAGATCTGGACTTACCAAGAGAGCCTCCAAGTCACTTAACATAACATAAGGGAAATCTGTTCAAGGGGAGACAGTAGGCTACGAGCATGCTTGCGGTCTGCCTAGTTTCCTAGTACCTTTTTTTTGCCACTGCTAGACTTTATTAGTGAGAAAGACAGCATTGTGTTTATTAACTTTAATTGTGTATGCTTTAGGAATTATTCACGCCTTATTTTAGCCTAGGTTGATGCATAGTGCACAACCCAGTTTGGCTGTTACGTTGGCTAAGGAAGTACTGTTTTGAGTGGCGATTATTAGTGCTGTCACAGAGTATGTTGCACTCCCTTGTTATATTATGTATCCTACTTTTTGGTGTATTTAAGATACACGCTTTGGTGTCCTGCCCCTGCATTATTTCCGTTCTATATTAACGAGCATCTTAGAGCATCAGACGTTTTCAGAAGATTCAATACCTGATTGCTGTAGGACTAGACTTCCAGTGTTTTCATAGAGTATTGTAGAGTTTAGTGTTGAGTACAGACTCCCACTAAAGTTAACGTAAGCATATACTCCTTTATTAAATCTTGTTATAGTTTATTCAAGCATTGTTATTACTTAACCCTTATTTAGCGGCGAGCAACATAAGTCGAGTTAAATAAAGCTGGACTATGTGGCGGCGCTCGACATAACTCGAGTGGCAATTTCAGCACGTAATGTGGCTGAGAGAGAGAGACAAGTGGTGGCAGGAGACTAGCGAGCGTATGACTGCTCCAGACCACCGCGGCGGACCTACTGACACAAATCTCAGCTCCCTCCTCCCTCTCTCACTCGCTACATACTCAATTATGTACCGAAAGTACCGAATTACCTGCTTTTTGCACTCGCGTTGCACGGTTATTGCAAGAAAACTATCCATCATACAAGGATCGTTATGGTGTCATTCGAAAGCTCTGTTTATGCCCTTTCAGGGATAGGTACTTGTTTTACGTTCTGGGTCTTATTTAGGCATGAAAATGATCACGTAAACAGCCCTATTTTGGCTAAAAACACCCCGCTGGGCGGTACACATAAATAAACCGCATAGGCCGCTCGTAAGGTGTTAAGAGCATTTTATTAACGTAAAGTACTCCTGTTGTGAGTAGGCTTTGCCGTCATCGGCAAGCCTTTGTAGAAGTGCACTAAAACCCAGTTAATTGATACCCCGTTACCCAGTAGATTAACTCTGGAGGGTTTAAGTGTTTTTGTTCACCGGCGTAATAGTTCGAGGGTTTGGAAGTAGCGTACCGTTGTTGCAGATATAGCCTATCATCTAGTCCATTCTTAAGTGCCCTTGTTTATTTCGTAGTGCTGGTCGTAACAACACAAATTGGACCGACCATTTGGCCAATGTGGGTGAGCTTTTCCGGAAGTTGTCTGAGGCTGGTTTTGTGGTCAACCTGGCAAAGTGCGAGTTCGTGCAGGCTCGAGTGCAATATCTGGGTTATGTTGTTGGCCACGGCCAGGTCTGTCCCCCTCGGGCGAAGGTGGAGGCTATCCAGAGTTTCCGAGCACCTCATAATAAGAATGCCGTGCAACGTTTCCTTGGCATGATAGGCTATTATCGCCGGTTCATCCACCGTGCTTGCCCCATTGACAAATTTGCTACAAAAGAACAAATCATTTAAATGGACAACTGAGTGTGAGCAGGCTTTCAAAGATGTCAAAAGCCTCCTCTGTTGCCATCCTATATTACGTGCCCCAGATTTCAACAGGCCTTTTGTCTTGGCAGTAGACGCGAGCGATGTGGGTACCGGCTCTGTGTTGATGCAAGAGTTTGGAGATGATGTTGAGCACCCCATTTCCTACTTTTCAAAAAAGTTTAACCGAGCACAAAATAATTATTCTGTGATCGAAAAGGAGTTGCTAGCTATTATTTTGAGTTTACACCATTTCGCTGTTTATTTGCGACCCTATGGGACCATGCTCAGAATCTACTCTGACCATCATCCTCTGCAGTTTCTTAATAGGCTCAAGGACAAAAACCAGAGACTTACTCGCTGGAGTTTGATGTTGCACGAATATCATCTCGATGTTAGGCACATCCGTGGTGTTGATAATGTCCTGGCAGACTTTTTGTCCCGTGAGTCCTCTGAGGAATGATAGGAGAGCACTAGGCTATTTAGTTAGTAAGTTATATTTACTAATGTTAAACAAATCTATAAAATGTAAAAATATAAAAGACTGTCAATGTACATATTTTGCAGTTGTAAACTAATGATGAAAGTTTTGTTTCAAAGCTTCAAAAACATTCCCCCCCAGTGTGAGGGTGTCACAATGACCAGGGTCTGACTCTATGGGGTCTTTTTGGAGTAGCTAGATGGTAGTGGCGCCTAGCTGTTTTTAGATGCAGCTGTGCCAAGTCTATTTGAAAGATCTGGTAATGTGAGTTTCACTCCGATACCCTTCCAATTACACATGACTAGTTTTGCCGTGCCTCTAAGCATTTTTGTCTCAATAAACATTTGTGTAGAATGAGCCCATAGAGTGTTATCAGTTTCGTCTAACCAGTTGTTAGTTAAGCGGCAACGTGTAGTTTGCTAGCTAGTGTGGCTGGCGAGGGAGGTGTTGAAAGATTGTTGCTCTTGCCTCGCGGGAGGTAAGGTTGCTAAGCAACATGAGTTTAAGTAATTATTTGATCATTGCAAGTTCAGTTGTGTTACAATATATAGATGTACTTTATTTGATCTGGCACACTGTTTTAGTTAAGTTGTTAACACAGGAATACTTTAGTATAAGTTATTCTTGTGAAGTGTCTTAGTCTTATCATATCGTGTGGTGAGATATTGCAACTTCTTTGTTTGAGGTTGGCCTCCGCAACATCCGGTCCCCTCACTCTCTGCTCAGCGGTCAGACTAGATGGGTGTTATTTTTTCTCTCTTGTGACCCATCAGTCGGCCCCCTTTTGTTTGTCCTTGCGTGCATAATAGTAACATAACGTAATTAACAGAGAATCCTAGACATTCATTTCTTCTTTTAACTATCCTTTTCCTCTGATCAGCATTTTATTATCTTTCCCTTTGTTTTATATATTCAGTACCTCCGGTGGCTATGTCGGAATCCGTGATGGGGGAGAGCTGGGAGGCTTGTCGGGGTCCTTATTACAAAGCACCGTTAATCCCATACAGTCCACACACACACACATCCATAATCCCTACATAATTTCCCCGTGTTTGTGCTTAGGACCCGATAGCAACCTTGACGGTTCTGCCCCAGCAATTGTGTGTTCCCTATCTCGGGTTTCGAACTGAGGCAACGGAGTGTTTAATATTAATTAGGAATCCAGCTTCAGTCTGGACCCCCCCCCCCCATAGTTAAGTGAGTGTGGGAGGTGGCAGCAGCCAACCACAGTACAGCCAGCCACCATGCCTGCTGTTAGTTCAAGTGCCACCACCAACCTCACGGGCCATGTCAAATGGTTCAACGTTAAAAAGGGGTATGGTTTCATTACCTACAGTGGAGTAGACATTTTTGTTCACTCCACCGGTATCTCGAACCCTAATCCTCTCCATCCTGTGCCCTCTCTTGCCACCAATGAGAGGGTAACGTTCAACATCAAGAGGAGAAGGAAAGGAGATGAAGCCATCAATGTCATGGGCCCTGATGGAGCGATCCTGAGGGGTTCAAGACATGGTACATGAGGTACATGAAGCCACCCGAGAAGGCGTCTGGATCTCCAGAAGCCTCTCTCAAAGACCACCTCACCACCTTCAGTCTCTGACTCTCCACCACCACCTATCACCTCTGCAGGACCAGCTTCGACCTCCACTCCATCACCAGCCACCATCAAACATCCGGTGGCAGCCTCCTCCTCTACATCCGACTACTCCGAGTCCACCATGGGAGAAAATGTCGATGTAGAGGGGATAGAAGATGAAGGAGATGGAGATGTTGAGCCTACAAGAACACCATCTCCTTATCTCGGGGAACCAAACTACGTATACGACTAAAAAACCATCATCGCGCACCTTCACCAACAACAACTGCCTTTCCTCACCAACACCACGTGGCATGCTGCTCAGAAGACAACAACAAACCATGGACATAGCAAGGTGGTCAGCCCACCAGCTTTCATCTCTCCAACTCTTCATCCTTCAAAACTTTCTTCTCCACTAGACCCTTGTACTTCTAACCTTGAAGCAACCTGTCTTCAATCTGATTCCTGATTCCTGAGGTGGACTCTAAGAGTTCATTGTTTCGGGCGGAAACTCACTGGGGAGCCCAGGTTGAAGCAGGATATATTGGTGTGATATTAGAGGGGGTCAGGGCAACTTGTTTCCACTAATATCACCCCGAGATTAGTAGTCATATTAGGACACTGCCTTGTATTGTTAGACCATTATTATATGTATAAAATATTATGTGCAACTCTCTTGGGTTGTGAGTGGATTACCGGTGGCTGGTTTGCACACGGTTTAGTATTGTCGAGGGTGCACATAGCCTGTTATGCTCGAAGTACATCTACACTTTTTACTTTTCTTTCTTTGATGTCTGCTGGTAGCCTATGTATTTAACTGTTTTGATTATCCAACCCAGCATTGCTAATCCCGGTGTTGGTTTAGAGTTCTCGTAGCTAGTAAGTTACATGATTATTTCTGTTCTACATATTATTCAGAATAGGAGCAGGGCAGTGTGCACCTTAAGCCCTGAGAAGAGCCTGGAAGCGTTTATAGTGCTCTTACCTGTTGCATCGTGGTGTTGCTTGGTAGAGAGACAAGGTGCATTTGGTTTAGTAATTCTTTTTGTATACCGTCTCTAAGCAACTGACGTCCAGATGCGTAACAATATATATACAAACTATCGCATTTAGCCTGCCTTTGACTTTAGAGCTATATTGGCGGCGTAAACCGACCATTTTACAAACCCCTCTCTGTGGATGGTTACGTCTTTTTGGGTGATATAAGCAGCTTCTAACGGTTTTCTCATCCGCTTATCTAATCCTATCCTTAGTTCTTTGGCTGCTTCCCATTTGGGTGAATTATTTTTATTGTCATTGTGCAGCACTAGAGAGTTTGATGTTTTGTGTTGCACTACATCTTTCTTATTTTCAGTTATCCTTTTCTTTAGACCTCGCCCAGTTTCTCCTATGTACTCTTTTTCACAGCCATTACATGGAATATTATATATGACACTGTCCTTGTTTAAGTTCTTTCTTTGTTTACTTGTAATTTCACATATTTTTTTCCCCAGAGGATGTTGCTATTTTTATACCAGTTCTCATGAGATACTTGTTGATCGTAGATGCTTTGATTGAGTTTGGTACACAGATGTATCTCTCCTTCTTGTCACTTACTTCCTTATCATTCTTCTCTCTTGTCCTTTTAATGATATGTATTGCCTTCCCGTTGAGCTTAAGTAGGAGGCCTTTGGGGTAGCATAACTTCGTAAAGGTACAAATTATATATTCTAGCTCTTTACTGATGAAATCCTTGCTACAAATCCTGTATGCCCTTAGGAAGAAACCAATAACCACCCCTGATTTGGTACTTTCGTTGTGTGCCGAGAGGTAGTGGATAAAATCATCCTTATTTGCGGGTTTCCTATACACCGAAAATTTAACCCTATCAACTCCCCTCCAAACTACCGTATCTAGGAACGGCAATTTGCTCCTCTTCCACTGTAAATTGAATGTCTTTATTTATGTTATTTAGCATTCTTAATTTATTTTCTATATTGGTTCCTGTGGGTACAATAGCTAATACATCGTCGACATACCTAAGCCAAGTAGATCCCTACCAATAATTTGTATGTAATTGTCTGCCTCTAGTATCTCCATGTATAGGCAAGCCATAACCGCACTTAAAAAGGGATCCCATTGCTAGGCCCCTGTGTTGCGCATATTCCTCACCATTGAACATGAAGGCACCAAATTTAACACACAGAGACACAAGCTTGATGTATTGGGTTATAGGGACCGGTAGCACTCCATCCTCCATGTTATCCACAGCTCTCCTCACCGCCTCCATCGCTTCTTCCACCAGGCCATTGGTGAATAATGACTTCACATCAAAACTTACCATTTTCTTGGTTCGGAAATCCATCGTGTTGAGTTTTTCTATTAAGTCGGTAGAATTTCGTAGATGGGTACCGCTTATGGAGCCCCGTGTGTTGGATAGTGGTTTGGCCAATCGTTTCGCGAGTTGATGTGGTGCACTCCCTATAGGCTACCTGACGTAATAGGTCTCATCGGTATGCCTGGCTTGTGGGTTTTCGGGAGTCCTCTCATTCTCGGCGGTCGCGGGAATGCCTTCAGCAGGTATGACAGCTTCTTCCCCTCCGCAGATGTTTTCAAAATCCTCCTTGCTTCTTTTGTGAATTTTATCAGAATAGTTGTTCGTGTATCCAGGGTATTTCTTTTCATAGGTCGTCGTGTCATTTAGGAGGTTCATCATTTTGTTATCATAGTCTGCTTTATTCATCACAACCACCCCTCCTCCTTTATCTGATTTTGTTATTATAATGTCATTATTTTCACCTAGTTATCTCAGTGCTAATTTATATCTTCTAGGTAGCGCACTAGGTTGTTCACTGGCAAGGGCTGAATAACATACTAATATACCCTGGATGAATCCTTTCTCCACATCACTGTCTGCCCATCTGTAGTTCTTCAGCACATGGTCAGCATAGTTCTTCTTATTACTCCCGGTATCGAACTTCGAACTTCAGGCCTAGTGAAAGAGCTTCGATCTCATTTTTCGTGAGTGTCTTATCCGAGATGTTCACTACAACGTCCGTTCTGCCCACGTTTTTCCACACACTGTTTTCGCATAGTGATAATAGTTTCCGGTGTAAGTTTTCTGTTTGCAATCTGTTTTCTATTTCTAATTTACTAATCATGGTCAGAGTTAGGGTGACGGTTCTCTCCAGATCCATACATTCGTTTATCTCGTGGGTGATTGTTTTGCATTCTTCTTCTAAGTATGTTCTAGCCGCATCACTATAGGTGTTCTCATCGTTTCTCAGTGTTTTTGAAGTTGAAGATGGGTACATAACATAACCTGAAACGTTGGATAATAAAGATTCATAGATCTTCTAGGTTGGGGGGAGGGGCGTCGACTGACTGGGGACAGAGGTGCATGGGGGCGGTTCGTTCGTGGCCACCCCTTCGGGGATCACGGCGTCAGGCAATAGATAGATAGATAGATAGATCTTCCCTGTGTTTTCTCCTCCACCCAATCTATCTACCTGTCGGTATGGAACATTCATATATATATATATATATATATATATATATATATATTAGAGATGGAATGAATATCAATTTTCACTATTTGCGAATACGAATACGATTTTTTTTTGTAAAATTTGCGAATACGAATACGAATAGCGAATATTTCAATCCTTATTTCATCCTACAAGAACTGGTAATTATTTGTATGTCACCAACAAACGATAATTAAATTACTATAGAATTAATTACCAGAAGTTAATGACGATGTGAATGTGTAATTTCTTAAATATCATAAATGAACTGTATGAATTAATGATTAATATATTGTAAGAGTTCAGCTATAGAAAATTGAATAATTAAAATTAAATCCATTCAATTTTCTATGTTTCCAGTCCTCAGTCCCAGTGTTGCCGCTTTTTTGGTACTAAAATACCAGATTTGGTACATTTGACTCTCTTAAGTACATTTTATACATTTTCCAATAAAATAGTCCATATCTGGTACTAAATACGAAATCAGTGAGGAAATATGATGGAATATATTTTAGTGACATGCTATTACATTGGATATGTCTGAAAGGGCAATATTGGGACGGTTCAAATGTCCAGATCCAGTACACGTTCGTTTCGTTTACCGGGCCGTGATTCCACTTTAGAATAATTTGGTAGGCCTACTTTTCACTAGTTTGATATAGTACTATTAAATACAGTTAAGTAGCAACACTGCTCGGTTCTCCTTCCTTCCACTTTAGCAGCCCCAACGCACATCTACACTGTTATTTATTCGTTTGTGTTAACTTTAAAATTTAACATTTAAAATTTTGTATATATTCTATTGGTTTCGTGAACATATTCGATTATTTGCGAATAGCTATGAATGGAAATCGAATACGAATACGAATATTGTAAAACATAGCGAATATTCGGAAATACGAATACGAAACGAATATTCGGTCCATCTCTAATATATATATATATATATATATATATATATATATATATATATATATATATACTGTATATATATATATATATATGTATAGGCCTATACTGTATATATATTATGTTCCGGGAGGAAAGGGCATAACTTAGGGAAATGATAAAACACAATATATTATTTCTAAAATGTTCTATAAGAAATATTCCAAATCTCAACCAGTAAAGAGATATTGCATGTTGAAAAGGGAATTTTCTTAAGTATTTCCTCATAAGGGTGGCCTAGCTGTCCTAGTGACTACCACACCTCCATCTAATTGCAATTATTTTACCATGTTATTGTAAAGATACTATAATTCTGTAAGTTGCTATAATAGATATATTAGCTCACTTTGGACCAGTTGGAAACTATCTGACATAGAAGAGCCCGTTACAGTGACACGGGGGAGAACACTACATACAAACTTCAATATCTTTTTAACAGTTGAGATTTGGACTTTTTGTTATAGAACATTATAAGCTTAGAATACCATGTTTTATAATTTCCCAAAGGTATGCTCTTTGCTCCTGAGACACCCTGTATATATATATATATATATATATATATATATATATATATATATATGTGTGTATAGTTAAATGCACATGATGTAATGATAGATACAATTAAACAATAGCAGAAACAAACAACTATCACAAAAAAACAAGCTATAAGCATAAAAACACAACTATAATGCAGAAAACAACAATACAAAACAAGAAACAGCAACACAATACAATCATTCCAAACTTAGAGATGTATGTTCGTACGTGCGTCTCTGTTTACGTCTGGCGTCATTTAAACATCAAACGTTTTTGGGCAAAGTTTCCAATCTCGTGTTATTGTTGCTGAACCAAATATGTATTCAAATTATATTCTGGGACCGTCTATGTTCCTACCTAGTGTCTGAGTTATCGCATGTTTTTACACGCTCACACGCACACACACACACACACTCTTTCTCTCTCTCTCTCTCTCTAATATACCATTTCCTCGTCTGATTCTTATTGTACTGCTCTTTCTCTTCCATTCACTCACTCACTATCTCCCTCTTGATCTCTCTCCTAGAAGTAAATTCAGAACACCTGTCTTGGATCGTAGTGTATGTGATGTATCTTTCTCAATAACACACACACACTCCCTACTTCTTTCTTTACTCTCTCTCTATCTCCCCCCCCCCCCCCCCCCCACACACACACACTCGTACTGCTCCTGGACAATCAGCTTACCTATCTAGCGTCCCAGCCTAAAAGGGCGTCCATTGGTGGCCATTAATCGGGGAAATTGAGTTACTCGTGATAATTACCTCAAGCCCCATCACCACCACCCCAGACACCCAGCTAGCATACAACCAATGGTGTATGCAGCCTAATTCTCTTATGTCTACAGCTTGACAAACGAGGTAGCAGTAGGCTCTTTTTGTTCAGCGTATACAATTAATTAGAAGCATACTTAATTATCTTAATCCTTTCAGTATGATGACAACATAGTTTGTTTATCTATTTGATTTCTACAGATAGCGTTTCTAAACTGAATAACAAATCTGCTAAAAATGTTCAGAATATCAATGAGAAGGGGACAAGCTTACTTAAGGTTTAAGAATCTGGTGACCTTTACAGTGCTAAACATTTGAAGAGATAACTTAAGTCTTGAACATTGCCAGTAAGTTGCTTGATAATTAAATATAGTTTTAAACACAAATATATATTTTGGAATATAACAAAATGCAAAAATCCTTGAGACAATACCATGGTCATAATTTTCCTACTAATTATTTTTTTGTAAATTATACTAACCCTTTTTTTAACTAATCTTGGTTTCTGACCATGTCCACTACAGCCGGATCTAACTATCTATGGTGCTTTCTATAAAATATGGGAGGGGGGTCAATTCCCACTATACTCTGTTTGTTCCAGCTGATGGTAGTTTGCTATCTCTCAATTCTGATTATTACGCTATTACAATGATTTTGTCGCGAAATATGTTGCTAAATATGAACATTTGGCAATAATATGACGCACAGACATAGCAGTGTGATATTCTTCCAGTAATAATCAAGAAATGAGCTGCTAAGGAATTCAATTTACTGTCAGCTGGATAAAGTAACAGACTATAGCAGACGATGGACCCTTTCTCTTCTTCCCACCTATTATCCATTACTTACCCATACAAACACACCCCAATCTCCAACCACTCTCACTCTCACTCTCTCCCTCTCTCTCTCTCTCTCTGCACACACACACCCACACATCCACCAACACACACACACACACAGTTTCACCGTCTCCCGATCTTACCAAGTACTGTATACTTAAGGGGAGGCATTTCTTTTCTTTCTGGGCCGCTTTCTCCCTCATGCTTAGTCCCATTATTTAGCAGGCTTTAAAACGTTCACCCAATGAGTTTGGCGATTTTAAGAACTTTCGCCCAATATAGTTGTCAATATTAAGACCTTTCCTGCCTTTTAGGTGTCGATTTTTTCCTGGTGAGCGATAGAGACCTTGACATTTGGTAGGAACCGGCCTTCGGCCGAGACATGTTTCTACCGAAAAATGTACAAATTCATCTTGAAGGGGGGTCTTGTTTTTTTTCCTAAGTTTTATAGAGATCAAGAGAGCAAACTAAAAGATATTCAATAATAAGAAAATAAATACAAAATAGAATAACCTCCCCTTAAGCTTACCCTCGCTAGAATATTCTCCTTCACCCACTCCATCAAACCACTCTACGTCATCAAGGCACTGTTTCCCATCATCGTGAATTCTACTTGTACACTCATCCTCTCTCTCTCTCTGGCTTATGTACTACACTATATTCATGTAATCCAATATGCAGCACAGAGAATTTTCGTGAGAGGTTCCTAAAATGTTAACCAAATACTTATCTTTTCTAGACAGATACCAGATCAAAATTGTTACCAAACCAAGTCAATGTAAGTGTCTACATTGCAAATCACCTACTGACAAACAAATTGAGAGATACTTAAACTGTTGAAATCTTAATTACTGACGATAACGTATAATAATTCCATCAAATATCCACTCACACACCGTAATGAACCAAACACCCATCATCCCATCAACTATCCAAGAAATAGGGTAAAAGGTCTTAAAATTGCCAAAACTAATGGGGCGAACGTCTTAAAATCTGAGAACTAATGGGGCGAACATCTTAAAATCTGAAAACTAATGGAGCTAAACACGAAGGAGAAAGGGGACCAGAAAAACGAAGTCCCCAATAAGCCATAATTCGATCACGAGTTGTTCCGCACCAAGTTTGAAGTTTATTTCGTAAAGCCGGCCACACACTTGCAGGCTAGGCCTGTCCGGCCAACGAAAAGGGGCGGGGTTAGAGGCGGCCTCTGTGTGTATGGGGGTGTTTTTCATCCGGCCAGGCATGTCGCAACGGCCGGATGGAAATCAGTTGGCACTTGAAAATTCCGTCCGTTGCGGCCTGCCGCCTGCGTGTGTGTTCAGGCGCGGTCCGCCCCTAGCTTGCCAGTTTCTTGCTGTCAGCCGTGTTTAGAAATGTATTGAGGATAACAAATAGATTACACAACATCCGTGTATATCTATATGCAATTAACATTATCACCTGCATGTCAATGATGTCACACAACAGAATAGGTACACAAAAACACAAAACAAATAGACTATGTCCAATTAATGCAGGCCTACTCCCTTCGTATCTGTCACAACACAATCAACCCTAGTTTCGGGTAGACAAGAACCCAAAACATATACAAGACTAAACCTTTCCTTTCACCTAGTACAATTGGAAACAAGATCAACTAATATCCTAATCTACCACCTAGTACATTGGATAGGCTACAAGACTAACAAAGCAAATAGTATAGGTGGGTTAATTAATGTTACTAATATACATAATTCTATCCCAATCTGCGATTATTCTATCAATCTTCGCTGGAAAACCCTAAAAACTCGCCCCCAAACGGCTCCATCCCAACTTATTATCGGACAACCGACTCATGTTATCGACACGGTGGTCCGACGTATACTGTGTATTTTCGTGAGGCGGCCTGTGTGTGTGTGGGCTTCGTCCGGCGGACGATGCCCCGCCCCTTCAAGTTGGCCGGACAGGCCGGGCCTGCAAGTGTATGGCCGGCTTAACAGTAAGTTATATGAAGGTTTGTTGGAGCTAGTAAGGCTAAAGTTAGGCTACCATAGGTTCCACTTGGTCTGTTTACATCTAAGTTAAAGAAAGGTTAAGGTATTGTTACTGTTGATACGTTTAGATGATGGCTAATGATTATTGGCACAATAACTGTGGCTGAATGGATTTCATCATCATCATCATCATCTCCGACGCTTTGTTTCCCCCTTGGAAACCCCCGCTAAAGGATGGCCATGACAGAAACGTCTCCAGGCTACTTTGTCAAGACATGCCTCCTTTGCCCGTGCCACAATGCCACTTCCACTACGTGGAAGTTTTTCTTCAATATATTTGTCCAGTTTCTTTTCCCATACCATAGGTGGTCTTCCACTACTAGCTGTTCCACTCACCTGACTCTCATATATCTTTCTTGGAATTCTGTCTTCTTCCATTCTCTGAACATGACCATACCACCTCAAAGTACTTCTCTTTATCCACTCAACCACTCCACAATCAATGCCTAAAGCTTGTTCTTCCATTCCAAAGGACTCATACACTTCCCTATTACTTGGCCCATCTAGCCTATTCACACCAGCTGCCATTCTGAAAAAGCTCATCTCCACAGCTCTCAGTTTGGAGAGGTTCTCCTCACTTGCTGTCCATGTCTCACTTCCATACGAGTGTTGGGAGCAGCACACTGTTTCTCAGTGACTTTTTAACTTCCTGACTAACCATTCTTCCTTTGAGAATACTATCAAGTTCTCCAATCACCTTTCTCCCTTGCATTTTTCTCTCTTTTATCTCACTCTCCATTTTACCATATTTACATAGCACAGCTCCCAAATACTTGAAGCTTTCAACCTCTTCCAGTATTTCATTTTTCATTTTTATTTTACAACTTTTTAAAATTGTCTTTCTTAATTCTATATATTGCCTTAAAATCTATGGTTTCATGCATTCTTTTCTCAAACACCATTACCTTATATTTCCCTACATTGACCTTTAACTTTCTCTCTTCGCATACCCTGTCAAAGTCTGTGACCACTTTCTGAAGTTCTTCTACACTTTCCGCCAACAGGACTGCATCGTCCGCATATAGGCATGTTAATATCTTCCACACTCTTTCCTCTGATTCCAGTCTAGCTCCTACACCCATTTATCCCACCCTACATTCTCTAATCACTCCATCATGTATATGTTGAACAACCAAGCTGACATGATACATCCCTGTCTTACTCCTACATTGACCTCAAAACGTTCACTTAACTTATCCCCTACCTTCACATTTGCCATTGTATTCTTATAAAAAGATTTTACTGCCATTAGCAACTTTCCTCCCACACCATATACTGTTAACACATCCCATAGACCTTCTCAGTCACTTTGTCATAGGCTTTTTCTAATTCCATGAATGCTGCATAGAGTTTTCTGTTCTTGGCCAGATACTTCTCTACTAACAAACGCATTGAGGCTATCTGGTCAACGCAGCCCCTGCCCTTTCTGAAACCTCCCTGTTCCTCGCCTATGTTTTCATCCGTTATCTTCTGCAGTCTCTCTGTTACTACTCTTGCATATACCTTTCCAGGTATACTAAGCAAGTTACATCACCTATAGCTCTTACACTACTCTTTACCACCCTTCCCTTTGTACAAGGGTACTATCACTGCTTTCCTCCAGTCCTCTGGTAGACTTTCCTTTTCCCATGCTAATTTACATAACCTATGCATTATGTCAACAGCTTCTTCTCCTCCATATCTCAGCATTTCACCTGGGATGTTATCTACTCCAGCAGCTTTGCCCATTATAAGTCTATTGATTGCTTCTTTTACTTCTTCTCTGGTTATCTGGCTTTCAGCTACCCTGTTTATTCTACCTCTCTCCATTCCCATGGATGAGATCTTTGCCTTCCCACTACTCTTTACAGCTAAGCTACTAAAATTATCTTTCCATACTTTCACCACACCATCACCCTCCACCACCTTCCCATTCATGTCCCTCATCCTACCACCTGAGACACTCTCAGCCTTCTTCCCTCTGGCTTCTTTAACAGCTTTGTAGTATGCTTTCTTGTAATTCAGAAACTGTTCACTAATCTTTTTTCCCATATTCCTCATCTACCTTCCTTTTAGCCTCTTGTATCGTCCTCTTCACCCTTTGTTTCAAATATTTATATTCTTCTTTCCTCGCATCTCTAGTTTCTCTAGGTATATTCTTTTGCAGCATACTCTTTCTCAACTCTTTCTTCTTGCTCACTATTTCTTCTATCTCTTTGCTAAACCATGCGTTACCTTTCTTCTTCCAAATGGTAAATATGTTTTTCCCTATCTCAGCTGCATTAATCATAGAGTCTCTTGTACCTTTCCATACTTCGTCTACAGTATTTCCCAGATCTATCTCAGATCATAATGGATTTATGAAGAACAAATATATAATCAATTAATTAAACATTCAATCAAAAAATAACAAAAATCAATTAGTGTTTACAGTTGCAGCATCTACTAGCTTTATGCATACATTATGTTATTGCGTTTCATAGGCTCGATACAATGGTCTGCAGTGAAACAATTCTGACACCATTTCAAAATATGTTTTTTAAATGTAATTGTAACAACGTGAACCAAGTCGATTCATTGTCACAACTCTTTTATGTAGCAGTGCATCAGCTGTTTGTGCAAGAAATTGTATATTTCTATTGTTATATGACCTACGTGTATATACCGGCAATATCAGGAACTATTGGTATTTACTTTATTGTATTTCTCTATTTAGGGAAAACCTTTTAGTTTCAGTATTGTGATTTTAGAGAATAATATGTGTTCATATTTTTTTGTAAAAAGGACTCAGATGTTCACTAATTGTGAGTGGTTGTACATTTCTCAATACATAATCGACAATTATTCTATTGTAAATAATAATATAATTTTTCTTTTAATTCTGTGTTCCTATCCTAATTGTCTAGTTTATTGTTTATTCACTTTTCTATTCTTTGTAATTTATAATTTTTTTTTTTTTTTTTTTCTATGTGATTGAGGGAGGCAAAAGGCATAACTGCCTATAGCGAGTGCCTCCCCCATAGTTGAAAGAGTGACAGGGCCAAAATCAAGGGACGTTCGAGCCAAAATGCCTGGACACACGGAGTTTGAAGCAATTTAAGTCATAGGAAGAGGGAAAGACTTATTCTGGGAGAGAGTTCCAGAGTACAGCTGTTGAGTAGAAGAAAGTTTGAGAGTAACGTTTCACTCTTGGGTTGGAGAGTTATACAGAGTAGGGGTGGGATTGAGTTGCAAGACGGGTACCACGTGCCCTACGTAAAGGAGGTGGTATGCACTGGGATAGCTCTGAGGAACACTGATTATTATAGTAGCGATAGAATAGCGAGAGAGATGCAACATTGCGGCGGAGAGAGAGAGATCGCAGAGAGTTGGTGAGTGGACGGGAGTTAATGATACGAAAGGCCTTCCTTTCAACTTTGTCTAGGAGAGCGGTGTGAGAGGAACCTCCCCACACATGTGAACAATACTCAATACAAGGGCGCACTATGCCCCTGTACAGAGCAAGAAGCTGTGCAGGGGAAAAGAACCCCCTAAGGCGGTTGAGCACACCCAGCTTCTGGGAGGCTGCCTTAGCAAGACTGGTAATATGGTCCTTCCAAATGAGAGCAGCAGAAAAAGAGACACCAAGAATATTGAGAGAAGATGAAGGGTTGATTTTTGTATTGTTGAAGAATAAGGGATAGTCCGCTGGGAGATCCTGACGGGTAGATAGATGGAGAAATTGGGTTTTGGAAGCATTAAAGTTAACAAGGTTTTCTCTGCCCCAATTGGAAATAGTATTTAGATCAGAATTTAAGAGTTCTATGGCTTCATTACGTTTGTCGTTGAGGGATTGCTGGCTGGGGCGTTCTGAACAAATTATGGAGTAGTGCAAGGTTGAGTCGTCTGCGTATGAATGGATGGGAATTAAGGTACAGTTAAGGAGATCATTTATAAAAATTAGAAAGAGAATAGGAGATAGGACAGAGCCCTGAGGAACACCGGAGTTTATAGGGTGAGGAAGTGAACAATGGCCGTCCACAACCGCGGCTATGGAACGGCCAGAAAGGAAATTAGAGACAAAGGCACAGATGGAGGGATAGAAACCGAAGGAGGGTAGTTTAGAAATTAAAGATTTATGCCAGACTCTATCGAAGGCTTTCGATATGTCTAGTGCAATAGAAAAAGTCTCACCGAAGTCCCGAAAGGAGGATGACCAAGAGTTAGTAAGATATGAAAGAAGATCACCAGTAGAGCGACCCTTAAGGAAGCCATACTGGCGATCTGAGAGCAGATTATGAGAAGAGAAATGCTTAAGAAATTTGGAAGCAAGAATAGTTTAAAAAACTTTAGAAAGACAAGAGATAAGAGCAATTGGACGATAGTTGGAGGGTTGAGAGCGGTCACCCTTCTTTGGGACAGGTTGAATGTGAGCAAACTTCCAGCATGAAGGGAAGACGTTAGAGGATAGACAGAGACGAAAGAGTTTGCCTAGCCAGGGAGTCAGCATGGAAGCACGGTTTTTGAGAACAACAGGAGGAACACCGTCCGGACCGTACGCCTTATTAGTGTTAAGCCCAGAGAGGGTAGAAAGTACATCTTTAGAAGAGATTAGGATATTAGGCATAAGTAAGAGAGAGGAGGGCGGAGAGGGAGGAATAGCACCGGAATCATCCAAGGTGGAGTTTCTAGCAAAAGTTTGAGCGAAGAGTTTAGCTTTGTCAGAGGAAGAATTGATGGTTGTGCCATCAGAGTGGGAAAAGGGGAGGGAAAGACGAGGAAGAGAAATTGTTGGAGAGGTTTTTGGCTAGATGCCAGAAAGCTTGGGAAGAGCTAGAGTTGGATAGTTCAGTGCATTTATTATTGATGAAAGAGTGTTTGGCAAGTCGAAGAACAGATTTGGCTTGATTCCGGGCAGAAACATATGAAGAATGAGAGTCTTGAGTTTTAAGGCGTCGGTACCGTTTGAATGCTTCCTCCTTATTGCGGACAGCAGTAAAACAGGCGTGAGTAAACCAAGATTTTTTAGCATTAGTCTGAGAGAAAGAGAATGGAATGTATGCTTCCATGCCCGATAGGATTACCTCGGTACATATGCTATAGTATATATATATATATACTATGCTACTTATAGTTTTTAAATATTCTTTATTCTTCCCTCATGTTCCTTATAGTACCGTTGCATCGTAGAACAGTCATAACACATACTTCTAAATATATTTTCGTTATTTCATCATAAATATTATCCTTTTTGAAATGTTTTACATTCCAAAGAGACACGAAAGAAGACAATACTGAAAATAGCTCACCCTGGAAACTCTGAAGGCCAACAAGGCATTGGCGGAATATTTCAGTCAAGCCAGGCCGACCTATCACGGTCCCTTGCAGGGGATTTCGAAAGTGTGGGATCAATACACTGAAGACGTTGCCCGACGGCAAATAACAGCTGGTTGTGGGATAATTTCGAAAAAAAAAAAAAAAAATATATATATATATATATATACCGATATATATACCGATATATATATATGTATATATATATATATATATATGTATATATATATATATATATACAGTATATTCGGTCAAATTAGACGTCAGCGTAGTGGTCGTGACGTCAAACGTGCAAGCAATTTCTGAATAATTACCAAGTGTTTCGGTAAGGGTTATGTTAGCAGGCGTATGCGTCGCTTGTACGCTTGCAGTTATATACGATATTATTCCACGGCCAGCTGTTAATTGCCCCTGATGGTAATATATATCATTATGACAATAAGTCATGGTGGGTGAGGGGGAACATAGACCCCACGTAAAAATAAAACAGTCAAATTAACTCGAACGTAACTGCGAGCGTAGGACTCTTGTAAACAAGGACGCATACGCCTGCTAACACAACCCAATTACCAATATCTCTACTATACCCGTGAAATTAATTTTTAAGATAACCCAACTGTCATCACCCGACATTACTGTCTCACACACACACACACACTCTCACACGCACACACACATAACTGTCATCATCCAACATCGCTGGGGCATACACAATTGTCACCACCTCAGATCACTGACACACACACGCGCACGGACGCTCATTACATCACCCATGTTCATGATATGGCCAGTTAAAATACCGCTGCTCTAGTTTATATGACAACCAATTTTATAAAAATGATTAACTATATATTAACTTGTCAGTTTGGTTGGGTTGTTGGATGGGATAGTAAGAGCAGAAAATGTGTTCGATATTTTACATTGCAGAAAGAAAAAAATAAGTAGAGGAATTGGAAAGTTACCAACAGTTTGTACATAATGTCAACACTTATTAGTTTTCCTATTTAATGCCAGCATTGAGCATTTAACAACTTTCCTTCGCCAAGGGGAGGTGTGGTGGAGTGGTCTTGCCACTGGCCTGGTAATCCAAAGGTCCCGGGTTCAAATCCCAATGTATCAATGGGAAGATATTATTGGGATGGAATTTGTGCTATACCTAGTATCAGTGCATTACCACAAGCCCACCGAAACGTCAATAAAATAGCCTCATTGTTCCCTGATTAAATAGCACTGTATGAATATTCCCATATTCAAAATATGCTATAGGGGTGCAATGCCTGGTGAGTTATCTGCTCAACAGGTGGCGTTGTGTGTGTGTAAGTGTAAGAGTCCGAGTGTAGGGGGTGAGACAGTGAAGCACGGGAACGAGGTGGCTTCAGAGATGGGGTAGTTTCGGGCCATGAGTGAGCACCGTGCCTCATGTGAAGGCAAGATGGCAGGTGCTCGTTGTACTCGACGTGCTTCACATGTCTCACTCCCTAGACTGGAACAAGACTCACGGGCTTCACTGTTCATTGTGAAGCGGTGAATGTTAAGGCTCTCAGCCTATGCCCGAGAGGAAGTAAGTTGGAATATAGAAAAAAAAAAAAAAAAAAAAAAAAAAAAAAAAAAAATCTAATTCTTTTGCTACTACCTCCATCAGTAACCTCTCATTTTCTTGTCCATGTTAAACATTTTCTCTCTCGTTTAATTATCTCAACACGAATATCAAAACGGCAATATCATGTCTACTATCTAGATTATCCATGGGCACAAAACAACTGTGGACCCGCAGTTTATGGGGGAATGGTTGGTTTTCCTGGACCCCTTCTCCCTCATGTTTAGGCCCATTATTTTGGCGATTTTAAGACGTTTGCCTTATTAGCTTAGCGATTTTAGGACCTTTCACCCCATTTATTTTTCAATAGGTATACCTTTCGTGCCATTTAGGTGTCGATTTTTTCCTGGTGAGCGATAGCAGGAACATTTATCTACCAACAAATGTACACATTTATCTTTAAAAGAGGTCTAAGTTTGTTTTAAGCTTGATGGAGGTCTAGCGATGAAACTAAAATAATAATAATATTTAAATAAATGAACAAATAAATGTGCTCATCTCCCCTGAAGCGTGCTTTGCCAGATTCAATATATAACGTTATAACTCAATACTGTATTCTCATCTGAACAGTGAAGAGAGGAGATAAAGCAATATGTATTTTGTTATTGAAAATGTGGCTACATGTTCTTGTTGATGCAACCGAGTTTCATTACTTCTCTCCACCAAAGACAATATAGATATGAACCACTTCCCGCCGGCATATTCGGACAAGCTTCCGTGTGTCTGAGTGGACGGATATGAAGCAAGTTTATTTATAGAACCAGTCACGGAATATACTGCACAGACGTGGACAGGATATGAACAGCTTGAACCAAAAACAGTAAATTACTCAGATTTCCTTGATTATGTTCATTATATTGTTTTAATCACTAATGACTATACGCTCTGGAAAATTAATCGTGGCCATAAGTTTTCGAAACTGTTCCAAACTGAATCGAATCTTCTTATGTATTAGTGGTTCTATAATCACGTATCGAAGATTCGTTTTTGCAGTACGATAGTTTATATTGGTCCAATATTTGTGTCTTGAAGTGAACAGTGGTTATTAATGCTTGAACACCTCCGAATGATTAACAAAAATAAAGTGAATATTACAGTATCTATTGAATTCCCATAATTTGATATTTATGTCACCTGCAGTTTCTCAGAATAGTTTACCAGCGTATCATACAGTAGTGCGGCTCCAAAGAGGTGTTGTTTTTGTCTTAAGAGTATTATTCAGTGTAATGATGGTAAAACAAAGCCACGAGGAATAACATTTTGGAATGAAGATATCACTAAATCCAAGTTGTTGAAGTGAGTGGAATGGTTTTATTGCCGATTGTACACTCACGCGTACTAAAAGTTGCTCAGGGGTGGGTCCTTCCTTCCCCTACTCCACCCTGGGCAGGTGGAAGGGGGGAGTCATGTCCAAGTCTACCACCCCCAAACTATCCCCAACTCCCCCACCTGTTTTCTCTAGCTGGCAGTTAGTGATTAGCGACGATTGTTCTCATGCATTGCAAATTATTGTTAAACCATCATTGCACATGCTTACAATGGCCAACATTTAAAATATATTAGGAATGTATTATTACAATATACTGCATAGTTGCATTCTCAAAATTAGATTCTATACACAACGTGGGTTACACGAATATTGGCTGTAGTAGTCTTGTTTCTCTCTCTCTCTCTCTCTCTCTCTCTCTCTCTCTCTCTCTCTCTCTCTCTCTCTCTCTCTCTCTCTCTCTCTCTCTCTCTCTCTCTCTCAAACATTGCACTATTGTCTACGATCAAGACCTAATGTGATTCGAATATAATAATACCGTAATTAAATCCAATTTCATACAATATTAAAGATATTATGTTCACCATTATTGCAATACACAAAAACGTGCCCTGTACGATCTACTCCTAGGTTCTCAAATTACTTACATAGTCGGGGTTTTATATCATAAAAGGAAAGGACTAAAGGCAAAAATTGCCTGGACTAGTGTTGCGACTGTTATTGATTGTTTCATTTATCATTTCAATCAGTTTCTTCCATGTATTCAATACCATACATACTATAAACGGTCTGTATTTAATTATACTGTACGTGGCCTATACACTTTTTGTTTCAATCAATTAAATGTTGAACTCGATACAACTTACGATCAAAGTCGGTGTAAATTTGTACTAAGGTTTAAGTATCGACCCTTGAGTAGCAGGGCTCGCCTTCTCACTTCCCCCTTCTTTGGCTCTATTTATGATCCCAGCCTCTCACCTCTACAAACCCCGTCAACTCTCTTCTATGTGTATCGAATGCAGGCAACATTCATCACACACACTAATAAAGGGAAGTATACCTAATTCAGATTCGTTATATCTTGGTTGTAGAAAGTGTGTGCTATGAGAGAGTTACAAGGAGATACAAGGAATATTTAGTATCTACAAAGGAGTACAAAGGAAATCAAGCAACAACAGATCTAGTGACCTTTCTAGGCTGCTTGTCCTCCAAAACACTGAGGATAAAGTGTCCAAACAGTGGTTTAGAGTGGGTAAGGGAACATTGGAAAGGGAACTAATGTCCGTGGCAGGATTAGGAAGTTAGTAGGGGACAGATGGTTAGTAACTGAGGGGAGGATAAAATAACGTTATTCATTTACAAACGCAGTCAGTCGCGGGTTTGATGAGAGATATTTGGCTAGGCGGAGTTTAAATGAATCAACGGTGCTGCAGTCTATAACGTTTCGGGGAAGCCCATTCTACAAGTTGACAACTCGATTGAAGAAGAAATTCTTAGATTCGTGTGAGTTAAAAGATTTACCAATAATTTTGCAACCGTTTCCCCGCCTGTAATTAGATTGGTCGATAGTGAAGTACTTACTACAGTTCATATTGTCGATGCCTTTGAAGATTTTGAACACTTGAATTAAGTCACCTCTTAATCTGCGCTGGGTTAAAGGAAATAGATTTAATTCTCTAAGACGCTCTTCGTATGGTTTGTTCTTTAGGCTAGGTATCATTTTGGTAACTCTATGTTGAACTCGTTCTAGCTTGTTTATATCTTTTTGGTAATAAGGACACTAGGATTGAACGCAGTATTCCAGAGGAGGGCGGACTAAGGAATTGTAAAGGCTTAGGATAACTTCTTTGGATTTATGACAAATGACCTGCCTATAAAGCCAATTATTTTGTTTGCCTTCTTAACAACTTCTGAACATTGTTGACTCTGTTTTAGGTTACTCGATATTGTTACTCCCAGATCGGTTTCTCTGTTTACATTCTTAAGCTGAGTGCCATTCAATGAATAGTTTGCTTTCTCATTTAGGTATCCGATATGTAGTACTTTACATTTATCCGCATTGAAACTCATTTGCCAAATTTGGGCCCAACATGACAATTTATCTAGATTTTGTTGCATATCGTCAACTTGTTCTTTTGAGAGTACGCTATTTGCAATTTTTGTATCGTCAGCAAATTTTGAGATTGTACAGGTGAGACCCTCATCTATGTCGTTGATGTAAATTAGAAAGAGAATTGGTCCTAGTACCGATCCCTGGGGTACCCCGCTACTTGCATTGGTCCATTTAGATGCCTTACCGTTTATGACTACTCTTTGCTTTCTGTCGCTGAGCCAATTTTCTATCCATTTCAACACACTGTGTTGTATTCCATGCACTTTTAGTTTTAGCAGTAAACGTTTCTGGGGAACTTTGTCAAAGGCCTTTTGAAAATCAAGGTATATAATATCTACAGCTTTACTCTCATCGTAGAGGTTGAGGATATCGTGGAAGAAGTCTAAGAGGTTTGTTAAACAGGATCGTTCTTTACGAAAGCAATGTTGAGTATCTTTAAGTATGTTATTTTCCTCTATGTGATTTACGAGTCTGTCTCTTATGACGTTTCTAGCATTTTACATATAACTGAGGTTAAGCTAATTGGACGATAGTTACTGGGTATGGATTTGCTGCCTTTTTTTAATATCGGTGTTACGTTGTCTAGCTTCCACTGATCAGGCATAGTTCCAGACTGCAAGGATTTATTGAATAGTAATGTCAGTGGTTTGGAACATCTGAATTATCAATCTGAATCGGCGATGGTGTAGGGATATCACTGAGGTCTTCTGCTGTAAAAAATTATGCAAAGAAGGTATTGAGGGCAATACTCATTTGTACTTCGTCTTTGGTGTATTCTCCATTTTCATCGACTAACGGTCCAACAGTTGAAGTAACTACTTTTTTCTTTCTGATATAACTATGGAATTCTTTCGGGTTTGTTTTACTCTGATTCACAATATGTAACTCTAGGGTCTTTTTACTTTGCTTAATTAACTTTTTGGCTTTGCGTCGTAGCTCTACAAATTTCACCCGTTTTTCGTCGTTTTGTGAGTATTTTAATCTATCATTAGCAAAAATTTTAGCAAGCAGACAGTTTGAAATATCTTTATTCCACTATTTGGGCTTATTATTATGGCCTGGACGCCGTATTTTGGATGGTATGCAGTCTTGCACTGCTTTTAGGTAAGTGGTTTCGAATAACTTCCAAGATGTATTGATGTTGTTATTGTTAATTAAAAAGCTCCAGTCAGTTTCTTTAAACATAGCTCTAAGTTTATGAAAGTTTGCTTTCTAGAAATTAGGGACTTTTTCGATGCTACTATTTGGTTCGTTACTAGTAAACTTTAAAGTGAAAGTTATCGTACGATGGTCGCTGCTACTGAATTCATCACCAACATTCAAATTCTCTATTAATTCTTCTTTTGTTGCAAGTACAATGTCAAGAACGTTATTACCACGGGTCGGCATTCGAACAAATTGATAAAGCGAACTCTCTTGCAAGTTCGTATACAAGTCATATCCGGAGTGTGAAGTAAGAGTATCGCCCAACTTGGTCACAGGTAAATTAAAGTCGCCAAAAATTACGGTATCTTGTGAGTTACTTACATCTGCAATTTGTTCGTAAATTTCTTGGTCAGTTTGCACTGATTGAGCTGGAGGTCTGTATATTAACGCAAGTATTATTTTTGTACCTTTATTATTTTTTATTAGCACAAAAAGATGTGTCGACGTTCACAATTTGAGGTTTTGACAAGAGGGTAGGGTTAAGACTTTCTTTGATATAAAGTAAAACGCCACCTCCATTTCTATTTATTCGGCTTTTCTCAAACATTACATAACCGGGAAGTGAATATTCTGCTAAAAAGTCTCTATCTTCTGTATTGAGCCAAGATTCTGTTATGCCAATCACATCACAATTTTCTGTAAACACTAGCTCCTCTAAATCTGAAAATTTATTGCGTATGCTACGAGCGTTTGCATAGAAAACCTTTAAATTTGTTATTTTAGAACTCACGGAACGCTCTTTAATAATATTTTTGGTTCTTGTCGGATCTACATTTATGTTCATGGCTGTCCTCGGTCCTCGCTGTCTTCGGTCCTTATCGCTGGTGGTCCTCGGTTGCCTCTGTTTTTTGCATGGCGGTAGATGATTTATGTCACTGCTGCTTCTTCTCGGATGGCGTTTTTTGATCCATGGCTGCGGACTGCTTCTGCTTCGTGTAGGAGACGACCCATGCGTGCTGAACCCACAGGGTTTAGATGAGTGCCATCCTTGCGGAACAGAGTAGGCTGGGTATAGACCTTGTGGTCCATTTCGGGGAAATATTCGAAGTGGAAGGAGAGACATTGTTCAGTGCACTACACTCATTACAAAGTGTGCAAAATACCATCTACTGACTACTGTCTTCTTGAACTGCTCAACTGAGGAAATGTTTACATCTTCTGACGAAAGTTTGTTCCAGGTAGAACAGATCTTAAACAGTTTCCACAAATACTAGTGCTGAACCTTTTCAATTCTAACTGTCAGCCATGGTTGCGTATTGTATTCATATTGAGGCTAAACATTTTGCTATGATCCAAATTGTCAAACCATTACATAATTTAAACACTTAAATTAACTGACCTCGTAGTCTAGTCAGCGTGTTGAGAGAGAGAGAGAGAGAGAGAAGATCACTACAGCTGAGATTCTTATAACACACGTTGTGTATAGAAACTCATTTTGAGAGTACAATTACTGTATACAGTATATTTATTAATAAATTCCTAATGAATTATAAAAGTTGGCCATTGTAAGTATGTGCAATGATGGTTTAACAATAATTTGCAATGCATGAGAACAATCGTCGTTAATCACTAACTGCCAGCTAGAAAAGGAAGGTGGGGGAGTTGGGGGTGAAAGGTGAGGGTAGACTTGGACCCGATTCCCCCCTTCCACCTGCCCAGGATAGAGTAGGGGAAGGAAGGCCCCACCCCTGAGCAACTTTTAGTACGCGTGAGTGTACATTTTAAGAAAAAAAAAAAAAAAAGGATTCTTTCGGAATACTCGAACTACATTAATGAACCCACAAATTGATTTACCAGGTTTACAAAGAACTACTGGGAAGATTAAATTCCGTTCGGAATAGCTCCGAAAACTAAACGCCACGTTTAATATCTTAGAATGTACGGTCATTCATATAAACCTTTGGACCTCTTACATTTGTATTCATACAAAAACAAATTTTGAAATATATTTAGGTATGTGACTTACTTTACATTGAGTCTTAAGTACCGGTATAGTTTTAAATAAATGTATATATAAGTACATTCATATTGATAAGATTTCATGAATATATTTAATTATTAAACATTTTAAGAGGCTGATGAATTTTAACTCTTTCAGTACAACGACACTTTTTACAGTATATTCTTGGTAATAGAGGGTGCTATGCAGCTGTAGAAGGAACTGTGTTATTCATATAGTTTATTGGGATAATATGTACCCCTTTGACCTCTACAGGTCTAGGGGGATTAAAGGTAGGTTCACACATAGGCGAGTCGGAGCGCAACTCCAACGCGAGTGATGATTTTTTTGCACTCGCCAATGATTATCCCAAATTCGCCGACACTCGCGTGGACTCGCGTGGACTCGCGGTGGACCGCGTAGACTCGCGAACGCGGCCAAAAATGTTGTGCAGACACAAAAATTGGAGAGTCAAGTGCGAGTAGGACGCCAACTCGCATAGACTCGCGTAGACTCGCGTAAACTCGTGTAAACTCCTGTAGACTCGTGTGACACTCATGTAGACTCGCGTGACAGTCACGTTGTACTATTTAGAAATTTGATGATCGCGAGTCTACATGAGTGTCACGTGAGTCTACATGAGTGTCACACGAGTCTACATGAGTGTCACACGAGTCTGTTTATATTATCAACAAAAATCGTAGCAGCGAAACGACTGCACCTATGGCTTTCATATTTTTACCACATGTACCTTACCCTTTTTGGCTACCCACAAAAAAAAATCCCAAATTCCTCCTCCCACCCACTCGCTGACTGTCGGTCCCGTCAGAAGGAAAAAATAGGAAAATCTGTGGCGGCGAAACGACTGCACCAATCGGTTCCATATTTGTGTGACAAGTCCCTTACCCTTCTGCCTTCCCCCCCACCACACCCCCAACCGCCTCCCACCACCCACTTCCAGCGTATCCGTACGAAGATAAGGAAAAAAAGGAAAATCTGTGGCGGCGAAACGACTCACCAATCGGTTCCATATTTGTGTGACAAGTCCCTTACCCTTCTGCCTTCCCCCCACCACACCCCCAACCGCCTCCCACCATCCACTTCCAGCGTATCCGTACGAAGATAAGGAAAAAAAGGAAAATCCGTGGTTGCGAAACTACCTTACCAATCGGCTTCATATTTGTAACATGAGTCAATTACGCTTCTACCTTCCCCACACCATCCCCCAAACCACCCTCCCACCACCCTCCTACCCATACATAATAATAATGATGTGGAATATATGCAAAGGATAATTATATGATGACAAATAATAATATACAGATTGATATCCAACATGAATTATAAATAAATACAAGATATAAATTAAATAGAATATACACTCCTGTTAACTTCCTGTAGACTCGCGTTCATCTCGTGTAAACACGTGTAAACTCATGTGACACTCATGTAGACTCGCACTATTCGTACCCTGGAATTTGACCGTTATTTTTCAAATTTTGGCGGTGCGTGTTGGGGTCGTGTTAAACTCGCCAACACTCGCCAACACTCGCGTAAACTCGTGTAAACTCATGTAAACTCGTGTAAATTCGTGTTAAATTCGTGTTCTATGCGTGTTTACTCGCATCAGCTGCTACTCGCGTTGGGTTCGGGCTCCATCAACGGCGATTTGCGGCGAGTGTGACTCGCGTTGGCCTCGCCCTCCGACTCGCCTATGTGTGAACCTACCTTTAGGGAGGAACCTAAAACAAAATAATAACTAAATTCCTAGATAAACAAACAAAAAACAACAAATCTTCCTTTAACCTTTAACTGTCTTGTTGGTGTAATGCTTAGAGTGTTTAAGATCTGTATGTGGTAACCTAGGTTCCAATCCCGGTAGGATCACATGCTTTCATTAATTTCATTGGGAAGTGTTTGGTGTTGGTAACGAAATGAATAATTTAGATTATTCCTTAAAACATCAGAACAAATTATGTTTAGTGGCCCCCGCACCCCCACTCTTCTCTCTCTCTCTCTCTCTCTCTCTCTCTCTCTCTCTCTCTCTCTCTCCCTCAATGAATAACCCAATGACAGATGGATCCTTGTCTCTCGGTTGTTTACTAGCTGTATTCAACTGCCAATATTCCACACACTTTGCTATAATAGGCATAGTTATGTAAAATTGATGAAGTTCCATGTATAAATGGATTTCCAATTCGTCAATTGAAGGAATGTACAATACAGATTCACAGGAAAAAGAAGGTTGATTATATTGGTAATGTATCTATTTTGGTCCATTGCGGCAGAGGTTTTAGAGAGAGAGAGGTTATTCCGCCCTCTCTTTCATACTGTCTTTCTCTCTAACGGTCTCTCTCTTTCTCTCTAACGGTCTCTCTCTCTCTCTCTCTCTCTCTCTCTCTCTCTCTCTCTCTCTCTCTCAATCACTTGAGTCACTAACCACCGCATCAATTAACAGTTAATTTAAATATTATACTGTTTATCAACCTCCGTTCTTGCCTCAGGAAAGAAATACCTGGGGATCTAACCAGTAATTTGAAAACCAAGGGATGAGAGAGTTTTTCTATATAGTGAGTTTGTGGTTAACTTGTGTGAAACAAATAGTACTGTAAATAACAATACTAATAAAAATTGTTGGTCATTATTCACCTGACGCCGAGTTTTTCTTTAGTAAGGTACAATACAATGTGTGTGTGTGTGTGTGTGTGTGTGTGTCAAATCATAACAAAAAAGGGTCACAGCAAACTGAGGGTCAACAGTCATCAATTGAATTCAAATGCCGAGTCCATGAACCAATTGATGTGCTCTTGGAATGTCAGCCATTGCCATGTTGAGATTAAATACGAATAGTAATAATAATAATAATAATAATAATAATAATAACTTACTTGCCAAGGAAAATATCGACACTTAAACCGGTCGAAGCGTCTAATAATCGCCAAGCTAACGAGGTAAAATGTATAAACTCATGGGGTGAAAAAGAAGGATGAAAAAAAAACCTGAGTGCATACACAGTATGCATGTTATGTTTTGTTACTCTTACTTCACACTCCGGACATGACTTGTATTCGAACTTGCAAGAGAGTTCGCTTTATCAATTTGTTCGAACGCCGACCCGTGGTAATAACGTTCTTGACATTGTACTTGCAACAAAAGAAGAATTAATAGAGAATTTGAATGTTGGTGATAAATTCAGTAACAGCGACCATCGTACGATAACTTTCACTTTAAAGTTTACTAGTAACGAACCAAATAGTAGCATCGAAAAAGTCCCTAATTTCAAGAAAGCAAACTTCCATAAACTTAGAGCTATGTTTAAAGAAACTGACTGGAGCTTTTTAATTAACAATAACGACATAAATACTTCTTGGAAGTTATTCGAAACCACTTACCTAAAAGCAGTGCAAGACTGTATACCATCGAAAATACGGCGTCCAGGCCATAATAATAAGCCCAAATGGTGGAATAAAGATATTTCAAACTGCCTGCTTGCTAAAAATTTTGCTAATGATAGATTAAAATCCTCACAAAATGACGAAGAACGGGTGAAATTTGTAGAGCTACGACGCAAAGCCAAAAAGTTAATTAAGCAAAGTAAAAAGACCCTAGAGTTACATATTGCGAATCAAAGTAAAACAAACACGAAAGAATTCTATAGTTATATCAGAAAGAAAAAAGTAGTTACTTCAACTGTTGGACCGTTAGTCGATGAAAACGGAGAATACACCAAAGACGAAGTACAAATGAGTAATGCCCTCAATACCTTCTTTGCATCAGTTTTTACAACAGAAGACCTCAGTGATATCCCTACACCATCGCCGATTCAGATTGATAATTCAGATGTTCTAAGCAATATCACCGTTACAGAGAGAGAAGTATTGAATTGTTTAGATAAGCTCAAGGTAAATAAAACGCCTGGACCTGATACAATCTCGCCTAGAGTTCTAAAGGAAGCTAAGGATGAGCTCTCCAAACCACTGACATTACTATTCAATAAATCCTTGCAGTCTGGAACTATGCCTGATCAGTGGAAGCTAGCCAACGTAACACCGATATTCAAAAAAGGCAGCAAATCCCTATCCAGTAACTATCGTCCAATTAGCTTAACCTCAGTTGTATGTAAAATGCTAGAAACGGTCATAAGAGACAGACTCGTAAATCACTTAGAGGAAAATAACATACTTAAAGATACTCAACATGGCTTTCGTAAAAAACGTTCCTGTTTAACAAACCTCTTAGACTTCTTCCACGATATCCTCAACCTCTACGATGAGAGTAAAGCTGTAGATATTAATACCTTGATTTTCAAAAGGCCTTTGACAAAGTTCCCCACAAACGTTTACTGCTAAAACTAAAAGCGCATGGAATTCAAGACGGTGTGTTGAAATGGATAGAAAATTGGCTCAGCGACAGAAAGCAAAGAGTAGTCATAAACGGTAAGGCATCTAAATGGACCAATGTAAGTAGCGGGGTACCCCAGGGATCGGTACTAGGACCAATTCTCTTTCTAATTTACATCAACGACATACAGTAGATGAGGGTCTCACCTGTACAATCTCAAAATTTGCTGACGATACAAAAATTGCAAATTTTTGCAAAGAGTTCTCAAAAGAACAAGATGACGATATGCAACACAATCTAGATAAATTGTCATGTTGGGCCCAAATTTGGCAAATGAGTTTCAATGCGGATAAATGTAAAGTACTACATATCGGATACCTAAATGAGAAAGCAAACTATTCGATGAATGGCACTCAGCTTAAGAATGTAAACAGAGAAACTGATCTGGGAGTAACAATATCGAGTAACCTAAAACCGAGTCAACAATGTTCAGAAGTTGTTAAGAAGGCAAACAAAATAATTGGCTTTATAGGCAGGTCATTTGAGCATAAATCCAAAGAAGTTATCCTAACCCTTTACAATTCTTTAGTCCGCCCTCTTCTGGAATACTGCGTTCAATCCTGGTGCCCTTATTACCAAAAAGATATAAACAAGCTAGAACGAGTTCAGCGTACAGTTACCAAAATGATACCTAGCCTAAAGAACAAACCATACGAAGAGCGTCTTAGAGAATTAAATCTATTTCCTTTAACCCAGCGCAGATTAAGAGGTGACTTAATTCAAGTGTTCAAAATCATCAAAGGCATCGACAATATGAACTGTAGTAAGTACTTCACTATCGACCAATCTAATTACACGCGGGGAAACGGTTGCAAAATTATTGGTAAATCTTTTAACTCACACGAATCTAAGAATTTCTTCTTCAATCGAGTTGTCAACTTGTGGAATGGGCTTCCCCGAAACGTTATAGACTGCATCACCGTTGATTCATTTAAACTCCGCCTAGACAAATATCTCGCATCAAACCCGCGACTGACTGCGTTTGTAAATGAATAACTTTATTTTATTCCCCCCTCAGTTACTAACCCATCTGTCCCCTACTAACTTCCTAATCCTGCCACGGACATTAGTTCCAGGGCAGTAATTCCCTTTCCAATGTTCCCTTACCCACTCTAACCCACTGTTTGGACACTTGATCCTCAGTGTTTTGGAGGACAAGCAACCTAGAAGGGTCACTAGACTGTTGTTGCTTGATTTCCTTTGTACTCCTTTGTACAGTTGAAGGTCAATATACAACCTCTACTTGTGTGTGTGTGTGTGTGTGTGTGTGCTTGACTGCCTGCCGCCTGGTGTCTGCACACATACAAGCTTTATTACCCATTATAAGCTGCTGTGTGGACGTGTTAGCAGATTTTCGTGTGACCCCGAGACCTAATGCAACCTTAAGAAGAAAAAAAAAAAAAAAAAAAAACGCCTTTGAAAGTTCAGGAAACGCCCGCCAAACCTTCTCTTCGAGCTAGATTTGTACATATTTCGGTAGAGTAATGTTTCGTCCTTTGGCCGGTTTCTCCTAAATCACAGGGTAGCTATCGCTCGCCACGAAAAATATCGACACTTAATGAGGGTCAAAACGTTTAATAATAGCGAATTTTAAGAAGCGGAACGTCTTGAATACATCAAAGTAATGGGGTGTAGCAGTGAGACTCCAAAACAGGCTACCAACGGAACTGATACAATTACAGGTCAATAAACAACCTCTGCTTGCGTGTGTGACTGTGGGTATTGGGTGGTGTGTCTGCATGCAAACTTTTGGACTCGTTATATGATGTTTATGACTGTGTGGTCGTGTTAGTGGATTGTTGGGAATGTACTTGCTTCCTTGAATTTGTTGATATTTATGATTGGAGTTTTGAGAATCGTGAGGTGATTTTTCTCATTTACTGTTGTCTTTATTCATTTCTCTTTTGTATTTTCATTAATGGTGTACATATGTGTATGAAGGAGACAAAATTAATGTAAAAGCTGCTTGTAATGAGTTTATCATGTGATTGTATTCTACTTCATAATTTCTTTCTATCCTTAGTATCCTTAGCATAAATGTATCATCATTTTAACTCAAGCTGGGAAAATAGTGTTGCAGATCTACTTGCCCCGGTCTAGTGACATCTGAAATTGACTTGCACTGACAGTCTTTTCACTTGCCCTGACACATTTTTGAATTGCCCTGATACATAGTAAGGAATTTAACTGGTTAAGTACCACATACATTCACAAACATGCCACCAGCTTCTATAAATTGGATGTTATGTCCATGCTACTTAATGAATTTTGGAAAACTTCATACATTACTAATGTTATGGAAATATCAAGAGTTTTTGGTACAGCACGTTGATGGTAAAACATTGAAACTAAGAAGAGGACAATGAAGGTTTCCATTTATTTACCTATCTCTTAAACCTTTCCTATTCTGGGATGCTCACTGCTCAGGCCTCTTCAGTTTAAATCTGTTTTCTCCACTCTCTTTCCTCTTTTTTCCTTAATTTACGATACTACCAGTTTATCCCCTAACTCCAATATAAATTATACAGTAATGCATTTAACCAGATTCCCTTTTCAGAGGACCTTTGGTATGGCTTTATTTTGTCACAAATGATATGTTCTCAAGTGTCTCTAATAATATATTTATGTTCTAACATTTCAATCTTTCCCTATTGTTTTGTATTGTCACGCCATCTTCATTTATCAGGGCCTCAGACTTTATATAAGTTTTACAGAACTTCATACAAGCATTGCCTCCTTGACACTTTTACTGCCAAAACCATTAGCACTGAAATTACATTTCAAATGTTCCCTTGTAAGCATTGATCTCTCGATATACTGTGTGCATAGTGTGATAGGATATTCTCAGTAAATGTACCTTCTCTCACCTAATCTTATCTTCAACTTCCTTCCCCTACATGATTTGTGTAAAGTCTATTCTTGCGCAGTTTCACGTCTTCATTTTTCTCATGAACCTGAAACTAGTGCATTGTCATCATCGATTGGCTTTCATATGGGATGAGGGGCAGACTACTGATTCTCTTACTAGTCCTTATATATTTGTCTTTCACTCTTTGTATCGTACTGTAAGTAATCTTGTCCTCAATTTCTTCCTCTTGAATCTCAGTTCTTGAATGCAAATAATCAATAAATTTGGGTGAAACAATTATCATGAAGACATGCATATCATTATCTTTAAACTAGCTTAATAAGTGTTAGTAAAGCAGGAGAGGAAAATGGTTATTTCTTAACTATTTTGATATTAGTTAAACAAAAAATTGTGAGATACAGCTGGCTGCTACTGTACTGCATTTAATGCCTTTTATAACACTAAGACAGGATGAAGCTTAATATCGGAGAGATAACCCGTGCAAATGGCTTCAAATTGGATAGGTTCCGCTTTAGAGAAAATGTAGTAAGCATTGGTTGGGAAACAAGGTTGTGGATATGTGGAATAGATTGTCTAGTGCAGCGATTGGCTAAGGAACGGTAGGATATTTCAAAAGCAAACTGGATAGTCATATGAATGATATGGGCTGGGTGTAAATGGGATCTACCTCGTGTAGGCCGGTCAGCTTTATGTAGACTTCCGATTTCTTATGTTCTTAAGTCCCTTTTGATAATGAACACTACGTATTGGACTATTGGTGTAACACGAGTAGTTTCATGTTTGTTTTTTATTGGAATTTAGTTAGACAGAGATTTGTGAATATTCGACTTATTTTTTTCGAATTTGTCTTACTTATTCGGCTATCATATCCTTAACATAGATCATATTTTACCATTTCATGAACGATTTTAATTTACAGCCAAATCTACCCCCTAACCTATCTTGGTCAACCCAAAACAATTGTATAGTACGGTATTGTAATGCTCACCTTAAAATAGCCTTACTAAGCTATCCTAACCATATAACTTCTCTAATTTCCTCCTCATGTCCCTGTCCTCTTTCGTGGTCATCTGTGCATGAACATTATGAAAGCTAATTGAAGACTGCCAAAAAAGATGTGAACTAAAGCTAAAAGGTATATATTTCTCCTTATGCCTCATCCCCTTAACCTTCATTGATATTTACCATGCTCCAATCTTGATTATTGTTAAAACAGGCAAACTAATACGTAAATATATATTTTCAAATAATCTATAAACGATATTCTTACTGCTAACCTTTTTGGTTGACAAGTCTATCCTATAGAATATAATACGGAGGAAAAACAATTTTAGATGTCATTTCTTGGAACAGGCAGTCCAGGGTGCCCAACCCCGAAAGGGGTTGAAATAGGGGAGCTATCCCCCCGCCAAAGGTGGCTTTCTAGGGCCTTTCCTAGCTGATGCTGCAACGATTGGGTTCTAGTCATGTGGTGATGGGCTGGTCTATCAGAGTGAGAACTGAGCGATCTCTGCCATACCCATAGCTTACTCTGACTGTTCCTTTTACTTATATGTTTTCTAGATCTCAAGTGACGGCGTCTTTTCCGTGGATTGACCTCCCAATCTACCAAGATTGGAAGCCAAAGCGTCACATTTTTCCTTTGCCCCTCAACTTTCTCTTCATAATTGCTGTGGGGCACAGGGTCATGGGTGGGGCTTTGGTTTCCCGGGCGTTTGCGCACCCTCCTCAGCTCCCTGCCATGGAGTGGCTTCGGTCACCCAGGCTTTATTGTGGTCGGCAGGCATGATTCTGTGGGGGTGCTCTGTTATGGCCTTGGCCTTGCTTGGGGCCTTGGGGCTGTTCGGCCAGGCAGCTTGGGGAACAACAACAACAACAACAGGCAGTCTTAGTCTACGTAAATAAAAAAAGACACAATTTAGAAATATAATCTATCTATCTATTGCCGGAAGCCTTACTCCCCTCACGAGGGTGGCCATACACAGAATGCCCCCAAGCGGACCTATTCCCTGTGAGAGGGACAACCCGAGCCAGTTTAGTGAAGGACTTACAGGATTGAGCACTCACTTTAGGATCCGTCCGTCTCCGAGGCCCTCTGTGTATCTTGTTAGCACTATTTTTCTACAGTGGTGTTCGGCTAATCCATCCACTAACCTTCCTTACCCTTAGGTAAGCAGTACAGATTTGTATCAGGTTTACTCCCCTAGACAGGTTGCCAACCAAGGCTGACGAGTCCCGTCCACCCGGATTTGTATAAGGTTGTCTCCCCTAGATGAGTTGCCGACCAAGGCTAACGAGTCCCATCCACCCAAATATAATACTGTTCATTATTAATACAAAGCAAAGAGAGAGAGAGAGAGAGAGTGAAAGTGGGTGAGTGAGTATATGGGAAACCACAACATTGATTAACGAAGATACGTGTGTCTGTCAAATTGTCTGTTATAGCAAAATTCCGATAATTTGAAAATCCCAAAAGTTCGAGTTTATGAAGATCAGTATTATTAATATTATAATAAGGAAAACTGAAAAAAAAATGCACGCCACAATCGGCGAAAGGGAGACAGCCGATGACAATATGCTACCCCCAACCACCTTCTACGAACTTACACTAATTATCGTATAACACTGTGACCACAGACCAACACATACAATCTTCACATTGTTTGCCACCAACATCTAAAAGCTTAGCAAGCTTTACTATCCACAAGTCAATTATCAAGTTCACAACATTACGAAATTCACGGCCCAGCAATAACAACAAATCTTAAGCCATGCATCCGGTACATGGTTACATTGTTTGAGCGTAACTAGTTGTATTCAATGTTTCTCTTTTCTGTTATATTTATCCATTAATTGAACTTCTTTATGTTATTGTATCCAAAATAAATCAATATTGACAGTATATGACTAGCTAATATCTGCCGAAAACATTACGAAATTAACGATCGATCAGCTGCGTCGTCTGTTTATTAAAGGGTCACCGCAGCGAGAAGTGTCGGTCTCTGTTTTACTAAAGGCCCACCGTTTTACTAAACTCCCACCGCATCGAAAACTTGTTTTCGTATACTAATTATCTATCAGTATTTGATATTATATGATATTATATGACAACTATTTGTTTTTGTTTTTATTGGTAATAACTTAAATGGTAATACAACAAATAACTTGTCCCCTGGGCAACTGCCGGGCAGACTAGCTTTGCAAATCACTAGCCCGGCAACATATCCGGGCTAGTCCGGGCTGCCGGGCTATACCTAATTTCTCAGCCTGCACTACCGTCACTTTAATTGTCATCTGCAGTGTGTATGGCGGATTTAAAGAAGTTGAGTTTACTCTACCTAGACTGAAAAGGTCCGCTCATATAAAATGTAAATGAATAACAAATACCGGGAGTGTAACTCACTATTACATCACCATAGAAATGTTGTAGTTAGGTAATGTAGAAAACTGATGGATGGTAGGTAGGCAAATGGCTACTTCTCGAACACTATTGGTTGTTTACATCGAAGGGACCACGAGGGCGCACCTTAACATTAAAGGGAATAGGTAAATTAATATTGAAGATATTTAAATCATGATAATATGGCTTAGCTTGTCGGTCTGTCTGTCAGTTGGATGCAGTAATATGATGAGAGCTGGATGAAAGCCGGAACGAGGGTCGTGATGAACTTAAGAGTGGAGGTAGTGTTGCCTCGACGATGGACAAATGTGCCCTGACCCGTCGGCGTCTCGCTAGACACATAATCACCTGTGCTACTAATCTAGCGGATACTGCTAAGCCTGTAGCGAATGTCTAGCGGTAAATATCGTACCACATTTTTAATATTACGACATGGTAATATATTCATATATTCATTCCTAAAGACTCTTAAATACTACACTTTCGTATAATAGGCCTTATTTAACTTATTAATTAAGCTTACATACATACTGTCAAGCTTACATACATACTGTCAATCTTACATACTTACTGTTAAGCTTACATACTGTATTGTTACATGCTGTATAATAGGGTATGATACATAGAAAACGTATATTATACCACTAACTATCGTGAATCCACGATAGTATGTTTCATATGCTCTTTATTCAGTAGTAACAATTCATTATATGTAAATATGTACGCTAAAAAGGTTATATTAGCCCAAATAATACGGAAATTGAAACTGACCTCTCTCTCACGCTCACACTGGACACTGCCCTACTGTCATTCCTGTTAACCGAATAGATTGAATGTCGAGCAACCGGCCTTTTCTCAATACCCGAGCATATAAACCACTATATGTTATTCATTTATAACCACCAACTATCGCTCAATGGATAGAGTGCTGATCAGAATTTTTGGCAGTCTGTTTTATTATCGCATCTTTTAAGGTCTACCTATCTATTGCCGGACGCCGTGATCCCCGAAGGGGTGGCCATGAACGAATCGCCCCATGCACCTCTGTCCCCAGTCAGTTGATGCCCCTCCTCCCCTCCAGCCCCGCTTTCATGCATATACTTTTTAACTCCATCCCTCCACCTCTCTCTCTCGGTTTACCTCTCCCTCTTTGTCCATCCACCTCACTCTCATACACTCTCTTAAGCAAGTGTCACACTATGCCGATTTAAGTGCCGACGCTCCAGGACTTTAGGGTCGGGAGTATGTCTTTGCCTACATCGCCGCGCGACGTGGGTGGGCGCCAACTCAAGAGAGCCGTCGGAAGAGGTTGTCAGGGGCCTCAGGAAAAGTTCGACACGAACAACTCTCATGAGCTGAGTCGGCGGCTAGAAATTGACGGGACGGGGACGGTAGGCGGGTGGCATCAGGCGGTGTCCAGTAGGCGTCAGACGGTACAAGGGCATCGACCTGTCTGCGTCAGACACCGCTTATAAGGTAGGTCGCCATCAGGCAGCGACCCGGTAACGCCCAGGCGGCGTCATAGGGGGAGGGCATACCGTGAGTCCGCAACCTGGCAACGTCGCACGGGGACATCGTTGATAGAGGGTTTTGGGGGTGGTTTTTTTAAGCTTGATGGAGGTCTAGCAAGGAAACTAAATAATAAATGAATATATAAATAAATAGACCCCAAAAATCACCACTGTCCCCTTAATCCGATCCCATCAACGAGTGACTATCTATAAACCCTTTCAATAGCGGTGGCGTCTGTTTTGCCTTAGTTCTGCCATACTTAGACGATTTTATGCAGCTTAAGAACGGTCTGCGGGAGATAAGAGAGATAAATGAAAGGAATGGAATTTCTTGTGATTGCTACAGGCCCTTCGTAAGTATAATGCAATAACCTAATAGTTGCCAGACTATAACGAGAAAGACGCCAACGGTACTGAAAGGGTTAACTATAGATGGCCTTGGTGTGCCAATTAATCAAAGAACCACTTAATTAAGGGGAGATGGGCGTATTTATTTGCTCATATATGGATCTTTTTATTATGCTTTTAGTTTCCTCCCTAGACCTCAAGCTTAATACCCACACCACCCCCCTTCACACTTTTTTTTGTATTAAGGTGACAGTTACAAAGTGGTGTACAATCTATCTTATTCTAGTTACATTGTAGTTTATCTTATTGTACCAGTACCTCCCTACAATCAACCTAGTTGTTCCCCAATTCATCCGTCCGCCACAACCATTTCAAAGTCCAAGTCTCTCACTCTTGTCCTCTGTAGCGCGGAGGACCTTGTACCCCTGAGACATAGGAGTGCAGACCTGAGAAGAGAGAAAGAGAGCCGGCATCTCATCCAAGTTATGACTTGGCTTCTATGCTGGCGCTTTTTCTCCGATATTTGTTCAGCTAATCTGGCATAGAAGACACTTGCAGAAGGTCCCATACCTCCCGACGATGAGAAGAACAGAGGAGTAAAGCTTCCGTGATCCCTGTTCAAAATTCTTTCTTCATAAGCGCGTTTTTTCTTACTTTCGTTTCTCAAGTATGCCTGCTTGTGTCCTCGCTCACAATATGTTTGTGCTCTTGGGTTGAAGATTCTGATGTCGAAAAAAGCCCGTTGTCCCCTCGTCCAAAAACCTCGAGCACTTACGTCCACTCTTGCTTCATTTGAAGTATTTGCAGTATTGTGGGCCAAGCGCTGTCCGTCCATAGGCAGAAGTTCCGGTTCGATTCTGACATCATGGCACACCTCGTCCAGCATTTGTGCAGTGATGTCTCGTACTTCATCATGCCGGATACAGATGAATCCTCCTTTCTTACAGGTCATACAGTGGTCTGGGTTGTTTATTTCACCGCATGCACATTTCAGCGGCAGGTTCGAAACTGGCCACCCATACCTCAAGGCTACGGCATCATTGAATTCTTGTTTATTTAAGCTGAAGCCACCCCCCTTCACACACACACACACACACACACAAACGTCGCCTCCGACTGACCGGTTTGCCTAGGTCGGGATCAAATGTGACAGGGTGGCTGTCCATCGCCGCCATAGTATCTATCGGCGCCACCCTACCTCCTATAGGCATCGATCGTCAGGAGCATTGTCACCAACCAGTTTGCGCACTACAGCGCATGATGCCGCCCCAGCGGCGTCATTTATCTTCCTTAGGTCTTGCATGGTTGCCGCTCGACCCCGTCCAGTTGCCGTTAGGCGGCATGCCCGTATTTACTGCCCGCCGTGAGCGTCCCGTCCCTTAATCACCCACGATACTCGGCAGTGGTCTCCCCCTTGTATCGCCACTCCTTAAGTCGTGGAGTGTCGGCACTTAAATCGGCTTAGTGTGACACTTGCTCTAGTCATTCTCTTGCTTGTCATACGTTCCACCAGGCCGAACCATCTCAAGGTATTCCTTTTCACACTTTCCAGCACATCTACATCCACACCACACCGATCTCGTACTTCCTCATTCGTCTTTCTATCATTCCATGTAACTCTGCACACACTTCTCAAGTAGCTCATTTCTATCACTCTCACTCTTGGTTTGTGTCTCTCCAACAACGTCCATGCTTCACTCCCGTATGTCAATGTCGGGATTACTACACTATCATGCAAGGACTTCTTTACTTCCATGCTGACCATCCTATTTCTTATTACTGTTTTCCGCATTCCTACAACGCTCTTCCTCTGTTGCACCCTCTCCCGCACTTCTTCATCCAGTCTCACATCTTTACTCAACACAATGCCAAAGTACTTTAATGAGCTGACATTCTCCATAGCCTGACCGTTCAACCTCACTTCACACTCTGTGACTGCACCCCTTTCAATGACCATAAGATTATTTTCCCCCGCATTTACCTTCAGATTCCGTTTTTCACACACTGTTCCTAACATATTTATCAGGCCCTGCAACTCCTATGGTGAAGGTGAAGGTATAGAGCAATAAGCCTTTACAACAGCATTCACTATCGTTCATCAGAACTTTTTTGTCGGCAAACAGCATTACAGGCAACTTCCACTCGTTTCCCTTCCTTATTAGCGGTACACCAACATCCACTGCACTTCCTTGTATCTTTTTCATGACTCCATCCACATATATATTGAACAACTATGGGGACATCACATACCCTTGCTTTAACCCAACATTCAGATAAAAAAACTCGCTCTGTTCATTCTCCACACGTACTAATGCCTTTGCACCCTCATACATGCTCTGCACTACATTTAAAGTACTATGTCTTTAACCCCTTATTAGCGGGGCCCGACTTAAGGCGGTCTAGAGAACCAAGGACTATGTGGCGGGGCCCGACTTAAGGCGGTGTGCAATTTTGAGCACATAATTGGCTCTGAGAGAGAGACGAGTGGTGAGAGGAGCGTAGGTTGACTCTGACCGTTCGGCACGGCTCCCGCACCGCGACTAAGCTCCCCTCCTCACACATCCACACCCACTACCTCGCTAGACAGGGAATTATGTAAGGAAATTACCGTATTTTAGGGATTTTTCCTTCGTGTTGCACGATCGTTGCAAGAGAACCCGTGGTCGTAGAAGGATGGTTCTGGTGTCATTGGAAAGCTCAATTATCGCCTTTCACGGATTCATAATTGTATTACGCTCTGGCTCTTGTTTATGCATGAAAAAGAGCACGGAAAATAGGCTAGTTTAGGGTAAAACTACCCACTTGGCAGGTAGTAGAAGTTACCGACCTAGCCGCTCGTGGAGTGTTAATATAACAATGAATGTGAAAATCTATATATGCATACTGTGAAGTATAATAAAATGAAAGTTGATAGAGAATAAACTTATTATAGCAGGTAAGCCAAGTTCAATTTAAAGTTTAAGTTACTTATTTTGTTTTAACCTTACTGAAACGTAATCGTTGGCAAATTATTTATTTCATTGTTGGGTATTTTTCTCACAGCATAATTTGTTGGGCATTTTATTCGGATTGTTCGCCACCATTATTAACTCCAATTGGAATATGAAAATGTTATGAGGCAATGACGATAGACGGACCGGGGATGGTAAGCAGTACAGTCAAGACCAGAGTGCAGAGTCAGGTTCCACCTCCATAATTTCTTCTTTTTTCATCTCTCCAATATCGCTCTCTCTCTCATATCCATCATTCTAGTTGACGTCATACCCCCTTCTCTCTCTCTCTCTCTCTCTCTCTCTCTCTCTCTCTCTCTCTCTCTCTCTCTCTCTCTCTCTCTCTCCCTCTCTCTCTCTCTCGCTCTCTAATTATCTCTTTCTCTCCCGATAGGTCCACTGTTCCGCTGTTGCTGTTAACAGTATTTGGTGTTCTCAGAGTCCGGGGGTAATAGAGAGAGTGAGAGAGTGGAAAAGTGATCGAGAGGGGACTGTTGGAATGAGAGAGAGAGAGAGAGAGAGAGAGAGAGAGAGAGAGAGAGAGAGAGAGAGAGAGAGAGAGAGAGAGAGAGAGAGAGAGAGGAACACTGATTACTGTAATAGTGGTAGAATAGTGAGAGAGATGCAATATTGCGGCAAAGAGAGAGAAAGACTGCAGATAATTGGTGAGTGGACGTGAGTTAATGAGATGGAAGGCTTCCTTTTCTACTTTCTCTAGAGGTGCTGTGTGAGAGGATCCTCCCCACACGTGTAAACAATACTCAATACATGGATGCACTGTGCCCCTGTATAGAGCAAGAAGCTGCACATGGGTAAAGAACCCCTAGAGGCGGTTGAGCACACCCAGCTTCTGGGAAGCTGTTTTAGCAAGAGTGGTAATATGATCTTACAAAGAGAGACCAGAAGAAAAAGAGACACCGAGAATATTAAGAGAAGATGAAGGGTTAATTTGTTTGTTGTTGAAGAGTAAGTCATAATTTTCTGGAAGGGGGCGACGAGTAGGCAAATGGAGAAATTGAGTTTTGGAAGCATTGAAAGTAAAAAGGTTTTCTCTGCCCCAATTAGATATAGTAGAGATCAGAAGATAGGTGATTTATGGCCTCCTTACGAGAGTTTTGGAGTTTTTGCTGTGAATGATGTTGTGGAAGGCTAGTTGAATAGTTTAATATAGAGTCATCAGTATATGAGTAAAGTTATTTGTCAATATTAAGACCTTTCGTGCCATTAAGGGGAGTAATATTCTATCAAGAGAGGAGTGTAATAAAATCATAACAATCTATGTACAGAATAATATACTATTATCACAATTGATACTTGGGTAGGCCATTTTATATATAATTAGTACTGTATAATTATATATACAGTATACAGTATATGCGAGTAAATTAATTGTATGAAATGTTTGTACATTAATTGTGTTTTACAATGTGAATACAGAATTTTCAATTGAATTGAATTGCTTTAATTATTAGTGTAAGGCATTACATCAATATGTGATAAGTTTCCAAGATTGTGAATTTGATCAGTTTAATTTAGTTATACCTTATTATCGTACTTTAAGAAGAAATATTTTCCCAAGTGATATGTTAGAGCTTATTTCACATTTAACTAATTGTATTATTTACTTAAATTGCTTTTATTAACGTATTGTGTTTTCCCTTTGTTATTAAACATTTATTAATAATTTCCAGTGAACTTGAGTAAATATTATTTTGTGTGTAATTTAACTATTAAAATATTGCATTGGTTCAGTAAACTCATATAACGATTTATTTTTCACGTTCATGTTTTTGGTGAATTATTCTTTTACTGTTAAGCCAAATCTTAGTGTATTCTATATTCTTATCTCGTCCTGGGGAATCTCTAATTATATTTGTATATTACTTAATGTGATTAAACTAATCATTGTATACATTAGTTTCCTTGAACCTGGATTTTTTAGAGTTGAAGTAGACATTAGTTTTGAATTTAAATTTGGTCTATTGTTTGTGTCTTTTCACCTCGTCAACAACATAACAATATTGACAAAGAAATGGGTAGAAGTATTAAAATGTAAACCACGATATCCTCAACCTCTACGATGAGAGTAAAGCTGTATATATTATATACCTTGATTTTCAAAAGGCCTTTGACAAAGTTCCCCACAAACGTTTACTGCTAAAACTAAAAGCGCATGGAATACAAGACGGTGTGTTGAAATGGATAGAAAATGGCTCAGCGACAGAAAGGAAAGAGTAGTCATAAACGGCAAGGCATATAAATGGACCAATGTAAGTAGCGGGGTACCCCAGGGTCGGTACTAGGACCAATTCTCTTTCTAATTTACATCAACGACATAGATGAGGGTCTCACCTGTACAATCTCAAAATTTGCTGACGATACAAAAATTGCAAATAGCGTACTCTCAAAAGAACAAGTTGACGATATGCAACACAATCTAGATAAATTGTCATGTTGGGCCCAAATTTGGCAAATGAGTTTCAATGCGGATAAATGTAAAGTACTACATATTGGATACCTAAATGAGAAAGCAAACTATTCGATGAATGGCACTCAGCTTAAGAATGTAAACAGAGAAACCGATCTGGGAGTAACAATATCGAGTAACCTAAAACCGAGTCAACAATGTTCAGAAGTTGTTAAGAAGGCAAACAAAATAATTGGCTTTATAGGCAGGTCATTTGAGCATAAATCCAAAGAAGTTATCCTAACCCTTTACAATTCCTTAGTCCGCCCTCTTCTGGAATACTGCGTTCAATCCTGGTGCCCTTATTACCAAAAAGATATAAACAAGCTAGAACGAGTTCAACGTAGAGTTACCAAAATTATACCTAGCCTAAAGAACAAACCATACGAACAGCGTCTTAGAGAATTAAATTTATTTCCTTTAACCCAGCGCAGATTAAGAGGTGACTTAATTCAAGTGTTCAAAATCATCAAAGGCATCGACAATATGAACTGTAGTAAGTACTTCACTATCGATCAATCTAATTACACGCGGGGAAACGGTTGCAAAATTATTGGTAAATCTTTTAACTCACACGAATCTAAGAATTTCTTCTTCAATCGAGTTGTCAACTTGTGGAATGGGCTTCCCCGAGACGTTGTAGACTGCATCACCGTTGATTCATTTAAACCCCGCTTAGACAAATATCTCGCATCAAACCCACGACTGACTGCGTTTGTAAATGAATAACTTTATTTTATCCCCCCCTCAGTTACTAACCCATCTGTCCCCTACTAACTTCCTAATCCTGCCACGGACATTAGTTCCAGGGCAGTAGTTCCCTTTCCAAAGTTCCCTTACCCACTCTAAACCACTGTTTGGACACTTGATCCTCAGTGTTTTGGAGGACAAGCAGCCTAGAAGGGTCACTAGATCTGTTGTTGCTTGATTTCCTTTGTACTCCTTTGTACTCTCTCTATCTCCCCCCCCTCTCTCTCTCTCTCTCTCTCTCTCTCTCTATCTATCTATCTATCTATCCATCTCTCTCTTTCTCTCTCTCTCTCTTTTATCCCCTCCACCTCCATCCACAATTCAGTTCTCTCCCGAACATGTTAATTTCTCTCCCAGCACGACTGTCATAATTATGGGAACGCCGGAAAGCAAATTTTCCATGAAAGTTTTTTAAATTGAACCAGGCCATTACTGTAGTAGAGCAGGTTTTTTGTTGTAAGCTTTGCCTTCCATTTTGCAATGTGTATTGATAAATTTTCTTCTAAAATCCCTTATATACTTGTATTTTGTTTTCTATCTATCCAGACGTCCTGATCTCCAAGGAGGGTGGACACGAACGAATCACCTCCATATCACGAGGCAATTAATTAAATTATCTAGCTTGATTTCGTAGGAGGGTTGCTTGCTCAACCATCTCGTTACATAATCATAGTCTTACATTTGTCGTAGCTATCCCAATTTAACATAATCGTCATGTTAATTCTTCACCTAATATTTACATGTTGAACATTTATTTTGTTGTTTAAAGGTTCACTTTGGGCTAGGATTAGTGGCTTAGAGTGGATATGGTGGGATTAAAAAACGACATCACATAATTTGAATGTATGTAACAAATACCATTATTATGTCTCTTTATTTTCAATAATAACACAAAATAAAATACAACTTACAATACAGTATTAACATGATGAATATACTATCAAAAGATTGCTATCCCACATACATTTTGATATTTCATATAAACCTCAATTTCATGTCCAATTTCATAGCTGGAGCCATTTTTCCATACATGCTAAAAAGGTATGTTCATACGAGGATATAATTGTAATCCTCTATGTAATGTTTCATATGGGTTCGCCTCTACTCTATCCGTTCATTCATTCGTTTCCCTGTATAAAATGTCATTTTATTCACTGACATCTCTCTCTCTCTCATATATATATATATATATATATATATATATATATATATATATATATATATATATATATATATACAGTATATAGTATATACTGTATATACAAAATGAAGCTTTATGCCTAAACTATTGAATATGCAAGTCATTGTAAGGACTAATAATTGATTCACAAGGTAGAAATATAATATGATAACGAATAAAATATATAAGGATGGGGAAACATTCTTACAATGTATAAGGATGGGGAAACATTCTTACAATGTATAAGGATGGGGAAACATTCTTACAATCAATATGTAATGTGTATAAACACACAGCTTTTCGGTTGGAAACTTAATTGATATATATATAATATAATATATAATATATATGAATATATATAATATAGGGGAGGTGCGGTGGAGTGGTCTTGCCACTGGCCTGGTAATCCAAAGGTCCCGGGTTCAAATCCCGATGTATCAATGGGAAGATATTATTGGGATGGAATTTGTGCTGTACCTGGTATCAGTGCATTACCACAAGCCCACCGAAACGTCAATAAAATACCCTCATTGTTCCCTGATTAAATAGCACTGTATGAATATTCCCATATTCAAAATATGCTATAGGGGTGCAATGCCTGGTGAGTTATCTGCTCAACAGGTGGCGTTGTGTGTGTGTAAGTGTGAGAGTCCGAGTGTAGGGGTTGAGACAGTGAAGCACGGGAACGAGGTGGCTTCAGAGATGGGGTCGTTTCGGGCCATGAGTGAGCACCGTGCCTCATGTGAAGGCAAGATGGCAGGTGCTCGTTGTACTCTACGTGCTTCACATATCTCACTCCCTAGACTGGAACAAGACCTCACAGGCTTCACTGTTCATTGTAAAGCGGTGAATGTTAAGGCTCTCAGCCTATGCCCGAGAGGAAGTAAGTTGGAATATAGAAAAAAAAAAAAAAAAATTGTTTTTACCAATAATGTGTCTTTGTTTTGTTCGATGTTTAAGTCACAGATCAGTTTTAGGACAACAGGTTGGCAGATCCTTCCTAAGCCACATAAAATCGTTTTATGATAACCAGAATACACTTTCAAACCGCGCCATAATCCTCAAGGGGTTAAATATATGCTCCATAGTTCCTTGTATGCCTCTAGAAGTGTATGTTGTATGGTACAAACAATACAACTTCATTAAATTGTTCTGTATTCCTCTATAATTCTAGTCAGTCCCTAAAAGACAGTGTTACACAAGCGCGTTTTCATCACTTTTTACGGGCAATTGTAGCCTGGCTGTTTCGAAATTTAAGATTTGTTAGGATTCACCTACCTTATATAATTTACCTTCAGTCTAGTTTCAGATTCCAGTGTGAAGGAGGCCACACATATTGTGAGAACAAACTTGTTCATCAAAAATTGCCGGATAAAGCGCTCGTGTGACACTGGGGCTTAAGCAACATTGTCCCCTGTTGCTAAACTGTTGGAAAAAGTCAAATATTCCAAGAGGTGAGACTTAATGTTCGCCGATGTCAGCAATATGAGTGTCGTGAAAATGTCCTTCCTCTGTTAAAGGGACGTTATTTGTATTTATCAAATGTATTTGTTATTAATACCGGTACATATATTTGTTTTAGTTTGCTCCCTAGACTTCTATCAAGCATAAGATATACACCATCCCAAAGAACCCAATCGACATAAGGTTGTACATTTGTTGGTAGAAAAACGTCCCAGACTTCGGCCGGTTTCTCCTAAAGTACAGGATTGCTATTACTCACCAGGAAAAAATTGACACTTAAATGGAACTAAAGGTTTAAATATTGTTATGTAATGCAGAATTATATAATTGATTATGTAAGCCAGATTAGTATAATAGTTTAGTTTCCCACTCATGTGTTTGATTCTTGAGAGTTCTAGACCTGTCAGGCTCCAGTCTGTCTCTCCCAGCGTTGTGTCATTTAATTCACGAGTACAGTAGAATATTCCAGATTCACTGGTGCCATATTAATACCCCATCACAGACCACTGTATGACTTGTAAGAAAGGAGGATTCATCTGTATCCGGCATGATGAAGTACGAGACATCACTGCACAAATGCTGGACGAGGTGTGCCATGATGTCAGAATCGAACCGGAACTTCTGCCTATGGACGGACAGCGCTTGGCCCACAATACTGCAAATACTTCAAATGAAGCAAGAGTGGACGTAAGTGCTCGAGGTTTTTGGACGAGGGGACAACAGGCTTTTTTCGACATCAGAATCTTCAACCCAAGAGCACAAACATATCGTGAGCGAGGACACAAGGCGGCATACTTGAGAAACGAAAGTGAGAAAAAATGCGCTTATGAAGAAAGAATTTTGAACAGGGATCAAGGAAGCTTTACTCCTCTGGTCTTCTCATCGTCGGGAGGTATGGGACCTTCTGCAAGTGTCTTCTATGTCAGATTAGCTGAACAAATATCGGAGAAAAAGCGCCAGCATAGAAGCCAAGTCATAACTTGGATGAGATGCCGGCTCTCTTTCTCTCTTCTCAGGTCTGCACTCCTATGTCTCAGGGGTACAAGGTCCTCCCCGCTACAGAGGACAAGAGTGAGAGACTTGGACTTTGAAATGGTTGTGGTGGAGGGACGAATTGGGGAACAACTAGGTTGATTGTAGGGAGGTACTGGTACAATAAGATAAACTACAATGTAACTAGAATAAGATAGATTGTACACCACTTTCTAACAGTCACCTTAATATAAAAAAAAAAAAAAAAAAAAAAAAAAAAAAAAAAAAAAAAAGGAAACATGCTTACATTACTGAACTGTTTGTGGACATGCAGTAATGCAAGTAATGGTCACTCTTCTGTGAATCTAAAATGGCTTACTTAAGAATGGGAAATGGGTGGGACCTTCTATTTTTTTATTTATTCTATTAACCCTCTCCGACATATGACGCGATCTTGAGCCTATTAGGGGTACTTTAAAACCTTTGTTACCATCAGGGGTATTTAGAAACCTTTAGTTTAGTTACTTCAACCTCTGCAGTTGTCTTTGAGTTAGCTATGGGCAGGAAACTAAGTTTGGAGAGGTAATTATAAGAGTGAGAGAACTCTATTTCTTATTGCTAATCTGACAACCTCTGCGTCATAGGAGTCTGAAGGGGTTAATACCCCCTGAGTCCTTGCAGTTGGACTTCAGACCTACGACCTTAGCATCTTGTCTGCCTCTCTGCCTCCCTGCATGTACGTACATACTTTACCATTATACCTAGTGCTGTGACATATCTCTCTGGCCTTCTAATCAAGATTAAAGCAGTCTGCATCCTTACCTGTGTCCTGGTGTTGAGTATATGAGAGTGTCACAAATTGTTTTTATGATTTACAGTGATATTTTTGCGTACTAGTTATAAGTCAATAACTACTGTAATCTAGTGATTAGTTAATAATGAATTATCATTGACTTTTCTGTAAATTAATATAATTTTGTTATTTCCTTTTGATTGACGTGTATAACTTACAATTGTGGAAGCCATTTAGATAGTTTAAAATTACCCCTCATCAAAAATATTTGTATTGAATTTGATTTCTTGTTTTTACAGGAACACGGTCTGTATGAGAGTCAATTAGATATGTTGGATGACATTGATAGTGGTGTTGGCAAACACGGATCAAGTGCAATGAACGAGCATGTGTTATCAATGGGAAGGCCACATGGAGGTGATGCCGTTGTGTGGAATACAAATATTCAGGGTATAGTAACTCCTGTCAAATTAAACTCAAAGCGAATGGTGCTATGACAGTTGGGTTAGCGGAGAGGGTTATTTTATTAGTGTGTGTGCACATGCCCTGTGATGACAGGTGTTTGCATTTTAACCTTATTGAATTTAATGACATATTGAATGATATGGATATCTTAATTAATGATGTTGATGCTGATTATATATGTATTGCCGGAGATTTTAATACTGATTTAGATAGATTAACACACCAAGCAACTTTGTCAATTATGCAAATTTAAATGTTTGCGCAAACGATCCATGCTGTTCAGTTGAATATTAATTTGCAGCAAGGGTAGTGGAGCTATATCTTTAATAGATAATGTTGTTTTAAGCGAAAATATTGTTTATAAACTAATTTCATATGACCCTGTTGATTGTGTAAGTCATTTTTCAGACCATGTCGCAATCAAGTGTGAATTTGACTGTAATATTGAATACTGTAAAGAAAATGCTGACCCTATAATTAATTGTCTTAGGCCTTTATGGTGTAAAGCTTCTGAGATGGATAAAGATAAATATAGTGAACATTTTGAAGTTAGGTTATCAATGATTGAGTTACCCATAGCAGCTCTTCTTTGTGATGACAGCTTCTGTACACACCATACTGATCAAATTACGGCTTTCCATTATATTATAACCATGGTTGCGGCAAGTGATACTTCTATTCCAATGATCAAATCTAGGATATCTAAGTGTGTGCCAGGTTGGAACGATTATGTGGACAGTTTCTTTAACCCGGGAACGGCGAGAACACTCTCAAGAGATTTTGGTGGGCAAGGGCGAGGAACCTCTTAAGAGGTAAGGCCTAAACAAATTTTTTTTTTAAAAGGCCCCAGTACCACTTAAAAAAATTGTTTTGTTTTTTTCCCCTTCATACCATATATGACTCTTCCACATGTGTCAATATCCCCTCCTTCCCCCCCCCCCCTTCAATTATCACCTATTTTTCCTCTTATTACCATTTTTATTAGTGTATTTATCATGCCAATATCTGCAACACGGTTCTAGGGTGTGGTGTTGTTGCTACCGAGCGTATGGAGTGCGAGAGAATGAGGGAAAGTAGGTTCAGTTTGTCTTTAGGCTCCAGAGATAGAGGGTGTACGTCGCTGCTGGCTCACAATTGATGAATGAATCGCTCGGTAATAATTCGCGATTATGACCATCCAAACGATATTCCCACTTGTTTTATTGTTGTTACAGGTTACTATCTTCATAATATACGTAAAATAGGCGCATATGAATAAGTAATAATGATATTTATCGTAAAATTACGATTATAGGCAGGAATGGAGCCTAATATTGCCGCCCAGAAGTATGGTGTTCATTACACATAGCTCGCGCTTACCGGGTTGAGTCCTCCTTATTCTGGCATAAATTGTGGAAAGAAAATGGGCAACCAGAAAGTGGTATAATAGCGGACCTCAGACGGAGAACTAGGGCTCAGTATCATAAGGCTTGTAAGTTGGTTAAACAGCAGGAAGGTAATATATGATCAGAGAAGTAAGCTGAAGTGCTTAGAAATGGTTCAACAAAGGAGTTCTGGGGAGAGGTAGATAAGCATTATTCGCATAAAAACTATTACCCTCTTAATGTTGATGGTGTGTGCAGTGAAGGTAATATAGCGAATATATTTTCTGATAAATTTGAAAGTTTGTATTATTGTGTTGCGTTTGATAATCAGGATATGCAGCAATTAGTGGCTGATATTGATGCAGCTATTCTGACGTCATGCAAGTATGCGCCCTGTTCGTGTAAAAACAGCCATACTATAAGTTCTAGTGATGTAAATAATGCTATTAGAACTCTCAAAGACAATAAAAGAGATGGTATTTCCTTGCTGATGTCGGATCATATCATCAACGGCAGTCGTAGGTTGCATGTATGTTTGTCTCTTCTATTTACTTCAATGGTAAAGCATGGTACGTCACCTGAAGGGATGTTAACTGGTACCATGGTACCTACACCTAAGGGAAGACGGGCTAATTTATGTTTATCGGATAATTTTAGGGCTATAGCACTCGGCAGTATATTAGGCAAACTATTAGACAAAATTATTATGCATAAGGAAGAGGATATATTGAACTCAAACGACCTGCAATATAGCTTTATATCAGGATCATCCACTAGTGTATGCACTGTTTTTTTTTTTTATTTTTTTTTTAAGAGACAATGAACGGAGGAAGGAAAACCACAGATAAAACAAAAAGGTCCATGTGCCTAAAGGCATCCTCCATTCATAAAATGTTTGTAACAACTGGATTTAAACATTTGTAGATTGTAAGTTTGTGGAAAGCAATTCGAGGGAAGTGAATTCCAAAGAGTAGTAGTTCTAGGGATAAATGAATTTTGATAAGCAGAAGTTCTGCATTGTGGAGGAGAAAGTGTAAATTCATGGGCGCTCTCAGCTGCCCTAGTTCTACGGGGAAAGATGTGGAGAGGCGGCAGAATTGAAGCAAGTTCCTCGGAACAATTGCTGTGAAAATATCTGTAGAATAATGCAAGGGATGCAACGTTTCTTCGTATGGATAATGTAGGAAGGTCCTGTGTGATTGCAGGGTTATTGATTAATCTAATAGCTATATTTTGAATTTTGTCCAACTGCCTCAATGCAACCACTCCACTTCCACTCCACAGAGGTGAACAGTAATCCATCTGAGAACGCACATGACTTTTATATATTACGGTCAACTGCTCGTCAATGAAGAATTCTCGAACTCTGTACAGGCTTAGTGCAGGAAACTATATCTTGTTTGAATTATTATAAAACTAATGTATATACCCTACTATTTGATGTCAGTAAAGCTTTCTATCTATCTATATGCTCAGGCCCAATCCCCATTTTGGGGGTAGCCGACTCAAGACAGAGCAAGAACAGGGAAAACACAAAAACAACATAAAACAAAAAATAAACACAGATAAAAAACACAAACTCTCACACATCCAGGTCACCCAGGAGAAGACCCAGAGACCAGGGTTACCAAGGTCGCTCCAGCACTCCCCCGGCCCCTGACCACCAGGAGAGGTTCCGATCTCGGCAGGCAGACATGCAGCGGAGCCAAAGCGATTATTTAATTATTGTAAATTGTTTAGAAATGTATTGTCTAGGAATGTATGTCCTTCAATCTGCAGGGTTATATTAAATATGTATATTAACCAGAAACTAAGAGTTCGATGGGGTCAGAATATTTTGACGTCAGCATTGGTGTAAAACAAGGAGGGGTAATTTCGCCAGTACTGTTCTGTATATATGTAGATGATTTGCTTGCGAAGTTAAGTAGCAGTGGTGTGGGTTGCTATATGGGGGGTTCATTTGTTGGAGCTCTTGCTTATGCGGATGACCTTACCTTACTAGCACCTAGTTTAGAAGCTCTTAACATTTTGGTATCTCTTTGTGAGGCTTATGCTCAAGAGCATGACATCATATGCAATGCAAAGAAAATTCAAATAATGTTTCATAGTTATAAATTAGATAATGCCACAAGTCCTAATATTATAATTAATGTTGAAAAGGTTGACATGGTTGATTCTGTGATTCATCTGGGTCATGAAATACATAAGAATATAAGAAAAACTGACATGACAAAATGTATAAAAGATTTTGACCGGCAATGTAATATATTTTTAGGAAAGTTCTGTAATTTTATTTCTCATATAAGAAACTATCTATTTCACAAGTATTGTACAAGTGTTTATGGAAGTCAAATGTTAGCACTGTATGATAGTAATGTGATATGATATGTGTAGATATCCACTTGAGGGATTTTTTTCTGGACCCTTTTCTCCCTCATGTTTAGCCTCATTGCTTTTTGAGATTTTAAGACGTTCGCCCCATTAGTTTGGCGATTTTAAGAACCCTCGCCCCATTTCTGTCAATTTTAAGACGATTCGTGCCATTTAGGTGTCAATTTTTTCCTGGCGAGCGATAGCGAGCCTGTAATTTAAGGGGATCCGGCCTTCGGCCAGGACATTTTTCTATCGAAAAATGTACAAATTTATCTTGAAAGGGGGTCTAGGGGGAGTAATTTTAAGTTTGATGGAAGTCTAGGGAATCAACTAAAAACCTCCCCTTAAAGAGAACAAAATATCCTGGCGAGCGATAACGAGCCTTTAGTTTTGGAGGAACCAGCCTGTGGTCGGGACACTTTTCTACTGAAAATGTACAAACTCATCTCGAAGGGAGTCTTAGGGGTTATTTTTCAAGCTTGATGGGGGTCTAAACGTTGGAGGCGCATGGATATAAAGACATGGTAATGAGAACGCCCTTTACACACTATGAAGGCTTCCTATCTCTCTTTGGCTCTGACATTGAAGCTAAAGACCAGTTCACACGAGCGATTTTTCCAGCATCCTTCTCGACATCTCATCTCTGGCCTAGAATCTTCTGTAATCCAGTTTTACACAATTTCAGCCAATTCAAATAAACTAACGACAGTAAAGTTGTCGATAACGATGAAATCATGTTCCAAAAATATTCTCAATAATAAAAACGCCAATCGAAATTTGCCCGAAAATCACATGTGTGAATCCGCAATTACCCACAGAATTTCCCCCCCTCCGACCTAATCTCAGTAATATGAGGCTCATCTTAGACTCGCTACTCAATATCTGTGGTCTAATTAACTTTCACCTCCCTCTTCCTCATTCTAAGCACGTCTTCTACAGGTGGTAGGGCCAACATATTTACCACAGTAGCCTTCTTGTAAACCCTAGGGTTTAAGCCATTAACATTTTGAGTACCTATTTCAAGCCTCTTACATAATATTTTGGCTATTTTTGTTTAGGTAGTTTTAGTCGGCTTTCACTTTCAGTTGACATCAGGAGGAGAAGGGAGAGCCCAAGGAGAATTGGTAGAATGAAGAGGGAGACACAAAGAGAGATATATAGGAGCGAGACAAAGAGATACAAGGAATACCCCCTGGGGGTAAGAGGGCCTTCATCTTATGGTGGAGGACAAACAAGAATATGCCCCACCCGTCCTACTGCGTGTCGTGTTGTACAAGGCGACTAATAAGGGGAATGGGGGTAGATTGTAGGCACCAATCAAACAGGGCTATACCCAGGAGAGGCTGAAGGCATTTGATAAGGAATCGCTGGAACTCCGGCTTCATTTGCTTGGCCTCTCTTACTGATTCCCTTTATGTCTCACTTACACTGAGAGTAGTGCAGCATGCTCTCACAAACACCTCCTCCTCCTATTTACTTCACTACACTTAACATGCACACCACACTTCCTCCTTCAAAATTATTTAAAACAATTATGAACACAGGGCCAGCCTCGGAGTCTCCAGGGGGGGGGGGGGGAACATAAATACCCCCACACATGCCCGACCTTCCCCTGACGACCCCTCTAATTGCTCTGGACCACGGCCAGTCACTCTTGCTATCAACTTTTTCAATATTCGCGGCCTTTCCTCTAATTTTCACTCTGTCGAACACCATCTCTCCTCCTCCAAACCTGATCTTCTTTTCCTCACCGAAACACAGGTATCTGAGAGAACTTCCAGCAGTCCCTTCTCTGTATCCTCCTACTTTCTCTATCCTAGTTTCAAAGCCAAAGGCGGATGTTGTGCATACGTGCAAAACTAACTCACTTGCTCTCGTGTTCCCGATTTTAACTCCATGGAATTCTCAAATTTTTGGCTTAAACTATCCTGTCATTCTCATACTAAATATTTCTGTGCTGTCTATCTTTCCCCTAACTCTACCGACTTTCCCAAATTCTTCGACTATGTAAACTCTAAAGTGGAACACATTTTATCTATCTCTCCCTTCTCTGAAATCTCTATCTTAGGAGATTTCAACGTTCACCACCGCCAATGGCTCTCCTCTCACACTACTGACCAACCTGGTGAACAAGCCTATGTCTTTTCTATCATAAATGACCTAGAGCAGCTGGTCCAGCAACCCACCCTTATCCCGGATCGCTTCGGAGATCGGCCCAACATTCTTGACTTATTTCTAACTTCTTTTTCCTGCAATCTCCTGGTTTTACCCCACGGTGGTTAGCAGGTCAATGAAGAAGACTTTTGAGTCTGGTGGATTTTCAGGAGATTTTGCATTCATTTTCTGTTTCTCGTCTTTTCTAAAAAATATAAAATCCACCGCTACTGCTCCCCCCTGGATATGGTGTCTTTGGGGCTTGTTTTATACCTTACCCAGATGTGATGGCTCCATTTGGGTCAACCTGTTTATATCCATCTTTATGTATTTGTGCATATATTGCTTTTAACTGTTTCTGGTTTTGTTTCTACTTTTGTCCGGTGATATACAAGTTAATCCCGGTCCTCACAGACAACCTGTTAAAAGTTGTAGTGTATTTTATTCCAATATTCGTGGTCTCTATAAGAACCTCAAGGATCTTACATTGGCATCTGTTGATTATGATATTGTCAGTTGTTCTAAAACCCTTGTCTCTGGTTATAGAGATTATTCTGAACTTCTTATACCTAGCTTCAGTAAACCTGTTCTTATTCGGCGTGATTCTATTCCTTGTGCTCGTGGAATGAGCTTGTATATTAGATCTGGGTATAATGCTCAGCACTAAACTAAGCATATTTGTAAATGCCATGAGATGCAGTTAGTTAAAGTTTCCAGCAAGTATCATAATCATTACATTTTTAGCCTGTACAGAAATCCTGATGTTATCAATGACATATATGACTGCCTCTTAACAGCCATGGCTTCAATACAGTTTGTAGATGTCAAATCAATCTTTTATTTTTGTTGGTGATGTCAATGCACATCATCAAGATTGTGTTGAACTCGGTCTCTCCAACTAATAGAAATGGTCATGCTGCCTTGGATTTTGCAAACTTATCTTATGCTGAACGCATTACCGAGGTAATCCTCTCGGGCATGGAAGCGTACATTCCATTTTCTTCTCTCAGTCTAATGCAAAAAAATCTTGGTTTACTCACGCTTGCTCTACTGCTGTCCACAACAAGGAGGAAGCATTCAAACGGTACCGACGCCTTAAAACTCAAGAATCTCATTCTTCCTATGTTTCTGTCCAGAATCAAGCCAAGGCTGATCTTCGACTTGCCAAGCACTCTTTCATCAATAATAAATGCACTGAACTATCCAACTCTAGCTCTTCCCAAGCTTTCTGGCATCTAGCCAAAAATCTCTCCAACAACTTTTCTTCCTCATCTTTCCTTCCCCTTTTCCACTCTGATGGCACAACCATCACTTCTTCCTCTGACAAAGCTGAACTCTTTGCTCAAACTTTTGCTAGAAGCTCTACCTTGGATGATTCCAGTGCTATTCCTCCCTCTCCACCCCCATCTCTCCTACTTATGCCTAATATCCTAATCTTTTCTAAAGATGTATTTTCTACCCTCTCTGGGCTTAACTAAGAAGGCGTACGGTCCGGACGGTGTTCCTCCTGTTGTACTTAAAAACTGTGCTTCCGTGCTGACCCCCTGCCTAGGCAAACTCTTCCGTCTCTGTCTCTCCTCTAACGTCTTTCCTTCTTGCTCGAAGTTTGCTCTCATTCAACCTGTCCCAAAGAAGGGTGACCGCTCTCAACCCTCCAACTATCGTCCAATTGCTCTCATCTATTGTATCTCTAAAGTTTTTGAAACTATTCTTGCTTCCAAATTTCGTAAGCATTTCTCTTCTCATAATCTGCTCTCAGATCGCCAGTATGACTTCCTTAAGGGTCCGACCCTCTACTGGTGATCTTCTTTCATATCTTACTAACTCTTGGTCATCCAACTTTCAGAACTTCGGTGAGACTTATTCTGTTGCACTAGACATATCGAAGGCCTTCGATAGAGTCTGGCACAAATCTTTAATTTCCAAACTGCCCTCCTTCGGTTTCTGTTCCTCCATCTGTGCCTTTATCTCTAATTTAATTTCCGGCCGTTCCATAGCTGCGCTTGTGGACGGCCATCACCCATTTCCTCATCCTATCAACTCCGGTGTTCCTCAGGGTTCTGTCCTATCTCCTATTCTCTTTCTAATTTTCATAAATGATCTTCTCAACTGTACATCCAGTCCCATCCATTCATATGCAGAAGACTCTACCTTACACCACTCAATTAGGTTTCCAGAATGCCCCAGCTAGCAGTCCCTCAAAAGCAAACATAATGAATCCATAAAATGCTTATCTTCTGATCTAGCTACTATTTCCAATTGGGGTAGAGAAAACCTTGTTACATATAATGGTTCCAAAACTCAATTTATCCATCTTACTACCCATCAGGAACCTCCAGAGGACTATCCCTTATTCTTCAACAATACAAAAATCAACCCTTCATCTTCTCTCAATGTCCTCGGTGTCTCTTTTTCTTCTGCTCTCACTTGGAAAGACCATATTACCAGTCTCGCTAAGGCAGCCTCCCAGAAGCTGGGTGTGCTCAACCGCCTGAAGGGGTTCTTTACCCCTGTGCAGCTTCTTGCTCTGTACAGGGGCACAGTGCGTCCTTGTATTGAGTATTGTTCACATTTGTGGGAAGGATCCTCTCACACTGCACTCCTAGACAAAGTAGAAAGGAAAGCCTTTCGAATCATTAACTCCCGTCCAGTCACTAACTCTCTGCAATCTCTCTCTATTCGCTGCAATGTTGCATCTCTCTCGCTAATCTATCGCTACTACAATAATCAGTGTTCCTCAGAGCTTTCCCAGTGTATACCACCTCCTCTACGTAGGGTACATAGTACCCGCCTTGCAACATAACCCCACCCCTACTCTGTGCAACTCTCCAACCTAAGAGTGAAACACTATTCTGACTCTTCTATTCAACTGGCTTTGGAACTCTCTCCCAGAATCAGTCTTTCCCTCTTCCTATAACTTAAATTGCTTCAAACTCTGTGTCCCTTGATTTTGGCCCTGTCACTCTTTCAAATCTGGGGGAGGCACTCGCTGCAGGCAGTTATGCCTTTTGTCTCCCTCATTCACTTAGAAAACAAAAACAAAAGTGAGATAATCTTCTAACACGGGTTCAACAATACACTGATTAAGGTAGACTAATTTATTGTGGGCAAAGGACCGGTAAAATTGCAAACATATTATACCGTATTTGGGGAGAATTTTCATCACAGGCTCCCAAGTAAGGCTTCCACTAAACTTTTTTTTTTTTTTTTTTTTTTTTTTTTTTTCTATATTCCAACTTACTTCCTCTCGGGCATAGGCTGAGAGCCTTAACATTCACCGCTTTACAATGAACAGTGAAGCCCGTGAGGTCTTGTTCCAGTATAGGGAGTGAGACATGTGAAGCACGTAGAGTACAACGAGCACCTGCCATCTTGCCTTCACATGAGGCACGGTGCTCACTCATGGCCCGAAACGACCCCATCTCTGAAGCCACCTCGTTCCCGTGCTTCACTGTCTCACCCCCTACACTCGGACTCTCACACTTACACACACACAATGCCACCTGTTGAGCAGATAACTCACCAGGCATTGCACCCCTATAGCATATTTTGAATATGGGAATATTCATACAGTGCTATTTAATCAGGGAACAATGAGGGTATTTTATTGACGTTTCGGTGGGCTTGTGGTAATGCACCGATACCAGGTACAGCACAAATTCCATCCCAATAATATATTCCCATTGATACATCGGGATTTGAACCCAGGACCTTTGGATTACCAGGCCAGTGGCAAGACCACTCCACCACACCTCCCCAGAGTCTTGAGTGTTTGTGGTTCGGAAGACGATGATTCGAGATTGCTGGTGGACTTTGGTGAGGACAGTGGTGTAGAGTCACACCTATACATATTCTGTAGATGACGGTGTAAATGGTCTGACGCTGAGGGCCTCCTCTGGCAGTCCTTCGGTCTCGTATTTTAGTTTTTCTTCGTGGGTCAGGCTCAAGGCTGGAGACTAGTCCTAGATCAAGACTACAAGTACTTGTTGTGCCCTACAGCTGCGTTTTTGAATTTCATACAACACACTGCAACTGTTGCGTGCTACTTTCGATGCACTGCTGACAGTGGTAATATTGTAACAGACCTCTTGTCTCTTGTAGGCAGGGGTCTTAATTGTCTGCAATTTGGTGTCAGTGATCCGGTATGATGCGTGCCTTTGGTGGTTGGCAGCATTAATTAACTTGTTGAAAAGAGTTTGTTGGGTTGGTATTCTTGGTTTTGCGTTACCATCGGCTGTGGAGGTGCTGAGTGGAAGACGGGCAACCAGGAACAGTGAGAACAAAAACTTGATGGGCCTTTCTTGCCCTGAGAGGCGCAAGCGAGGATCCTTGGGAGGTGATTGGTGCTGGTGTATGGCTCAGCTCATGTCGATCGATAATGTTGCTGTCTGGAATTTTATCATTTTCTCAGGGGGAATATGCTTTGGGGTTTTCCATAGAGCAGAGAAGGGGGAGGGGGGGGGGGGGGCGGGGAGGTTATTTTTCTGAGCGCAAATCAAGTAACATGAGGAAGATAGAGACGGACTTGGAATGAAAAGGACTGGGAAAAGGAAGAGAAGTAACAGGAGAAAAAAGAGGCACACAAGAAGAGAAACGAAATATTAGCAATAGTAAGGCCAGGAGAAGGAGGGTGTAGGAGAAGCACAGTAGAGCTAATGAAGTCTGTAATGTCAGGAGTAATTTGTCAGACGTACACAACATCTTGGGAATATTACTTGTTTACTACCCAAGACGTTAAACATGGTTTACAAGTACTTTACCAGTTGTTTATGTCTGAGGAGTTAATATTACAGTTATTGTCCATTTGTTTACTCTATAATGTTACTTGTTTGCTACACATGACGCCCGACCTGGTAAACAAGGAGGTTGCCAGTTGTTTACCTCTTACTTGTTATTTACTTGGTAATTTATTTAATCCAGAAGATGACCAGTTGCTTAAGGGGGATGGGCGTGTTTTTTGCATAATTGTTTATCTTTATATTATCACATTTTTGTTTCCTCCCTAGACCTGCATCAAGCTTTGAGAAAAAGACCCCCTTCATGACAAATTTCGGCCGAAAAATATCCTGTGTTCCTCAAAAAATAAAAGCTCGCTATCGTTTGCCAGGAAAATAAATCGGTACTTAAATCGCACGAAAGGTATTGCTATTCATAAAGAAATGGGATGGAAGGTTTTAAAATCGTCAAACTAATGTAGCGAACGTCTTAAAATGTCAACACTAATGGGGCTAAACATGAGGGAGAAGGTGGTCCGGAAAATCAACTACCTCCCCCTTAAGCGTCTAACAATAGGAATGATAATATAAAACAAAACTTCACTGGTACAAAAGGGGTTACAAACTTATCCTGTAAGTGTTAATTATGATGACATGTAGCCTTGTCACTCAGAATGTTCACAAAACGTTACTATGGGGCTTACGGTGAATATAGACTGGTGAGAGAGAGAGAGAGAGAGAGAGAGAGAGAGAGAGAGAGAGAGAGAGAGAGAGAGAGAGAGAGAGAGAGAGAGCAAAGGAAGGACTGTGCGTAGCTAACCCACGATCATGAGGTGTTTCAGAAGTTTCTCCTGGCTATTATTTACACTTTAATACAGCTTAAGGAAAGACATATGGTAATCAAAGGGGTAAAGTACATCTCAATTAACCTTTTGACCCATGCAGATCCCTCCTTCACTTAATATAATCGTCCATAATAACCAGAATAATCTGTCAAAACGCGTTATAATCCTCAAGGGTATAATGTAGTAAAACATACAGTCAACCACAAATGTTTGCGGAATCTAGTCTGAAGCGTTAAGGAGGTAGTACTCGCTTTGTATAGACCCCCTTCTACCTCATGTTTAGCATATTAGCTTTGAGGTCTTAACACGTTCGTTTAGTTAGTTTGGCGATATTGAGACTTTTCGCCTCATTTTAACATAAGAACATAAGAAAATGGGAGTCTGCAGAAAGCCGATTGGCCTAAGCAAGGCAGATCCCTGTCCCACACAACCCCAATTCAATTACAAAGCCCAATTATAGGCTTCACACTCTAATACCCTGAGGATCATATTACCAAAACGGTTAGAGATTAACGCAGGATTATGGGGGTCTGCAGAGCGCTGATTGGCCCAACCCGGCTGATCCCCCTTCACACCCAACCCTTCTCGTCCATATGCTTATCCAATTTTATCTTAAAGCTCCCTACAGTTTTAGATCCCACTATAGCACTTGGTAGTCCATTCCGCCCATCTACAACTCTGTTACCAAACCAATATTTGCCTATATCTTTTCTGAAACGAAATTTATCTAATTTGAAACCATTGGTACGAGTTCTTTCGCTATCACTGAGCTTTAGTACATTTGTCATGTCCCCTTTGTTAATCCCACTAACTCACTTGAACACCTCTATCATATCCCCTCTAACTCTGCGTCTCTCTAACGAATGTAAACCTAATTTCTTCAACCTTTCTTCATACGAAAGATTTCTAATATTATGGATAATTTTTGTCATTCTACGCTGTACTCTCTCCATTTGTTGTCAATATTACGACCTTTCGTGCCCTTTAGGTGTCGATGCTTTCCTGGAGAGCGATAGCGAGGCTTTAGAATGGAAAATGTACACATTTATCTTGAAAGAGGATGTTTTTCAAAGATTCATAGAGGACTAGTGCGGGAACTAAAAACTAAATTAATATATTAATATATAAATATATATACCAAAAATCAAGCACTACCCCCTTCATTTGTACAGCTAAAGAATATGGCACTATTATAGTGTGCAGTAATTAACTTATCAAGTAAATGAAGTGCTAATGAAGTGCTGCATTGCCAAGTTCAATTGTAATTCAAGTTGTATTCTTCTTGCTACACATAAGGAGACGGGTAGGAAACGAACATAGTATAGCAAATTTACTATGCGATGTAGATGGAGATATTTTGCATGCAGAAGGTTTGTAATCATATTTTATTTCTGCATCAGCTAAGAATGTATTGAGTAATGTCATGAAAGTATAACTTACGAAGTGCGATGATTGCAGTAATTAACTTAGCCCGCCAGTACTTCATGAATTATAATTGAAACATTTTAGTTGATGACTGATATAAAAATAATGAAAGTTTAATGAGTGTATGTGATCAGTTCCATTATTGCTCTCAGGACAAACTTTCGTGGATGTATGTATGTTGCATGTATCCACCAATGCATATACTCTAAGTATAATTTACTGCATGTTTTTGTTTGATTTTTTTTGTCTGTCGATACATGTCTGCAAAAAATTAAAGTTTGCATAACTCCCTCCCCTGTGCCAACTTACCTACTGCAGTTATCTGTCCTACATTCTCATTTCCTTCGCCACTCTCTGAGTGAGGCATGTGAGGCATGTCGTTGAAAGACGACTTAAATACAGTGGCGACTTAAATACTGTGTTGACTTGAATGTAGTGACAACTGTAATTTACTTCAGTCGTGATTTCAATATAGCAGTGACTTTAATGCCGTGGTGATTTATGCAGTGGTGACTTTTATAGTGCGTCTTTACTTTAAATACAGTGATACTTTCAATACAGTGACGACTATAATGCAATTGCAACTTTAATACAGTACTGGTAATAACAAAGTGGCGACTTTATGCAAAGGCGACAATATTGGTGTGTGTAGTCAAATGGAAATTGGTGCTGCAATACTACCAACAATAATAACAACACGAGTGATACTAGCTCTGCAATGCATCACGTCAGTTTCCGACGTCTATTGTCAGCGTGATTAAGTAAACGCCAGCACAGTCCCTTTTAGGATATTGATTGATTGATTGATGTCACATTCTGTTAATTAATCCCATACCTCTATCCTATACTTTTTACAAGATTTCTCAAGTTTTGTTGGTCCCTTATTTGTTCTTTCCATCTTTCCTTTTCTCCTGCTGTTTATTTACGCCCTGTATATTACATTCTCATATTTTTGCCTTGCCCTTTTTGCGAATCTTTTCACTTTCTTTTCTCACGCCACCCTCTCTCTCTCTCTCTCTCTCTCTCTCTCTCTCTGTCTCTCTCTTTCAACAACAATTTCTGCACCATCACCTTCCACTTATTGGCACGTCACATCACACTCGTCCTTCTCTCTTCATCCTCTCTTTCCTTTCTACATTCTTCGTTTGTTGGTAATTTTATGGAAATAGTTACATTCTTCTTATCTGTCCTCATTTGTATCGTTTGTGTCAGCCTATCTGTCCGTCTGTCTTTCTGTGTTATGGACATTAAATGTGTAAAACGGAGGGAAAAGGAACACAGAGAAGCAAGATAAAGTCAATTATTCATTACTACTCTGTTATATATTTACCAACTATTATCGATGCTAAGAATAAAAGGAGAGAGTGAGAGAGAGAGAGAGACAGAGAGAGAGAGAGAGAGAGAGAGAGTGTGCAAAGAAGGAGTACAAAGGAAATCAAGCAACAACAGATTTAGTGACCCTTCTAGGTTGCTTGTCCTCCAAAACACTGAGGATCAAGTGTCCAAACAGTGGTTTAGAGTGGGTAAGGGAACATTGGAAAGGGAATTACTGCCCTGGAACTAATGTCCGTGGCAGGATTAGGAAGTTAGTAGAGGACAGATGGGTTAGTAACTGAGGGGGGGATAAAATCAAGTTATTCATTTACAAACGCAGTCAGTCGCGGGTTTGATGCGAGATATTTGTCTAGGCGGAGTTTAAATGAATCAACGGTGCTGCAGTCTATAACGTTTCGGGGAAGCCCATTCCACAAGTAAACAACTCGATTGAAGAAGAAATTCTTAGATTCGTGCGAGTTAAAAGATTTACCAATAATTTTGCAACCGTTTCCCCGCGTGTAATTAGATTGGTCGATAGTGAAGTACTTACTACAGTTCATATTGTCGATGCCTTTGATAATTTTGAACACTTGAATTAAGTCACCTCTTAATCTGTGCTGGGTTAAAGGAAATAGATTTAATTCTCTAAGACGCTCTTCTTCGTATGGTTTGTTCTTTAGGCTAGGTATAATTTTGGTAACTCTACGTTGAACTCGTTCTAGCTTGTTTATATCTTTTTGGTAATAAGGGTACCAGGATTGAACGCAGTAATCCAGAAGAGGGCGGACTAAGGAATTGTAAAGGGTTAGGATAACTTCTTTGGATTTATGCTCAAATGACCTGCCTATAAAGCCAATTATTTTGTTTGCCTTCTTAACAACTTCTGAACATTGTTGGCTCGGATTTAGGTTACTCGATATTGTTACTCCCAGATCGGTTTCTCTGTTTACATTCTTAAGCTGAGTGCCATTCATCGAATAGTTTGCTTTCTCATTTAGGTATCCGATATGTAGTACTTTACATTTATCCGCATTGAAACTCATTTGCCAAATTTGGGCCCAACATGACATTTTATCTAGATTGTGTTGCATATCGTCAACTTGTTCTTTTGAGAGTACGCTATTTTCAATTTTTGTATCGTCAGCAAATTTTGAGATTGTACAGGTGAGACCCTCATCTATGTCGTTGATGTAAATTAGAAAGAGAATTGGTCCTAGTACCGATCCCTGGGGTACCCCGCTACTTTCATTGGTCCATTTAGATGCCTTACCGTTTATGACTACTCTTTGTTTTCTGTTGCTGAGCCAATTTTCTATCCACTTCAACACACCATCTTGTATTCCATGTGCTTTTAGTTTTAGCAGTAAACGTTTGTGGGGAACTTTGTCAAAGGCCTTTTGAAAATCAAGGTATATAATATCTACAGCTTTACTCTCATCGTAGAGGTTGAGGATATCGTGGAAGAAGTCTAAGAGGTTTGTTAAACAGGAACGTTTTTTACGAAAGCCGTGTTGAGTATCTTTAAGTATGTTATTTTCCTCTAAGTGATTTACGAGTCTGTCTCGTATGACCGTTTCTAGCATTTTACATACAACTGAGGTTATGCTAATTGGACGATAGTTACGGGGTAGGGATTTGCTGCCTTTTTTTAATATCGGTGTTACGTTGGCTAGCTTCCACTGATCAGGCATAGTTCCAGACTGCAAGGATTTATTGAATAGTAATGTCAGTGGTTTGGAGAGCTCATCCTTAGCTTCCTTTAGAATTCTAGGCGAGATTGTATCAGGTCCAGGCGTTATATTTACCTTGAGTTTATCTAAACAATTCAATACTTCTCTCTCTGTAATGGTGATATTGCTTAGAACATCTGAATTATCAATCTGAGTCGGCGATGGTGTTGGGATATCACTGAGGTCTTCTGTTGTAAAAACTGATGCAAAGAAGGTATTGAGGGCATTACTCATTTGTACTTCGTCTTTGGTGTATTCTCCATTTTCATCGACTAACGGTCCAACAGTTGAAGTAACTACTTTTTTCTTTCTGATATAACTATAGAATTATTTCGGGTTTGTTTTACTTTGATTCGCAATATGTAACTCTAAGGTCTTTTTACTTTGCTTAATTAACTTTTTGGCTTTGCAACGTAGCTCTACAAATTTCACCCGTTCTTCGTAATTTTGTGAGGATTTTAATCTATCATTAGCACATTTTTTAGCAAGCAGGCAGTTTGAAATATCTTTATTCCACCATTTGGGCTTATTATTATGGCCTGGACGCCGTATTTTCGATGGTATGCAGTCTTGCACTGCTTTTAGGTAAGTGGTTTCGAATAACTTCCAAGATGTATTTATGTAGTTATTGTTAATTAAAAAGCTCCAGTCTGTTTCTTTAAACATAGCTCTAAGTTTATGGAAGTTTGCTTTCTTGAAATTAGGGACTTTTTCGATGCTACTATTTGGTTCGTTACTAGTAAACTTTAAAGTGAAAGTTATCGTACGATGGTCGTTGTTACTGAATTCATCACCAACATTCAAATTCTCTATCAAATCTTCTTTTGTTGCAAGTACAATGTCAAGAGCGTTATTACCACGGGTCGGCGTTCGAACAAATTGATAAAGCGAACTCTCTTGCAAGTTCGTATACAAGTCATGTCCGGAGTGTGAAGTAAGAGTATCGCCCCACTTGGTCACAGGTAAATTAAAGTCGCCAAAAATTACGGTAGCGAGAAATTACAGAGAGAGAGAGAGAGAGAGAGAGAGAGAGAGAGAGAGAGAGAGAGAGAGAGAGAGAGAGAGAGTATCAGGTAAGAGGGGGTGTAGACTAAAGGGTGGTCGGAAAGAAAGTATCAGGAACAAATGCAACGGTCAAAAAGTAAAAAAAATTGCTAGGAAAAAAAGACAACAGAAAAAAAGTAACAATGTTTATTGTATTTAGGAAAAAAAGTAACAGCTGTCAAACTACGAATTTATTTTCATACCATTAAAACACATTACAACATTATAACATTATACACATTAAAACACATACAGGTTTAGACCTATGCCAGTGTTTGTGTTATACATATATTATGACCAATACCTTCTAAAAATTCTGAGATGGACTTTCTTCCTTCCACTCTGTCAGTGCATAGACGTTGTATTCGCTTCTGCATTTGAATGGCCTTTCTTCTGCTCTTTGGTTTGGATGCAGTGCCAATCATATCTTGTTGCACCAAGGTGTCGACGGTGGCATGATCCTTCCGGAAACACTGTATGCACTTATATATAGAGGGGTGGTGGTGTCCAACCAAGTTTGAGAACTTATTATTCCAACCTTCACATACATTGTTGGTACGGGAGTTGCCTTGTAATGTAGCTTCGTGCACATTCCAGACATTAGGGGGGTACTTCGGGGGTACAGCACGCAGCCTGATACCATGTGAATCATCGAGCTGACGGGATCTGTAGCTGCCTGAGATGTAGGTTGCATCAAAGTAGTCCACCAGTTCACCAGCCTCGGGAGGAGTAATGGTCTTGAGGTACTCCATGCCCTCTTGTACCTCATCAGTGGGCAGGAAGGCGAGTCCGTCCAACATACCGCAGAAATGCCGAAATTTCTGGTCTGAATGGTAATGTGTAAGACCAATCTCTTGAATTTTACGCCAAGTGCTCTGTGTAAGGTGGTAGAAACACCCCTTGCTCTCCACTTCTCTACCAAAGCTGGCACTAACTGTACGTAAAATAGCATCTTCAAAGTCGCTCACAACTGTCTGTACCTGAAGGTTAAATCCTAATTCCGAGCTACGATCGACAATATCATCAAACAACTCTGAGTACACTGGTCTTTATTTCTTCTGTAGCAGAGCATAGATACAGAAAACATATATATCACTGAATAAAACTCTGAGCACGTACACCTGAGTGAACTGTGGTGGCGCCATCTTGAAGTTACCGTCCATGTAGTACAAAGGACTACAAAGGAAGTCAAGCAACAACACACCTAGTGACCCTTCTAGGCTGCTTGTCCTCCAAAACACTGAGGATCAAGTGTCCAAACAGTGGTTTAGAGTGGGTAAGAGAACATTGGAAAGGGAACTACTGCCCTAGAACTAATGTCTGTGGCAGGATTAGGAAGTTAGTAGGGGACAGATGGGTTAGTAACTGAGGGGGGGATAAACTAAAGTTATTCATTTACAAACGCAGTCAGTTGCGGGTTTGATGCGAGATATTTGTCTAAGCGGAGTTTAAATGAATCAACGGTGCTGCAGTCTATAACGTCTCGGGGAAGCCCATTCCACAAGTTGACGACTCGATTGAAGAAGAAATTCTTAGATTCGTGTCAGTTAAAAGATTTACCAATAATTTTGCAACCGTTTCCCCGTGTGTAATTAGATTGGTCGATAATGAAGTACTTACTACAGTTCATATTGTCGATGCCTTTGATGATTTTGAACACTTGAATTAAGTCACCTCTTAATGTGCGCTGGGTTAAAGGAAATAGATTTAATTCTCTAAGACTCTCTTCGTATGGTTTGTTCTTTAGGCTAGGTATCATTTTGGTAACTCTACGTTGAACTAGTTCTAGCTTGTTTATATCTTTTTGGTAATAAGGGCACCAGGATTGAATGCAGTATTCCAGAAGAGGGCGGACTAAGGAATTGTAAAGGGTTAGGGTAACTTCTTTGGATTTATGCTCAAATGAGCTGCCTATAAAGCCAATTATTTTGTTTGCCTTCTTAACAACTTCTGAACATTGATGACTCGGTTTTAGGTTACTCGATATTGTTACTCCCAGATCGGTTTCTTTGTTTACATTCTTAAGCTGAGTGCCATTCATCGAATAGTTTGCTTTCTCATTTAGGTATCCGATATGTAGTACTTTACATTTATCCGCATTGAAAATCATTTGCCAAATTTGGGCCCAACATGACAATTTATCTAGATTGTGTTGCATATCGTCAACTTGTTCTTTTGAGAGTACGCTATTTGCAATTTTTGTATTTGCAATTTTTGTATCGTCAGCAAATTTTGAGATTGTACAGGTGAGATCCTCATCTATGTCGTTGATGTAAATTAGAAAGAGAATTGGTCCTAGTACTGATCCCTGGGGTACCCCGCTACTTACATTGGTCCATTTAGATGCCTTACTGTTTATGACCACTCTTTGCTTTCTGTCGCTGAGCCAATTTTCTATCCATTTCAACACACCGTCTTGTATTCCATGCGCTTTTAGTTTTAGCAGTAAACGTTTGTGAGGAACTTTGTCAAAGGCCTTTTGAAAATCAAGGTATATAATATCTACAGCTTTACTCTCATCGTAGAGGTTGAGGATATCGTGGAAGAAGTCTAAGAAGTTTGTTAAACAGGAACGTTTTTTACGAAAGACGTGTTGAGTATCTTAAAGTAAGATATTTGCCTCTAAGTGATTTACGAGTCTGTCTCTTATGACTGTTTCTAGCATTTTACATACAATTGAGGTTAAGCTAATTGGACGATAGTTACTGGGTAGAGATTTGCTGCCTTTTTTGAATATCGGTGTTACGTTGGCTAGCTTCCACTGATCAGGCATAGTCCCAGACTGCAAGGATTCATTGAATAGCAATGTCAGTGGTTTGGAGAGCTCTTCCTTAGCTTCCTTTAGAACTCTAGGTGAGATTGTATCAGGTCCAGGCGTTTTATTTACCTTGAGTTTATCTAAACAATTCAATACTTCTCTCTCTGTAACGGTGATATTGCTTAGAACATCTGAATTATCAATCTGAATCGGTGATGGTGTAGGGATATCACTGAGGTCTTCGGTTGTAAAAACTGATGCAAAGAAGGTATTGAGGTATTGAATGTAGATGGTCTCTGCAGCTGCTAGACGATTTAGGTCCTGTTCTGTGGCAAAGGCAATGATACAAGAGTTTGCTTCACGCCCATTATCATAAAGGAGGAACTGCTGAGCGTTAGGTCCTAGTGTTACCTTCCACTCATCTGGCAATATGAAGTCATGTAGGTTTTCAGGGATTACTGGGGTGCGCCGCTGATACCGGAGGGATCGCTTGGTGTTCTCTTCACGTGGAAATCGCTTCTGAACATCATGGTCTTGATTGGCAACTGCTTGGGCAAAGATCTGGGATGGTTTGTCCAGGGAGGTGGCTGCTTGCTGCTTCATCATATTACGACACATTGTATAGGTCACGCAGGTTTAGTCAGAAGTGTGGTTATGAGGTAGCCCTGGCTGTGGATTATCCAAGTGAGGTGTAGTGCTTAGACTTCCTCTACAATTTCTGCTCCCTTTCTCTGAACATTTCCACAACATTTTTTTCTTCCGGGTGCACGACCGTGTATAAATATATCCTTCAGAGCAAATCTTGGTGCCACCCTTATTACTCTTTGTGACCTCCATGCTGTTATGGGATATGTGTGTAGCTACTCATCTGAAGTAGGCTCGTATTATGTTCGGAGCAAAACTCCGAATCAGTAAGGAAATTAATAAGCTCCGAAACAGAGACCAAATTAATTTTGAGCAAAACTCTGAAATGAGCGAGCCATGAGTGTTATATATATTTAATTGGATTGGTATATTGTTATTGGTAATATGTATATAATATGTATATAAAATATATATAAAATAGGTTTTATGAGTTGATGAGGTTTAAACCAACCCTCTGATGCTTTATTTCCTGTTACTTTCTTTCCTGTTACGTTTTTTCTTGTTGCCTTTTTTGCGTTACTTTTTTTCCTGTTACCTTTTTTCCTGATACTTTCTATCCTAGAATCAGACTAAAGATAGGGCGGGAATAATGGAAGAGTGCCTGGTAGTGAGTAGCTGAGTAAAACCAACACATGTGCTATTTCACTTTTTTTCGTTCTTCTTTCGATAGTACATTCCATCCTTCAACTTCTGCTTTCATTAAGCATATATCCCTTTTTCAAGGAAACATTATTCTTCTTTATTCGTTCTACCTTGTAACTGTTTTGTATGGTACATCTTTTTGGAAACATTCCTCGACTTGTCTTCGACTTCATATTCATCTAAGTACTGACATTAATTTGGTAAACATAGTCCTATATATATATATATATATATATATATATATATATTTATATATATATATATATATATATATTGCGAAGATAAGCCACAATTCATATTTTCCACAAGTAATGTTTAGCAAACCCAAGAAAACTACATTGCATTCATGTTAACAGGAACCCAAACTTGAACTGTCAGGAGCCACAGTCCCTTCCAAGTTCTTTAGCAATTTGTCTAAGATAATCAAGGGAAGTTACTGAATGCTAGAAATAAACAATTATCCAGTAAATAATACGTTTCTTCACGCAATTGTTATTCTCCAACTCCATTCCTTCTTAGTTTCTCAATTATACCATTGTCTCCTCTTTCTACCTTTAACCTCTCCGTGGCGAACAGGGGGTTTTCTACAGGGTAAGACTGTGCACACCTATGATGATTTTGGGACCCATTGCCAATTTTGATTAAAAGTACATCATCGTGTAGGGAATGTTTGCGTGCATCGGCCCATATATATTTGACCCCCCAAAAAATGTCTGGGGGGGGTGGGGGAACGGTCCGTAGTTGAAAAATGTGGAGCGAATGGCACCGCGCGGCTAGATTGTCATCGAGCGGCGAGATTTCCCTGCCGAATTTTCACGCGCCCAGGGGATAGAAGGAGAGGGAGGAGGGGGTGGGTTACCGTGTATTATCACGTATATCTCCTTTTTTGAGCCCTTTTAGGCTATGTAGAGTATGTATACGTGTGTAGGCCACCCATATAACAATGAATATGCCTCATAGTGACCAAAAGTTGCAATATATAAGGGAATTATAAGATAATTTTTAGGCGGGAATGAAGATGTGTTGGAGGTTTGGCGGCAATTTATGAGCTGAGAGTGTGGTTTACGCCATACATGTCACTTATATCTTGTACGTAGAGCACTGTCATGCTATAATACAGACTTGTACGTATGTATACGTGCCATATATCAAAATATATACCGCATATAGACCAATTCATGCGATATTTACGCACATTATCAATGAGTTTCTATGCGTGAACCAAGGTGTGAGTGAGTTGTGCTGGGAATGAAAGGGGGAGAGGGTGTGTTACGCCATAAATATCACGTAAATCTTGTATTTAGAGCACTGTCATGCTATAATAAAGACGTGTACGTATGTAGGCGTCCCATATAACAAGGAATATACCGCATATAGCCCAATTGATGCGATATTTACGCAAATTGTGAATGTGTTTCTAGCAGACGGAAGCCTGAAAGGGTGGGTGGGGGTGGCTGGGTAGGAGGGAGGCTAGCAGGGAGGGAGTGAGTGAGTGAGTCGTGGAGAGAAGGAAGGCAGGCAGATCTCTAGAAAGATAGCCAGCTGTGTGACAATTGTGGAGACACCCGAGGCGTATTGATGTCTTGGGATTTTGAACCTTATGTCTACCAGGTGTCTGGTGTTTGTTGCCACCAAGTGTTTTACAATAACATGAGTCAGGAATGGAGAGAGAGAGAGAGAGAGAGCTACATAGCTACATAGAGCTACATAGATACACAGACCACACAGACCTCAAGGTCCTTACTAGGCAGTCTGGCCTTACAAACTATATATGCATATATGCATATATATATACATATATACATATATATACATATATACACCGGTACATACATGTACACACATACACACACACACATACATACATATATACAGTATATATACACATACTGTACAGTGCACACACATACACTTACATACATTTTTTTTTTTTTTTTTGTTATATCACCCCAGCCCTCTGCAGATAGAGGTCAAGCCTTCCCTTGAAAGCGTTTATTGTGTCGCTCTCCACCACTCTCGCTGGTAGTTTATTCCACTCTGTCGCCACACTGTAGGTGAAGAAACTCTTTGTGACATCTAGGTTTGCCTTTTTGGTTTTTAATTTCATTCCATTTCCGCGAGTTTGATTAGTATTGTTTAATGTGAATAGTGCATTTACATCGACTTTGTCGAAACCTTTTAGTATCTTAAAGCACTCAATAAGCTGACCCCTCAACCTCCTCTTTTTTAATGAGAACAGGTTCAATCGTTTAAGTCTTTCTTCATATGGTTTATTTCTTAATGAGGGTATCATCTTCGTCGCTCTACGCTGTACTGACTCGAGTCTTACAATGTCCTTGATCAGATAAGGTGACCAGAACTTCACACCATATTCAAGGTGGGGCCTCACCATACTTTTGAACAGTGGCACTATTACGTTTTCATGTTTATATGTAAATTTTCGTTTAATAAAGCCCAATGCTATGTTTGCCTTATTTGCAGCTGCTATACATTGGTCGGAAGTTTATAGGTTTTCAGATATTAGTACCCCTAGGTCTTTTACTACCGTTGCGGTTTTTATTTGTTTGCCATTCATTTCGTATTTGTATTTCATATTTCTGCTACCAACCTGCAGCACCTGACATTTATCGACATTGAAGGGCATCTGCCATTTTTTCGACCACTCTGATATTTTTTTTAATCAGATTGCAACGCATTTCTATCATCTTCGTTCAGGACTGTATTTCCTATTTTTGTATCGTCGGCAAATTTGGAAATGGTGTTGTTTACCCCTACATCAATATCGTTAATGTAAATGAGAAAGAGGACCGGTCCAAGGACTGAACCCTGTGGAACTCCACTAGTGACAGGCTCCCACTCTGATTCCACTCCATTTATCACCACTCTCTGTCTTCTGCCTGTAAGCCAATTTTTTATCCAAGAATGAATTTCACCTTTGATACCTATCCTCTCCAGTTTAGCCAATAGTTTTCGGTGAGGCACCTTGTCGAAAGCTTTTTGAAAGTCCAAGATGATTATATCTAGTGATTTCGTCATGTCGTTATATGTGAATAGTTTGTTATAAAATTCAATCAAATTTGTTAGGCATGACTTATTTGATCTAAAGCCGTGTTGACTATTTTTGATTAGGTTGTTTGATTCGAGGTAATCTACTATCTTATCTCTAAGGATTTTTTCCATCATTTTTCCTACAATTGAAGTTAGACTAATTGGTCTGTAATTACTCGCTTTGGCCTTGCTACCCTTCTTGTATATCGGCGTAATGTTCGCATCTTTCCAATCACTCGGTACAATCCCCTGTAGTAATGATAAGTTAAATAGTTGTGTCAGGGGTTTTGCTATTTCGTCCTTAACATTCTTAATTATTTTCGGGTGGAGCATGTCGGGTCCCGGGGTCTTATTTACATTTAAATTACTCAATTTGCTTTGTACTTCGCTAACACTGATGGTGAAATCTCCTATCACATGAGTTGAGGTGTTATTTTCAAGGGTATGATCGATAATTTCTTCTGTGAAAACTGAGCCAAAATATTTGTTGAGCAGATTTGCCGTGTTTGTGTCACCTGTTATTGTCTGGCCATCTTCTATTAGCGGTCCGATTCCGCTTTTGATCTGTTTATTTTTATTTACGTAACTGTAGAATTTTTTGGGGTTTGTGGCACTTTCTCTGGCAATAGTCATTTCGTAATTTTGTTTGTTCGCCCTAATTATTTTTTTCACTTCCCTTCTACTATTTTTGTACAAGTTTTTAATTACTTCAGTGTTTGTGTTATTTTTTACAAGTTTGTGGAGTTGATTCCTTTTCCTTATTGCCTTGCCAATGTCTCTACTGTACCAAGGGGGCATACTTGATTTCGTATTACGTTTTGGTTTCATGGGTACAAATTGTTTATGCGCCTCTGTAATTGTAGACTTAAAATTTCCCCATAGTTCATTTACTTCGTTTATATTTATGAGGTTTGAGTGTATGTTTGATAGCGATTCCTTAAGTCCGTCATAATTTGCGTTTTTGAAGTCCGAAACCATTCCTGTTGTTTTTACTGAGGAATATTTGCTTATAACGTTGATTCTTAAGATTTTATGATCGGACGTTGCCAGATGTTCACCTACATCCAGGTTTGATAATAGATTTTCTTGGGTAGTGATTACGAGGTTTAATATATTCCTGTCTCGCGTCGGCTGTTTTACATGTTGAGTCAAAAAATTGTCCTGGATGAAGCTTGTCATTAGGCGTGACTCAGCATTTTTTCCGGTCGTGGTATTCCAGTCAATTAGGGGGAGGTTATAGTCACCTAGTAAAACTGTTTCGTCGGAATTAAGGGTTTTCTCTAGTATTTCATAAAAAATTGTATCATCGGCAACAGTTAGTCTCGGTGGTCGGTACGCTGTAGTGATATTTAAGTTCATGTTTTTTGTATTTATTTTGACGCACACTATTTCTGCATTACTTTCGGGGAGAGTCACCTCAACTGGGTTTAAGTAAGTTGCAACGTACATTGCAACCCCCCCTCTTTGTTTTCCATTGTTACGGTCTTTATGAAAAAAATTATATGGCTCTATGTGATATTCATGAAGTAGATCTTTATTTTTAAGGTTCAGATGTGTTTCCGTTATACAAATAACGTCAACTTTCTCATTTAATAACAGACATTTGAGTTCGTCTCGAGAGAGAGAGAGAGAGAGAGAGAGAAACTGAGACATGTGTATGTCGTACGTATAAATGGACTTCAGAATTGCATTTTTATGCAAGCAGACATTGCATTTTAGACACATGTGAAGTACCACAGAAACATGTAGGCCATTGACTGTAAATAAAGTACTATATTATAGACCACCAGCGACGGTGGTCAGTAAACACAGGCAGATTGCCTTTTGTGATAGAGGGCTAAATATAGACTGGTGTCTCCTTACACTTGCGAAAGGGTAGATTGCCACCAGAGAAACGTATACTTATTTATTTCCAAGTAATATGCAATATAAATGTATATTCGAGACCTACTGCAATTATTTGTATGACAGTCATGACTATGTATAATCAAATATACGCGCGTAGGCGAGACATAAGAAAGCTGGTTGAGCAATTTTCGACACCCACACAGTTATTATTAATTTGTATTTACAATATTATACAATACAAATGTATTTGTGAAGAGTATTTTATCCATTATTGTATTTATACAAATTTTGTTCCCAGACAGAGCTGCTGTTGCTGGTGTAGCTGGGGCATAAAGGAGCGGCAAGGGTCACCGCTTGACCGTGTGAAAATGAGTGGAGTCACACTGAGAGGGGCAATTTTGCTGAGTGTTTGGGCAATTTTTGACAGAATAAAGTTATATAATTACTAATTCTTGACAGAGACAAACTTTTATAAACCTTGGCATGATATAATTGATAATCCCATCAATTTACAAATGTAAGTTGGTGGGATAATTCATTTTTTTTTGTATATTGTCATTTCGATTGTAGACACGACGTTTTGAGTGATATTTGGTATGAGCTCCTGTGGCATGGTTGGTAAGGTCGCGGACTGGAAAACTCAAAGTGTGGTAGGGTAGTGGGATCGAATCCAGGAGGGGGTTATGGGGAAGGTTTTATATTGTCTAGAACATTTTTGATAAAAATTTTGTTTTACAAGATCATGCCATTGTATTCAAACAATATGAAATAATCATAGAATATATCATATTGTAAGAATACAATGACATGACCTTGTTTTTTTTTTTTTTTTTTTATTGTTTTTTTTTATTATCTTAGTAGGTTTTGACAGGATTTATTGAAACATATTTATTTTTGTACAATTCATTTGAGGTAAGAAAATAATTATATACACATTACTTTGGCTAATAACAAACATATATATTGATATACTAAAAAAATAAGGAATATTACATGTAAATCTTTGAAACTTATAAACTAAATAATGAAACATACAATTATATAATGTAAAAGCTATATCACAGGGACATCTTTGGAACTTATACATTATATAATATATATGTTACATTATGAGGTAGCGTGATCAATTAGGTGAGGTCAGGTAAGGTAGGGCGCGAGTCCAGGACAGGGCGGGGCAGGGGGCGAGTCCAGGGCAGGGCACGGGGCGAGTCCAGGGCAGGGCAGGGCAGGGCGACACTCAATAATTCTTGAAGGTGTGGTAGTCCCTGAAGCAGTCACCCAGGCAGAGTGGAACTTTGCACTCGGCGCACATTGAGGTGACTCTTTTGGTGACATGGGGTTTCCTGACACTGGTGCTGCAGACGGTGCACTGCGCCTGCCTGCGACGAGTGACAAGCATCTCAGTGTTGATTGGGTAGTGTCTTTCGACACCCAGCTGGATGCGGTCAGGAACGTGATCCCCACGCCATGCCGTACGTCTGTGAGTGGTGGTGCCATACTTCTCCAGGAGTTGGTATGAGACGTAAACGAACTCCCGGAATTTCAGCTTCTGGTTTGGGGCCATATCCTTTTTCACCAACCACAAGTTGTAGGCGTTCAGCATCGTTATATCAACTAGGTGGAGGAAGAGCTTGTGATACCACTTCACAGTCTTCCTCAGACACTCAACGCCTGACAGCTGACAGTCAGACTTGTCCACCAGGCGCATGTTCTTGGTATAGTCCACTACCATGTCGGGCTTGTAGATGGTCTTCCTGGTTCGGTAGTGGATTTTGCCAGAATCCACCTGGGCACCTGTGTGGACGGTGGAAAGCAGGTGGACGTCTCGCTTATCCTTCCACTTCAGGGCTATCAGTTTCCCACACTTCTCGAGCTGCTTGAATTTCTGCCCCTTTCGTCGCCTTCTTCGCACATGCCTCTCGCAGTGTTCCTGGGCCAGGTCGTCTTCTGAAGGTGTGTCACTGGAGGAGGCATCTGTGAGAGGAATGACATCACCTGTGAACTTTGGCATAAACTTTCTTGTCTTTCTGACAGTCCCACATGACCCCATTTGGTTGTCATGAAGAAACTGGCAGAGAGCAGGAGAAGTATACCAGTTGTCAGTGTAGATGATGTGGCCTTTACCCTGGTAAGGTGCCAACATTTTCCTGACGATGGCACCTGACATGCCCATGGGGTCATTGGCAGCAGCTCTCGGTATGTCAATGTCAGTGCCTGTGTACACGATCATGTCAAGCACTATTCCAGTTTCGCAGTCACACAAAACGAAGAGCTTGATTCCGAACCTATGCCTTTTCAAGGGGATATACTGCTTGAAAACAAGACGTCCTTTGAAGAGCACGAGCGACTCATCAATCACCAAATTGAGGAAGGGGTAAAAGTATTTCCTATACCTCTCCAACAACATGGTGAACACATCCCGAACTTTCCATATCCTGTCAATCCTGTTAGGATTTTCGTTGTCTGCAAAGTGCATAAATCTTAGCAGCAACAAAAATCTGTCACGAGTCATGAACTTATTGAAAGTTGGGGTGGCGATGAGAGGGTCGTGCTTCCAATAGTGTTGCAACATATGCTTCTTGATCAGAGGCATGAGGAACAACAAGGCAAAGAACGTCATAAATTCTTCCACAGTCGTATCCACCCAGCCTCGTATACTCGCTTTTGGAGAAAGGACGTCCAATCTGCCAAACACCCACCTGTAGTAGGCGTTTGTTTGGGCAACGATGTACGTCATTACCTCCATATCGAAAAAAGCGAGGAAGAAGTCGCTTTCGTTCGCTTGATCGTCACAGGGCCAGTCGTCAGTTGTTCCTGACGTCCCAGGATTGAACTGGGGCACGTCAGGTACAAAATTGACCCCGTCAGACCACTCGAACGAAGGCAGCCCAGGGATCGGAATGTCGTCTGCGTCGCCTTCATCGTCTGAAATATCGCTTCGATGCCCTTCCTCATTCTCGTCACCGACGTCGGACTCACTCCCACTGTCCACTCCCAAATCACCCCACCCTTGGTCCCGTGCTAGGGCTTCTCGTCGAAACCCGGGCTGCCAATGTCCTGCGAATCACCATCAAACAGCAGGGCGGCATACTTTGATGGTGTCAGAGTTTTCCGGGTCACTTTTTGCACGTGCGGGAGTCTTATGGACAGGGACAGCAGAGGCGGTGGCAGGGGCGGCGGCAAGTGCGGCGGCAGGTGCAGCAGTGGTGCGTGGCCTTGATGGCAAGATGATGGTGGTGCCTGTCGCCCTTCTCTCTGTTCCTTGGGCAGGGGCGGCATGGGCGGCAGGGGCAGCAGGGGCAACAGGGGCAGCAGGGCCTGCAGGGACACCAGGGCCAGCAGGGCCAGCAGTCGCTTTCCCTCTCCCTTTCCCCTTCCCTGTTCCTTGGGCAGGGGCGGCAGGGGCAGCAGGGGCGGCAGGGGTGGCAGGGGCAGCCGGGCCAGGGGTGGCTGGTGGTGGTGGTGGTGGTGGTAGGGGCACTGTGGCTGGCGTACGGGTTCTCTTCCCTACGCCCGTGCCTTTAAATTGTCCTGCCCCCGCAGGTTCTGCAGCCCTAGGGCGGCCTCCTGCGTCGCTGGTACCGGTGGTAGGGGTGGCAGTGGTGGCAGTGGTGGTGGTAGTGGTTGTTGCAGTGGCCTGGGTCATGGTGGCAGTGTCCCGAAACGCCAATGATCTCTGTACCTTTGTCGTGCTTGCACGTGTTTTTCGTGCTTTGGGTGCAGGTATTTCGTCCTCCGAGCTGTAGGGCGTGTCGTACTGGTAGGTAGGATCTTTAGCAGCCACCCTCTGCCTTCCACGGCGGCTAACACCACCAGAAGGAGGGCTGGTTGTGTCATCAGGGAGCGAGCGTGAGGGACGTGTGGGCTCCATGACTAGTGCGTGGTTACTGGCGCGGTGGTGCTTGCACGAGTGCGGGGCGAGCGTTTGGCGGGGTGGTGTCGAGAGTTGACATGTAGTACTATACCCACACCAATTTTCAGCCGCCTGGCTATAAACGCGCGGTTTTGGTACGCGTTCAAAAGCTCTGCTCTTAAGAGTCTCCCCGCAGTCCGCCGGGGGAACTCTTAAGAGTCTCCCCGCAGCTCCCGGGTTAATTGATCTTTCATCTCTCTCTCTCTCTCTTTCTTTCTCTTTTTCTCTCTCTCTCTCTCTCTCTCTCTCTCTCTCTCACAGGTCCCTCCAGTTCCTGCCTGCCTGCCCTCTTCCATCTCTCTCTCTCTCTCTTTGTTTCTCTTTTGTTCTCTCTCTCTCTCTCTCTCTCTCTCAGGTCCCTCCCGTTCATCCCTGCCTGCCCTCTTCCATCTCTCTCTCTCTCTCTCTTTCTTTCTCTTTTGTTCTCTCTCTCTCTCTCTCTCTCTCTCAGGTCCCTCCAGTTCATCCCTGCCTGTCCTCTTCCATCTCTCTCTCTCTCTCTCAGGTCCCTACAGTTCCTCCCTGCCTGCCCTTTTCCATCTCTCTCTCTCTCTCTCTCTCTCTCTCTCTCTCAGGTCCCTCCAGTTCCTCCCTGCCTGCCCTCTTCCATCTCTATCTCTCTCTCTCTCTCAGGTCCCTCCAGTTCCTCCCTGCCTGCCCTCTTCCATCTCTCTCTCTCTTTCTTTCTCTTTTGTTCTCTCTCTCTCTCTCTCAGGTCCCTCCAGTTCCTCCCTGCCTGCCCTCTTCCATCTCTATATCTCTCTCTCTCTCTCTCTCTCTCAGGTCGCTCCAGTTGCTCCCTGCCTGCCCTTTTCCATCTCTCTCTCTCTCTCCCCTTCCTACATGCCTATCAAACCTTTCGTATTTTTCCCCTTTATTCCATATCTCGCTTTCTTCCCCTCCTCCTGTCATCTCTTCCAATTTACTTATTCGTGTGAAGCTTTCCATTATTATTCTATTTTATATATCCCTCTTTTATTCTACTTACCTCTGTTATGTTCTATATTTATATGTTTTGTATTTGTTTCTTCTCTTCCTATTCACTTGCTCGTTTGAAACTTTTCTTTATTAGTCTGTATTTATTTGTATTGCATATATTTTCAACACAATTTCTAGATCATCCTTTTATTTCTTCATTATGTTTATTTTTGTCTTAATATTTACATCTGCATTCCATTATTATTTTGAATTTGATCATCCTTCCTTACCTACTTTTCTTGTGTTCTCTATAAATATTTTATACATTTACTTTTCTCCCAGTTTACTTACATGCTTTTCAGTTTCCTTCATTGAAAAATCTAGATAGAGAAATTACTCTCTGCTTGCATATGGCTAAACACACTTCATATCCATTACTGTCCCTGAACACTTAACCCAAGGGCTGCTACACTACTTCTGGAAGGTTTGACTGGGCGAATGTGACGCTCCTTCCGGTAGATAAAACATAAAAACAAAATATAAAATACATGTTAGTGAAGAGTTCAAGACATTCAAAAGAAATAGTAATCCTATGACATTTGTTTTCTCTCTCTCTCTCTCTACCCTTCCTATGATATTTTTCCTCCATATTCTACCTTTAACTTTCACTTCCTATTATTCCACATTCCATCTGGCAACCATCTTCCACATTTTATCCACACATCTCCCAGACCTAATTACGTCCCTTATGCAGGTAAAAAGGAAATTAATTTCACTTCAATGGTTTCTCCTTCTGCCCCATATCACTCAACTTTCTCATCAAGTCCGCTCGCCGGCTGTTACCACTCGACGTCTGGTATGGACAACCCTTAGACTTTTGCTAGAACCCTGTGAAAGGTTTGTAATCACAGAACCCCAGTGGACGATATGTACTCGAAGAAACCCCCTGGAAGAGTTGTATTTATAGAAAAATCCATGGATGAATAATGATTGTACTCGTGCCTGACCGAGTATAATTCATCCATTCAGTTACTACTATTACATACACACACACACAAGCACACATACACACACACACACATACACACACACACACTCACACACACGCACCCTTGTACATCTTGGTACTCTGGAATTCTATCGCATGCTTCTGTCTCTCCTAAATTCCTCAAACTCTTCCCTTCCGCTGCACACATGTTGCTCAATTCTCTCACTGTATGTCTTCATATCTAAAAGTATTCTTACTGTCTTAAATATTTTCGCATACATTAGGTATATTCTCTATTTGTGTGTCCTTTCATTACGTTCATCAATTATTGTCCACACAATGTTAATTGTCATAAAATACATCAAGCACGTTGAATTTCTTTTGCGTTCAAATACACAAATCATTCATACATAGGGAAAATATGATAATAATTAAAACCCTGTGTGCAGGCCTTCATGGAGTTATTCTTGTCTATGTGGTAGTGTTACAGGATATTTGCAACTGCTTATACAACTAGCAATACAGTCGTGGTCATTGACAATTGAACTCCTACTAGTGATAAAAATATGACTATGAACATTTACTTCTAAGCGTAGTAGGGAAGGTATACAGTAGGGTAGTGATTGAGAGAGTGAGAGTGAGAATGGAGAAATGGATAGGCGACGAGCAGGGAGGTTTTAGGAAGGGAAGAGGATGTGTAGATCAGATTTTTACCCTGAATTGTGTTGTGGAGAAGTATCTGGAGAAGAAACAAAAGGTGTATGTTGCCTTTATGGACTTGGAGAAGGCCTATGACAGAGTGGATAGAGAAGGTTTGTGGAAAGTACTTAGAATATACGGAGTAGAGGGCAAGTTGCTGAAAGCAGTGAAGAGCATGTATGAGGGTGCAAAGGCGGCAGTACGTGTGGAGAGTGAGCAGAGCGAGTTCTTTGACCTGAATGTTGGTTTGAAACAGGGGTGTGTGATGTCCCCGTGGTTGTTTACTGTATATATGGATGGAGTTATGAAAGAAATACTATCAAGAGCAGTGGATGTTGGTGTATCGCTGAAAAGGGAGGGAATTGAGTGGAAGCTACCTATACTGCTGTTTGCGGATGATACAGTTCTGATGAGTGATAATGAATGGGAGTTGCAGGGTCTGGTAAATGAGTTTGGAACAGTGTGCGAAAAACGGAATTTGAAGGTAAATACGGGAAAGAGCAAGGTTATGGTCTTCGAAAGGGGTGAAGTCACAGAGTGTGAGGTGAAGCTGAACGGTCAGGCTATGGAGATCGTCAACTCTTTTAAGTATCTGGGCAGTGTGTTGAGTAAAGATGGGACTATGGATGAAGAGGTGCGGGAGAGGGTACAACAGGGGAAGAGGGTTGTAGGAACGCTAAAAGCAGTAACAAAAAATAGGGTGGTCAGTATGGAAGTGAAGAAGTCCTTGCATGACAGTGTGGTAATCCCGACACTGACTTACGGAAGCGAAGCATGGACGTTGGTTGAGAGACTCAGACCAAGAGTGAGAGCAGTGGAAATGAATTACTTAAGGAGTGCGTGCGGAGTTACATGGAGGGATAGACAGACTAATGAGGAAGTAAGAAGGAGGTGTGGTGTGGAGGTAGATGTGCTGGAAAGTGTGAAAAGGAACAACTTGAGATGGTTCGGCCATATGGAACGTATGGAAAGCGAGAGAATGACTAAGAGGGTGTATGAGAGCGAGGTGGAGGGACAGAGGGGGAGAGGTAGACCGAATATGAGGTGGAAGGATGGAGTGAGGAAGTACATGAACGAAGGTGGTGCTGGTTGGGGGGAGGGGCGTCGACTGACTGGGGACAGAGGTGCATGGGGGCGGTTCGTTCGTGGCCACCCCTTCGGGGATCACGGCGTCAGGCAATAGATAGATAGATAGAACATTTACTAGTCTGAGGATAGATTAGATTAATGTGGGCGAAAGTAACTTCATTTGAGTGAACTAGTTTAATGACAATAGTTACCACATGCCCAATTCCACGCCAATACCTTATAATATAGCTATTTTAGTAAACGATGGAAACATTTTATATGATATTTTGGCTATTCAGACCACTTTATTAAGCTTAAAAAGGGTCTATAGTGCAGCAGATAGGTGGAAGAATTGTGTGTTTCATGATACAAGTGTCAAAATTGGCACACACCATAATAAACACAGTCTAATCAAAATTAGCTATAGGGCCATCACAGGTTTAGCCTATGTTGGCTTCGGCAGCCCCTTTTCAATTAATCTCCATTAGAGTACTGGAACACAGATATTTACCCCAAACTGTATACTGTGGTAGAGATGTCAAACTAGTCTCAAATGACTCGTCCGGGCAAGGGAAACAACTTATAATCAGAGAATGTTTGGCTAATGTTGACTGTTTGACTTGTACTGGTCCCTGAAGTTTATTATCATGCTACAAATTGGTAAGAATTGTTGCCAATTGCCACTAATTTGTTGAACTACAGGGACCAGTACAAGTCAAATGGACAACTTTTTTATAAACATTATCTGAACATTTATTGTTTCCCTTGTTCAGACGAGTCATATGAGACTAGTTTGACATCTCTACGAGAGTATACAGTTTGGGGTAAATATCGGTGTTTCAGTACTCTTATGGAGATTAATTGAAAAGGGGCTGCCAAAGCCAACATAGGCTAAACCTTTGATGGCCCTATAGCTAATTTTGATTATACTGAGTTTATTATTGTGTGTGCCAATTTTGACACTTGTATCAAGAAACTCACAATTCCCACACATGTTTCACATATCTGCCCCACTACTATGAGAGATAAAGAAACAATTAAGATAGAATTAATTATTCGCATTGCTATATTTTATTTCTTAGCTGACGTATTGTATTGATGCATGACAGTCAAAATAAAATGAAAGTGCATCATGTATCATACTGAAAGGGTTAACCTCAACAGCATGATTATGTAATTTTCAGTATATTCTGGTTACTATTGACAATGTTATGTTCTACTGCTAGGGCTGAAAGGAGTAAATACAAATTTAATATACCCTCTGAATAATACACGCCCTTCTTAACACATGCTAGTGGTGTACCTCAAGAATCAGTGTTGGGGCCAATCCTTTTCCTAATTTACATTAACAACATAGATGAGGGTTTCACCTGTACAGTCTCAAAGTTTGCAGATGAGACAAACATTGCAAATACCGTACTGACAAATTAACATGTTGAAGATATGCAAAAGTATCTTAACAAGCTTTTACAATGGGCTAAAATCTGGCAAATGTGCTTCAATGAAGATAAGTGTAAAGTACTTCATATTGGATACCGCAATGAAAAAGCAGACTACTCGATGAATGGCACCCAGCTAAAGAGTGCAGACAGAGAAACCGATTTAGGAGCAACAATATCCAGTACCAGTAACTTAAAATCAAGTCAACATTGTGCTGAAGTTATTAAGAAGGCAAACAAAATTATAGTTTTCATAGGTAGATCATCTGAACATAAATCAAAAGACATTATCCTCACCCTTTACAGTTCATTAGTCCGCCCACTTTTGGAATACTGCGTTCAGTTCTGATGCCGTTACTATTAAAAATATATAGACACATTGGAATGAGTTCAACATAGAGTTACCAAGATGAGACCCTGTCTTCGGAACAAACCATACGAGGAACGTCTTAAAGAACTAAATTTATATCCATTAACCAAGCGCAGATTGAGAGGTGACCTTATTCAAGTTTTCAAAATCATTAAAGGCATAGCCAACATGAACTGTATTAAATATGTTACGATTGACTGATCAAACTACATGCGGGGAAATGGCTGCAAAATCATTGGTAAATCATTCAACTGTAACGAATCCAAGAATTTCTTCTTCAATCGAGTCGTCAACTAGTGTAATGGGCTTCCCCGAGATGTCATAGACTGCAACACCGTTTAAAGTTCGCCTAGACAAGCACCTTGCCCTGAATCCAAGGTTGACTGCATTTGTAATTGAATAAAAATCGTCTTTAGTAGAGTTTGTTCAATAACCTAATAGATCTCAATATAATTTCCCCTGCCATGAACTAAGCCCCTGGGAAGCACTTCCTTCTCATGTCTTTCCCACATTATCTTTGAAATACTGTTGCAACACTTGGAACAGCAGTGTTTTGGAGGGCAAGAAATTTCGAGGACTCGCATGACCTGTTGTTGCTTGTTTTCCTTTGTACCCTTTGTACTCTCTCTCTCTCTAAGTACAGTGTGACTCCCTTGGCTGCTATAAACCATCTGTGTGTCGCCCTCAATGACTGTTACTCCTTTTTATTTACTCTGCCTCGCCTCACCTTCTCTCTCTCTCTCTCTCTCTCTCTCACCATCGCTTATTATAATGCTAAATAAATCTCCCCTCTTCCCTAGCTCACTGTCCTCATTATGATCCCCTGTCTTGTACATACTGTAGCTCATATGCTCTTCTACAATCCAATCTTACCCCTCATTTCTTCCCATGCTAAAGTTTTTTCTCCTTTCATCATAATCTTTCCTTAAAATACCCTCTCCTTCTTTGGCTTCAAGTGTACTTCTGTTCTGTTACATTGTTGTGCGTAAAAATATTTTGTTCAGGCCCTCACGCCCTGTTTCCTTTGAGGTCCATGCTATTCACATGCTAAATCTCTATCCTTCTTCCATCAAATACCTTCCTAAAATATTGTCATCTCCCCTTTAAGTCTTCTCCATCATTTCTCCTTCAAACTTCCCCTCAATCAGTCTCCCTCTTTTCACTAATTTCTTGCCATGATTAAACAGCCAATCCTCCTCCCTTTATCCTTCTCATTCCCCATTTTAAATGACCTGATTCGGCCCCCGACTAAGTCATCTCAGATCCCTTGATAGCTCATAAAAAATTCGTCTTCGGGCTATAATTCACGTCATTCCCTTTCTCTCTTCTTCTCTCTTCCTTTGACCCCTTCAGCACCACACAATCTATTTACCTTTGTTCTGTCTAAAAATAGACGATGTTTTGCCGTTTAATAAGGACCTATGTTATTTAGAAAGATTATTGAGATCGTATTTTCCCATTTGAGTCGTAGAGGTAGATTACGCAATAAATACAATCGTCTAATGGTAACTAGAATATAATGAACATTACGTAATGTTGGTGAAGGGGCTAAGTTTATCCCATCTAAGTCTATTATAAGGTGTTTCCCCATTTCTTCCCATGCTATATTGGATGCCACTTCTCTCAATAACACTCCTCCCCTTGATAATATTCTCTCCCTCCCTCTCCTTCATCACCTTCATTTCTCTCCATGCTAATATTATCTCCCTCCCCTCACTCACTCTCCCTCATCAGCTTCCACCTTCACCCCCCCCCCCACACCCCCCGACCCGCCAATGTTCTCTCATTAGATGATTATACATATTAGGAAGGTTTTCAAGTAATCAAAAGCGTTCAATCTATCACAATTAACTTTCCAGCTTCCAGAAGTTCTTATTAAGCTAAATAGAATGGTCTTATAACAGGCATAATGTATGTATATATGTATGTGTGTATGTATTAATTGTATTCACTTCTCGGTAATGTAATGTTTGAGAAAAGCCGAATCAATATAAATGGAGGTGGTGTTTTACTTTTTATCAAAGGAAGTCTTAACCCGACCCTTGTGTCAAAACCTCACACTGTGAACGTCGACACATCCCTTGTTCTGATAAAGAATAATAAAGGTACAAATATAATACTTGCATTAATATACAGACCTCCGGCTCAATCAGTGCAAACTGACCGAGCAATGTATGAGCAAATTGCAGACGTAAGTAACTCGCAAGATACCGTCATTTTCGACGACTTCAATTTACCTATGACCAAGTGGGGAGATAGTATTACTTCACACTCTGGACAAGACCTGTATGCAAACTTGCAAGAGAGTTCGCTTTATCAATTTGTTAGATCTCTAACTCATGGAAATAACGTCCTTGACCTTGTACTTTCAATAAAAGAAGAATTGGTAGAACATTTGAATATCGGTGATGAATTCAGTAACAGTTACTACAGTACGATAACTTTCAGTTTAAAGTTTACTAGTAACGAACCAAATAACAGCATCGAGAAAGTCTCTTAATTTCAAGAAAACAAATTTTCGTAACTTAGAGACATTTTTAAAGAAAACTGACTGGAGTTTTCTAATTAACAATAACGACATAAATACATCTTGGGAAATATTCGCAAACACTTACCTAAAAGCAGTGCAAGACTGCATACCATCGAAAATATGGCGTACAGGCCATAATAATAAGCCCAAATGGGGGAATAATGCTATTTCAGACTATTTGCTTGCTAGAAAAGTTTGCTAATGATAGATTAAAATCCTCACAAAATGAAAAAGAACGGGTGAAATTTGTAGAACTATGACGCAAAGCCAAAATGTCAATTAAGCAAAGTAAAAAGACCCTGGAGTTAAATGCTTCAAATCAAAGTAAAACAAAACCGAAAGAATTCTATAGTTATATCAGAAAGAAGAAAGTAGTTACTTCAACTGTTGGACCGTTAGTCGATGAAAATGGAGAATACACCAAAGGCATAGTACAAATGAGTAATGCCCTCAATACGTTCTTTGCATCAGTTTTTACAACAAAAGACCTCAGTGATATCCCTACACCATCGCCGATTCAGATTGATAATTCTGATGTTCTAAGCAATATCAAAATTACAGAGAGAGAAGTATTGATAGATAAATCATGGTAAATACATCGCTTGGGCCTGATGCAATCTCACCTTGAGTTCTAAAAGAAGCTAAGGGTGAGCTCTCCAAACCACTGACATTGTATTCAATAAATCCTCGCAGTCTGGAACTATGCCTGATCAGTGGAAGCTAGCTAACGTATAACCAATATTAAAAAAAAAGCAGTAAATCCCTACCCAGTAGCTATTGTCCAATTAGCTTAACCTCAGTTGTATGTAAAATGCTAGAAGCACTCATAAGAGACAGAGTCATAAATAACTTAGAAGATAATAACATATTTAAAGATACTCAACACAGCTTTTGTAACAAACGTTCCTGCTTAACAAACCTTTTTGACTTCTTACACGATATCCTCAACCTCTATGATGAGAGTAAAGCTGTAGATATTATATACCTTGATTTTCAAAATGCCCTTGACAAAGTTCCCTACAAACTTTTACTGCTAAAACTAAAAGCGCATGGAATACAAAACGGTGTGTTGAAATGGATAGAACATTGGCTCAGCGACAGAAACTAAATGGGAGATGATAGATGTCCATGATGTAACTACGAGTAAGACATATTGGATCACTTTTTATTGAACTGTACTGCAGTTCAAAAAAATACACTGACATATGAGAGAAGCTGAGTATCCTAAGCTAGCCTTCTGTACCGGCGACGTCTTTTTGAATTTGGTTTCAGCTACATTTAGACAATTTTATGAAGCTTAAGAAGGATAAATGGTAGCTAATAGGATTAATTGAGATAGTATGTAGCCTTCTTAAATTTAAATTCATCCTTCCTAAGCTGAATAAAGTCATCTAATATATGCTAGAATATAATGAAGAGGATGTCACTGGTACTGCATGGGTTAAAAGACATCTCAAAAGCCTGTGGTTATAAGCCCTTCAGCACCATGACGCCTTTTTACTTTTGATTCTGGCTACCATTAGATGATGTTATGCAGTTTAAGAAGGACCTACCTTACTAAGAGGGCTTATTGAGATCGCATTTACCCATTTGAGTCGTATAGGTACATTACAAGCTAAAGAAAAGCGTCTAATGGTAACCAGAATATGATGCAAATTACGTCATGGTGGTGAATGGGTTTGGTAGGCAGAATAAACTGTCCAAACGCGTCATAATGTTCAAAGGGTTAATATAACCCAAAACTTATAATGAACTACTGAACTGAACGACCTTCTGTAGGGATTATTGTGTGGGTGGTGTTATTTATTTTATTTTTGTTTTCATTATTGAAAGATATGATTTAATGTTGATGTTGTTATATATTATTGAGTCATAATTTATTTGTTTGTAATTTTTCGTACATTCTTTGTTTTCCTTAGTTAACATAATTTCACTCAAGAGCCTCCTACAACTTACATTTGTACATTTTCCGTTAAATACAAAACTAATAAAACAACAACAAATCTTGAAATTGACAAACTAATAGAGCAAAATATGTTGAGCATCGATTAAGTAATGAGGCGTAATACGGGGGTCATCCCGGATCCCCCAGCTCATATTCCAGGCTATACCCTGTTCCAAATAAGTAGTCTAGAAATCGTGAACTATAACCTCTGTAACTCAAAAAGGGCTGCAAATGGGTTGTAAATGTCCACACCTATTCCTTGGCTGACCCTTCCCAAATGGCATAACTAATAGGTGGATTACTCTAGTCGTTTATGAGTTATAGAAATGAATGTTCAAAAGTGTGTGCCTACTTTCTTGAAATAGGGTAATAGCTAAGTGGACGGAACCGGCGAAGGAGTGAAACTACCTCACTTATCCAGTCGGTCACGTTTTTTCTGTAAATCGGTTCTGACACCAAACAAAACGAGAACGAAATTTGACCAACAACGCCATAAACTACTCACCAACAATATACCTATTATCAGCTTGTGCACGTATCCAGCCCTCAAGCCTTAAGGGAGTGGTTTCTGGACCCCCTTCTCCCTCATGTTTAGCGTCATTTGTTTTGAAATTTAAAAAAAATCGTCTCATTATTTTTGTGATTTGAAGAGCTTTCGTACCAAATAGGTGTCGACTTTTTCATAGTGAGCGATAGCGAATCTCCAATTTATGAGGAGTTGGCCTTTGGCCGGGGTAGTTTTCTACCGAAAAATTCACAAATTGATCTCGTAGGGTGATCTTGGGGGTATTATTTTAAGCTTGATGAAGGTGTAGGGAGGACACTCTAAAATATATTATAGACAGGTAAATAAACAAATAAATATAAATATCCCCTTAATTGGATATGATATGAAGGAAACAGGTAGATATACTGTATACAATAGGCAATAATTAAACACTAATGCAATTGGGATAAACAAGGCAAAGTACCAAACCCTAACAATAACTTATTTCCATCAATACCTTTTCTACATTTTCCATCCCTCAAATATGAATTGGATACTGTATGTAGTTAAGGCAGACACAACCAATTGGATACTTTATGTAGTTAAAAGGCAGACACAACCAATTCAACACCAAAACAATTCATATACAAAGTAAAACAAAAAAATAAAATCATAAATATATATATCACACACTCACACACACACACACACGCCAGCAAACACTGTTGTTCACTTGTCTACCTCCCCAAACACACAATGGCTTTCTTAAAACAATATCCCACCCATCAAAACAATGAACCCGACTCTCACAAACAACGTAACGACCTCTCTCAAAACATCAAAGTACGTCCATCACAAACAATGTATATGCACGAGAATATGTTATAAATAAATGAGTAATTGCATTATACTTGGCTGCGCTTCCTTGGTGTGTGTGTGTGTGTGTGTTTTGTTTGTTTTTTCTTAAATTAAAGGATAGTACTTTAAATTAAACATTTGGTTGAGTTATCTCCTGTTTTACATCATGTTGAATTTTATGTGATGTACTGTATGTCTTTGATGTATTAATTGTTTTTAAGTTACAACGGTCTTATTTTTATTAATTCATTACATGTCTGACCTCGTTATTCTATACCATTTGTTCTGTTTGTTGTGTTAGGCATAAACATTGTACTCTTTGATATTAAGTTAGTGACAAACGTGTATTAGCGCCACACGTGTTTACTAATTTCACTGATTTCATTAAATAGGTTTATTTGTAAGTTAATTTGTGGTTTGTGATACTCCGAATTATAACGACAAATGTAATCATACTTACAAATTGATATGCTTTTCAGAAGCGTATTTGATATTTCGTCTTTAATTTTGTTCAGTGGACACATTATATTCTATGTAATGGTCGGCCCATTACCTTAAGTTGTATAATCATACCCAATGCTGTTATAAATGCAAAATATTGTGTTATGCTATTAACGTATCATAATTTATTATGATTTATCTGAACAACTGAACATTCCCTAACCAAACATGCACTCAAGTGACTGTACTTATCTATCTATCAATCTATGTATTTATCTCTCTCTCTCTATCTCTCTACAGTATATATATGTATGGAAGGGGTGGATAGACATACACAAATGTGTGCTCAAACAGTAGAACGAAGAGAAGGGTAGAGAGGAAGAATGAAGAAGTTTTTTTTCTACGTAGATGAGGGAGACAAAAGGTAAAACTGCCTGCGACGAGTGCCTCCCTCAGAGTTGAATGAGTGACAGGGCCAAAATCAAGGAATGTTCGAGCCAAAATGCCTGGACACACGGAGTTTTAAGCAATTTAAGTCATAGGATGAGGGAAAGATGGATTCAGGAAGAGAGTTCCAGAGCTCAGCTGTTGAATTGAAGAAAGACTGAATATCGTTTCACTCTTGGGTTGGAGAGTTGCACAGCGTAGGGGGAGGGGGGGGTTGTGTTGCAAGACGAGTGCTACGTACTCTAAGTAGAGGAGGTGGTATACTTAATAGTTTTGTGACATGACCCAGCCAGGGCTCAAACCCAGGCCAGTAGTGCAGCACTCCAACACCTAAACCACTAGGCCACTGAGGAGCTTTAAAAGTACACAGTAATACAATTGTTTCTATAAAAACACCAAAACGGTGTTTTGAGAAACATTATACTTTTTTGGCGCGTTGCATTTAATACATATATGTTTATATTAAAACATGTGTTTAAAAATTAAACAATCTGAAGTTTCATGTGTTTTTGTAAACGCTTTATTGTTTTGTCATATTGTGAACGAAAACATATAATTAGATGCAAAATTCGTGGATATATTAAAACGATGATTTCATGTGGATGTTATTATCCATTTTAAAACAACATAAATAATGAATATCTTTACTTTTATAATGACTACAAGTGTTTACAAGAAAACATAAGGCGTTTAGAATAGAACACGTGTTTAATTTATAAACGCCTAAATCCGTTTTATAAGTGTAACACACCCTTAAACACATTGTGTTGTTTATACAAAAACACTTGTTTTGTTTTTTAAGGAAACACGCGTTTAAATAAGAATGCCAAAATGTGTTTTAGAAGTGTAACATACAAACGCATTTTTTGTTTTTGCAAAAACACCCTTTCTTACTGTGTAGCAGTTTCATTTGGAATCGGATCCCAACCACCACCACCCACTCCGACTCCGTGGTAACGTAGCTTGATGCCATGCACACATACACCTCACACACACAAACACTATCAGCTAAGTACTAGATAATGATACTTGTAATCTGGGGCACATTTAAGGCTCTGAGAGAGCTCTGACGAACAATAAATGTTGTAATAGCGCTAAAATAGCGAGAGAGATGCAACATTGCGGCAAACAGAGAAAGAGAGATTGTAGAGAGTCGGTGAGTGGACATGAGTTAATCAGACGAAAGTTTGTTTTGTCTTCTAGTTTGTCAAGAAGTGCTGTGTGAGAGGATACTCCCCTTCATGCGACCACTACTCAATTTCCCGTTGCGTTAGCAACGGGAAATGAACGCAGTAGAGTAAAAGGTGTAAGACTATCTGCGTATATATATATATATATATATATATATATATATATATATATATATATATATATATATATATAACGTTTTGTTATGTACTATTTTCATATTACGTGATGAATACTGTAAGTGTTATCATTTTTTGTGAGCGTGTGTGTAATCAAAGAGTTAATAAAGAACAACAATTATGACCTTCGTTAGACAAGCCAGGGAGGAATTTTTAATCAGGGAGGTTTTATTTGCAGGGCTGGTGGAAAAATTAATATACTTTCTTTGAGGCATTTATTTAATTATTTGTTGTAATGGAGCTGGTGGTTAGTGGTAACTCGTTCTTTGTATCGGTCACCTGCAAATAAATATTATTTTGACAGAAGGCCTTTATTCAATACAAAAATCAATCCTTCATCTTCTCTCAATATTCTTGGTGTTTCTTTTTATTCTGCTCTCAGTTGGAAGGACCATATTACCAGTCTTGCTAAGGCAGCCTCCCAGAAGCTGGGTGTGCTCAACCGCCTTAGGGGGTTCTTTTCCCATGCACAGCTTCTTGCTCTGTACAGGGGCATAGTGCGTCCTTGTATTGAGTATTGTTCACATGTGTGGGGAGGGTCCTCTCACACCGCTCTCCTAGACAAAGTTGAAAGGAAGGCCTTTCGTATCATTAACTCCCGTCCATTCACCAACTCTCTGCAATCTCTCTCTGTCCACCGCAATGTTGCATCTCTCTCGCTATTCTATCGCTACTATAATAATCAGTGTTCCTCAGAACTTTCCCAGTGTATACCACCTCCTTTACGTAGGGCACGTGGAACCCGTCTTGCAACTCAATCCCACCCCTACTCTGTGCAACTCTCCAACCCAAGAGTGAAACGTTACTCTCAAACTTTCTTCTACTCAACAGCTGAGCTCTGGCACTCTCTCCCAGAATCAGTCTTACCCTCTTCCTATGACTTATATTGCTTCAAACTCCGTGAGTCCAGGCATTTTGGCTCGAACATCCCTTGATTTTGGCCCTGTCACTCTTTCAACTATGGGGGAGGCACTCGCTATAGGCAGTTCTGCCTTTTGCCTCCCTCAATCACATAGAAAACAAATTGTTAAGTGAGATAGTTTGAAGGCTATTAATTGGTTGAGATCCTTCCTAAGCGGAATAATATCATCTAATAGTTGCCAGAATAAAACAAAAAGGACGTCACTGGTACAGAAGGGGTTAAGGACTCTGTATTTGAGTTCACTAGCTTATGTGGTGAACGTTCGAGCCACATATAATACCTTGACAGCTGATGTATCAATATTTAATGGCGAAATATAGTAACATTTGTCTTCGTTATAGTAATTCCAAGTTTAAATAATTAAACAAATATTCCACTAACAAATCTTCGTGTTGGCTGAGTAATGAATATGGAGACATGCTAATTTACCGTTAGCTGAAAAATAATCAGACTTATTATCCCTTCTGTACAAATTAAAACCTTGGCCACCAACTCTGGTTGATTATGATCTCTATTGCTCTTAATAAAGCAATACTGGCGATCTAAATGAAGATTATGGTTGAACAAATGCTTAAGAAATGTTGAGGTACGGATAGATTCGTTGCTGTTGTTGTTTTTGGAGACTTATTTTTGTTGTTCCTATGGTATTTATTGCTCAATGATGGTGTTTAGATATTGTTGCATAAATTAGTATTTGTGATATCGCTGTTATCATTGGTGTTGTTATTGGTATTTCTATTGTTGATGTATTCCCAGCAGGACTGACACTTCAGACACCCAGCCTACGCCTCGCCTCAACAGAGCAATATACAGTATTGACAATGACAATAGAAGCTCCGACGTCAGAACGATGACAGGCAGAAGACCTGTAACCAAATGTAATTAAAATATAACAAAAACAACAGCAACGATAAGTCAAAGCGAACGAGTTAGAGGGATATTCAATTGGCCTATTAATCTAAATCGTAAGTAAAATTTTAATATGTGATAATAGTAGGATGGGCACAATAATGAGGCTCCGCTTTTAACATTTTATTCGTCATTATTTTTATTGAGAGCCTGAAGCAATTAATTTAAAGTAAATGTCAACTTTCCTCTTTATATTTTCTCAAAATTTAGTTTATTTGAGATTTTTGTTTTCTTGACATTATCTCCGTTACGTCATCGTCTTGATTCCTCTTTCAAAAACATATACAACTTTAAATCTTATTGTTTTGTTTCAGTTGTCAGAATGTTTATTCGACTTTTGGTTGTTCTTTGATCTCTCTCGCTCTCGCTCTCTCTCTCTCCGTCTCTCTCTCTCTCTCATCTGCTCTTACCCCTCCCGTCACTTTTCATCTCTCTCCCCTTATATTCTCTCACTTTCTCCCCTCTTCCTTCCTTCCTTTACTTACGCTGTTCGTGTGATATGCATTTGTGTCATCGACGTTGTCCCGCCCCCCTATTATTTCCCTTCCTCTTTCTCTCCTCCTTTTATACTCAATGTGGCTCCTCCTGTTTCTTTATTTGATATTATCTTTGATTTACTCTCTTCACTGCTTCGGTTTTCTCCCTTATTCTCCTCGTTTTCTTTACATCTATGCATTATCTGATTTGCATAAACGATATAAAATAGCAACGTAAGTTATCCCAGTAACAAAATATATGCATTAGAGTTGTTTATCCGATAGATACACAAATGTTGCCAATTGTTCTTACTTGAATTCATATTGCTTAACTTTCTACAACTATAATTATTAGCCTACTGTAGATCTCCCAATTTAGCTTTCTTCCTTTATACTTCGAGACAGTTTTTTGTTTGTGTGTACCCTTCTTTATATTTTACTCACTGTAACAGTTCCCTTTCCCTTGTCTTCACTCCATCTCCCGACACCTCTCCCTTCTCTTTCTCATCCTCCTCATCCATGCAAGTCATTCCTTTATCTTCATCTTCCCTGTCCACTTCCTTCCCTCCATCCCTCTCCACCTTTTTACTTTTCTTTCTCATATTTCTCTTTCATTTAGGTTATCCCTCCCTCTTCCCTTTCCACTTCTTTCCTTCCACCTCTTCCTCATCTTTCTCTTCCATTTACCTCACCCCTTCCTCTTACCATTCTCTCTCCTCGCCCTCCTGTTATCTCTCCTCGCCTTTCATCTACGTTCTCATCTTCCTTTTTTCTTCTCCCTCCCTGGTCTACTCAGTCTTCTCCTCCTCCCCTTTCCTTTCATTTTATCGCTTCCTGTATTATTATTCTTTTTCTTCCGCCTGCTCCTGCTCCTCCTCCTCCTCTCATGCTCTCTCCACTCCCTGGTGTGTAGTAAGAGGTTAAGATTCTCCGGAGACCGTCTTCTTTACCCTCCATGTCTTCATTACTCTTTCTGCTTCTCCTCCTCCTCCCCTTCAAGTAGTTTATCTTGCTCCTGTCCCTCTTCTTCTTCTTCTTCTGTGTTGTTTCTTCTTGTTCCGTCCCCCCTTTCTCTTCATCTTATTCTGCCTCCTTTCCAAATTCCTCAGCCTTTCCCTCCCTCTCCTTTTATTCTTCCGCCTCTTTTTCAAATACCTTCGTTTTCTACTCGTCTATGTTTCTTTCTTCTTCCTCTAGTTCTCTATCCTTATCTTCCTTCCTTAAACAAACATGATAATCATGGGAGAAAACAAAATCTAAACCGAGATAAGTTATAAACACACACACAGTTGGTGTAAGTTGTTGGTAAAATATAATAACATTTATAATATGCAGATTTAAGAAAACAAATCGAAAATAATTTAAATTAAACATGAAAACATACTGTATATAGAGTACATATTCAGGCACGAAAAAAACGTTGATATAAGTAGATAAAGTAAACAACAAAACATTGAAAAATAAAATGAGAGAAACTATAGCCAAAATGAAAACGCTACAAATCGCGAAAAAATACAGTCAAAGATTTGACGAGAAAAATGGTCCGATATGCAAATGGAGAATGGTACAGTAGGGAATTGCATAGGGCTGATGAACAAAAGCTGAGGGATTGGGGACACAAGAGGAACAACAGTAGTCATACGTGGAGGGGGAGAGAGAGAGAGTTTATATGAGGGAGACAAAAGGCAAAACTGCCTATGCCGAATGCCTGCCCCAGAGTACAAAGAGTGACATAGCCAAAATCAAGGAATGTTCAAGCCAAAATGTCTGGACATACGGAGTTTGAAACAATTTTAGTCATAGGACGAGAGAAAGATGGATTCAGGGAGAGAGTTCCAGAGCTCAGCTGTTGAAAAGAAGAAAGATTGGGAGTATCGTTTAGTTCTAGGGTTGGAGAGTTGCACAGAGTAGGGGTGGGATTGTGCTGTAAGACGGGTACTACCGTACCCTGCGTAGAGAATGTGGTATGCATTGTGTTACCATGTGTGTGCGCATGAAAGACCAATAATATATATATATATATATATATATAAATATATATATATACCGTATATTATATATATATATATATATATATATATATATATATATATATATTATATATACCTGGTATATATATTTATTTAATATAATATAATAATAACATTGAATAAACATAAAATGTCAAATGTCTACATTTGAGAAGCTCAAGTAATGATGAAAAGCAAAGTTAAGACAATAAAGTGAAGAAAATGTGTCCCATATACCATGGTGGTAAATTCAATTAAAAATACCAGTCGTAACCTTTTATATAATTAATGGAGAGCCAGGTTAGATGATTGACTTAAGGCTGAAGCAACATTCACTTGGACTCAAGATGAGGTATAGATCACCCATTATTCTGAAAGGTTAACTATTTGATCGAACATTTGCTGGTCAGTTGGGATGACGGCAAATAAATCAGTACCTCAGTCAATATGGTTACTACATAAATATATTGGGCGAAAAATATTAGTGGTTGGACGGTGAATCATAACATTATTTGTCAGTTTCTCAACAGATTGGATGATCGAAACAATTTAGTAGTTATTTCTTACTCGCTATCAAAAGTAAAATAGTAGGCCTCGTAGCAGATTGGTTAGTGAAACTCTTTCGTAAAGACAATTTGAAGTTAAAGTAAAATATCCTTTCATAAACAAATCTTGTGAACTTGTCATCGCTAAATTCTGATAAACTGAAATGTATTCCTTTTGTGCTACGTCCGTGTCCTCTAATTAAACATGGTAACATAATATATAATAATTGCGACAAAGTAGTATATTAAAGACATTGATTTTGGGGTGCTAGCTGGTAAGTGTGTTATGGACTTGTGTAATTCAACATCGCATTCGTATGAGTATTTCTTGTTTTTGCTTTAAAGTCTGGTCCACGATTTGTAATATAATAAACATTACTTAAGCCAACCTCTAAAACTTTGCATTGCGCCTTAGGGTAACAAACAGATACCAAACATTCTGAAGAAATAGATTAAGTGAAATCAAGTTTACAGAGGACTCTATCATTACATGTAGTAAGAGAGACGGTAAAACATGTTACCATAGAGTCATTGACATATCCCTGAAAACCAGTAACATCTCTAGTGAATAGACAGTATTATACCAATTAATTACATTTGGTTTGAGTCTGTTAATAACTTCACAGGAATCTCTTACGGAAACAAGATAAATTAGTAAGCAAAGCACACAGGCAAGCAGATATGCGAGTAAGAAAGTAAAAAACAAACTTAGTATCAACCTTTTCATAATTAACAGGCAGAAGATATAACCAGGTAATTACGTACATGGTGGTAATAATTAAGTTACACAACAATGGCACGGCTTTAGCAAACCCTGGTAATAGAATAAGTACAGTTTTCCCAATATGACTAGCATGGGTACCCGGCGTTGCCCGGGTAATCACCATAATCACCTTCACTACTACTACCATAATCACCATCATCAACCACTACTACCACAATCATCACAATACTACTACTACCATAATCACCGGCCTCTGTGCCTCATTAAACGGCGACCACGATTTCGGCCACTAAATGACCTCCGATTTTGGATCTGACCTCATCCATACCCCCAGTTTGGGGGGCTGCGAACAACTTTCGTTCCATACACCTTTTCGATCGGAGGCCTCCTTCTGCCCCAAACGGCAATTTTTTTCGCATTTTTTTCGCTCCCGTATACTACATAAGTTCTGCCGAAAATTGTATTAAACAAAAGTGTCTCTGATTTCCACTAAACTCGCCTAAGACCATCTCCAAAGCCTGGGCTTTCCAACGGTGCCCCACACTCCCACCTGGCACCAAAACTGTGGGAGGAGTTTAGTAACAAAGGTCGGGTAACTGACAGACTGACAGACAAACATTGACCTTTATTTATTTAAGATATTATAAACAACACTGTTACCTACCCTTGAGACGAATACCTACGAACTTTACTATTGACTACTTGAACACTAGTTCTGCTTTTAACCAGCAGTCAAAGTTTGGATATTTGTAAATATATATTTCCAAAAAGTTTTCATTAATTACACTGACTGTAAACAATTGGGACAATATTTAAATTCGGTTTATGACAAATTCGCGCAGAGGGAGATCAGAAACTATGTCGTACTTGAGAAGTTAAAAACTGGTATTGAAATTTAGTTACTTTTATAATGATATTCATAATTTCTATAAACTAAAAGTAGCTAAACCGTGGAAAAAAGACAACAATTTGCCAATAAATAAAAAATCAAGAGAGAGAGAGAGAGAGAGAGATAGAGAGAGAGAGAGAGAGAGAGAGAGAGAGAGAGAGAGAGATTATATATATATATATATATATATATATATATATATATATATATATATATATATAGAGAGAGAGAGAGAGAGAGAGATGGGGGGGGGGGTAGCAAGAAGCTATCCCCTTGAGGACCATGTGACTCGGGGTGGGGGCTGTGTGATATGTGTGGGGGAGGGCGACCCCCGTTCTGAAATATTTACACACCACACTACCACCTGATACACTGGCTGGCTAAATGAGGCAGGGGGACTGGGTCAGGTAGACTGTGTACTGGGTCAGGTAGACTGTACTGGGTCAGGTAGAGAGGTAGACTGTGTACTGGGTCAGGTAGACTCTGTACTGGGTCAGTCAGACTGTGTACTGGGTCAGGTAGAGAGGTAGACTGTGTACTGGGTCAGGAAGACTGTGTACTGGGTCAGGTAGACTATGTACTGGGTCAGGTAGACTGTGTACTGGGTCAGGTAGACTGTGTACTGGGTAAGGTAGAGATGTAGACTGTGTACTGGGTAAGGTAGAGATGTAGACTGTGTACAGGGTCAGGTAGACTGTGTACTGGGTCAGGTAGACTGTGTACTGGGTCAGATAGACTGTGTACTGGGTCAGGTAGAGAGGTAGACTATGTACTGGGTCAGGTAGATTATGTATTGGGTCAGGTAGACTGTGTACTGGGTCAGGTAGGGAGGTAGACTGTGTACTGGGTCAGGTAGACTGTGTATTGGGTCAGGTAGACTGTGTACTGGGTCAGGTAGGGAGGTAGACTGTGTACTGGGTCAGGTAGGGAGGTAGACTGTGTACTGGGTCAGGTAGACTATGTACTGGGTCAGGTAGACCGTGTACTGGGGCAGGTAGAGAGGCAGACTGTGTACTGGGTCAGGTAGACTGTACTGGGTCAGGTAGACTGTGTACTTGGTAAGGTAGAGAGGTAGACTGTGTACTGGGTAAGGTAGAGAGGTAGACTGTGTACTGGGTCAGGTAGACTGTGTACTGGGTCAGGTAGACTACGTACGGGGTCAGATAGACCGTGTACTGGGTCAGGTAGACTGTGTACTGGGTCAGGTAGACTGTGTACTAGGTCAGGTAGACAGTGTACTGGGTCAGGTAGACTGTGTACTGGGTCAGGTAGAGAGGTAGACTATGTACTGGGTCAGGTAGACTATGTATTGGGTCAGGTAGACTGTGTACTGGGTCAGGTAGAGAGGTAGACTATGTACTGGGTCAGGTAGACTATGTATTGGGTCAGGTAGACTGTGTACTGGGTCAGGTAGGGAGGTAGACTGTGTACTGGGTCAGATAGACTATGTATTGGGTCAGGTAGACAGTGTACTGGGTCAGGTAGGGAGGTAGACTGTGTACTGGGTCAGGTAGACTGTGTACTGGGTCAGGTAGACTGTGTACTGGGTCAGGTAGGGAGGTAGACTGTGTACTGGGTCAGGTAGACCGTGTACTGGGGCAGGTAGAGAGGCAGACTGTGTACTGGGTCAGGTAGACTGTACTGGGTCAGGTAGACTGTGTACTGGGTAAGGTAGAGAGGTAGACTGTGTACTGGGTCAGGTAGACTGTGTACTAGGTCAGGTGACTGTCTACTGGGTATGGTAGAGAAGTAGACTGTGTACTGGGTCAGGTAGACTGTGTACTGGGTCAGGTAGACTGTGCACTGTGTCAGGTAGAGAGGTCGACTGTGTACTGGGTCAGGTAGACTGTGTACTGGGTCAGGTACGGAGGTAGACTGGGTTACTGTGGTGAGGAAGATATACAGTATAGTGTAGGAATGGGCTCAGATAGGGAGGTAGAGTGTGTGGTCTAATGGGTGAAATTAAAGTTAGACTACTGGCTGAAACAAAGAGGTATGTTTTTCTGGGTGAAAATTAAAGGTAGAATGTGTATTGGGAGAAGCAGGGAAGTAAACTGTGTACTGTGTGAGGTAGTCCGGGAGGTAGACTGCGTACTGGGTGAGACAGGAAGGTAGACTGTGTGCTGGGTGAGACAGGGAGGTAGACTGTGTACTGGGTGAGACAGGAAGGTAGACTGTGTAAGACAGGGAGGTAGACTTTGTACTGGGTGAGATAGGGAGGTAGAATGTGTAATGGGTGAGACAGGAAGGTAGACTGTGTACTGGGTGAGACAGGAAGGTATACTGTGTACTGGGTGAGACAGGAAGGTAGACTGTGTACTGGGTGAGACAGGAAAGTAGACTGTGTACTGGGTGAGATAGGGAGGTAGACTGTGGAATGGGTGAGACAGGGAGGTAGACTGTGTACTGGGTGAGGCAGGAAGGTAGACTGTGTACTGGGTGAAACAGCAAGGTAGAATGTGTACTGGGTGAGATAGGAAGGTAGACTGTGTAAGACAGGGAGGTAGACTGTGTACTGGGTGAAACAGCAAGGTAGAATGTGTACTGGGTGAGATAGGAAGGTAGACTGTGTAAGACAGGGAGGTAGACTGTGTACTTGGTGAGACAGGAAGGTAGACTGTGTACTGGGTAAGACAGGGAGGTAGACTGTGTACTGGGTGAGACAGGGAGGTATAATGTGTACTGGGTGAGACAGGAAGCCAATATAGACTTATCTAACGAGTGTAGTAAAGACAAGTGGACGAATAAGATAGAACAGTTAAAGTAAAACAAACATGAGGATAGAGAGATACAGAAAGTGGAGAGGGTGCTGGACAAGGCAGGCAGGGAGGAAGGGAAAATACAGTAGAGATCATTATTTATCTACACCTCAGTATAGTTCTTCTCGCATCAAGTACACGATGGACATAAGTAATGAAGAACTACACTGACTATTAACAACAAAAGGCCTTATACAGTACTTACTATTTCAGTGTTACTAGTTCATATTATTCTGGCTGGCTATACACATTTCTGAAACAAAGGAAAATATTAAGTAGGGAATTCGAACTAATTGAGACACTACAGTTTAACATAACAAAATAGTTATATAATGATACGCCATTTATCTAAACATATGTGCAGGAACAATGTTAAGAATACAGTAGTACAAATACATTAATTAAACACACAACTTGCTCATCATTTTGTTTAGGCTTTAACTGCAGTCAGGTCAGGTCAGGTGAAGGTATTAAGGGATAAGCCTTTACAACGGTACCTCCTATCTACATTCTACTTTTCCTACTTTTCTGAAGAGTGTAGAGAGGGAAGAAGGGGTGTTGGAGAGAGAAGGAAGCTGTTGGAGTGGCTTTGTTATTTGTGTTATTATTATGTATACGTCGTCGAGGTGTCCCCCGACTGGGTGCAAGCGTGTGAAACATGGTAGGATGTACTACAACACCCACTAAATGTTCGCCTGGGCTGGGATTCAACTCAGGTCAAGCAGATTCACACATGAGTGTGCACACCACTCGACCGCCAATGCAGTCCCTAACTAGCCTTCTCCATCTTACTGACCACAGATGAATATAGGATGCATGTAGTTATATTATATACATATAGTTTCATATTATATATAAATGTGCCCAACCCTCTAGCCACTCTATTACGTTGATATCTATCTGGAATTCTTGAGTCATCGCTCTCTACTAATTTTGCTGTAGCAAATGATCTTCAACCCCCTCCCCCCCCTCCCCCCACACATTTATATCTGCTCCCCCTCCTCAGGTAATACCCATATGCCCATCTGTGACATTAATTAGAGCACCTTGTGACGGCACCCAAGGCCAGATTAATCGCCCCCAGACGTGTCTGGGTCGAGAAAGAGATAAGCTGCGGATGGAGGGGCAGGGGAGATGAGAGATCATGAAATTATATAACGGGGAGATAGGAGTATGTTAAGCAACTGTGGGAAGGTTAGAGTGGGTTTTTTTGGAAGTCGAAATAATTTCAAATTCGTGAGATAGGGCATATGAGAAGGTAGGGACAGTGTGGAGAGAGGGGTGACATGAGAGGGACAATGAATGAAATTATGTGGAATGATTGTTGACGATCAGAGGAAAATGGAGAAAGGAAAATACATGGAAAGAAGAGAGAATAAGTTAAAATTGGTTTATGGAAGGATAGGGATGAGAAACTGGAAGAACTGCTGGAGAGAGAGGGGAAGAGAAAGAGGAAAGAGGGATGATAGTACGTGGGAATATTTTATGGGTTTGACAGAGAACGGAAAGGAAGAATCTTGAGAAATTGGGAGGAAGGTGAGATTCGAGTATTTGGAATAACAATGGAATACAGAGATAAGCCTAGAAGAATAGCGAGATACAACTGAGAAACTAAGTATTACATTGTACATAATTTCACCCTCGTAGTGACTTAGGGTTCAGGTATTATTTCTTCCCTATTTAACCCCTTCTCATTTGATTAGTTCAAGTTAGTGTCAGTACATATTTATGTATAGTATTAACCCTATTATGTTTAGAATTTATGAAATTCTCCTCATTTGTTTGGCGATATTAAGACCGTTCGCACCATTCCTTTGTGAATTTTAAAACCTTTCATGGCATTCATGTGAAGATTTCTTACCTGGCAAGCGATAGCGAGCCTGCAATTTAGGAGGTACATTAGTTAGTGATATTCTTGGGAGATAAGCCAGTAGGTTATAGTAGGGATCTGGAAGTCAAAGACATAACTACTGAAACTAAGGTGAACACTGAGGTGGGAGATATGCTGGAGAGAAAGGGGGAGATATGCTAGAGAGAAAGGGGGAGATACACTGGAGAGAAAGGGAAGTTATGCTGGAGAGAAAAAGGGGGATATGCTGGCGAGAAAGGGGGATGCATGCTGGAGAGAAAGGGGGAGATATGCTGGAGAGAAAGGGGGAGATATGCTGGAGAAAAAGGGGGAAATATGATGGAGAGAAAGGGGGAGATATACTGGAGAGAAAGGGGGAGATATACTGGAGAGAAAGGGGGAGATATGCTGGAGAAAAAGGGGGAGATATGCTGGAGAGAAAGGGGGAGATATACTGGAGAGAAAGGGGGAGATATACTGGAGAGAAAGGGGGAGATATGCTGGAGAGAAAGGGGGAGATATACTGGAGAGAAAGGGGGAGATATGCTGGAGAGAAAGGGGGAGATATACTGGAGAGAAAGGGGGAGATATACTGGAGAGAAAGGGGGAGATATATTGGAGAGAAAGGGGGAGATATACTGGAGAGAAAGGGAGAGATATACTGGAGAGAAAGGTAGATATATACTGGAGAGAAAGGGGGAGATATGCTGGAGAGAAAGGGGGAGATATACTGGAGAGAAAGGGGGAGATATACTGGAGAGAAAGGTAGATATATACTGGAGAGAAAGGGGGAGATATGCTGGAGAAAAAGGGGCAGAGGGAAAGTGGAAACATATTAGAGTACAGTCATGACCATAGTAAGGTTACACCCATTTCAATCTGTGAACTTGTTAAAGTAGCTGGGATATTATAAGGACATTATTGTGGCTTGGTTGGGTTCGATATTGATTCAGATGCATGTAACTTTGTTAACATACATGACTATACGTGGACACATTGTTGGAGAGGTGACACAATAAAGGGTCTGTCACACATTCACTATACCTGCAACCTTGATAATCTGCCAGAGAGCTGATGCACGTAGGTAGTTTTAATGATCCGTCTCCAGATTATCAGAAATATTGACGGTGGGCGTTCCAATTACGATGGGGACAGGAGCCCCGGTGACGTACCTGTGGGGAGGGACGGTACCCCTGCGTCATGCAATGGTATGTGCCTACTTCTGCCTTCCCCTTCCTGCCTGAATCCCCTGCCTACCTACCTTTCCTTTCTACTTACCCGGTCTGCCTGTTTCTCCTGCTTACCTACCTTTCTTACCTTGCCTACCAATATCTCCTTCCTACTTGCCCTGCCTATGTTATTTACCTCTCTGCTTACCCTGCCATCCCCCTATCTAAATGTCTACCTCTTTGCATAACCTGTCTCACTGCCTTGCCTTTCCATCCTTCTTCCTTAGGTATCCAACCTTACTTCTTCCATGCCTGAATTATGCGTGTTCCTTCCTTGCTTCCTTATCATATATTATATTGACAACATTCAGAGGAAATACTCGAACACAGAGAGATTAATGAACGAGGAGATAGAATGATAATGAAGGAAAGAAGATATGAAAAATGATGTAGACTAACGAATAAAGAACAATAAAGGGCACGAGCATTTCGTCCCCCTTCCCCCCTGCCGCCCAGTCCAACTCGTCTCCAAGTCATGACAAACTAAGCTGGGGGATTTTTGGGTGAAGCGGTGGAGACGACAACAGGAATTGTAAGTGGTTCGGCCCAGGTGGGTTTATGTTTCAATGTTGGTCAAATAGTAGGAATGTTGGAGGAATTTCGTGTTAGTGGTCACAAATAATGAATACTTCAAAACTTAATTGAAAGGAAAACGTGGATAATGGAACATTGTATACATACATCACCATCAATAATAAGTTAAATATTTCATGGGAGTATTTTTTCTGAAGCGTTGATTACTTTGCGTGAAAGCATGATTGTTTGTGCTCACAATATGACTATATGGAACGATGTAAAAACGAAATACTGTATTGAGAACACAATTATGAATATTTCACAAAAATTAAAATGTATATGATGGGAGAGCTGTAAGTTGAAAACTCGAACCAATACCATTATTTGAACGCTCCTTCTCCACCTCCTCCAGTTCCTCGTCTTCGCTGCCCTTCCTCATCATTTATCTCCAATTACCTCATCCTCACTTCTCTCCTCCCACATTCCAGTAACTCTCCCTCGCCCTGTCCTTTCCTCCTCTACCTACCTGTCCTTGCTCCCTCCCCACCGATTGACTCTCTCTCTCCTCCTCCCTCGCATTGTCCCCTTCTCCTACTCTCCCTACCCCATTTCCTCTCCCCCTCCCTCGAATTGCCACCTTCTCCTCTTCTCCTTGTTACCCTTCCCCCTCTCCCTCTCCTTACGCCCTTAAACTTACCCTACTCACCTTCTCTTTAAGGGGTGTTTTTTTAGTTTGCTTCCTAGACCTCCATCAAGCTTACAAGAATACCCCCAAGATCCCCATTAGAGTTCTATTTGTAACTGGCCGAACGCCGATTCCTCCAAAATTGCAAGCTTGCCAGAAAAATATCGATATTTAAATGGCATGAATGTTCTTAAAATACAAAACAAATGGGGTAGAAGGTTTTTAAAATAGCTGTAAGCTAATGGGGCGAACGTCATAAAATCATTAAATTAATGGAGAGAAGGGGGACCAGCAAAACACCCTTATATGTGAAAATTTCCCCTTAGTCCATTCCCCCTTTTCTTCTCCTTATCTCCATCACTTCCACCCGTTTATCCCCCTTCTGTCAATTTCCTCTCTATATCCCCCCCCCCCTCCTTCCATCTCCGTACCATCCAGCACCCTTCACCTCCTCTCACAGAGTATCCATGTAGAGGGGTTGGTCTGGTGCGTTAATCAGGTTATCCAGGACCAGACACACTGCCAGGCATCACTCAGGCAGGAAGGCAGACAAGCAGGGTGGTGAGAGACATTATGGACAGCGAGGAAGCAGGAAGTAGTAAGTGGAGAAGCTGGAGGCTATATTACAAATATAAAACTGGGATTACTGGGGTAAGTAGACAGAGAAACATATGATAAATAATACTCAGAGGGTAGAGTGAAGAAAAGTGTGGGAAAAAAAGATGTACCCATAGAGTAAAAGGTGGCAGGTTGTCCGTCTTTGTATTTTCAGTGCAATGAGAACAAACAACAACACAACTACTGATCCTGTTTAGGTTATTTGTAAACCCTTTCAGTACCGGTGCCGTCCTTTCAACTTTACTCTGGCTACTATTAGACGATTTTATTCAGTTTACAGAGGGCCTCCAGCAATCAACACAATTCGAACTATCTCACTTTACCATTTATACTTCCACAGGTCCTTCCTAAACAGCACAAAATCGTCTTAATGTAGCTAGAATAAAATGTAAAAGACGTCGCGGCTACTAAAGAACTTAAAGTGTAAGAACTATGTAAGGAAGGGATGCCACATAAGTGTAATGTACAGGTTCAAACAATGCTAATGTGAATTGAGATGGTCAGTATGTTAGTGTCATTGTCGCTTCCATATAAGATATGTAGACAAACAAAGGAATATACAGGCTATGTAATAAGGTATGGAAAGAAATACATGGGAAAGAAGACCGAGATACTATAAAAAAAAAAAAAATCATTGTGTATACCGGTAGTGGGTTATGTAAAAGAACGAGGAAGGTTATATAGACATATAGTTGAAACAGAGCGATATATATCGTTATTGAGACGGATGAGATCTACATGAATAACATATACAAAATAATAGACAGTGAGAGAGAGATACGAGTAAAAGAGAGGTATATAGCCCGGCAAGGAATGGAGTCGGAGGGTGAGTGCGGCTACGCACTGTCACGGTGTATGCCCCTATTGATTGATTGAATACAATAAACGAAGGTGTTACGTCCTGGGATATATAAACACTGGGCTCTTTCTATTGGACTAGGTATGCGGCAACAAGCAACAACGGAAAACGCTAGATCCAACCCTTATCTATAAACCCAGGCAACAAACCACCCTAAACCGTCAAGAGTCCTGCCTGGACAACGAGGTATCCTATGACTCGGTTACAGGGTGCACGCACTATAGACTGCTGATAGTCAAGCAGGCTATATAAAAGATCACACAATTAAGTTAACTTAAAGCTTCAAGGAAAAGATAGATAACGGAATTAAATTGCAGAAACAATTTAATAACAAACTAGAAGAAAGTACATTTAACGTTACGTTAATTAATACAACTAATCACCCCTGCGTGACAGAAGGTGAAAGCAAACAGTCCTCAAAACATCGTACCGGTAGACAAGATGCGGGTTTCTAAACTGCATGCGGCTACTGTAGGATCTGATGCTTAGCAAAGAAAGTACGTTACGGATTTAGAGAACTCTTAACTCGTAAGCAGGAATAAATACTAGTGATAGGCCATACAGTGTATAATGGCATAGGTATAATTAAATAAAGGCAGCAACACGCAACATAACCACATACAGGTGTGCTTCTCACTCTTAGTCAGGCAAGCCTGCTCGGACAGAGTCTCTAAGCCCCACCCTGACTCACAATGCTCACAAAAACGGTAAACTGTGGCACAATAACAAGCATACAGAAATAATAAACCCCTAGCTGTTAATCTGCCAGGTGGCAGAGGTCTAGCTGGAAGGATATAGGCTTCGGATACCCGGGCTGAGCCACCTGCTCTAGCCTAGGGACGTTCCCAAGTCTGTGCGCCAAATTACTCTAATTGAAAGGGTGCTCTCTTGAGAGACTCAGATCGCAAGTATCTGACTCTCTCCTGGCGACCCTAAAACAAAAGCAAGACATGCTAGCGCAGTGCTGAGTGGACTAGGCAAGGGCCCTCACACAACACAACACTAGACACACAGGGACACAGACAAGAAAATGCCCCCAGACTCCCACGGGTATCCTAGTAAAGTCGTGCGGGTCCACAGGACTCGCACCAGCAGACTTTACTTAAAGGATCGCAAAAAGCCTCCCCTCCGGTCTAGCCCCTGCTAACCTGACACAAGAACACACTAGCAAGCATGAAACCACCAAATATGAGACAACAAAAAAGCTTCCTAGGTCTCATTAACAATTACATCTCTGCATAAGGCCCAAAATCCTATCTAGTTATCTGAGAGCTCGTCGTTAATACAATAATAGATATAAGGTCTATCAAGGGGATGGGATAATTACATAGATTGGTGAAGTAGTGGAAGGAAGGTATACAAAGTAAGAGAGAAAGTTTCTAAGTGGGGTTGAGAGGGATAGATATCAAGGGGGTCCGAAGGGTATGATAGTGAGGTGAGCTCTGAGTCTTGAATATGTCTGGACCCTGCACTAGGCATGCAGAATACATCCCAGGCTTGGCAACACTCAACACAGTTGCCGGGTCAAAATCGTCTACCCCGTGCGTGAGTCGAAACTAAGCCTAACGTTGCAATCAAATGCATATGGCAACGCTTCAGGCTCGTCCCAAGCTGGCAAGCGAAGCAACGTCCCAAGCCGGTCTCTCTCTCCCACTCGTCTCCTCCCGCCCTCACTAGACTTACATCTTATATATTATAATGAAACAATCAACTATCGAGAATAAAATATACTAAGATGCATTGGTTAAGAATAAGGGCAGCTACAAGCTGTGAAACAACATAAGAATATCCCAGACATTAGTTACGTTGTCGTAGGATATATACTAAGGAAAAGCCTGCCGGCCAGCTGCCGCCAGCCGGTTTCTAAACAGCTGGGCAGCCGACGCACGCGCACGCCCGCACGTGGCTACTATGCAGAAGCATGACACCTCCCACAAGATATAAGACCCTTGAATAAGTTCTTCATATCTAACAGAAAGCTTCTCATAGTACCACACACTGTTGCGACACAAGGCACTATATAACAAAAAAATAAAGACTGTTGCGCTCCACTGAGCAAGTTCAACTAACTTAGCGACAATAAGCGAAAACATTCAACTTAGATACTGCTACAACATCTTATACAAAATTCTACACGTTATAAAAAATAAAGAGTTTTTATAAGGTTTTTTCTTTTTGAATTTGTTTTTTTCGGCTGAACTACAGTGACAGCCTATTTTCCTCCACACTCAACCCTTAATCCTGTGGCAGTCTAACCAACATCATCCACCCTTGATAGACAATCCGCTATCACGTTATCAGAACCGGCAATATGGCGTATGTCCAGATTATACTCCTGAAGCATGAGTGACCACCTGGTCAGCCTCATATTCCGGTTATAAAACTGATTCAAGAATTTCAGAGGGTGATGATCGGTATAAACCACTACGACTGGTCCGAAAGCAGGAACATATACATCGAAGTGCCTGAGCGCCAGCAGTATCGCCAGGAGTTCTTTTTCAATTACAGAGTAATTCCTTTGTGCACTATTGAAATTTTTACAGTAAAAACTCACTGGATCTTCGATACCTTCATCATCTGTCTGTAACAAGACAGCCCCAGCCCCTACGCCACTGGCATCAGTCGCCAGCAGAAAAGGTCTGCTGAAGTCCGGGGCCCTGAATATGGGGTGGGTACATAACAGGTGTTTCACCAAAGAAAACGCCTCTGCACACTAACCTGTCTTTCGGCGGCCACAACCTGAGCTCTAGCCTGTCTTTCGGCGGCCTCAACCTTGGCCATCTCAAGCCGAAACAACATATCTGGAGTCAACCCTTGAGGAGGGGAAGGTGCATTTAATGGGGAGGGTCCCTGTGATTGAATTCCACGCTGCCATTGACCATCAACTTGGGGGTATGTACTAAATTCAGGCACCCTGACGTTTGATATGGGGGTAGAGTGGAGGGGGGGCTGGGGACCGAGGCCCCAGTCGCCTCTCCACCCAGGTCGCTCACTTCTAAACCCAATATCAAAGTCCTGAGCTGATCTTTCCTCATGCCACTTAAACCCTGGTGACCCTGAAGACCTGCCACACACTTTAAGCCATACTTATTCAGCTTCAACACCCTGGCAGCGGTAAGGGGCACCTCTAAAAATCTTCTAGCACCCTCCTCGCTATCGACTAGCCACTCCACAGTTCTTTCTCCCTCCGAGCCCGTATCGTGACCTGACCCATCACTGTGTTCTGATGTATTAAACATGTTTGTGTACTGCAGTAATTATCACGGTTACAAAATGTGCCTTATCTCCTATGCAAGTATGTATATACTAATGTTATTTAAAGTCTTTAATGTGTTATATTGGTTGCTCAAAAAAAAAAACTCTATGTCCACTGTATTCCTCTAATCATAAGGAATCTCAAAACAAATGACCACTATATTCCTCTGTTCAGTAAATCCTATGCAAGGTCGCCATTTGTTACGTCCTGGGATATATAAACACTGGGCTCTTTCTATTGGACTAGGTATGCGGCAACAAGCAACAACGGAAAACGCTAGATCCAACCCTTATCTATAAACCCAGGCTACAAACCACCCTAAACCGTCAAGAGTCCTGCCTGGACAACGAGGTATCCTATGACTCGGTTACAGGGTGCACGCACTATAGACTGCTAATAGTCAAGCAGGCTATATAAAAAATCACACAATCAAGTTGACTTAAAGCTTCAAGGAAAAAATAGATAACGGAATTAAATTGCAGAAACAATTTAATAACAAACTAGAAGAAAGTACATTTAATGTTACGTTAATTAATACAACTAATCACCCCTGCATGAAAGAAGGTGAAAGCAAACAGTCCTCAAAACATCGTACCGGTAGACAAGATGCGGGTTTCTAAACTGCATGCGGCTACTGTAGGATCTGATGCTTAGCAAAGAAAGTACGTTACGGATTTAGAGAACTCTTAACTCGTAAGCAGGAATAAATACTAGTGATAGGCCATACAGTGTATAATGGCATAGGTATAATTAAATAAAGGCAGCAACTCGCAACATAACCACATACAGGTGTGCTTCTCACTCTTAGTCAGGCAAGCCTGCTCGGACAGAGTCTCTAAGCCCCACCCTGACTCACAATGCTCACAAAAACGGTAAACTGTGGCACAATAACAAGCATACAGAAATAATAAACCCCTAGCTGTTAATCTGCCAGGTGGCAGAGGTCTAGCTGGAAGGATATAGGCTTCGGATACCCGGGCTGAGCCACCTGCTCTAGCCTAGGGACGTTCCCAAGTCTGTGCGCCAAATTACTCTAATTGAAAGGGTGCTCTCTTGAGAGACTCAGATCGCAAGTATCTGACTCTCTCCTGGCGACCCTAAAACAAAAGCAAGACGTGCTAGCGCAGTGCTGAGTGGACTAGGCAAGGGCCCTCACACAACACAACACTAGACACACAGGGACACAGACAAGAAAATGCCCCCAGACTCCCACGGGTATCCTAGTAAAGTCGTGCGGGTCCACAGGACTCGCACCAGCAGACTTTACTTAAAGGATCGCAAAAAGCCTCCCGTCCGGTCTAGCCCCTGCTAACCTGACACAAGAACACACTAGCAAGCATGAAACCACCAAATATGAGACAACAAAAAAGCTTCCTAGGTCTCATTAACAATTACGTCTCTGCATAAGGCCCAAAATCCTATCTAGTTATCTGAGAGCTCGTCGTTAATACAATAATAGATATAAGGTCTATCAAGGGGATGGGATAATTAAATAGATTGGTGAAGTAGTGGAAGGAAGGTATACAAAGTAAGAGAGAAAGTTTCTAAGTGGGGTTGAGAGGGATAGATATCAAGGGGGTCCGAAGGGTACGACAGTGAGGTGAGCTCTGAGTCTTGAATCTGTCTGGACCCCGCCCTAGGCATGCAGAATACATCCCAGGCTTGGCAACACTCAACACAGTTGCCGGGTCAAAATCGTCTACCCTGTGCGTGAGTCGAAACTAAGCCTAACGTTGCAATCAAATGCATATGGCAACGCTTCAGGCTCGTCCCAAGCTGGCAAGCGAAGCAACGTCCCAAGCCGGTCTCTCTCTCCCGCTCGTCTCCTCCCGCCCTCACTAGACTTACATCTTATATATTATAATGAAACAATCAACTATCGAGAATAAAATATACTAAGATGCGTTGGTTAAGAATTAGGGCAGCTACAAGCTGTGAAACAACATAAGAATATCCCAGACATTAGTTACGTTGTCGTAGGATATATACTAAGGAAAAGCCTGCCGGCCGGCTGCCGCCAGCCGGTTTCTAAATGGCTGGGCAGCCGACGCGCACGCACGCCCGCACGTGGCTACTATGCAGAAGCGTCACAAAGGAACGATAAATATACTGGTAGAAACACTATGGCAGGATTATATTCTTTAGAGTCAGACTCCGAAAAAAATAGCATAAATTTGGATATACAGGCAGATATATAGAGGCAAACTCGTAAAGGAAACAAGCTTTGCAATAAACTAGGGAGAATTATGTGGAACACTAGGCCGAAAGACATGTTGTGAAGCAGTTGGACAAATAGTTGGGCAGATTACCAAGAAGGCACACTTACCCGTATTCCGACAGATAGACCCCATCATTGTCGGTGGCAATTACTCTAGAATTACCGTATTCCTATCCAGCCTATATATACATTAGTTGTTGTAATTGCAATTAGAGAACTGAAATACTAATGTGTCACTTTTATTCAAATACAGTATCTAGTGTATCATATTGGTTATCTAGGAATACAATACATTATAGAAATTACCACGGACAGAGACGAAGTTTGTCTAGGAATACGGACCATAAGATGAGAGACAGGCAGAAAGTGAAAGACAAGAGTGGGATGAGGCAGGATGATAGGCAGGAATCAGCAAGGAAGACATGCATACAAAGGAGGCAAGGAAGACCATCAAGAGCTTGGATAATGTTTTGTTTCAGATTTTGATGAAACATGTTTTATCGTATTGTTTTGAGTGTACCTTGGATCCAGATATAGATAAAATATATAATTCTATATTAGAACCTGATATATACAATATTATACATGGTAAGTTGGTAACCATATGGTCACCTAAGGAGAGTGTGGATACTAAAAACTACACTTTAAAGTCCTTAACAATATTTTAATGATTACCAAAGCAAAACAGTTACATGGTTATACTTAGCTTTACATAAATTAACAATTGTCTTAATTTTATTATTTCAATAATTTACTAGAATTTCATAAGAAAACTATATGGTAATTGTAGATAAAATAATAAACAAACCTCTATGACAAGCTTGACTGGACATCTAAATGCACCTTTATTTTCTCGTGTGGTAAGAGGCAAAGCATGGCACACACAGTCCTTCATCACACCTAAAGCACTCTGTACCCACTACAGACGTGCAATTCACACCCATGCACTTCCTTCTAGCATGCCCCTGAAGTGGTTGTACAAAATGTTTTGTGTTGTCATATCTCATTTCCTCTTTCCCTGGTACAGAAAGTGTCCTCCTGCCAGGTGCTTTTGGCTCTACTTGATACTTGTAAAGGTAGGCCATGGCTAATTCTCGTCTAAATGAAAACTGATCAATAGACGTTCCTCTGTACCGAACTATTTGCCAAAGCATTTTGAATAGCAGCATCCAGCATCCACGTAAATAAACACCACCACCACTTTTTGCCACGAATACCAATGCGATAAGCATTGATATTCTGATCCATCCTATCTGTACCACCCATATTACTATTGTTGGCTTGAAAAGTGTGTGGAATATTTATTAGTTTGTGGTTGTTGTCTTTCTTTGACTACTGTTTCACTTTCCCAGTTGGATGTTGACCATGAAGGGTAGAGGCAACAGTTACTACAGCATTATCTTTCCATCGTGTTACATTTACTTTACTTGCTTCTACTTTTCCAATCACTGATGAATAACTGCCTCTCTCTTTCTTATCCATTGCTGCAACGCTAGGTACAGGGCATGTTTTATCTTTTGTGTTGCTTTGGAAGGTTCCTAGTAGTTTGTGTCACCTTACGTTTCTTCACTTTTTGTTGTGTGTCACTTGCTTCATGTTGCTCTTCATCACTTGATTCTTCTTCTTCATATCTGGCATCACTAGAGGCTCGAAACTCAGCAGAGGCTAATAACTGGTTCCTAGATAAGCTTTCAGGGTGAAAGAAGTTTCTTTCATCTTCGGCGCCAGAATCTTCATCCGTCAGGCTCCTTACATCTGGGGGCTCAATGTATAGATCTTCCACTCCATCCATCTCATCTAGAAGGTCTAAAGCTTCATTGATGGTTAACTTGTCCTTTCTGATGAAGAGATAAATTTGAATGGTTATAATTATTATGCATTAGACAGCATAAAGAAACATGACTTGTCAATAAGCGTACACATATCTTCCCAAGGTAACCATATAAATATACACTTGCATAAATAGTATAATATATTTTTTTTTTTTTTATCCGAGACTTTTGCACTAAAAAACACTAATATTGCCCTATATATGACAAACAAATAATTAATATATAATTGGTACTAGAAAATTACAAGGCTCACCTTTTTTAAGCTGCCTTTTGATAGCCATGCGAAGTGGGGGTATTCAAAGGGAGGAGTCTCTGCTTCCAGTGGATGCAGCTCAGATACTGATTTCTCTACACAGCTTGAGAGAGGGAAGTGTAACACACATGTTGAAGCCGGTTAAAACCTGTTTCCTGCAAAAGTTCAGTAGCCAGATTGGAAAGAAAACAGTGCTCGCTACAGTTACCATATGGTCATCTTAGGAGGTAATAACTGAATTATATCGTAAAGTGCGAAACACTCCGGATTTTGTTTTCACCTGCTCAGTTTAATGTTAACCCTTTCAGTACCGTTGACATCCATTGTATTTTATTCTGGCTTCTACTAATCGATTCTATTGATGTTAGGAAGGATCTCTAGCAATGAACAGGGTGCGAACTATCTCACTTAACCATATATACTACCACATAATTATCCTTAAACTGCACAATATCGTATAAATATTGCTAGAATAAAATTATATAGACGTTGCCGGTACAGTAGGGGTTAAGCAAAGAAATATGATACTGAAGCAGACTGTAATATTGCAGTTCCCAGAACAAAATACAATATCATCTTCCATAATTGCATACAATCCCATAGGCAATGATAAAAGCTGAAACATATAATAGTTACTCCTTTTTTACAGTTCTATTAACCCTTCATTAGCAGGGCCCGACTTAAGTCAGTATCTAAAAAGCTGGACAACGTGGCGGGGCCCTACTTAAGTCTGTGTGCAATTTTGGCGCAATATTGGCTCTGAAAGAGAGCAGAGCGGTGGGAGGAGCGTAGGTTGCCTCATGACCGCTCGCCACAACCGTCGTGGGCCCACTGACATGTACTCCACACTACTCCACCCTCTCTCACTCGCTACACACGTAATTATGTAACGAAATGACCGTATTTTAGCGATTTTGCACTTCGGTTGCACGATCGTTGCAAGACAACCAGTGATCGTAGAAGGATGGTTCGGGTGTCATTGGAAAGGTCAATTTACGCCCTTTCAGGGATACATACTTGTATTATGCTCTGGCTCTTGTTTATGCATGAAAGAGAGCACGGAAACAACCCCATTTATGGTAAAAACCCCCGCTGGGCGGCACAGTGAATATACTCCACCACCCACTCTTTGAGTGTTAATATTATAATGTATGCACCCAAAATTCTAGTTATCTATCCTTTCACATATTGTATAATATGTTTATCTAACATGTATTCCATTTTTTCTGACTATCTAACTATGCATCAATCTAGCTACTCATCTACAATAATGTGCACATTAGTAATAACAATGAATACTAAGTTTTACACTAGCCAAACAGATTAAATATATTTTCCACAGGAATGCCCATAAAATAAATTTCACAGCTTTCGAAAAAGTTAAAATAAAATAGAAAATAAATCCCGACCGCTCCATATATATGTTTCCCGTACTGGAATAATTATATATGTATTATTTTTTACCATTTCCATTTTCCAACCACAAGTGGATGCTGAATTTTTACTGTAAAATTTTGTTCACCAAAAAATATTCAGTTTTGACTGAAATAATCTACATTGATGAGAGAGAGAGAGAGAGAGAGAGAGAGAGAGAGAGAGAGAGAGAGAGAGAGAGAGAGAGAGAGAGAGAGAGAGAGAGAGAGAGAGAGAACAGCAAGCAAACAAATACAACAAGGAAGACGGATATAAACAAGGAAGGGGAAAACAGATAAGAAAGCATATGTAAAGAAAAAGATAGAATATAGATGGATAGATAGATAGAAATATAGTTAGAGGAAGTGAGAGAGGAAGGAAGGTTAAGCGGAATAATTAATGGAGAGGGGGCGAAAGAAAAAGTAAGAAGGGAAGCAGGAAAAGGTGAAAGAATGACAAATAGAGGACACATGAATAAAGTGTAACGTAAACTAATATAATAGGACACTACAGTTGCCATAAATTAACTGTAAGCCTATCGAAGATATCTGTAACCCTTATATTATCTATTTCCATACAATTGGACAGCGTAAGAAAATGTATATTCAATGAACCAGTGCTCAAGCAATATAAACTGTTTATTTTCATAAATAATTCACAGTTTATACATAACAAACGCACACCTAGAAGCTTTGTTTTGAAAATGCAATGCTTTCTTATTTTTGTTTGCTAGCCTACTCATCACAAACAATCATAATAAGTAACTATAGTAACGAAGTGCCGAAATTCACCTTAGGATTTATACTAAATTTACGCCGAAATTATACACAGGCTTTAGAACAATATATCGATCCGCCTCGTTTCATACGGACAGATAGGTTAGATTATAGTTCATAGCTATCCTAATAACTTGTTAGTGAGTAATTATCAAAATGTATCAATGTTTTTTGTGTTATGCAAAGCAAGACATACCTTTCAGATTTTATATTGGCGTAGTAAATTATAGGTATCAAACATTATTACATGCGCCTTTCTTTCACACCACATGATTCAACGGACTCTTCCAAGGTGGATTGCTAAGGGGGAGATAGTCGTTTTGTGTGGATCCCCTTCTCCCTCATGCCCAATTAGTTTTTAAATGTTTAATTGTTCGTTCCATTAATTTGGCGATTTTAGACGTTTCACCGCATTTCTTTGTCAATCTTAAGACCGTTCATGCCATTTAGGTGTCGACTTTTTCCTGTCGAGCGATAGCGAGCCTGTACATCTAGGAGGAACCGACCTTCGGTCGTAAAAGTGCAAATTTATCTTGAAGGTGGGTTTATTTTTTATTTTTTTTAAGTTTGATGTAAGTCTAGAGATGAAACTATAATATAATGCATGAATATATATATATATATATATATATATATATATATATATATATATATATATATATATATATATATAAATAAATAAATAAATAAGACCAGCAACTAACCACTACCCCTTCTCCACCTACAGTACAATCTCCATCATCACCACTGTAGTCCATTCATGATAAGTAGGCTAGGTATCGTGAACCCCATCCTCTATAACCAAAAAAGAGGGCAAGAGCAAATGGGCTCTCTCTCTTTCTCTCTCTTAGCAGTGCAAGACTGCATACCATCGAAAATACGGTGTCCAGGCCATAATAATAAGCCAAAATGGTGGAATAAAGATATTTCAAACTGCCTGCTTGCTAAATTTTTTGCTAATGATAGATTAAAATCCTCACAAAATGACGAAGAACGGGTGAAATTTGTAGAGCTACGACGCAAAGCCAAAAAGTTAATTAAGCAAAGTAAAAAGACCTTAGAGTTACATATTGCGAATCAAAGTAAAACAATCCCTAACAAATTCTATAGTTATATCAGAAAGAAAAAAGTAGTTACTTCAACTGTTGGACCGTTAGTCGATGAAAATGGAGAATACACCAAAGACGAAGTACAAATAAGTAATGCCCTCAATACCTTCTTTGCATCAGTTTTTACAACAGAAGACCTCAGTGATATCCCTACACCATCGCCGATTCAGATTGATAATTCAGATGTTCTAAGCAATATCACTGTTACAGAGAGAGAAGTATTGAATTGTTTAGATAAACTCAAGGTAAATAAAACGCCTGGACCTGATACAATCTCGCCTAGAGTTCTAAAGGAAGCTAAGGATGAGCTCTCCAAACCACTGACATTACTATTCAATAAATCCTTGCAGTCTGGAACTATGCCTGATCAGTGGAAGCTAGCCAACGTAACACCGATATTAAAAAAAGGCAGCAAATCCCTACCCAGTAACTATCGTCCAATTAGCTTAACCTCAGTTGTATGTAAAATGCTAGAAACGCTCATAAGAGACAGACTCGTAAATCACTTAGAGGAAAATAACATACTTAAAGATACTCAACACGCTTTCGTAAAAAACGTTCCTGTTTAACAAACCTCTTAGACTTCTTCCACGATATCCTCAACCTCTACGGTGAGAGTAAAGCTGTAGATATTATATACCTTGATTTTCAAAAGGCCTTTGACAATGTTCCCCACAAACGTTTACTGCGTTACTACGTTACTACGTTACTGTTAAAAGCGCATAGAATACAAGACGGTGTGTTGAAATGGATAGAAAATTGGCTCAGTGACAGAAAGCAAAGAGTAGTCATAAACGGTAAGGCATCTAAATGGACCAATGTAAGTAGCGGGGTACCCCAGGGATCGGTACTAGGACCAATTTTCTTTCTAATTTACATCAACGACATAGATGAGGGTCTCACCTGTACAATCTCAAAATTTGGTGACGATACAAAAATTGCAAATAGCGTACTCTCAAAAGAACAAGTTGACGATATGCAACACAATCTAGATAAATTGTCATGTTGGGCCCAAATTTGGCAAATGAGTTTCAATGCGGATAAATGTAAAGTACTACATATCGGATACCTAAATGAGAAAGCAAACTATTCGATGAATGGCACTCAGCTTAAGAATGTAAACAGAGAAACCGATCTGGGAGTAACAATATCGAGTAACCTAAAACCGAGTCAACAATGTTCAGAAGTTGTTAAGAAGGCACACAAAATAATTGGCTTTATAGGCAGGTCATTTGAGCATAAATCCAAAGAAGTTATCCTAACCCTTTACAATTCCTTAGTCCGCCCTCTTCTGGAATACTGCGTTCAATCCTGGTGCCCTTATTACCAAAAAGATATAAACAAGCTAGATCGAGTTAGTTCAACGTAGAGTTACCAAAATGATACTTAGCCTAATGAACAAACCATACGAAGAGCGTCTTAGGGAATTAAATCTATTCCTTTAACCAAGCGCAGATTAAGAGGTAAGTTAATTCAAGTGTTCAAAATCATCAAAGGCATCGACAATATGAACTGTAGTAAGTACTTCACTATCGACCAATCTAATTACATGCGGGGAAACGGTTGCAAAATTATTGGTAAATCTTTTAACTCACACGAATCTAAGAATTTCTTCTTCAATCGAGTTGTCAACTTGTGGAATGGGCTTCCCCGAGACGTTATAGACTGCATCACCGTTGATTCATATAACCTCCGCTTAGACAAATATCTCGCATCAAACCCGCGACTGACTGGGTTTGTAAATTAATAACTTTATTTTATCCCCCCCTCAGTTAATAACCCATCTGTCCCCTACTAACTTCTTAATCCTGCCACGGACATTAGTTCCAGGGCAGTAATTCCCTTTCCAATGTTCCCTTACCCACTCTAAACCACTGTTTGGACACTTGATCATCAGTGTTTTGGAGGACAAGCAGCCTAGAAGGGTCACTAGATATGTTGTTGCTTGATTTCCTTTGTACTCCTTTGTACTCTCTCCATTCTCACAGTGCTTTCGTCGCCCTTTCTGCCTCTCTCCCTCAATATAAGTTCCGCGGTTTTCATTATCGAGCTAAATTTGTTCAACAGATTTATTTTCAACTATTAGTTTCTATCCTTCATTCCTTCAGCCCTCACTCTCTCATTCTCATTTCTCGCAGTGCTTGCTCTTATACTAGTTTTACTTTATTCTCCCCTTTCCAAACACTTATTTCATCCCAGTCCAATATATACCTTATCATTGCGTTCAATGTACTGTAGTATTCTGTCCCTAGTTGTATCGTTCCATTTATTTTCATCACTGCTCATCCATCCTAAATGTACTCTCCCTCAGTAGCTCTTCCGTATTCAATCTATTCCATGAAATTATATTCAACGTTTCATTCCGTATATATTTGTAGTTACACTGAGCGCCTCAAAGCCGATGACGTTACTATAATCACCTTAGTGTGTGTGTGTGTGTGTGTGTGTGTGTGTGTGTGTGTGTGTGTGTGTGTGTGTGTGTGTGTGAGTGTTAAACCTGGCAGAGTCAATAAACACACAACACATTATTGATGTCAGGCAAATCACAAAACTCATAACTCACAAGCAGACTAATTGCCTGTTATTCTCAATGTATCCCACCCAGTACCACTTGGTATATACCCAGTATCACAATCTTGGTAAAACATCACTCGCTCACTCACTCACTCACAGCATCGCCGGTTCAGATAGATAATTCTGATTATCTAAGCAATGTCAGTATTACAGAGAGAGAAGTATTGAACTCTTTAGATAAACTCAGGGTAAATAAATCGCTCGGACCTGATACAATCTCACCTAGAGTTCTAAAGGGAGCTAAGGATGAGTTCTCCAAACCACTGACATTGCTATTCAATAAATCCTTGCAGTCTGGAACTATGCCTGATCAGTGGAAGCTAGCCAACGCAACACCAATATTAAAAAAAAGGCAGCATATCCCTATCCATTAACTATCGTTCATTTAGCTTAACCTCAGTTGTATGTAAAATGTTAGAAACACTCATAAGAGACAGACTCTTAAATCATTTAGAGGAAAATAACATACTTAAAGATACTCAACACTGCTTTCGTTACAAAGGTTCCTGCTTAACAAAGCTCTTAGACGTCTTCCACGATATCCTCAACCTCTATGATGAGAGTAAAGCTGTAGATATTATATACCGGTACCTTGATTTTCAAAAGGCCTTTGACAAAGCTCCCCACAAACTTTAACTACTAAAATTTAAAGAGCATAAAATATAAGATGGTGTGTTGAAATGGATAGAAAATTGACTCCGCGACAGAAAGGAAAGATTAGTCATAAACGGTGAGGCATCTAAATGGACCAATGTACGTAGTGCGGTACCCCAGGGATCGATACTACGACCAATTATTTCTCTAATTTACATCAAAGACATACTGTAGATGAGGGTCTCACCTGTACAATCTCAAAGTTTGCTGACGATACAAACATTGCAAATAGTGTACTCTTTAAAGAACAAGTTGACAATAAGCAACACAATCTAGATAATTTTCATGTTGGGCCCAAATTTGGCAAATGAGTTTCAAAGTGGATAAATGTAAAGTACTACATATCGGATACCGAAATGAGAAAGCAAACTATTCGATGAATGGCACTCAGCTTAACCTTTATATGGCGAACCTATGGTATTTGAAAGGCAAAGATATTTTGATACAATCACAACAAAAATGTTCATTATCCAATAAATATCGTTATTACTTATTCATATGCACCTATTTTACGTTTAATATGAAGATATTAACATGTAACAGCAATAAAACAAGTGGAAATAGTATTTAGGGGGGGAAAAAGACAATGTATTGCTGACCGGTTCATTCATGAGAGGAGAACTAGCGCGGCATGCACACTCCCTCTCTCACTTATCGATCAACACTGATGTCTTGTTTCTGAAGTCTCTCTCTTGCCACGATCTCTATATGAATCCTACACGACCTTGAAACCAGGTGGGGGATATTGGCGCGGAAATTAAACCGATAAACAAGGGAATAAGAGGAAAAATTTGTGATAATTGAAGGAGTTGGACATAATTATATGGAGATGTGATAGGAGGTTTGGAGTGGAATTATCTCACTTAATCCCATATTCCTTTGTTTTGAGTGCCAGTGGGGTCCTTTAAAAGGCTTTTTTTAGGCCTTGGATCCTAGGAGCCCCGTCGCCTTCGCCCAGTATAATATCTTAAGAGTCTCGGCGCCATTCCCGGGTTAAGAGTGTAGACAGAGAAACCGATCTGGGAGTAACAATATCTAGTAATCTAAAACTGAGTCAACAATGTTCAGAAGTTGTTAAGAAGGCAAACGTAATAGTTGACTTTCTAGGCAGGTCATTTGAGATTAAATTCAAAGTTATCATAACTCTTTACAATTCCTTAGTCCGCCCTCTTCTAGAATACTGCGTTCAGTCCTGGTTCCCTTATTACCAAAAAGATATAGACAAGCTAAAACGAGTTCAACGTGGAGTTACCAAAATGATACCTAGCCTAAAGAACAAACCATACGAGGAGCGTCTTAGAGAATTAAATCTATTTCCTTTAACTCAGAGTAGATTAAGAGGCGACTTAATTTAGGTGTTAAAATCATCAAAGGCATTGGTGACAATATAAACTGTAGTAAGTACTTCACTATCGACCAGTCTAATTACACGGGGGGAAACGGTCGCAAAATTATTGGTAAATCTTTTAACTTACATGAATCTAAGAATTTCTTCTTCAATCGAGTTGTCAACTTGTGGAATGGGCTTCCCCGAGACGTTATAGACTGCAACACTGTTGATTCTTTTAAACATCGTCTAGACAAATATCTTGCATCAAACCCGCGACTGACTGCGTTTGTAAATGAATAACTTAATTTTATTCCACTCTCAGATTCATCAAGGATTATTGCGTATATACTGTATATTACTAAGACGTTACTCTCTTTTTCACAGATATTCGAAAGTTATGTTACTAACCCATCTGTCCCCTACTAACTTCCTAATCCTGCCACGCACATTAGTTCAAGAACAGTTGTTCCCTTACCCACTCTAAACCACTGTTTAGACACTTGATCCACAGTGTTTTGGAAGACACGCAGCCTAGAGGGGTCACTAGACATGTTGTTGCTTGATTTCCTTTTTACTCACTCTCACTTTCTCACTTTCTCCAGCAGGGTTTTTCCACTCTTTTCGGTTGCCACTTCATTTGCCGCCCCGGACCATTACAGTGACGCTCTTCCAGCTTAATTCAGTCCAAAGTCTCCATTCCCTCGTTCTCTCTCATTCTCTTCAATGTCTCATTCCCTTCAATGTCTCGTTCTCTCCCATGTCTCTTTCTCTCCCATGTCCCGTTCTCTCCTATGTCTCGTTCTCTCCCATGTCTCGTTCTCTCCCATGTCTCATTCCCTTCAATGTCTCGTTCTCTCCTATGTCTCGTTCTCTCCCATATCCCGTTCTCTCCTATGTCTCGTTCTCTCCCATGTCTCGTTCTCTCCCATGTCTCGTTCTCTCCCATGTCTCGTTCTCTCCCATGTCTCGTTCTCTCCCATGTCTCGTTCTCTCCCATGTCTTGTTCTCTCCCATGTCTCGTTCTCTCCCATGTCTCGTTCTCTCTCATGTCTCGTTCTCTCCCATGTCTCGTTCTCTCCCATGTCTCGTTCTCTCCCATGTCTCGTTCTCTCCCATGTCTCGTTCTCTCCCATGTCTCGTTCTCGCCCATGTCTCGTTCTCGCCCATGTCTCGTTCTCTCCCATGTCTCGTTCTCTCCCATGTCTCGTTCTCTCCCATGTCTCGTTCTCTCCCATGTCTCGTCCTCTCCCATGTCTCGTTCTCTCCCATGTCTCGTTCTCTCCCATGTCTCGTTCTCTCCCATGTCTCGTTCTCTCCTATGTCCCGTTCTCTCCCATGTCTCGTTCTCTCCCATGCCTCGTTCTCTCCTATGTCCTGTTCTCTCAAGTGTATTGTCATCTCCTGTTATCATTCTCTTCCAAAACTGTTTTCCTTCATTCCCGTATTTTTCACAATCTTCACTTGTAATTTGTTCACTTCCCCTTTTCTTTCCTTCGTAGTTTTTTGTTTTCACCCGCTTTTTATCAACTTTCTTCTTGTCTTCCACTCTTGCACTGTGTGTTTTGTGTTTTCTTTTTTGTTTCCTTCATAGTGTTCATCCACTACCATTACATTGTGATTGCACTCATTTGCAGTTCCACTCTTTCATGATCATTCTCTGTTAGGGTTTCTCTTCTCATCCCATCTCTCTCGCTCCCTCACCCTCACACTCACTCACTCTCATTCAACTCTCTTTCTCTCTCTCTCTCGACCATGAACATTCAGAAGCAACTGATTAATACACTTAATCATGCATGACTAAGGTAATCCTCCCCCTACTCGCTTCTATCCAGTCCACTCAGCCATAGCCTTTGTATCTGGAGTGTCTTTGTGTTCATTTGTATTTCATTTTGCTTAATTCCGTATTTTGTGTTTTAACCCAGACTGTACCGGCGACGTCCTTTCATTATATTCTGGCAACAATTAGACGATTTTAAGCAGGTTAGGAAGGACGTCTACCCATTAATAGACTACCTCAATCAATCCTTTTAGTTACTATGTATTATTCCTAATCTACAACAAAATTGCCTAAACGTAGCTAAAATCAAATAAAAAAGACGTCACCGGTACAGAAATGGTTACTACATTTTGGTGTTTCTGTTATCGTTCACTTTATAATTCGATTATAGATAATTATTTTACTTCTCACCTTCATGCATATTTGTTTATTTAATTATCTAATGAGGATGGATTCCTTCACAGGTTTAGCTCCCAGTCAAAATCACTCATAACTATATATTAAAGTTGATTTTATTATATATTCTTTTTTTAATTGTGATCCTGGTAACAATTATCTTTTGGTAAATACTTCATCGTTTGTCCCTTCCACCCGTTCCTCTATCGAAGAACAGTGCCTCTATTTCTTGGACATCTACCAGTTTATTTGACTGACTTCTGTCTAGTCAGCCATAGCCTTTGTAGACATCTGGCGTGTCTCTGTGTGCGTTTGTAGTCTCTCTGTTCAATCGTGTGTAGGTGTGTGTGTGTAGGTGTGTGTGTGTATGTGTGTGTGTGTGTGTGCGTGTGTGTGTGAAAATGTTTCTCGGATGATTTTTTGGGTTTATTGGACTTTAACAACTTTGTCCATGTATTGCAAATCAGCATTCGTATTCATCGCTTTCCAGTCCAATATTTATAGCATTCTGTTGTCGAACATTTCCATCCTACATTAATCTTCTGTTCCAAACTATACCTTAGTGTGTTTTATAATTGGCCTTTCTACTCTCCTTGTTATCATTTCAATGTAAATTAGATGTCACATCCAGTAAAATATAGGATTTACAATTAAACTAGTGAACTACAAATACCGGCAATTTCATAAACTACTGCAGAGCATAGCACACAACACAAATGTTTGTGTAGTGAACTAAAATTCGAGTGAACAACAAATATGGGAAACCAAAAAGTAGGACAAGGATAATATGGCACTGTATCACACACACACACACACACACACACACACACACACACACACACACACACACACACACACAGCAAAACCAAAGGACAAACAACTGGCGGAAGGAAGGGCCAAGGACAGTCCATATAAGTCGACCTATATATTCCTGGGCCCCTGTTAGTGGTGGAGGGAGGAGTTAGTGGGAATACGAAAGAAGGAATAATAAAAAAATAAAAAATAACAAAATAAAGGAAACGAGAGGGAAGGATGGGATATGGGGAAACAATAATAAATATGAGAAGACCGAAGAAAATGGGAAAGATCACTAAAACAAAGAAATCAGTACGAAAACAAGGCAAGATACAAATAGGAAAACACAGAAAGGAGGGCAAGGACATTCACACTAAGCCGAGCATTACATCTTGTGAATGGCTGGGACCCTGTTAGTGGTGGAAGGAGGGAAGGAAGGAAGCAAGCAAGCAAGCAAGCAAGCAAGCAAGCAAAGAAGGAAGGAAAGAAGCAAGGAAAGAAGCAAGCAAGCAAGGAAGGAAGGAAGGAAGCAATCAAATAAGAAAGGAAGGAAGCAAGGAAGGACGCAAGCAAGCAAGCCAGCAAGCAAGCAAGCAAACAAGCAAGCAAGCAAGCAAGGAAGAAAGCAAGCCAGCAAAAAAGGAAGCAAGCAAGCAAACAAGCAAGGAAGGAAGGAAGGAAGCAAGCAAGCAAGCAAGCCAGCAAGGAAGCAAGCATGGAAGGAAGGAAGGAAGGAAGAAAGCCAGCAAGGAAGGAAGGAAGGAAGCAAGCAAGCCAGCAAGGAAGCAAGCAAGCAAGCAAGCAAGCAAGGAAGTAAGCTAGGCAAGCAAGCAAGCCAGCAAGGAAGGAAGGAAAAGGAAGCAAGCAAGCAAGCAAGCCAGCAAGGAAGCAAGCAAGCAAGCAAGCAAGCAAGCAAGCCAGCAAGGAAGGAAGGAAGGAAGGTAGGAAGGAAGGTAGGAAGCAAGCAAGCCAGCAAGCCAGCAAGGAAGCAAGCAAGAAAGGAAGGAAGCAAGCAAGCAAGCCAGCAAGGAAGGAAGGAAGCAAGCAAGCAAGCAAGCAAGCAAGCCAGCAAGGAAGCAAGCAAGCAAGCAAGCAAGCAAGCAAGGAAGGAAGGAAGGAAGCAAGCAAGCAAGCCAGCAAGGAAGGAAGGAAGCAAGGAAGCAAGCAAGCAAGGAAGGAATCAAGGAGTATGTAGGAAGGAGAGAAGATGAGATGAATGAGGACAAAATAATAATTATGGAGGAAAAGGTGAGTGATGGAATGCAAGCAGATATATACAAATATGACAACAAAGCTTATACATGGAAGAAAGAACTAAATATGACAAATACAGAAGACAAGGAGAGAGGTATGAAAGAGGAAAAAGGAAAGGATAAGGACGGAATAAAGCAAACTAACAAGTGGACCAAAAAGAGGAACAAGGGCAGTCTTAACCCTTTCTGTACAGGCGACGTCTGGTATATTTTATTCTAGCTATATTAAGACGATTATTTGCAGCTTAGGAAGGATCTGTGGTATTTCATAGGGTTAATTGTGATACACCAATTTCTTCAAGCAGAATCCCCTACTCTCCTTTTTTTGACAGAGACTCAAGTAACATCCACATCTGACACGTCTAGATTTAATTTCCAGGTTATCAACTGCTCCCAAATTTCAGACCTAAAGGAGGTGTATGTTGTTTCGCAAAATCTGAAATTGCCCTGGAGGAGGTTACTAGTTTCAATTGTCCCTATTTTGATTATTCTATATACAAATTAATTTCTGCTGGTAAATTTAAATACATATGTTGCATCTACCGTTCCCCAAATACTCCTCCAGAGCAAAGTCTTTTTGATTCTCTGTCCTCACAACTCAGTGTCCTCAACTTAAATGCTTCTTCTGAAATCACTGTGTTGGGTGACTTTAATGTCCATAATGTTGAATGGCTCACTCATTCAGCCAGGACTGATGATGCTGGTCTTGAATGTGAGCTATTTGCAGATTCATTTAATCTCACTCAACTAGTCAACCAACCCACCCGTGTACCAGATAATCCTAATCATAATTCCCACCTGCTGGACTTATTTTTAACAACCAATTCAGAAAATTATGATGTTACAGTGAGGTCCCCGCTTGGATCTTCTGATCACTGTCTGATACAGGCCACCTGTCTATCACCTACCACACCTTCCCACTCTGAACCTGTTTTGGTGACTAAATGGCATTACGATAGGGCAGACTGGGAGGGTCTTCAAGGTTTCTTTATTGATATTCCCTGGACCTCTTTCTTTTCTAATGATGCACACTCCACCTTGAGCCACATACAAGATTTTGTAAAAATTGGAATGGAAACTTTTATTCCTCATCAAAAGTACATTAAAAGATCTAATTCACCTAAATGGTTTGACCATAATTGTGCTAGAGTAACTGAACAAAAAGCAATAGCCTACAATGCATACACAAGATCAAAAACACATGAAGCCTTTAATTACTTTAGAAACATCAGAAATCATGCCAAAACTGTATTAAACCTAACTAAATCAAACTTTCTCCACAAGCAGGCAAATAAACTTCTAAATAATCCAAATGATAACAAAATATTTTGGTCTACTCTTAACTCATTCAAATCCAACTTCACAACTGCTTCATCCATTCCACCATTAAAATCTCCGACTGGCAATCTTGTAAGTGACCCACGAGGTAAAGCTAACCTTCTTGCGGATATTTTCTCCACCAACTCAACCTTAGATGAAATAAATCAAGATGTCTCTGTACTTAATTTTAATTCGCCTGAAATTCCCTCACTTAAGATCCACACCAGACATGTCAAAACTATTTTGTAGAATCTCTCAGTAGATAAGGCTCCTGGTCCAGATGAAATTCCTCCAATAGTACTTAAGAATTGCTCCTTGGTGCTCGCTCCTGTATTGGCAAAATTTTTCCGTCTATGTACTCATACCTCATGCTTCCCAGTACCCTGGAAAGAAGCAAACATCCATCCAGTTCCTAAAAAAGGTGCCTCTTCAGATCCATCAAACTACAGATCAATAGCTATAACTTCCACTCTTGGTAAAGTCTTTGAAATTATATTAAATAATCACATAATTAAGCATCTTGAGAATAATAAATTAATCAGTGATAGGCAATATGGTTTTAGACGATGTCGATCAACTGCAGACATTCTTTGCCTTCTTACGCATCAAATCAACCAAGCTACAGACCAACATGGTGAAACACATACAATAGCACTGGATATATCAACGGCATTTGATAGAGTCTGGCATCAATCCTTATTGTCGAAGATGTCACACTACGGCCTTGCATCATTAGTTCCACTAATTTCTTCTTATCTTCATAACAGAAAAATATGTGTAATGGTAGATGGCCTTTATTCTCAATTTCACTCAATAAATGCTGGTGTTCCCCAGGGATCAGGTTTGGCCCCAATTCTGTTCCTCATTCATATCAATGATCTCATATCTACCACTCATAATCCAATACATTCCTACGCAGATGACTCAACACTCCACAGTTCCTTCACATTTACCAATTCTTTCACCCAACCCGATCTTATAAATTCAAAAATAAGCACTGCAATTTCTCTGAACCAGGACCTTTCTAGAATTGAAGAATGGGGACAAAAGAATCTAGTTTCCTTTAATGCACAGAAAACCAAGTACATTCAATTTTCTAACCGACAGAATCTCACTGACTCCCATATATTTTTTAATGATGTAAATATTCCCACTTCCCATAGTATTGACATTCTCGGTGTAACATTAACTACTAACTTGAGCTGGACACATTATGTTAGAAGCATTGCTAAGAATGCCTCTAAAAAACTGGGACTCCTGTACAGAGTTCGAGAATTCTTCACTGACGAGTAGTTGGCCGTAATATATAAAAGTCATGTGCGTTCTCAGATGGATTACTGTTCACCTCTGTGGAGTGGAAGTTGAGTGGTTGCATTGAGGCAGTTGGACAAAATTCAAAATAAAGCTATTAGATTAATCAATAACCCTGCAATCACACAGGACCTTCCTACATTATCCATACGAAGAAACGTTGCATCCCTTGCATTATTCTACAGATATTTTCACAGCAATTGTTCCGAGGAACTTGCTTCAATTGTGCCGCCTCTCCACATCTTTCCCCGTAGAACTAGGGCAGCTGAGAGCGCCCATGAATTTACACTTTCTCCTCCACAATGCAGAACTTCTGCTTATCAAAATTAATTTATCCCTAGAACTACTACTCTTTGGAATTCACTTCCCTCGAATTGCTTTCCACAAACTTACAATCTACAAATGTTTAAATCCAGTTGTTACAAACATTTTATGAATGGAGGATGCCTTTAGGCACATGGACTTTTTGTTTTATCTGTGTTTTTCCTTCCTCCGTTCATTGTCTCTTAAAAAAAAAAAAAAAAAAAAAAAAATTCGAAGCCATATGACTACTATAGATCCTTCCTAAACTGAATAAAATAGATTAGTAGTAGCCAGTATAAAACCAAAAGGATGTCGAAGGTAAAGAAGGTGTTAACTATAAGTCGAGTATTACATATTATAAATGGCTGGGACTCTATTATATTGTTGGGGGGAACGAGGTGGATGGGAAGGAAGGATTGATGAAATATGCAGGTAAGAAGGAATGATGAAATAAAGCAGATGGAACGAATGCAGAAGAAAAGGTGCATTATGGAGGGAAATAGAACTGAATATGGAAAGAAGGAAAGCGGTAGCTAAGAAGCAAATGGGAAGGAGAGATATAGAACAAAACAAAAGAACAAGGAAGCGCGAAGATCAGACAGAAAAAAACACGAACACGACAAAAGGAGGGCAAAGCCAGTCATACAAGTCTAGCATTACAACTTATAAATGGTTGGGACTTTGTTAGTGGTGGGACGCAAGGAGTTAGAGAGGAAGGAAGGCAGGAAAGAATGACAACATTAAAAGAGATAACACAATAGTGAGGAAAATAACCGGATTTTGGAGGTATGGAGGATTGAAAACAGAGTTAGGAATATGGAAAAAAAGGTCAAACATGGAGGTACGCAAAACCAAATATGAAAAAGGGAAAAATGAATGAATAAGGTAGAAAAGAAGAAAAGAGAAAGGGTAAAGACTGAATACAAAGACACAACGAAAACAAGGACGAAACATAACCGAGCAAAGACCGAAAGGAGGCCAAGAACAGCCATACCAAGTAGACCATTACATCTTATGAATGGCTGGGACCCTGTCAGTGCTGGGGCGAAGATGTTAAAGAGGAAAGAGGAATTATGAAGGAAAGAAGGACAGCATGAACGGGGAACAAAGATGAGAATGTGGAGACAAGATGTAATGGAAGGAGATAGTCAGGGATATGGGACATCAAATGCCACATGGATTATAGAAACATTTTTGTTTTAAGGGGTAAAAAGAGCAGAAGGGTAGCGATGAAATACATAGACCAAGAGGAAAAAGGGCCCATCAACAGATAAAGAAAATATAGAATAGAGAGTCAGGAAAGTGCAAACAAAAGTAGTTCGAGCATTACAGCTTATAAATGGCTGGGACCCTGTTAGTAGCGGGAGTAAGATGTTAAGAGAGGATGAATGAAGGGTAGAATATGCAGGGAAGAAGGAAGGAGAGAGGACTATGGAGAAGGAAAACAAAAACAAAAATAGAATAAGACAACTAGGAAGGAAATTGAAAGACAGTACAAGGGAAGTTTAAAATTATGATATAAACTATCAAAACGCAATCAAAATAAACTAGGTTGATATATTGAAACCAGGAAATTGTGGAAAGGAGACCAAAGACATTTTCAACTAAGTCGAATATTACACATAGAAATGACCGAGACCCTGTTAGCCTAATGGTGGGGGTGTAGGAATTGGAGGGGAAGGAAGGAACATCCAAGAAATAAAACAAGTGAATATCTTAGAAATACAAATAACTTTAAAGGCAGGTAGTTGTTTTTTTGGGGGCCCCCTTCTCCCTCATGTTTAGTCCCAATATCTTTGAGATTTTAAGACGTTCCGGAACTTCCATTATTTTGGCGATTTTGAAAACTTTCGACCCATTTCTTTGTCAATATTAAGACCGTTCGTGCCATTTAGCTGTCGATTTTTTTCTGGCAGCCTGGCCGGGACATTTTTCTTGAAAGTGGTTTAGGGTGTGTGTGTGTGTGGTTTGTTTTAAGCTTGATGAAGGCCTAGGGAGGAATCTAAAATCGTATTAAATACATAACTAAGTAGACTAAAAAACAATATTACCCCCTAAACCTACAGACTTAATAACATTTATCTATTGTAAATCTGAAAATTGAAAATACTGTACATACATATGTTGGTAATAGTTTATCATTACAATATGCTATTAGAAAAACTACACAATGCTATTCCGAAAGCAAAAGACAATTGCGAAAGTCATGTAAAGATAAATTCGAGGAATGGAAAGATATAAAAAAGAATGCAGAGGAAAAAAGAAAATACGAGATAGAACTGGAGTGAGGGGAAGGAGAGAGATTGAGCAGGAAAAGTGGGGGGGGGGAGATATAACAAGGGGAGAGGAAAGAGAAGAGGGGGAAAATGAGATAGAACAGGGGGAGGGGAGAAGGGAAGGGGGAGAGAGAGGATGGGAAAGTAGGACGGAGCAGGCGGAGAAGAGAGGAGAGGTAGGGAAACTAAAGGAAGGGAGAGGGGGATTTAAGAACAGAGGAGAGAGAGGAGGGGGAAGACAATAATGAACAGGTGGAAAAAGTAGGGGTTATAATGAAGGGGTGGGGGACAGAGGAAGGGGGAGGTAAGGGCGGGGAAGGGGATAGGGAAAGGGGGAGTGGGAAGTAGAACAGATTGAGAAGGGAGGGGGGTTATAAGGCAGGAGAAGGGAAGAAGTTATAAGGTAGGGAAGGAGGAGATAGTGTATGTGGGAAGAGTAGGAGAGGGAGAGAGAGAGAGATGCACTAGGGGGGTAAGAAGCAGTGAATGGAAGGGGAATGTCTGTAGTTAACCCTTTGAGGAACATGACGCCGTTTGATAGATTTTCTGTCTATTGTTAGATACTTTTATTTAGCTTAGGAAGGATCTGTGAGAGTTAAAAGGGTAAATACTGTGGCAATCAACCCTCTGAATTCCATATACCCTTCCCAATCTGCATGAAACCATCTAAAAATAGCCAGAATAAACTGTACAAATGTGTCTTAGATCCTCAAGGAGTTAAGTTCCATTGACTGAAGAGTGTAAACATTTAGAAGATGGGCTGAAGATATAATGTGTGTGTGTATGTGCCTTAGATAAAAATGTGAACTAAAAAGAGAAAGGAAGGGTGCGGTTGTATGTGTTTGAGATTGAAAGACAACGTTTCAAGTCTTTATCGATCACAGGTTCTATTATGTTTGTATTTATTGTATGTATTCAATCTTTCCTTCAACCTATGACTTAAAGTGTTTTAAACTTATTGTGTCCAGGCAATGTTACCCTAATGTCCCTTGCATTCGGCCCTGTCACTCTTTAGGCTTTGGAGGAGATACTCGTTACAGACAACTTGCTTTCTCTCTTCTTCACACACATAAACAACAATATATCTGTAACTAGTAGTTGCCAGTCACTTACCAATGTTTGCCAACCATACCTTATAGCTCATGTAAACAAACTGTTTAAACCGAATACGGGCATTATGTTTTAATTTAATCTTAATTACATTTGTCATTTCCTTGCCTCTCTCTCTCTCTCGCTCTCTCTCTCTCTTAACAACATGATATATTTTCCCTCCTTCAGACGAATAGATTGTTCCCAGACAATTACAATAAATCTCAAGCAAGGCCAACTAAACCTAAAACGCTGAGTATCTGGCCATTATTTCAAGTTTCTTACAATACTCGATTAACCATTGTAGATTGTGCAGTAGGTAATGGTAATGGTAATTTCGGTGTGAGTATCCTAGGTTTGAATCATAGGAGTACCACATGTATTCATCAGTTGAATTAATCTTAGTTCTCCCAGTGAACAAGAATACCTACTACACTATCTACAATGGTTAACCATCAGAGGGGTTAATCGGCGAGGTTCCAGACGACGAGGGGACAGCCGGTGAGGTTGCAGAGTTCGAGGGGAGAGCCGGTGAGGTTGCAGAGTTCGAGGGGCCAGGCGGTGAGGTTGCAGAGTTCGAGGGAACAGGCGAGGTTGCAGGCATCAAGGGGACAGGCGGTGATGAGGTTGCAGGCGTCAAGGGGACAGGCGGTGAGGTTGCAGACGTCTTCTTCACGCTTCCCTTGGTCATCTTGGTAGCCATGGTGACAGGGCAGGGCAGGGCAGCGTGCAGAGGGTGGCAGCAGAGGGTGGCTGGGTGGCAGGCAGGGTGGCAGAGTAGCAGGGATGTTGGTGGTCGTCGTGGTGTGGTGAGAGGTATGACGGCAGTAACTCCCGTTGTCCCTATATACCCCCCCGTACGACATTGCCGCGTCTTCCCGGCAACACCCAGTGCGGCGGCGTTGCCAAACTAACTTAAACTTCCACGTTCGACTGGAACTTTCCACGTTGGACGGGAGCAGCTCTCGTCTGACAGGCTAGCTGCTACGTCTGACGGGGCTGCTCCAGTCAGACTGCCGTGGTGGCCCGGTCGGTCGTAAGTTTTCCCGTCTTTTGACATACGTGAGGGCGAGCCACGTATTTGATTCCACTAGAATCAACAACCGCGTGGCCTCGGCCGCACCCACAACATTGCCGACCCACGTGGGCTACTCGTTTCAACTCTCGCCATGCGTGAGTACCCCCCGACTGGCCGCAATTTAATTTACGTTTTGCGTATTATGCCCTTACGTTTTACGTAATCAGTTGCCAACTACCAATATACCTTAGTTTACAAAAGACGGGAGCTGACGGGAGCAATATACGTGAATGTGTGCCCACCATTAGTAGCTGGCATGCAAGGGCTAGTCTTGTATCCAACGTACTGGGTCTAGGTTAGGTTAGGTTGGGTTGTTAAGTTAGGCTAATGTTAACCCCATTCTTACTAGGTTAGTGTTAGGTAAGGTTGCTAGGTTAGGCTAATGTTAACACCATTCTTACTAGGTTAGGTTAGGTAAGGTTGTTAGGTTAGGCTAATGGGATTTTTTTTATTTTAATACCACGAATTTTCCGAGTGTTTTTTATAAAATAAATTGTTCATTTGCATCAATATATAGGGTTTGCAATTAATTAGAAATCTCGGGAAAACCTATTTTCCCCATTAGGCCTATTGATCGATGTTGAGACACACCCCGATAGTGATTTGGAAAAACATTAGCCTAACCTAACAACCTTACCTAACCTAACCTAGTATTATGGGTGGGGGCTGCTGCCCCCATACCCCCGCTGGTTGAGTACTAATCCCTTAGTAAAACAAAAAAAACATTGGCTGTCGATTATACGAAGGTGAAAGAAAGTCGATGAAGTCTACGGTGTTTACTCTGCAATCTTCAGCTTTGATTATACATTGATAACGGGAAAGTACCGTATTGACAACCTTGTTACGAAAATTAAAATTTGATACCATACTTTTATATAAGTTTTTCCGAGGGTTTAACACATTTTCATATGATCTTTAGAGCTATCGATAACTGGAAGTACCGTATTGACAACCTTGTTACGAAAAATAAATGTTAGTACCATACTTTTTTATTAGGTTTTGCCGAGGGTTAAAACAAATTTTCTTATGATATTTATAGCATATAGATTCAATATTTATCTTCAAATATATCAACAAAATTCGTGGTATTAAAATAACATTGAACCGGCTAAGGTTAACCCCATTTTTACTAGGTTAGGTTAGGTTAGGTTAGGTAAGGTTGTTAAGTTAGGCTAATGTTAACCCCATTCTTACTAGGTTAGGTTAGGTAAGGTTGTTAGGTTAGGCTAATGTTAACCTCATTCTTACTTCATTAGGTAAGGCTAATGTTAACCCTATGAAAACCCAAAGATTTTATTAAGGTTACTGTGTAATTTTAACATGAAAATTAGTAAAATCCGAGCCAAGTTTCGTCAAAACTTGGCTCGTGTTTTCAAAATGTCGGGTTCTATACGCTTTTTACCCCTCAATTTCCCTGATCTTCATAGCCCTCCCCACTATCGGGGGGCGTGTCTTTAGATTGATGGATAATGGGTGGATGCTTAATTCCCATTCAATTTAATCACTAGATTCCACTAAAACAACAAAAACAAAATCAAAATACCAAAAAAAAAAAAGTACCTGAAAAACACGTTGTTGCGTCTCCTGTATGTTAACCCCGTTTTAACCCCTTCTATACCGGCGACGTCTTTTATGTTTTAGTCTACCATTTTTTAGACTATTTAATTAACCTGAGGAAGGACATCTAACCATTAAAAGGCTACACACTATCTCAATTAATGCCTTTAACTACCACATATTCTTCCTAAGCTGTATACAATCGTCTAATGATAGCCACAAGAAACTGCCAAAGTGCGTCATTACCCTTAATTATTATGGAACTCACCTACTTTATAATGATGCAGGATCGGCTTCAATGCTTTCCAGTAGCCGTTCTTCTGTTCATTATAGTCCAGTCACGTCATTTGGAGGGTCACTATCGTCCTAATTAAGGCAACCCAGTAATATTTTCCAACGTCACCGGTACCAGTATATCAATTTTATCCTCCATAAGGGCAGGCATTTGGTATTTCTGGACCCCTTTCTCTATCATTGTTAGCCCCATTAGTTATGAGATTGTTTAAGATGTTTGCCCTATATATTTGGCGATTATTAGACCTTTCGCCCCATTTGGTTGTCATTAATAAGACATTTCGTGCCATTTAAGAGTAGATTTGTTCCTGGCGAGCGATAGCGAGTCTGTAATTAAAGGGGCCCTCACACAGTCAGGAGCGCGAGCTAAGAGTCACTAGGCGTAGGGGACATTTCGGACTCGCGGGACTATTTGCGGTGAAAATCAATGACTCTTAGTGTTAAGACTTGATAGAGGTCTATGGAGCAAACTAGAAGTAAATATATAATACTAAGAAAATAAAAATAACAAAACTAGAATAACCTCCCGTAACATTCCCCCATATTATCACTCGATAACTCGCATTATGGCTCTTCAATCTAACATAATCAACACTTTCACGGTTTTCTAATGTCAACAGAAACTCCACAATCTTCATGTATCCGATATACAGCCAGTTTTAGTAATTTGGTTCTCTTACTGGTGCGATGAAGTATGGTAGTACTGTACATCCCTCGCTCAGCACCAGACAAACACTGACTGTCAACATTAAGTTTTTAGCAGTGTTACCAACTCAAAGATGCATACATAAAACGCTAAATCTTAGTCTTGAAGTAACAAATATCTTGCTATGTACAGTCACGATCCTTAATTAAGTATTTATCCCCTTGGCTCGAGGGAAGTCGAAACCAGGGTTGAGGAAACGTTAGGTGAGCAGACACGGATAGCTAAGGAGTGAGAAAACAATTCACGATGATGGAAAACATTGCTTCACATTAATGTACTGTACACAAACGTTGGCACTGCTTCCTACCACATAAACACAGTCAACGAGTTTGACTTATAATATTGTTATTAAATGCAGCAAATTAAGAAAGGCATTCCTACCACTTCATACACTCTTTGAAAGCTAATTACAGTATGAGTTTCCTATACATAAAGGATTGTGAACCCGTTCGCTGTGCAAAATAGTTCGTCTTGGGTGTTCACAATACTCACAAAACACCGAACTAATTTCAAAGCATTCATACCAATACTTATGCTTCGAATAATACTGCTAATATACTTGCAATATTTAATACAATAGTAACAACACATTGGTTGTGTTGTGGTGGTGTCCTTTAAATACATATATATCTTTGGCAATGCAATAATAGCAACGTAACACATTATAGCAATGCATTCAATACTGCTTCATAATTGTGCTCATGAGTTGTGGTTCAGGTGAGTGAGCATCTGATCATAAAGTGGTCGTGTCCACTCTCCTGACCAAGGAGAGTATGGAAGGAGAGGCGACTCTCTGCTTTTGGTTGTAGGCCCCTGATACTTATCCCATCTAACGTCAAGCACCCATTAATAGAGAACGGTTAATTTCGAACAGTAACTATATACAGTTTAAACCCCTCAATAGAGAATGTACCGTTCTTTAGAAAACGGTTATATTCGAGCTATAACTATATAGTTTCTAATATATATAGGCTACTGCTTGCAGTACTCAATATCTCATAATTGTTCACATTCCATAATAGCTCTTATATGCTATGTCTAAATAGTAGGCTACTGTTGTCACTCATGATGTTTTAATTGTGATCCCCATTCTGTCATTATCATTATGGTTAATCTAGATAAGTGGACTGTATATTATTGATATTAAAGGAACATTAACCATATAGAATATATTACCCTTTGATGAACTCAGCTGGTGATTGGAGGATGGCGGAAAATAGGCTAGATGACTGGAAGTGGTTAGTATAGTAAACAGAGTATGAAAAGAGGCTACAATAGGCTAGGATAGGCTAGATATTTACGTTAAGTTGTGCTAAGTAACAAAGATGATGATGTAGTGACTATGGAGTATGAGATGAAAAGTGAAGCGAAAACACCTGGTGAAATAACTAGGAGAAAGAAGGCTTAGCGTGTGTAGCTGGGACGGATGTTGGTTGGAGAGTGAGCGAGCGCGTTATGTTTGTCTCAGTCGTGACATACCGCGCACGCGCATAACATATGGAAAATGTATCCCATCTTCTTTACAATGAGATACTTATAAACAATCTTAAATAATACAAATATATATATATATATATATATGGGAATTGTAATCCTACAATACTTTCCCATATACAACTATAGAATAATATATTCTACCCAATCATGGAACGTTCGACCAAGGTTATGGAAGCGTTCAACTTAAGACTACGGAATGATACGTAATGCTACATCAACCCAGATTACGTAACATCGAGACTGTTCATATATACTAGTTTGAGTACACTAAGTATGGACATATTCCCACCAACAGAAAATATAAAAAATTTACATGATAAGATTTGCCCGGAGATAATCTTATCCCGCCAAGCTTGGGAGGATATCTGGGCTGCCTGTCGACGTGGGCGTTCGCCAGATGCGTCAACAGGCTGCGCCGAAGTAGAAGCCAGAGAGGGGACTTCAATGGATAACTGATCCGAGGGGGTGTCCTTGCGATCGAGGTCACCCTCAAGAGGGTATAGTCGGACTGTTGGCCGTGTGATTACTCCAGTCCTGGTGCGAACCTTTGCTACCCGAACCTCACCATCACGACCTGGTAATAACTCCTCTATCCGACCCAATTTCCAAAATGCGCGCGGGCCGTCCTCATGGATGGTTACCACGTCCCCTACCCTAGGCCAATGACCTTTTAACCCGTCGAGCCCCGGCTGATTATTAATAAATGTCCACCCTGAACCCGGCCGGTTTTGAAAAATTGTTTTTATTCCAGAAACAATAGCGAATGGGTTAGGAATGAAGGAAAAACCACAAAAAAACGATCAAAAAGCTCAAAAAATGGTCCTACAGAGCCCCCGAAAACGGAAGAGTAAAAAATTTAAGGCAATTTCCCCAAAAAACCAGGTTATTGCGCGCTCACGCGCACGCACATGGACTTTGAGAGTTTTCAACCATCGGCACGGTTGCGTGGGATACGTACACAGTTCCCATACAAATCTGAGCCCTCTCGAGTGGCTACACCTGAGGTTACGGTCGGAGCAATTAGGGTGACTCGTCAGACGCGTCGCTGGGGCTGTGCGTTACATACATCGCCGACGCGCCAGACGCGTCGCTGGTGCTGGACGGGTTAATGGTGTTAGTTTATTAAAGTCATTCCCTTAAAGTCACCAGATATTCTGTTGACCAGCGATGCCAAATATCTCGCGATAATTTACGAATGTATTTGTAGTGGGCCGATATCACTTCCTTACTTATGTAGTCTGGATCTTCCATAGTATCCTCGTCATGCTCTTCAGGAAGATCCCACAGTCTGTATCCATGCACCAGTACTGAGGGTGTGATTGGGGTAAGGTCTTCCAAATCACCAGAAGCATAGTATAGAGGGCGATCATTTACGGTGGCTTCAATCTCCAAATAGTATGGTATTGAGTTCCTCAATCGAGATGAGAGCTCTACCCAACACCTTCTTCAGACCCGCCTTCACGATGCCTATGGCTCTCTCCCATATGGCGCCAAACCAAGGTGCTCTGGCGGGAATGAAACGCCATTCGCATTTTACATCCGCTAGGCAGGTCTGAATCTTAGGATTGTTGCTCACTTCTTTAAGATCTGTAGATGCCCCTATGAAAGTCTTTGCATTGCCACTCAGCATGATACGCGGATATGCCTGTCTACTGCAGAATCTTCGGAAGGCATGTAGGAAGCTATCACAAGTGAGGTTGGTGACCAGTTCCAGGTGAATTGCCCTGGTAACAGCACAAGTGAAAAGTATCATATACACCTTAAGATTGGGTGAATCTTTCACAGGGATTGCACCACTGTAGTCAACCCCGGTAACTTTGTAAGGGTCACCTGGGGTAGTTCGCAGGTTTGGTATGGGAGGAATTCCGACGGGATCATAATGTGTTCCCTGTACTCTTCTACACTTTAAGCAATTGCGAAGGACTTTCTTGACCACCTGCCTGATTCTAGGCACCCACCATCGTTGTCTTACATAGGTGACTATATGACCAACCCCATAATGACAACAGAGTCGGTGACACCTATCGATTATAAGAGGGGTGAAGGGATGATTGGGGGGCAGTAGTATTGGATACTTACTTGCCTCGGAGAGGGCTGCCAATCGTATTCTGCCTCCGGAATGTATCAAGTCCCCCTTCAAGTGTAAACCCAACTGGTTGATCAGGTTATTCCTAAACTTTGTTCCCTTAACCAGTAATTTATATTCCTGCGTATATATTTCTTGTTGACAGAATTTATGTAATAATGTATCTGCAATTCTGATCTCCTTCACATTGAGGTAAGCACTACCTGTGGGCGGTGTGCCTTTAATTTTTGCTTTTACATTTTCTACAAATCGTATCACCCATGCTGTAACACGTTGTAACTTCTCATAGCTGCTACCCAGTCCCATAACCGTGTGTCTTCGTCAGGCACCGAGTCAATTACCGGTGCCACAATAGCAGTGTGTTGCTCGCTCAAATCTATATTCTCTGGCCATTCGTTGGGATCATTAAGCCAGCATGGGCCATTCCACCACAACGCAGAAGATTCGAGAAATTTAGCAGAGACACCACGAGTAATGCAGTCACTTGGATTCTCTTTGGTAGACACATACCGGAACTGTGCGGTTGGGAGCAGGGTACGAATTTCGTCGACACGATTGGTGACGTACACTGGTAGCTTCTTTCGGCTATGTAACCAGTAGAGCGTAATTTGGCTGTCACTCCATATAACTGTTTCCGAGATATTTAGCAAATTTTACAAAAATTTCCTCTACAAAGTGAACGAGTCTAGCAGCCAACAGAACTGCAGTCAGCTCTAATTTTGGGATGGAAAGGGATTTGATCGGGGCGACTTTTGCCTTCGCCATGACGAGACGGCTGCCACTTGTGTCAACAAAGTATATGGCGGTGCCGTACGCGACCTTGCTAGCATCTGAGAAGGCATGAATGGAAACAGGATGATCCATGACAACTCTCCGAGGAAAATTAAAACCCTTACAGAGACGAAGATCCGAAATAATGTCTTCCCACTCCTGAACCAGATCGCCAGTCAAAACCTAATCCTAACCTAATTTTATCCTCCATAATTGCTGAAGGAATAATCTTGATTTGATTGACACTGGTAGAACTATCCCCAAGGGGTCAAAAAGTTTAGCCGTCATACTCAAGCAGATTTGTTTTGTAATCTGCGAATATTGCGTGTACTGAACGCCGAATGAGAGGGTAACGGTATCCTCATACGACGATAGTGCTTGACGCTCAACCTGTGAGTATTCCTTAGGGGATATCCTGATGTGATCTAATTCCCACAAAACGTTTAAGTCATTTTTGCATGGTGGAATATTACCAGTGGACATGTATTCGTCCATTGGTGTTACTGCTACTTTCAATACAGTAATTACTTCTGTGCTGGAGCTGGTAGGCTGTGTCACATATGAACCACTGATGGCGTACCCGTACTTGGTAGGAAGCAGAATTAGGCTACCTGTCCTTTTATACCCAGGTCACACTATATCGTAGTAGTGATCCGCACCGATGAGCAGCTCCAGCTGATCTGTGTCCGTTGCGTGAGGATCGGCTAATTTTATGCCTTTACTTTGTAAACTAACCAGTTTAGACTTTAGGTTAAGTTCACCTTTATGTTCTGGCAACTCATTACCACTATTGCGTCTAGATGATGAAATTTACCTCTGTGTTTGTATTGCAGTGCCACAACATTATATTCCCTAGAGGCTTGTTTCCCGGTAAATGCGTGAAGACATGACTCCTCAGTTCCTTTAGAAATGTAGGAAAGGCAGGATAGAACAGAAGACTTCACAAAGGTCCTCTGAGAACATTGATCAAGTAGCGATCTGATTTTAACACAATTATTATCCTTACCCTTTACCGGCAGCTGTACGGTGGGCAAGATTACTATATTTTTACCTGTGGCAACGGACATTGTAGTTGAAGTAGCAGCAGTCTGCTCTCTCTTGGTGTTATCCTCCGCTGGTCTACTTTCTTGCCCTTGTTTTTGTGTACACAGGGAATGAAAGTGTTTGCCCTTATAAAACTTGCAGCTTCTTATATTAGGATTAGTACAACTCGAATGGCCATGGTCTTTTGACAAGCACCCAGTGCAGAGACGTAGTTGACAGGCTCTTTTAACTTTAAGAGTCTTATACTTCATACACTTGTACCATAAATGATTGGTGCCACTACACAGAACACAGTTGAATTTCCTGTACTCACTCTGGGCGGTACACGTTGCCGTAGCCATGGGTGTACCCCCTACTATGTCTTGACCCGCCATATTGTACACTTCAGCCTGGAGGCAATGAGTGAATTTCTTGTAATCCAGGCTCGAGTCTCCCATTTCCCGTTTTATGGTTTCTTTTAGTGGTGATGGTAACTTATTGACAAGAGTCACCACACAAAATTCCTCCAAACAAATACCATGGCTAATAATTGACCTCATCACACTCTCTGTATTGGCATAGAAGTCCTTCAGGTCACCTGTTTGGTGTTTGGGTGACACTAATTGATTGAATTTGGTAACATAAGCTGCCTTGATTCGACCTGGATGCCCATATGTCTCTTGCAGGAGCTCAATTGCTGGGGCATAGCTTGCACTTTCGATAATGAATCCTTCGACTAGCTCATGTGCATCACCCTGAAGCTGACCCTTTAGATAGGTGAAGCGTTGTATATCTGTGAGGTCGGGATTGTCATGGATGGTACACTTGAACATCTCCCAAAATCCCGACCACATGGTGGCATCACCTTCAAATTTTGGAAGAGTAAGATGTGGTAATTTGACTGCGGATTTCTTTGGCTCTTTCTTGACCTCCTTCTTGACCTCTGTAATCAAGATCCCCTTCAGTGTGGCAACGATTACTTGTATGCCCTCCATATATAAGGTATCCTCTCTTATCACCTCTATATACTCGGCGTCCTCGTAGGTGTCGGCCAGGTCCTCCTGTGTGACCTCATACTTGTCAAGTTACTTTTGAATACTGAGCAACCTGGCCTCCACCTCCACTCTAGACGCCGAATCAAGGAATTCGTCAATATCAGAGGTCAAGACCGTCAAAGAGCCCTTAACCCGTCCAGCCCCGGCTAGTTTTGTAATGTTTGTTCACCAGAACCCGGCCGGTTTTCAAAAAATTGTTTTATTCCAGAAACAATAGCGAATTGGTTAGGAATGAAGGAAAAACCACGAAAAACCGCTCAAAAAGCTTAAAGAATGGTCCTACAGAGCCCCCGAAAACGTATTTTACAAGAGTAAAAAATTTAAGGCAATTACCCCAAAAAACCAGGTTATTGCGCGCTCACGCGCACGCACGTGGACTTTGAGAGTGTTCAACCATCGGCACGGTTGCGTGGGATACGTACACAGTTCCCATACAAATCTGAGCCCTCTTGAGTGGCTACACCTGAGGTTACGGTCGGCGCAATTACGGTGACGCGCCAGGCGCGTCTCTGGGGCTGTGCGTTACATACATCGCCGACGCGTCAGGCGCGTCGCTGGAGCTGTACGGGTTAAGTCCAGCCCGACGCTTTTGTACACTTTTAGCCATGATTATACGGGAAGGAAATCTATTGACGTTAAATCAAACTATCAATGCCAGACCGAATAAGTTGCGGCCAACAATACAGTACTCCGAGAAATCAAATAAATCGCGAGCTGAAAATAAAACACCCTCACGAAATGCGGAATAAGAATTGTGCGCAATGTGGACTAGCAATCTGGAGCTTTTCAATTTAACTCCTTACATAATAGTTATGAAATTGTAGAATCATTACACCATAAGTTAAGAAAAGCCGGGAGGGAAATTTAGTACAATACAGTATAGGCCAAAAGTCTCCAGATGTCAAAAAGAGAGGTACCGTTTAAAGTTATAATAAATTCAAGACTTTTAAGAGAGAGAGAGCCTATAGGGTAATTTAAACAGGCTAAACTCAATGGATACCGCTAATTTTATATTATTAAATTAAATATATGTATCGTATAAATACGATAGACTATGACTCTTTTGTGATCTTGGATGTCTCTGTGACGTCACGATCTCTCCTACAGCACGATGTAGGACGAGTAGATCGTATATTATAAGATTGTAAATAAGTTAAGTTATAAAAGGCCTAATATGCTATTAAGCAATATTGCCATGGTCTTATGTAGTATATATGAATTTATCGTATATATTAATATAATTTATCGTATAGAGCAACCTAAATGCGGTACGATAATTTGGGCTCCTGGCGGTTTGCCAAGGCAGCAAGGTGTGCTTTTGAGGTACGTCAGAGCCTTCACGAACACCAACCAGTTAACATCTAATTTTCCGCCCTCAGTTGATCGTGCTTTTGTGCCTCTAATCACAATACACATACAGCAATACACACAGCTACACCATCACGACGCTCTCATCGACATCATGACTGACTGATAGATAAGCATAATATTCATGTCCATTCCCATGTAATCATTTATTCTTTCTTTAACTTGACTCGTGTCTCGGGACCGAAGTCTCGTTCCCCATTGTCCACCACCATATTGGGTAAAACGTTCTCCCTTGCCTCATTGCCACGTGGAACTATTAGTGAGTTAATTCCTGGCTAATATTAACCCTTATAACCTTACCCTATAATTATATACATTTATTATGTGAGACCTTTGGATATAAATTAGCTTGTTTCAGATTGAATTCAATTTAGATATAGAGTATTCATTTAGATTGATTTTATTTGATTCATTATAGCTTAGTAATATTTAACTTCCATTGATAGTTTACCACATTGGTGCCCAGACCCGGGAACTAGCTACCAGTAAGGGATCTTAGGCAATGAGCAAGGGATTAGCCCAGGGATGCAGGAGCAAGGACCCCGGAGGGGTAGGGCTTGGCTATCTTCCTGTACCTCAGGCGCCGGTACCTCAGCGAATAGCCATAGTGGGACATTCTTATGCCACTAGGCTAAGGGCAGCTGACGGAGGTACTGAGTCGTATCGGGCGTCAGAGGGGGAAAGAACTTTCCGGCTGACCTACTTCGGGGTACCGGGAGCAACCGTTGACACCCTGAAAACCTCCCCCCAGTGGGGGCAAGTGGTACGGTTTAGGCCACATATGATCTTTTTGTTTATAGGCGGCAATGATATACGCCCCGGTACAGTGCCCCGCGAGTTAGCTGACGCAATTAAAGAGGTGGCGCTGGATCTGGAGCGTGAGTCCGGAGGAAGCTGCAAGATCGTGGCAATTGAGAGCCGGACGAAAGTCTGAGGGTTCTCAGCTGCGGAATTTCAGGCTATAAAAAATTCTGTTAACCGCGCCCTGAGGTGTCGGTTAATAGAAACGAAGCACCGCTTTGTTTCCATAACACTCAGCATCCGAGACCTCGACCAGGATGGTGTCCACCTCGACTTAGACACCAATCAAGTCCTATATAACAAAATTGTAGGGCTAACGAAGCGTTGGCTAGAGAGGGACGCCGGGGTTGTGTCATTGCGCCTGCCTAAGTCCTGCTTCCCACCCATCGTCTTTCCCCAGTAATGTTCTTTTCTGTTTCAGACTTCCTGTGACATATGACCTGACCTAACATTTTTTCTTGTTCAATATGATCCATTAGTAGGTATTGCTATATAGTGTACTATTTTTTCTCCATAACATAGAAGTCCGCCGGTTGGCGTCTCTTAAGTAGCCTGTTATTTGGCCGTTGTTTTTGTAACGTGATATTTAGATACATAGCCTATAGGCTCGCAAGCAAAATGGATAAAAACGGTAAAGAGACACCGTCTAGTGGGGTGCTGAACAAAGCCCCTAAAAATCAAAGGGCGGGACTTCGGGGAGTAATGAATAGGCTAATAGTGGACGTCAACACTTTCATCACTACTGCTGAACTAGAGGAATTGGAGGCTAGATTAGAAAACGTCCAGGTTACCCACGGTCGTATTACGGCTCTGAGTGAGGTGATTGTGGCTGCCATGACAGAGGAGGAAGAGATTGTTACAGAGTGTGATAATCGCGCCCTCTATGACGAACCTGTCTTTAGGGCGAAGTACCTATTACAGCGTGCAATCGCGAGTAAGAAGGGAGGCGATAATGAGGCCCATAGAAGGGCTGACCCAAAACATACTGTACACCTCCCAAAGCTCAATCTTCCTACATTTGGGGGCAAGTTGACCGAGTGGTTAGCTTTCTGGGACGTATTTCGATCTACGGTCCATGAATCCTCTTTGGATAATGTCCGCAAGTTTCACTATCTGAAGGGACAAATGGAAGGAGAGGCCTTACATTTAATAGAGGGTTTTGCAGTAGTAGGTGGTAGTTATCTTGAAGCGGTACACTTATTAGAGTCCACATACGGGGATAGAGAGCAGTTGAAGATGGCCCATGTCGTTGCCTTGTTGGGGCTCGCAGAACCACAGTATAAGGTTGATGAGTTGACAAATTTCAGGGCAAATATGGAGTGCCATACTCGATCGCTAGATACCCTAGGGCTTACCACGCAGGAAATGATAGTCATTATCTTGCGTCAGAAGCTTCCTATGGCAATACTTGATAAGGTAAGATCATTTGAGCTGGGGGAATTCAAAACTCAGTTCAGTAAGGAGATCAATAATCTACAGTTGAACAAAGGGAGAATGTATGTGTCGGGAGGGAGTGAGAATGTGGAGAAGAGGGGAACAGTAAGCATGACAGTGGGGACTAAAGTAAAGAAAGAGGGTGTGTATAAGAAACCTGCTCAGATTCTATGTAAGCTATGTAACAACAAACATAAATGGAGTTTCTGTGTAAAATACCCGACAAATGAGACAAAACTAGCACAGGCGAGAAGATTGAAGCTATGTGTAGGTTGTCTACGTGGGGAACATGGTAAGCAGGGACAATGTACTGCTACATACTTAAGGCCCTGTCGGCACTGCAAAGGACATCACTTTGATAAGTTGTGTCCTACTGCAGATAAAGTCAAAGACGTCAAAAAAGAGGGTACTACAACTGTGGCACTAGGTAGCACGCAAGACACCACTATATTGCCCACAATACAGATTCCCATGGAAGGTAATGACAGTAACAAGGTTTGTCGGGTACTTCTAGATCAAGGGTCTCAACGTTCCTTTATAAAGAGGTCCGTACTAGTGGGACTGAAGCACCGAATCGTAGGGGCTGAGACTCTTCGATTACAGGGCTTCACAGGGGTTACTGATAAACAAGACTACGAGATAGCGGAGATTTCATATTTCTATCGTAAAAACCGGTACTTTATGACTTGTATCGTAGTAGACACCCTACCAGAATATGTATCTGTGGGTGTGAAGAAGGTGGAACACGCATTACGTAGCAAAGGGGTTAACTTGTCAGATCCCATGGGAAATCAGAGTGAGGTGCATGTTCTACTTGGTGTGGATCATTATTATGAAGTAGTATACCCTGGATTTAAAAAGATGTGTGGTGTAATTTTAATCCCCACTAAATTTGGATACTGCATGAGCGGAAAGGTGCATACTACACAGTCAAAGGTCCTGGTCGACACGGTCTCGATATATAGAGTCAATGTAACCGCGGCAGAGGAGTTGGGAAGGGAGGATTCCCAACCTAGTGACCCTAAGATGGCTGCCGAGTTCGACTTGGAACGACTGTGGAGATTGGATCACATAGGCATTAATCCTATGGAGACTGATTATGACTCGGAAGTTGCGCTACAAAGGTTTGACGAGTCTGTGTGCTACTGTGCCTCAGACAAGCAATATAAAGTTAGTTTACCTTGGAAGAACAGTGAGATAAGCCTACCTACCAACTATGGTTTGGCATTAGGTCGCTTGCGCGCATTGCAGCGGAAATTGTCTAACGAACCGAGCACGCGCCAGGCGTATGACGATGTATTTCGGAGTTATGAGGATAGGGGTTTTATTGAGAGAGTCGATGTCAAGGAACCGTGTAAGAAGGGTAGGGTTCACTATCTGGCCCATCATGGGGTAAAGAAAGACAGCGTCACCACACCAATACGGGTGGTGTATGACTGTTCTGCCCACCAAGGTCAACAACCCAGTCTGAATGACTGCCTGTTGACAGGTCCGTCCATGGTGTCGGACCTGTCCCAACATCTATTGCGGTTTAGGCTGGGAAAGTACGCCTATACCAGTGACATCGAGAAAGCATTCTTGATGGTCAAGCTAAAGGAGGAAGATAGAGATGTTACCCGCTTTCTTTGGTTCAGCGACATTAGCGACTCTGAAAGTCCCATCATAATATACCGTTTTCGGGTTGTACTCTTTGGGGCCACTTGCTCGCAGTTTTTGTTAAATGCCACAATCAGAAAACATCTAGCTGACACTCATGAGGACACAAGTAAACTATCTCGCGGATTATACATTGACAATTTGCAGGGTACTAGCGATAGTCAAGATGATTTGTTGTATGCATACTGGCAAGCACGCAGATTGTTTGCGGATGCACATCTATTTCTCCGCGAGTGGGTTACTAATAGTGAAGATCTTCAGAGTTTAATACAGGTGGATGGTACGGCATCTCTTAACCAGGAAAAGTCCAGAAATTTGGGGATGATCTGGCAACCTAAACATGACATACTAACTTTTCAAACAAGGTCTTTTGCTCAGCAGACAGGAGCGCACACAAAAAGAAGTCTGTTGAGCAAAGTTGCGCAATTTTTTGATCCTTTGGGTCTAGCATTACCTGTTACCATAAGAGCTAGGATTCTAATGCAGGAAGTTTGGAGACGTAAAATAGGATGGGATGACAGTTTGCCCGAGGACCTGAATGACCAAGGGACATTGTTGTTGAATGAATATGCCATCCTATGTACTAAACCTATACCTCGTAAAGTGGCGGCGTTCGGTGACGTTACATTACACACGTTTTGCGATGCTAGCGCCACGGCATACGGGGTAGCCATATATGTTGTTACTTCATTTGGGGCACATTTAGTTACAGCCCGGGCCAAAGTAGCCCCGGTTAAGAAGGTAACTATCCCTAAAATGGAATTGACTGCCATGCTGCTATTAGCACGTCTGGTGCAACATGTACGCGCAGCATACGAGAGCGAATTAAATATTGAAATCGTTCACGTATGGTGCGATAGTCAGGTCGCACTCAACTGGATACATAGCAAGAAGTCTCTGCCAGTTTATGTGCGGAATAGGGTAGATGAGATTAGAGCCCTTTTGCCAGACGTTGCTTATCATTATGTAAATACAAAGGAAAACCCTAGTGATCTCATAACTAGGGGTATAACGGCTAGCCAGTTAATGAAGTCCGAATTGTGGTGGCATGGTCCAAAGTGGCTGCTCCATGAAAGTGAATGGACGATATGGCATGCTGTTGGTGAGGGACTTCTGCCACTGGAAACAGTGGCAGTTACAGCCCAACCAAATGAGCCACCGGGTCCTATCATAAAGTGGGCAAGATTCGGTGACTATAATAAACTAGTCAGAGTTGTAGCTTGGGTGTTGCGATATGTATCCAATCTTAAGCTTAAAGTAACGGGCCAACTCTGCAACAGGGGTCACAACATTGATGCTCGTGAATTTAAAGCAGCTGAAGTAACTTTGATCAAATGGGTTCAAGTAGAAACCTTTTCCAATGAATTAGAATCCTTGAAAGGCTCGAATAAGACATTAATGCCTAATATAGTGCGTCAACTAAGGTTGCACCTAGACAATGGCCTCATCAGGTGTGAGGGTCGCCTGAAGTGGTCGGGTGTACCAGACGGCACAAACCGACCTATACTTATGCCAACAAGACATCACGTTACTGATCTATTGATCATACGTGCACATAGGGAAGTAAAACACTACGGGGTATGTCATATTATATCAAATTTACGTCTCACATGGTGGATACCCAGAGTTCGACAAGTAGCTCGACGCGTAGTGAGAAAGTGTGTAATATGCCAGAGACTAAAGGGTAAACCATATGCAACTGGACCAGCTCCACCTCTACCTGAATGCCGTGTAAAGCACGTAGAACCTTTCCAAGCGGTAGGATTAGATTACACAGGGGCATTGAAGACGAGGGAGCATGAGAAGGTTTATATATTATTGTTTACCTGTGCGACGTCTCGAGCGGTACACCTAGAACTATGTGATAATATGTCTAGCGAAGAATTTATGCTGGCGTTCAGACGGTTTTGTGCCCGTCGTTCATTCCCTCAACTCATTCTTAGCGACAATGCTCCCACTTATGTCCAAGCATCAAAATATCTAAAGGATATGAGTAGTGATCCTACTATCATCACTTTTTTGGGAGAGAAAAAGTGTGAATGGAGGTTCATTCCAGTTAAGGCACCTTGGTTTGGTGGAATGTGGGAACGGTGTGTCGGCATAGTAAAGTCAGGACTAAGAGCGGTTGTAGGACGTGCTCTATTAAAAAAGAGTGAGTTGACGACAGTCCTCACAGAGATAGAGGCAGTCGTGAATGATCGCCCGCTTACATATGTGTACACCGACCTGCAAGAACCACTACCATTAACGCCAGCTCACTTGCTATATGGAAAACCATTGACTGCGTTTCCATCTGATTTTCAGTCCATAGTAGAGTTAGAGGATCCCTCGTTGTACTCTGCGGTAGCGGTGTCTAAGAGATACCAGATGCCACTGGAACTACTGTTCGTCCTATCGCACGTTTGTACGCTTTGGAGCTAGATTCCGCATTGCAATCTGAGGCTCCACCTGTTATTGCTGGGTCCGAGGATTCTCGAAGGAACGACTCACCTCATACTGATGGTGATCATTCTCGGACCGGGACGCGTCCCAGACGCGCTGCTGCTGGCGCTGTCGACTTGTGGCGTCAGAAGATAGCCTCTGGGCAACTTTAGGTTTAAGGTGGGGTTCAGGTCTTTTTTGTGGGGGAGTGTATCGTATAAATACGATAGACTATGACTCTTTTGTGATCTTGGATGTCTCTGTGACGTCACGATCTCTCCTACAGCACGATGTAGGACGAGTAGATCGTATATTATAAGATTGTAAATAAGTTAAGTTATAAAAGGCCTAATATGCTATTAAGCAATATTGCCATGGTCTTATGTAGTATATATGAATTTATCGTATATATTAATATAATTTATCGTATAGAGCAACCTAAATGCGGTACGATAATTTGGGCTCCTGGCGGTTTGCCAAGGCAGCAAGGTGTGCTTTTGAGGTACGTCAGAGCCTTCACGAACACCAACCAGTTAACATCTAATTTTCCGCCCTCAGTTGATCGTGCTTTTGTGCCTCTAATCACAATACACATACAGCAATACACACAGCTACACCATCACGACGCTCTCATCGACATCATGACTGACTGATAGATAAGCATAATATTCATGTCCATTCCCATGTAATCATTTATTCTTTCTTTAACTTGACTCGTGTCTCGGGACCGAAGTCTCGTTCCCCATTGTCCACCACCATATTGGGTAAAACGTTCTCCCTTGCCTCATTGCCACGTGGAACTATTGGTGAGTTAATTCCTGGCTAATATTAACCCTTATAACCTTACCCTATAATTATATACATTTATTATGTGAGACCTTTGGATATAAATTAGCTTGTTTCAGATTGAATTCAATTTAGATATAGAGTATTCATTTAGATTGATTTTATTTGATTCATTATAGCTTAGTAATATTTAACTTCCATTGATAGTTTACCACAATATGTGAATATTGTACACAAGAAAAGTTCATCTCAAGAAGTCACAAGGAAAAAAGTTTTGAGTTGGATTAACACACACTCAGCCTATCAGCTTTCATAATACCCTGCCTCTAGGGCACACGACGAGAGAAGAATTTAGAAAGACATGTGAATCAATAAAGAAGTTATTGGACAGTATAAATTTGATATAGAATGAATAACCTTAACTTTTGAAATTATTATACAGTACAGTATGGATGATTTTAATCTTAGTGCCAATCAATTGTTATATAATTTGGGCCTAGAGGGTTTACAATCAAAATTTAATTAATATACTGTACCTATTTGAATGATTATTAATCTAGGCTATACTGATTTTGTTGATCAACTCTAACGTCATGGTGGGCAAACATCTCGTCGTATGACCTGGCGACCATGGCATATTCGTCTTGCCTAAAGCACCGGCGACAGGTGGCCAGGATTTCCGAATAGAGACGCTTTGATGCCTCGTGCGTGAGGTGTACCCCGTCGGAACTGAAGTCAGCCTCAGAGGTATTCATGGACTGATAGCGCTCCCGGGTGAATGGGATATGGCGCTTTAGCCAACGGTTAACCGCATTTCTAATGCGGTTAAACTCGTCCGTAGAGACCCCTCGTGGAGCCTGCCGCTTCTCTACCCCAATCACCCGGACTTCTCCCCCCCGAGAGCCGCACCACCTCCTCAGCTAGGACCTCGATCCCCTCCGCAATCCCTCTCGGACTGACCCCGCTCCTTATCTCGTTTCCTCCTATCACCAAGAAGGTCAAGTCGGGCTTCAGCTCTAAAAACTGACCCCAGGCTTCTGTTGACCTCAAGGTGCTGACGCGGACACCTGGGGCGGCCAGAGGAGTCACGAAAAAGAAAGGCCTGTGGACGGCTTGGTCCACGTACAAATCCCTGACGTAGGAGTGGCCCAAAATTGCCACCTTCCTAATCGTGCTTGGGTACGCAGGCCTATCAACCACCGCAGGATAATCTTCCCCTACCCCACCACCCGCGGCACCATGACGCCAAAAGCCCTGGGCCATGAGGGACAGAAGAAATATGGCACAACAAAATGAACCACATAGGCTAGGCCACCACCAACCACAAAAAAGGGTGGCAAACTAGTGAAAGGTTCGAAGGACCAATTATATGGTTAATCTAGATAAGTGGACTGTATATTATTGATATTAAAGGAACATTAACCATATAGAATATATTACCCTTTGATGAACTCAGCTGGTGATTGGAGGATGGGGGAAAATAGGCTAGATGACTGGAAGTGGTTAGTATAGTAAACAGAGTATGAAAAGAGGCTACAATAGGCTAGGATAGGCTAGATATTTACGTTAAGTTGTGCTAAGTAACAAAGATGATGATTTAGTGACTATGGAGTATGAGATGAAAAGTGAAGCGAAAATACCTGGTGAAATAACTAGGAGAAAGAAGGCTTAGCGTGTGTAGCTGGGACGGAGGTTGGTTGGAGAGTGAGCGAGCGCGTTATGTTTGTCTCTGTCGTGACATACCGGGCACGCGCATAACATATGGAAAATGTATCCCATCTTCTTTACTATGAGATACTTATAAACAATCTTAAATAATACAAATATATATATATATATATATATATGGGAATTATAATCCTACAATACTTTCCCATATACAACTATAGAATAATATATTCTACCCAATCATGGAACGTTCGACCAAGGTTATGGAAGCGTTCAACTTAAGACTACGGAATGATACGTAACGCTACATCAACCCAGATTACGTAACATCGAGACTGTTCATACTAGTTTGAGTACACTAAGTATGGACAATCATTATTGTCCTACCTTATAGTCCATATGCTACTACAACTAAATATATTGTGCTACATTCCATGTATAAAATCTAGTATATGTGCAGCAACTTCACCGTTTTCTGTATAGAATACTTTATCTAATATAATGCATTTGCTATATGTGTAGGTTACTCAACGTCTATATCATGTATTGGTTTTGTTCCTTACATTTAAATTTGTATCAGTATCTTATTTGGATTTCGTCCATATATGTTGCCCATAGTGTTCGTACGTTTACTGAAAAGTAAATAATCAAACACACACACACTGTGAATCATACAGTTCCTCATATTACTTGCACTGCTTAATTGGTGAGGAGCAAATAAAGACATACCGGTACGCAATTATCTCTCAGACTCTCACGAAGGAATATGCGAGACAACCACAGCAATCATCCCAGTGACTGTTTCTCCAGTCATATATGTGTTTGCAGCTCTACCCATACACGTCATACACTAATAAATACACATACCTTCAGCAACAACATTACCAAAAGTGTGGAACACATCTTTTGCCTCATGCTGTACGTGTGTATAAATATATTTTCTCTCGATGATACGTGTTTACTATTCAGGTCGACCACTGCAGCACAATACAATGCTAGGGGGATTTCTCCACTACCGTTTATTGCTTTTCTGTGTATTCATGAATAATATTCTATAAGCAAGTAATTCCAACCTCACACTCCACAAAAACTAAGAACAGAAAATTGAGGGTATGTCTTACATTAAAGATAACCGATCATATGAATGGCATATAATACAACGTGATTAGATTAAGCTATTTATTTATATTATTTAAAACATCTGTAAATTGTGGAGCATCAGACGTCAGACGACCAACCCCGCTATACTAGTCATCTTAAAAGTGGCTGCTTCACACAACACGGGACTGTACAACTGATCAGGTGTTTTCGTCTTCAGGTTGATGTCAAGGTTCTTGAGCCATAACAAACATCTGTAATGGCACAAATGCCAGCATTTATGAGTCAGCTATTTACCAAGATAATGTCTCTGGAATCTTGATTCAGTCAGCCATGATTATACTGTATATAGGCCTACTCGTATGTGAGTATACTATATACTGTATACTCGTAGATACACCCTACTTATGACTAAGCACTTCACCTTACCTTTCTGAAAGAAGTGACAAATGAAATGCTTTTGCTTTTGCTTGAATTTTCCACAAACAACACAGTTATGGCCGTGTTGTTTTGGTGCCGGGTTTGTATCTGCCGCCACGCCATCTGGCAGCTCCTAGTGACATTTGTAAGTGTGCAGACGATGTACCACCGATGGCAGAGCCATCTTCAGGGGTGCTTGGTCAAGACTAGGGATCAATTGGGAGCTCCTTTAAGAGCTCTATCCTTATTAGATTATTCTTGCTCCTGATGCTTCTCTAATCCTCACGTCGACTCACCTCGAGCCAAGGGGATAAAGAAATCAGGGATCGTGACTGTACTAGGGAAAAAACTATTCATTAGTAGTAAATTAATATAGTTTCTTGATAATTTCCTTTACAAATTACAATATTAAAAATAACTTAACATATTTGCTACTATATGTGCTCAATTGTAACTAGATACAATATAATATACCCATGGAAGTAGCAGTAATGCCGCTAAATTGACAAATATAATCTCTACGTCTGCCGGTCTTATCTAGGATATCATTAGGAACGATGTTCATTGGAGATTCAAACAGTGGAAGGAACACAAGGTGAGCTAAATCAAGAGTTCTCATTGGACTACGAAAATAGGCGGTGCTCATGACTTGCTTGTTGCCAGTCCAAGGAATGTAAACGGAATCATGTAATGGCTAAGATGAATCCCTTGAAGTACTGTACAGCCAAGAGCATAAATGGCGACGCATCTATTTTAATCGGTACTGAACCCAAAGACGACAATACAATGTTTTATTATAGCCAATGTTGTCCAGATTTTTGCCTAAATATTCGAATTGGTGTACTCTTTTAATTATATGCCGAGAACTGCAACAACTGCCCCCATAAGCTCCACTGCATTAACCCTCTATGTACCAGCGATGTCCGTTGTATTATATTATAGCTATATTTATACGATTTTATACAGCTTAGGAAGAATATGCGGTAGTTAAAAGGGTTGATTGAGATAATCCGAAGCCTTATAATTGCTAGAGATCATTCCTAAAGTTAATACAATCGATTAATTGTAGCCAGAATGAAATACACATGATGTTGACGGTAGAGAATGGGTTAAATAAACCACTTCCCAACCACAATACTTATAATCTCCTTTATTGTAATATCCTGTGGTTAGGGTAATGTGTGTGCAATTCTGGTGCCAGGATAAGATCAGTGTATAGCCCTGCAGCTATACGCGTCTGGTTGGGTCTGTGTGTTTGCTTGTAATCTTAACCCACTACACTGAATACACTACGCTTGTCTTGGTTAAACGGTGGGGACAAATACAGGGAAATCGCAATGAAAGCGTGCGTACGAGCAAACACATAATACACACACACACACACACACACACACACAAACCCACACACTCTCGCTTTTGCTCTCACTCACCCTTTTTCTCACTCACAATCTCTCTCTCTCTCTCTCTCTCTCTCTCTCTCTCTCTCTCTCTCTCTCTCTCTCTCTCTCTCTCTCTCCAATACCAATGATCTGTCCCTATCTATCTATCTATCTATATATATAACTATCTATCTCTCCCGGCGGCGATACCATTAGACACCGGCTACAAATTGTAGGAGCTAGTATAGTGCTGACGGCGACGCTGCATAAGGGACATAGAGCCAGAGTGAGGCAAATAACGGCGATACTTCAGAGGTTTGGGGAGATAAAGGGGGTGCTGGGGAGAGACAGGGGGTGCTTGAGCGAGACAGGGGTGCTGGGGAGAGAAGGGGGTGCTGGGGAGAGATAGGGGGTGCTGGGGAGAGATAGGGGGTGCTGGGGAGAGATAGGGGGTGCTGGGGAGAGACAGAGGGTGCTAGGGAGTGACAGGGGGTGCTAGGGAGAGACAGGAGGGCTGGGGAGAGACAGGGGTTGCTGGGGAGAGACAGGGGTGCTGGGAGGACAGGGGGTGCTGGGGAGAGACAGTGGGTGCTGGGGAGAGTGTGTGTGTGTGTGTGTGTGCAAATTAAATTAAATAACTGCGTAAGGTACACACAACTCATGTAAAATCACACACATTTATTATACATATACTGTACACATAATGCATTTAAAGTATATTAGCAATAAGTCCTAATAATGAAAGTGTGATAACTTTAAATATATGCTTAGTATATCCAATTTAGATATTTGATGAGTTTGTTTTAAGTGAACGTGGAATGTACAGTCTACGACAGAACTGCTGTCTTGGCCTGAGGCAATGTGTTAGTTCACTCACCTTTTAATAGATGACACTTTAATCGCTTCTAATAAAACGGGGCGGGGTTAATATAGAGGTTCGAAGGAGGAGGAGTCAAACGTGTGTGTGTGTGTGTGTGTGATCAAGAACTGCACGCAGAATAAGTTTATTTTAACATAACACACAGGCTATATTATAAAATTAGCCCATGCTGGATCACAAAAAAGTAACACACATTAGGTGTTGCGTAATTTTATGGAATTTAATACACAGACAATCAAGAGTCTATCCTTCGCACTTTCCATTCCCCCCTCTCCCTTTCACCCCAACTCTCCTTCTTCACCCCTTCCTCTCCCCTCCCTCCCTCCCACCTCTCTCTCTCTCTCTCTCTCTCTCATTCTCTCTCTCTCTCTCTCTCTCAAGGACATAAACGATAACTTCTAAAATACGCAGAATAATACTATGCGATTGTTTTGAATTTACATATACATAATCTATTTTGTATTAATTTCACCACACCACCAAACGCCTCCAATGAAATTAATGAAAGCATGTATGTGATCCACCGGGATTCGAACCTGGGTTACCACACACAGATTTTTAGACACCTTAACCATTACACCACCAAGCCGGTTAAAGGTTTATGCACACGCCTACGACTTATGAAATAAATAACAAATGTTAGGGATGACAAAAGTAACACATATATATTGATTAGCAATAGGATAACTAGCGAGGCAGCGAACAACACCTGTTACTCGCTGCCTCGCTAGATATCCTATTCCTAATTAAGCTAGGATTCCCGAAGAACACGTCTATATTTGTTTATATATATATATATAAAGTGTAACAATAACACTTAGGATTTACGTTATTTGTGTTGGCTTAAGGAATAAGTTGGATAATACATATACTTGTGACCTCCACAATTTGTAATGTTTGAGGAGACGGCGCTTCAACCTCTCTCCTCTGTCCATCACATTCAATCACCAACCCCCCCACACCAACACTAACACAGGATACAAAACAGACACACACACACTCACACCCAATAACATAAAACGCACATCACACACATGATCACATACATCGTAATGGGCACAAATCACTCACACATGATAACATAAAACGCGCGCACACACACACACACACACACACACACACACATACACACACACACACACACACACACACACACAAGCACACAAACACACACACACACACTGGTCCAGGCAAACTAGAAAAGGTATTAGCATTATTGAGGAGATGCTGCTGTCTTCAGTGCGTGTCATGGCCATCCTGAGCCTTACGACGTATACAGACTAATAACACACATAACAAAGCCACTATAACAACTTCGTCTCTCTCCAACACACCTTCTCCCCTCTCTACACTCTTCAGAAAATAGGAAAAGTAGAAAGTAGCTACGAGGTGCCGTTGTGAAGGCTTATCCTTCAATACCTTCACCTGACCTGACCCCATCCGGGGTTTAGCTGGTCCACAAGGGTGTGTGACATGAACCCAATAGAGAATTTGTGGGCCATCATGTCATGGAGTGGAATGTGGTTCAGGTTAGGATTGGAAAGGGCGGGAGGAGTGGGATCGGGGGGCAGGGGGGGTGGGGGGGTGAATCCGTCGCCGCCCTAATATAAGTTGGAAAATGTTTAAATCAGCTCCAACGAGAATACAGGAGGTAGTTGATGCAGCTTGTGGGTGGGGATCATATTGATTTCATAAATATAAATTGTAAATATTTACATTTAAGATCCCTTTATATGTATTATATAATGTGTATGTGTTTCCAATGTTCACGGTAACATAATGATGGTGAAATAATACATATTAAATTAAATTCAAGGTAACATACACAGAGCTATAGTATACTTTTAATTATGTTTGGAGGATAATTTAAACAATACGAAGTAAAAATATAAAAGCCTAAACAATTTACAGTATATCAACTTTAAAACAACATAACAAGATTACTTGGATTATCGTTAATTGTTCAATTTGATGACTTACTTTATAGTAAATCATTACAATGGGTAACGCCGAACTGTTTACTGATAATGGGAAGCCACAGTAATTAAGCTAGTAATTAAGAATCCATTGAGAAAAGTATAATGCAATAATCATAGCGTGTCATATTACATGTTAAGGTAATATGTAATATGACATGTTAAGGTAGGCGGATGCCCAACCCCGAAAGGGGTTGAAATAGGGGAGCTATCCCCTCGCCAAAGGCGGCTTTCTAGGGCCTTTCCAAGCTGATGCTTAGAGGATTGGGTTCTAGTCATGTGGTGATGGCCTGGTCTATCAGAGTGAGAACTGAGCGATCTCTGCCATACCCATAGCTTACTCTGACTGTTCCTTTTACTAATATATTTTCTAGATCTCAAGTGACGGCGCCTCTTCCGTGGATTGACCTCCCAATCTACCAAGATTGGAAGCCAAAGCGTCACATTTTTCCTTTGCCCCTCAACTTTCTCTTCATAATTGCTGAGGGGCACAGGGCCCTGGGTCGGTCTTTGGTTTCCCGGGTGTTTCCGCACCCTCCTTAGCTCCCCGCCATGGAGTGGCTTCGGTCACCCAGGCTTTATTGTGGTCGGCAGGGAAGGTTCTGTGGGGGCGCTCGGTTATGGCCTTGGCCTTCAACGGGGCCTTGGGGCTGTTCGGCCAGGCAGCTTGGGGAACAACAACAACAACAACATGTTAAGGTAGATTATGAATTGGTCAACCACAGTGCTGTGAATAGTGGTATGGAAGACATTTTTTTTTACTCTAATATGAAAATGTGTTTTTATTACAAAAAAAAAACACGTTTCGGCTCATCTAAAGTGTTTTCTCTAACTGGGCCGATATTATCTTGTCTTTATGATATATATATTTGGTTATAATTTGGTCAAAGCTAGATTACAATGTGATCCAACTTGTCTTGATGCATGGATTGTAACATCCCGTTTCAATTACTTATATATTTATACGATTGTTTACACTAACCAGGACGCCAAGGTTGGCAACTTTGAGTGTTTTGCAACGGAGCATACTGTATATATTTATTTTCTATAACACATTGTATAAGGTAAATAATAGAATGCAAGTTAATAATTGAGAATCAGTAGAGGTAAAAAGAACAGTGTTATTAAAACACCAAAGATATTTTTTATGGACAGCTTTGAACACGACGATGAGATAAATTATATATTCGGTTAGGAGAGAGAAGGGGGAGAGAGAAAAGAGAGAAGGGGTGAGATAGGGGAAGGCAGCAGAGAGAAGGGGAGGAGGGGGGAATGGGAAGTTCGAAGGATAGAAACTTGATTGTCTGTATATTAAATTCCATAAATAACGCAACACCTGATGTGTGTTACTTATTTGTGATCCGGCATGGGCTAGTCTAATAATATATATAATATTTACACTTTCTCCTCCACAATGCAGAACTTCTGCTTATCAGAATTCATTTATCCCCAGGACTACTACTCTTTGGAATTCACTTCCCTCGAATTGCTTTCCACAAACTTACAATCTACAAATGTTTAAATCCAGTTGTTACAAACATTTTATGAATGGAAGATGCCTTTAGGCACATGGACCTTTTTGTTTTATCTGTGTTTTTCCTTCCTCCGTTCATTGTCTCTTAAAAAAAAAAAAAAAAAAAAAAAAAAAATAGCCTGTGAGTTATGTTAAAATAAAGTTATTCTGAGTGTTGTTCTAGAACACACACACACACACACACACACGTTTGACTCCTCCTCCTTCCAACCTCTATACTAACCCCGCCCCCTTTTATTAGAAACGATTTAAGGGCCATCTATTAAAAGATAAGTGAACTAACACATTGCCTCAGGCCATGACAACAAGTTCTGTCGTAGACTGTACAGTATGATTCATACACACAAACAAGGTAAACATGTATTTGAAGACGCATTGCCTCCCTAGTTTAAACGGTTCTGTAAATACTAATAAGATATATCCAGTCAGTCTTATTAATTATCTCTCTCTATTTGATCTAATAAAAACTATGTAATAGCCCAGTATCCCTATTATTGTTATTATTATTATTATTATTATTATTAGGGGTTCGTCCCCTACGGGGAACCCCTATTGTAATCATTAAACCTGGGTTTTCATCCAAATTCTTCTTATGTGCCGGTTTCGACGCAATAACTCCAGAACCGCTTTTTGGATCGGGATCAAACTTTCACAAGAGGTGCGTTTTTGTATTGGGCAACTTTTGACATGCTAAACATCCGGCATGGCGGCCAAACAAGTCCGTGACAGCCGATTTCCCGAAAAACTTGACGCCTAAATACCGTCTCTCCCACTCACAGGAAACGACTGGGCTTTGGCATACGCACTCCCCTACTAATGCTCCGCAAATTTTATAGAGAAGGTTTTGCTTTTGCACGTGGGTTTTTTCCAGCTATCTTGAAAAAACTCTAATTCCACTTAAAATTCCACATCTTGAAAACTACGCCGATGATCAAAGCCATGCTTGCGTAGTTGGGTGAGGCTCGCGATTCCGAACGTTTTGATACCAAAAAAATATAAATGGGTGGAATAGTTTGGCCGCAGCATTTAAAACTGTCTATTCTTAAATGACTTTAAAACCGCATTCGCTACCCACACAAAGTTTACCGTCTACAGTCTATAGGCATCCACGCATCCCCCAGTTTTGCTTAATAACATAATATCTTTATTATTCAGATCTATAATTTTGTTTTTATTTAACTCTCTCAAAACAGTTCGAGTCCCTACGAATTCTAGCAATTATTTAGCCAACCTACCTATACATACCTACCCTACCAAATAATAATGATAAATTCAAATTTATTTTTGGTGAATGACAGAGTATTGGCTAAGGTTTTTAACAATTCCTCCCTTTGCCAAATGCTTAGTTTAATAACAATGATATGGACCTTTAAAGTTTTGGCAATTGCCCGTGTGACTCGTATTTTAACCCTCCTAAAGTGTTACCACAAAATACCGCTAGATCCTTTCTCAAAAGTCGCTAGCATATTGCTACATAGCCAAACAATGTTAGGATAATGCTGCAATTTCTAAAGAGTTTTGGTTTGTTTGTTTTGCAAATTGTACAATGTAGTATGACTAGAATGTCTGAAATTTTCAAATTATCCCTAGTAAATGTCTCTAGATATAAAAGAAATGGCTGCTAGATTGAAGTAAATAGCTCTACATTTAGCGGTAATATGTAGCTTTACAACTGGCAACACTGCAACCACCACCTCCCTCCCACCCTCCCACCCTCCCAGTATGTCTCCACAAAATACCGCTAGATCCTTTCTCAAAAGTCGCTAGTATGTTGCTACATAGTCAAACAATGTTAGAATAATACTGCAATTTCTAAAGAGTTTTGGTTTGTTTGTTTTGCAAATTTTACAATGTAATAAGGTGAAGGTGAACGTCAATAAAAGTAAAGTAATGGTGTGTAATAGGGGAGAGCATAGGGTGAATCTAGATGTGAGGCTTGATGGGGAAATATTGGAACAAGTAGAGTGTTTTAAATATCTAGGAGGAATGATAAGCAGGAGTGGAGGTAAAACAGAGAGTGTGTGAAGGAAGGAAGGTTTTCGGAGCAATGGGAAGTATGTGGAAGACGAGAAATCTCGGAGTGAAAGTAAAAAGTGCACTGTATCAAGGAATTGTTGTGCCAACAGTGATGTATGGGGCTGAGACATGGGCTCTGAAGAAAAAGGAGAAAAGAGGGCTGGATGTGATGGAGATGAGCTGCTTGAGGAGTATGTGTGGAGTTACTCGTAGAGACAGATTGAGGAATGAAGAGATACGTAGGAGAGTGGGGCAGCAGGAACATTTGTCAGCCAGAGTGGACAGAAGGGTGCTGAGCTGGTATGGTCATGTTGAACGAATGGGAGATGAAAGGCTTACAAAGAGAATATGTGAGTCAGGTACAAGGGGAGATAGAAGGGCAGGAAGACCCCCATTGAGATGGAGAGACTGTGTAAGAAAGACTTTGGATGATAGAGGAATGACTATAGATCAGGCAGGGGAAGTGGTGGTGGACAGGAGTGAATGGAGAATGCTTGTGAATAGTTGAGTGATCACATGGTCATTTGGAGTAAGGGGTCGGGCGCAAGTTCGACTAGATAATAGTCCATCAGGCGCCTGGCCCGGGGGGACGATTAATATGAAGGGTGTGCTTGGAAGTGTGGTGGGAGGGCTTGTGGCTTTGGCTCCGCTGCATGTCTGCCTGCCGAGATCAGAACCTCTCCGGGTGGTCAGGGGCCGGGGGAGTGCTGGAGCGACCTTGGTAACCCTGGTCTCTGGGTCTTCTCCTGGGTGACCTGGATGTGTGTGAGTTTGTGTTTTTTATCTGTGTTTATTTTTTGTTTTATGTTGTTTTTGTGTTTTCCCTGTTCTTGCTCTGTCTTGAGTCGGCTACCCCCAAAATGGGGATTGGGCCTGAGCATATAGATAGATAGACAATGTAATATGACTAGAATGTCTGAAATTTTTAAATTATCCCTAGTAAATCTCTCTAGATATGAAAAAATGGCTTCTAAATTGAAGTAAATAGCTCTACATCTAGCGGTAATATGTAGCGATACAACTGGCAACACTGCCTAACCCTTCCTTCCTACCTCCCTCCTCCCTCATATCTAGCAAATGTATCCACAACCACTCTAGTGAACTTTCGGTATTTAGTTTATTCAGCTTAATACTATTTATCCACATAAAATAGAAACCTATCACGATTGTTGTCTAATACAACCATAGACAATGCTATTACATATTATTTGAACATGATGTCGAATTTAGCAGTTGCTGTTTACCTTGAACAGTAATGACAGAACCGAAAGCTTCTCTTGCCGTGTAGTACTCAAAGAAAGCAGGGTCCATACCGAACTGTTACCAAGTCAGAGATTCAGAGGTAACTTTCACAATGCATTATAACCCTAGACAGACACCAATATACCACTAAATCAGACAAATATCACTACAAAAAAGATAGGAAAATATTATATTAACACCTTACGAGCGGCCTATGCGGTTTATTTATGTGTACCGCACAGCGGGGTGTTTTTAGCCAAAATAGGGCTGTTTACGTGATCATTTTCATGCCTAAATAAGACCCAGAACGTAAAACAAGTACCTATCCCTGAAAGGGCATAAACAGAGCTTTCGAATGACACCATAACGATCCTTGTATGATGGATAGTTTTCTTGCAATAACCGTGCAACGCGAGTGCAAAAAGCAGGTAATTCGGTACTTTCAGTACATAATTGAGTATGTAGCGAGTGAGAGAGGGAGGAGGGAGCTGAGATTTGTGTCAGTAGGTTCGCCGCGGTGGTCTGGAGCAGTCATACGCTCGCTAGTCTCCTGCCACCACTTGTCTCTCTCTCTCAGCCACATTACGTGCTGAAATTGCCACTCGACCTATGTCGAGCGCCGCCACATAGTCCAGCTTTATTTAACTCGACTTATGTTGCTCGCCGCTAAATAAGGGTTAATGTCCTAGGTATTTGAAATTATGCAAATGAGTAAAATCCATTATGATATAATGATAATGGGATTGATTAGTATTTGGCAACAGTGTTGCAATATAATTTTCCGAACGTATGCGAACTTCGGAGTATTTATCCCATTAATATACACATCTATCACTATTTAAATTTAATACAACCATACACAGTGCTATTACATATTATTTGAACATAATATAGGATGCTCTTTCCTTTAAACCATTTTCTATATCTATTCACGAAAAATATAGGCCTAGCCTAGGCCTAGCCTAGGCAGCGCTACCGGTAGGTACGAATTTATCAGTTCGAATTTTGATTGAGAGTGGGATTAGGCCTAGACCTAGCCTAGGGCTTAACATGGGATACTGTTTGGGGGTTGGGAATAGGCTCAGGCTGCTTTAGGCCTAATTAGGTAAAAATAGTCAAATCGAGACAATTGCACAGCCAACATAGCCTAGGCCTATTAAGCAAATATTCGCTGTAAGTAGGCAAGAAATCATGACCTAGGCTATAACCTTTGTAACTAAAAAACAACTAGGCCTAGTGATCAAGCTAATATGTCTACCATTTGGGAAGAGTCAGTCAAGGAATAGCCTAGATGTGGATATTTGCAGCCAATTTGCTCTAGCCCTATTTGAGATACAGAGGTTAGAGGTCATTGTTGAGGCCCCCCCGCCCTCCCTCATGACATATTGTCATCATCTTATATATTGCCAGCAGGGGGCAAATAACCGAAAAAAATCGCCATCAAAATAGACGCGAACTTAACCACGGCGATCGACACATGTAAACATGGCGGTGGCGGGGGAGGTGTCGGACGTTTGCAATAAAGTTCCTGTCTATTTTGAATGCCATTGGATACAATAATATGTTGAGGGGGGCTTTGCCCCCCCCTCACCCCCCCCCCCCATGACATATTTTCACCATCATATATATTGCCAGCAGGGGGCAAATAACCGAAAAAATTGCTGTCAAAATAGACACCTATATGAATTGGTTAGCCTTTAGGCTAGGCCTATCGGCAAGAGTTGCGTTGTATAGGTTATCCTAGTGTTTACTAATTTATAGGCTACCCCTTTGAAAGGACATTAGCCGGGTAGGATGTAGTTACCGGGTGTATCGCCAGCCTTGTTTACACTACGCGTACGCGTAGTGGCGTCGGACGCTTGCCATCCTTTTCCTGTCTATTTAGACTGCCTTTGGATACAATAATATGTTGAGGTTGGGCTTTTCCCCCCTTCACCTCCCCATGACATATTGTCATCATAATATATATTTCCAGCAGGGGGCAAATTACCAAAATAAATCTCCGTCAAAATAGACGCGAACTTAACAACGGCGATCGACAAATGTAAACATGACGGAGGCGGCGGACGTCTGCAATCATGTTCCCGTCTATTTTGAATGCCAATGGATACAATAATATGTTGAGGGGGGCTTTGCCCCCCCCTCACCCCCCCCCCCATGACATATTTTCACCATCATATATATTGCCAGCAGGGGTCAAATAACCAAAAAAATTGCTGTCAAAATAGACACCTATATGAATTGGTTAGCCTTTAGGCTAGGCCTATCGGCAAGAGTTGCGTTGTATAGGCTATCCTAGTGTTTACTAATTTATAGGCTACCCCTTTGAAAGGACATTAGCCGGGTAGGATGTAGTTACCGGGTGTATCGCCAGCCTTGTTTACACTACGCGTACGCGTAGTGGCGTCGGACGCTTGCCATCCTTTTCCTGTCTATTTAGACTGCCTTTGGATACAATAATATGTTGAGGTTGGGCTTTTCCCCCCTTCACCTCCCCATGACATATTGTCATCATAATATATATTTCCAGCAGGGGGCAAATTACCAAAATAAATCTCCGTCAAAATAGACGCGAACTTAACAACGGCGATCGACAAATGTAAACATGACGGAGGCGGCGGACGTCTGCAATCATGTTCCCGTCTATTTTGAATGCCAATGGATACAATAATATGTTGAGGGGTGGCTTTGCCACCCCCCATGTAATGTCATCATCATATTGCCAGCAGGGCGCAAAATAGACAAATACACCAAAAATCGGGGTGTGGGGGCGACGGCAGCCCCCACCCATAATAGCCTACTATGATAGGTTAGGTTAGGCTAGGCTAATGTCCTTTCAAAGGGGTATAGGCCTAGTAAACACTAGGATAGCCTATACCCGGTCAAAGGTATGTCCTGCTGTAGTCTCCTTGAATGCTACCTTAAATTGTAATATTAGACTAGGCCTAGCCTATAGATAAAATAGCTTAGCCTACTCATTTATTGTAGCCTATAATATAGGCCTAGCCGGGCAGAATGTAGAGTTCGGGCGTACCGCCACCAATATTTACACTACGCTGAGCGGCGACGAAAGCTTGCCATCATGTTCCCGTCCATTTTGAATGCCGTTGGATACAATAATATGTTGAGGGGGGCAAACACCCCCATGACATATTTTCATCATCATATAATTTGCCAGCAGGGGGCAAATAGGCCTAACCAAACTGCGGCGATCGACCATGTAAACATGACGGCGGCGGCGGCGGTGGACGCTTGCGATCATTGTTCCTGTTTATTTTGACTGCCATTGGATACAATAATATGTTGAGGGAAGGGCTTTGCGGCAATTGTTTTGGTTGTTTGCCCCCTACTGGCAATATATATGATGATGATAACATGTCATGGGGGGGGTGAGGGGGGGCTTTCAACATATTATTGTATCGAATGGCATTCAAAATAGACAGGAACATTATCCCAAGCGTCCACGCCGACACCGCCGCGGCTGCTGAAGAACAAGGAAGTTAGCAATAGGTTTCATTGTGAACTGGAGGAAATTAATAGAAATAAGGAAGCTAGGCCTAGCGATGTAAATAGTCAATGGAATTTCCTTAATAATGACAATTATATGTATAGGTATAAAGTAAAAACAATATATTTTACATAATTTATTGCATATCTTACATATTTAAACAAATATATATTAAAAATAGTTTAACCACACCACTGAGTTCCCCAAAATACTCTAGTAGGGCTGGCCTGAAGAATTAGATCAAGATGGACAACCAATCAACACATGATGGGAAGGGCAGGTTAACAACGGCGATCGACAAATGTAAACATGACGACCGTACACTCGGAAACTACATCGATCCCCATTAGCTTAACCTAACAACCTTACCTAACCTATCCTAGTATTATGGGTGGAGGCTGCCGCCCCCTAGACCCAGTACGTTGGATACAAAACTAACCCTCACGTAACACCTAGTATATGTCCCTAGTACCCAGTACGTGGGATACCAAGCTAACCCTCACGTAACACCTAGTATATGTCCCTAGTACCTAGTATTTGGGATACAATACTAACCCTTACATAACACCTAGTATATGTCCCTAGTACCCAGTACGTGGGATACAAAACTAACCTTCACCTAGCATATGTCCCTCACTCAGTACACCTTTCACCCTCACTACCGTTCGTGAGTCTTCATACATCTTCATTATCACACGCACCAGTCACTCCTCTACGCCAAATTTTCTCCTAGCCTACTGCACAACTTCTTACTTTCAGTAGAGACGTGATTTTCCGGGCCCATCGCAAGACCACCGTCTCAACCGAGCCGTCGCAAGATCATCACAGGACAGGAAAAACAACACAGGCTTGCTTCAAGCCAGCGCACATCTTACAAATATATAGGCTAGGCTATACAACTTCCATTTCATCGGAATAACATTCACCGCCAATTTAATTATCATAAGGATTATATAAATGCAATTCTGATATGTAAAAACAATCGGTAAATAGCATACCCTAGGCCTAGTCAAAGCTGTGGTTTGTTGTTGTTTCATGGACAAAATTTAACCAAGCGTACTGTCCCACATTAATTTATTATCAACAATTGGATATACGTTACTGTGGGCTCTTTTTACTCTACTTCCTAATAATAGGCAAGTAAATTATAACATAATGTTTGGATAAACAAATATACCGAAATAAATTAGAATGGAGAAACAGTAAGTTGAGTGAGATGTTTCAGCTTGCCGTCAACCAAGCTCCGGAGCTCTCTTGCCGTCGCAAGAGTATATTGGTGTCTCGCTTGCTAAAGGTGGGCTTGCGACGGGACCAGAAAAACAGTTTTTCGGGTAGATCTTGCGACGGTGGTCTTGAGACGGGACCGGAAAAATACCTCTTAGATATCTGTCCTGCAGCTGCCTGACTATGAAGTTATCATACCTTCAAAGACTCTCTCACACTCACAGACCTTCATGACTTGGCCAAGCATTTTCAGGCCTATTATAGCAGTTGCAAGGGGAGCCTAACTCTGAAATCACTAGATAGTGCCTCCAGAACCATAAAAAAGAGGAGAGGGCTTAATTAACACACTTCCCTGTTGGACTCCGACGCGAACTGAAAACTCATCACTCAGTACCCTCACGTAACACCTAGTATATGTCCCTAGTACCCAGTACTTTGGATACAAAACTAACCTCCACCTAACACCTAGTATATGACCCTAGTAACCAGTACATGGGATATAAAGCTAACCCTTACCAAATATCTAGTACTGTACTGTATATGTCCCTCCCTCAGCTATACACCTTTCACCCTCACTACCGTTCGTGAGTCCTCGTACATCTTCATTATCACATGCACCAGCCACTCCTCAATGCCAAGTTTTCTCCTAGCCTACTGCACAACTTCTCTGGCCACCTTATCAAAGGCCTTCTCCCGGTCTGCAAACACAACATCAGATCCCTATCTTTTAGGTACATACAGTACATACAGTATCTTTCCCTTATCATACCTTCTAAGACTCTCTCACAGACCTTCATGACTTAGTCAAGCATTTTCAGGACCCTTATAGCAGTTCCCAGGGGAGCCCAACTCTGAAATCACCAGATAGTGCCTCCAGAACCATAAAAAAAAAAGAGGAAAGGGCTTCATTAACACCTTCAGACTAATATGACGCAGAGGTTGCCAGATTAGCAATAAGAAATAGAGTTCTCTCACTCTTATAATTACCTCTCCAAAATTAGTGTTCTGCCCACAGCTAACTCAAAGACAACTGCAGAGGTTGAAGTAACTAAACTAAAGGTTTCTAAATACCCCTGATGGTAACAAAGGCTTTAAAGTATCCCTAATCTGCTCAAAATCGCGTCATATGTCGGAGAGGGTTAACACAGAGCCCTGGTGGACTCCGACGCGAACTGAAAACTCATCACTGAGTACCGGTACATCTTTCACCCTCACTGCCGTTTGTGAGTCCTCATACATCTTCATTATCACACAAATACCTTTATGACTTGGATTGTGCCGTTGGATAGGACTCATTGGACTCATTGGATAGGGAAAATTATAGGGGCCTGAAAATACTTGATCAAGTCATGAAGGTCTGTGAGAAAGTCTTTGAAGGTATGATATTGACGATATGCAATATCATACCTTCAAAGACTTTCTCACAGACCTTCATGACTTGATCAAGTATTTTCAGGCCCCTATAATTTTCCCTATCCAATGAGTCCCCTTTGCTCGTATAGAGTATATAATGTACTTTTGTGCCATTCATCAGAGATTACTTCCTCTCTGATGATGAAGTTAATTAGCTCATTGAACACACCTACTCCTTTCTCACCTGAGGCCTTAATCATCTCAGCTAGAATGCCAGAGCATCCTGTAGCTTTTCTGTCCTTCATTAAATTATTGCACTGCTTACAAAAGCTGGCACAATCACAGGGAGGGGGGAATATTGGCTTTTCGTTGCTAAGCTGCTCTATTCCATTCAAATTCCATGTTGAATAATCTTTCGTAGTGTACGGTATTTTCCAAGAATCTATAATTTCTTTGTCAGCAGAAACAATTGTTCAAGTATATATTTTCCCTGTGAAACCAATTTAACTTCATAATGACAATTATATAATTTATATAAAGAAAAAACAATATATTTTACATAATTTATTGTATATCTTACATATTTAACGCCTTAAGAGCGGGTGGGTCGGTAACTTCTACCCGCCAAGCGGGTGGTTTTACACTAAATGGGGTTGTTTCCATGCTCTTTTTCATGCATTAACAAGACCCAGAGCGTAATACAAGTATCTATCCCTGAAAGGGCGTAAACAGAGCTTTCGAATGACATCCGAACCATCCTTCTACGACCACTGGTTCTCTTGCAACGATGTGCAACACGAGTACAAAAACCCTAAAATATGGTAATTTCCTTACATAATTCCCTGTGTAGCGAGTGAGAGAGGGTGGAGGAGGGTGTAATAAATTTCAGTCGACCCACGACGGTGGTGGCGAGCGGTCAGGAAGCAATCTCTGCTCCTAGCACCGCTCTAGCACCGCTCATCTTTCTCTCAGAGCACATTACGTGCTCAAAATTGCACTCTACATATGTCGAGGCCCGCATATGGGCACGTTTTCTTTAACTCGACATATGTTGAGCGCCGATGGTTATGGGTTAAAAAGATATTTATTAAAATAGTTTAACCAGACCACTGAGTTCCCCAAAAAAACTCTTATAGGGCTGGCCTGAACGATTAGATCAAGATGGACAACCAATCAAGATATGATAGGTAGGGAAGGGCAAGAGGTGAACAAATCTAGGAAGGTAAGATATGCAGACATTTCTCACCATTTCACCAATTCAGCCGCACCAGAGTTCCTCTTATAGGGTAGGGCCGAAGGGTGAGTCAAGAACTGCTATACTGCAGCACCAATTAAGAAGTGATCAAGGGCGAAGAATGAGAAATCAGGTCTAAGGAAGAAATAAATCACACAGAGATACACACATAATACACCACTGAGGGGAATCGAGTCAGCTTGACCGCACCAGCGACCATAGACACAACTAAAGTCAGGAGCCAATAAACTAGCCAGGCCAGGGTGGCATATGATATAGGCCGTCTGGAAGATAACCGAATTAGACAGAATAAGAATAGAAGGGGAAAAACATACAAAAAGGGGCATTCAAATTTCAATGGAAATTCACTATGATAACTGTAATATGTGGGAAAAACTTTCAGCTTCATATTTCCTCATCTCTTAGCATAAACATGATCAATTAGGGTGCCATTTTCAGTTGTTGGTTGTGTTACATGTTGAGAGTATCCATGCTTTTCCATTAAATTTGCAATAGAAGAGTTAGTTTGGATGTGTTCACAATGCAACTAATTGAGTATTTGTCTAGTTCATTTAGCAAATTACTTAAATTTACTCTAAAATAATTAAGTCCATATGAAATAGGTCTGTATATAGGGACAGGTTTGTCCTATAGAAAAGTATAGCCAACACTGTTCTCTACACACTAAAAGCTGAACCAGTGGCAGGTATTACCCGTGTTTGCATACCTTCCCTCAATTTCAGTCAGGCTATATTTGGATGATAATTTGAACTCAATTTGACCTATCTCAGAATAGTAGTATGGGATTTTTTGTTTTCCTTATTGTGAAGGCAATCATTATTCTATAAAAACACTTACCCTAATAATACATGTACCAGGTTGTTCTCTATATTTTAAGATTATACTCTTTATATAAAAGGCTTGCATGGCTGCATGATAAATGTTTTTCTTTGATTCACTCTTCTTGACTTTTTCTATATTGCAGGCCATGCTTTTGTTCCTCCTAATTCCTTTTCTATTATTTCCACTCAAGTGAGGTACTGTAGAGGTGACTCTCTTGGTCCCATCTGTAGAGGTATTGTAAATGGTGGCCAGACACACCCGTGGCAGTCTTTCACACCCAACCCCTCTTGTCCTATCTAATGTTATGTTGAACTCTATTGTTCTTGATCCCACTATAGGACTTGGTAGCCTATTCCACACATCTACAACTCTGTTACTAAACGAATAGAGGCAGATCCCTTACACATCCAGTTTCTCTCTGTCGCTCGTTTGCTTGCACATCGGTACAAATGAAGCAGATCCCTTACACATGCAACTAAGATGAACATGGGAATCTGCAGACAAATGGCCCACAAAAGGCAGATCCCTTTCACATCCAACCCATTTTGTCCATATGTCTATCTGATTTTATCTTGAAATTCTTTATTGTTCTTGATCCCACTATAGCACTAGGTAGCCTATTTCACATATCTACGACTCTGTTACGAGAGAGGCAGATCTATCCATTACACAGCCAATCTCTCTCTCTCTCTATCTTATTTGCACACTGGTACAAATGAGGCAGATCCCTTACACATGCTACCAAGATGAAAATGGGAGTCTGCAGAGAGCCGATTAGCCCACACACGGCAGATCCCTTTCACACCCAACCCATCTCGTCCTATTAAATTTTATGTTGAAGCTCTATTGTTATTGATCCCACTATAGCACTTGGTAGCCTATTCCACATACTTTCTTACAGTTTCTTACAGTAGATCCTCTGGAAAAAGGCAAACTAGGCCTGTGTATCCAGCTCAGTACTTGCACTGCTGTGGTCGTTCACGGTGTTGGCGGCGGCGGTAGCAGACGCAACATTTTTACTATTCTGTATTTTTGTTTTATAATCAAACTTCAAATCTTGTCTTCCCCATGCTTTATCAAGATTACTTTCAAACTTCCTTATTGATTCGGAATCGACTACATACTGGGGCAGCGCGTTCCACTCATTTACCACTCTTATCACAAAATGAGTTCTTTGCCTTCTCAAGCCTATTTCTTTCTTTGTATTTTCTTAGAGTGTCCTCTCGTTCTTGTTCCCTCCCGCATCAAGAAGATACCTTCACACACATCCACATCGTACTTTCCTGACACTATCTTAAAAGTCTCTATCATATCCCCTCTCTTTCTCCTATATGCCAGTGTCGGAAGCCCCAGTGTCCTCAACCTCTGCTCATAGCCTGCGTTCTTCAACGTTGGTACCAGCTTGCTAGCTCTCCTCTGCATTTTCTCCACTGCTTCTATATCCTTTACCATATATGGAGCCCACACCTGATTCGCATATTCCAGGTGCGGCCTAACCAGCGCTGTATAGAGATTCCTGAAGATTTCTTCGTCAAGTGACACAAATGTCCTCCTTATCAGCCCTACAATTCTATTGGCTTTGTTTATCTTTTCCGCTAAATGTTCTGAGAAATTAACTTATTGTCTATCACTAGTCCTATATCCTTTTCTGCATTCACTTCCTCCATCGCTTCATACATACTGTATCCTACCTTGTCTATCTTGCTTGTCCCAATCCGCATGTACTTGCATTTTTTTGGATGAAAAGGCATTAACCAATGCTCAGACCATCCCTTCATGCCCTCCACATCTCCTTGAAGCAAACCCACATCTTCCTTACTCCTCACTCTTCTATACAGCTTAGTGTCATCCGCATACAGGTATACCTCACTTCCATTAGTTATAACTTCAGATAAGTCGTTGATAAATATAACGAACAGCAGTAGTCCCAACACAGATCCCTGAGGTACCCCACTTGTAATTTCCCTCCACCCCGAGCCTATTCCATTCACCAGTATCCTCTGTCTCCGATCTTTCAGGAAGGCTTCTATCCATTTCACACATTTCTCCCCTATATTATAGCTTCTAACTTTCTCTATTAACATTTTATGTGGGACCTTATCGAAGGCCTTCATAAAATTGCAATATACCACGTCTATTACATGACCATCTTCTAGAATTTGCATCCAATCATCTACCACCTTAATTAGCTGTAGTACCGTCGACCTCCCCGGCAAGAATCCGAACTGTCTCCCACTGAAAAGTTGGTTTGACTTCATATGCTCCATTTTATTCCTTCTCTAATTACCGTTTCCATTAGTCACACACAACACTTGTCAAACTGACTGGTCTATAATTCCCTGGGTCATTTCTCTTTCCCTTCTTAAATATAGCTGTTATGTTCACATCTCTCCAGTCCATCGGGATTTGTCCTGTATTAAACGATACCTCAAATAACATTTTCAATGGCTCTACTAACATCTCACCTCCAACCTTTATGATTCTTGGGTGTATCCCATCCGGTCCCGGTGACTTACTTCTGTTCATTTTTTCTATAGCCCTTCTTATTCTAGCATGGGAAAACTCTATTAGTTTTAGTGCCGGTGCCATGCAGTATCTATAACTCTTTTACCAAGCGAATAGAGGCAGATCCTTCTTTACACAGCCAATCTCTTTCTCTCTCGTTCTTGTTTGTTTTGCACACCGGTACAAATGAGGCAGATCCCTCACACATGCAACCAAGATGAAAAGGGGAGTCTGCAGAGAGCCAAGTGGCCCACATAAGGCAGATCCCTTTCACACCCAACCCATCTCATAAACGTTACCTGTTATTTACACTACTTACTATACACCCATGTTATTATATACCTGCAACCAAAACACAATTGTAAGAAATAGGAACATAGGAAAATGGGAGTCTGTAGAGAGCCAATTGGCCCACACAAGACAGATCCTTTTCACACCCAACCCATCTCATAACAACTCTCTCTCATTTATCTCTGTCTTCCTTACATTTATGACATCCTAGTCTCTCTCTCTCTCTCTCTCACAAATGAGAACATAAAAAAAACGGATTCTGCAGAGAGCCGATTGGCCCACACATGTCAGATCCCTTTCACACCCAACCCATCCCGCACTCTCTCTCTCTCTCTCTCATATTTATCGCTATCTTCCTTACGTTTATGACATCCTATTCTCTCTTGCCATACTCTCTCACCCTCACAAATGAGAACATAAACAAAATAAGAAAACGGGAGTCTGCAGAGAGCCGATTGACCTACACATGGCAGATCCCTTTCACACCCAACCCATCTCGTTCTATCTAATTTCAAGTTGAAGCTCTATTGTTCTTGATCCCATTATAGCACTCGGTAGCCTATTCCACATATCTACAACTCTGTTACTAAACGAATAGAGGCAGATCCCTTATACAGGCAATCTCTCCCTCTCTCGTTCTTATTTGTTTGCACAATCTGTTCCTTTTGTAGTTTCTCCATGCCCGATAAGTTAAATGATCTTTTGAGATCTGTGACACAACTTTTGTATCCAACACAATACCCTGCTTGCAAAACCCCTCGAACCCCGGACAACGTTGCTTGCAACTTTAATTATTACTATTATTATTATGGTTATTGTTATTATTATTATTATTATTATTATTATTATTATTATTATTATTATGTTTTAGTTTGCTCCCTAGACCTCTATCAAGTTTTAAACATCCCACCCAACACCTCACTTCGAGACACAATCTTGTTGCTTAATTTCCTCTGTACTAATGTATACTCTCTCTCTCTCACTCTCAAAATTGTTCAGCTATCTTTACGTCCTCGTCAAACTTTGCTCATCTCCCCCACCTCGTCCGCTTCTCTTTTACTTCGCTTTGTGAGCCACCTTTTTTGTCTTTCTTTCTTGCTCTCCTTTCCTTGACAGTTTTTTTCATTTGTCTTATCTTCTTCTTCCCTTTCTCATGTCTCTCCTGGTCCTCCACTCTCCCTCTCCCTCTGTCTCTCTCAAAGTCACCGCTCCTTTACCTCAGGCTACTCCACTTTTTGTCCCTGCCTTTTTTCTAAGAAAATCACCTATGATTCTTAACCCCTTGAGGATTATGAAGCGTTTTAGCAGAGTATTTTGGCCATCATCACACTGTTTTATGCAGTTTAGGAAGGACCTCTAGGAATCTAAGGGGTCAACTCTAACTCAATTAAGCCTCTGCTTCTCACACATGCTTCCTAAACTGGATAAAATCATCGTCTAATGATACCTAGAATAAACTGTCAATATGCGTCATAATCTTCAAGGGGTTAACTTCATCCTTATATGTTCATTTGCATATTTTTTCCTCCGTTCCCCATCTCTCACGTTATTCTTTCTGCCTTTCCTTTTATCTTGTTTTCCCCTCCCCCTCTCGATATTCTATTATTCATTGATGCATTTTATTCGCTTACCTCCTTCTAACGCCTACCATGGTATTCTTTCCCTTCCTATTCTTCCTTCCCTCTTCTCTCTCTCTCTCTATCTTTAATTTCCCATGGCTTTTATTCCACTTCTCGGTTATTCTTTGTTTAAAAACATTGATGTGTCTCTTCTTTCCTTGGCTTGCCTAATTTGCTCTTCATTATTCATTTTACTTTTTTCGATCTCTCGCTGTACCGATATTTTATCTATTTTGCTCTTTCCCTTGCACGAATTTATGCCATGAAGAGCTTTATTACCCCTGCCTTTTCACATGTTATCTCCCTTTCTTGGTTGAAACTCCTCTATAGCACCATTTATTCTGGCACTACGTTTTTTACTTTACATTGTGTTGATACTCCCTTCTCTTTCTCTCTCTTTCACATACATATACTGTATATATATATATATATATATATATATATATGGTCCCCTTCTTGCTTTCTTGTTTACCTTCTGGCTTTCTCCTACTCTCTTTTTTCGGTTCTCTATTACACCCGACCCCCTCTCTCTCTTGCCCCCGCTTTCACTGTCTCCCAATCTCACTCTCCCCTATTCCACTCTCCTTCCTTGCTTCTAGCCTCAAAGGGAGATGAGAGCCCCGGTGGTGTAAATAGGCGATTTTTATCTTCTTTGTCAACCATTCCGGGGGTCTGTTTGGGAGCCTGACCAAGTGAGAATACCAACCATCCCCCACCCCCATCTACCCTCTCCTCATCTCCCCTACCCATCATCAGTTTTTACAACAGAAGACCTCAGTGATATCCCTACACCATCGCCGATTCAGATTGATAATTCAGATGTTCTAAGCAATATCAACGTTACAGAGAGAGAAGTATTGAATTGTTTAGATAAACTCAAGGTACATAAAACGCCTGGACCTGATACAATCTCGCCTAGAGTTCTAAAGGAAGCTAAGGATGAGCTCTCTAAACCACTGACATTACTATTCAATAAATCCTTGCAGTCTGGAACTATGCCTGATCAGTGCAAGCTAGCCAATGTAACACCGATATTAAAAAAAGGCAGCAAATCCCTACCCAGTAACTATCGTCCAATTAGCTTAACGACAGTTGTATGTAAAATGCTAGAAACGGTCATACGAGACAGACTCGTAAATCACTTAGAGGAAAATAACATACTTAAAGATACTCAACACGGCTTTCGTAAAAAACATTCCTGTTTAACAAACCTCTTAGACTTCTTCCACGATATCCTCAACCTCTACGATGAGAGTAAAGCTGTAGATATTATATACCTTGATTTTCAAAAAGGCCTTTGACAAAGTTCCCCACAAACGTTTACTGCTAAAACTAAAAGCGCATGGAATACAAGACGGTGTGTTGAAATGGATAGAAAATTGGCTCAGCGACAGAAAGCAAAGAGTAGTCATAAACGGTAAGGCATCTAAATGGACCAATGTAAGTAGCGGGGTACCCCAGGGATCGGTACTAGGTCCAATTCTCTTTCTAATTTACATCAACGACATAGATGAGGGTCTCACCTGTACAATCTCAAAATTTGCCGACGATACAAAAATTGCAAATAGCGTACTCTCAAAAGAACAAGTTGACAATATGCAACACAATCTAGATAAATTGTCATGTTGGACCCAAATTTGGCAAATGAGTTTCAATGCGGATAAATGTAAAGTACTACATATCGGATACCTAAATGAGAAAGCAAACTATTCGATGAATGGCACTCAGCTTAAGAATGTAAACAGAGAAACCGATCTGGGAGTAACAATATCGAGTAACCTAAAACCGAGTCAACAATGTTCAGAAGTTGTTAAGAAGGCAAACAAAATAATTGGCTTTATAGGCAGGTCATTTGAGCATAAATCCAAAGAAGTTATCCTAACCCTTTACAATTCCTTAGTCCGCCCTCTTCTGGAATACTGCGTTCAATCCTGGTGCCCTTATTACCAAAAAGATATAAACAAGCTAGAACGAGTTCAACGTAGAGTTACCAAAATGATACCTAGCTTAAAGAACAAACCATACGAAGAGCGTCTTAGAGAAATAAATCTATTTCCTTTAACCCAGCGCAAATTAAGAGGTGACTTAATTCAAGTGTTCAAAATCATCAAAGGCATCGACAATATGGACTGTAGTAAGTACATCACTATCGACCAATCTAATTACATGCGGGGAAACGGTTGCAAAATTATTGGTAAATCTTTTAACTCACACGAATCTAAGAATTTCTTCTTCAATCGAGTTGTCAACTTGTGGAATGGGCTTCCCCGAAACGTTATAGACTGCATCACCGTTGATTCATTTAAACTCCGCCTAGACAAATATCTCGCATCAAACCCGCGACTGACTGCGTTTGTAAATGAATAACTTTATTTTATCCCCCCCTCAGTTACTAACCCATCTGTCTCCTACTAACTTCCTAATCCTGCCACGGACATTAGTTCCAGGGCAGTAATTCCCTTTCCAATGTTCCCTTACCCACTCTAAACCACTGTTTGGATACTTGATCCTCAGTGTTTTGGAGGACAAGCAACCTAGAAGGGTCACTAGATCTGTTGTTGCTTTATTTCCTTTGTACTCCTTTATACCCCGATCTCCCCTTCCGTCATTTCCTCTCCCCCCAACTCTCCTCACCGTCGCCCCAAATCTAGACTTTGTTTTCTGGAATCAGACGAGGTGGTGTGATGAGGGGAAGGGTGAGGAAGAGGCTGAGGGGTGGAGGGAGCGAGTTGTGGGGCGGGAGGTGGTTAGAAGTCAGGTATTAGGGGATGATTGGAGTGGTAAGAAAAAGGATGAGAAGAGAGAGAGAGAGAGAGAGAGTAAAATATTCTATGACAACAAGACTTCAATGACTTCAAGATAAACTAATTCACAACTAAAATGTAAATACAGATATACTGTAAACATAATCACACACAGACACACACACACACAACAGACATGCAACGTAATACCTCCCGATTCATTGACGTCAAGGAGTATCTGCCAGAAGAATATGAAAACAAAAACAAATAATACTAGAGTGGAGATGTTATAAGACTGGTGCTGTTTCTGGCTCTCACTCACAGAATCAGAGTCCGGTCAGTTATCACTCAAACCTGGAATACACGCTGTGAATATGTGTGGGGGTTTTGGGGACGTTATTTTATTGTTATTATTATTTTATTTATTTTTGTTTTGTTTTATTCTTACTGGTCAATTTATACATTTTCCGTAGAAAAATGGCCCGGCCAAAGGCCGGTTTCTCCTAAATTACAGGCTCCACACAAACAGCCTCACAAGTTACATCTCTCACATACAACCACCCACCATGTAAGAGATATAGCCCCTGACGGGTAGATGGGACTCATCATCCTTGGTCGGCAACTCATCTAGGGGAGACAACCTTATAAAAATCCGGATGGATGGGACTCGTCAGCCTTGGTCTAGAGGAATAAACCTTATACAAATTACCGAAGGGCGGCACGCTCATCGGTGCCACTTGCTCGTAGCGAACTCTACAATAGATACAATAGATACCTACAACTACAACCATCCACAACCAACCACACGCCCGCAGAAACACCAACACCGCCACACAAGAACACCCCCTTACAAGCAACCACTCTCTCTCCTTGAGGGGGGATGGACATATTTATGTGCTTATTTATTTATCTTTTAAAATTTTGTTTTGTTTTTAATTTCCACCATAGACCTCCAGCAAGCTTTAAATAAAAAAAACACCCAAAGATAAATGTGTATATTTTATTTATAGAAATATGTCCCGGCCGGAGGCCAGTTACTACTTTATTACAGGCTCGCTATCGCTCGCCAGGAAAAAATATCGACACCTAAGATGTTCGAAAGGTCTTAATATTGACAACAAAATGGAGTATAAGATCTTAACACTTACGCTGTTGGAATATCTTAGCCTATTTCTACCACACTATGGCTCATTCAGGCACTCCTGATTGATTAAGCAAGTATCTGAATGAAATTAAATGTATTCAGCCAAAAACTAGAACATTTTTGCTTCAAAATTACACCAAAATGAGCTTCATAGCTCTCGGGCTTCACCCGCAGCGCTACCATAGACATTCGCTAATATGAGCAATTATCGCTATTTTCGCAACACATTTGCCTTTGGCAGCGCTGTATATCTAGCGGGAGTATGGCTCATACTCCGTGCACCAGTCGGCTGGCTGGAGGAAGGACGGGTGTCCTGTCGCGCTCCCGCTCCCTTGTACTCAATTCTACAGGCTTTAAGAGGCTTTAAAAGCCTGTAAATGGCTGTAAATTGCCATGGCGTTCTGGAACGTCTCCCGCAGTCAATGGGTTAATATTACCAAACTAATGGGTCGAACTTCATAAAATATGAAAACTAATGGTGCTAAATATGAGGAAGGGCGGCCTGAAAAACCAAACACTACCTCTTAAAAACAAAATTAATACAACTACAACCGTTCACAAATAACAACATACGTTCACAAGCAACTCCAACGCCTCACACACACACACACACACACTCATAGGTACTAAAGCATACATACAGTATTACCTACCAGTCACTCACATATACTCACATATACTCACACACAATAGGATCATACAGCCATTTCTAACAATTAATCAGATACAAAAATATCCACTTCAACAATTTATCAAAAACCTAACCATCGCCTCGTGAGTTGTATGAGAACAAATAGTATATCTCTCGTTTATTCACTATAAGTAGGTCGTATACCAAACAAGATTCGAGCATTCGAGCTGAAATGTCTACGACTTGGGAAGAGTCAACTAGGAATTAGGCGATGAAGTGGACAGCCTGTTTATGTTATGATATTTTGAGTTATAAGAGGTTTGAGGTCAACATTTCTGAGCTAGGTATAAAGAACAAGACAAAATTAAAACAAACAAGTAAATCTTGACTCCAACAATCAAATACCAGTATCATTATATTATGAGAGGGTTTACTGGCAGTCCATTTATGCCAGCCCGGGATATTGGCAATACATACTGTATAAAGTGAAGCCGCTGGGGGAGAGAGAGATTTACATAGTTTTGTATTGATTTACATAGGTATGCTGATCACATAGACGTAACAAGTCAAACAAAATGGTCGAGAGAGAGAGAGAGAGAGAGAGAGAGAGAGAGAGAGAGAGAGAGAGAGAGAGAGAGAGAGAGAGAGAGAGAGAGAGAGAGGTCAAAATACTTTTTAAAATGTTTTCATTTGGAATGCATATTTACGGTTAAAATTCAGATTTTCATAGAACAAATATATACAGAAATTGGCAAAAACTTAAAATGCGTAACGACAGAAGGCTGTTATATACATATTTGCTGTGTTGAATAAGGTCATCAATGCACAATCAATGTATAAATAAATATATAATTTCAAATATTAATTTTACGAGAAAAATTTATTTTAAATCATTAAAACAGATACATATATTAAATGTGGTAATTTGTTACATGTTCGGGCTGATATAATGTAGCATATATAGCCTACTACCTCTCTCCGTGTTTGTCCTCTATATAATACTGTATAATATAGTATACTCTCTCTTTCTCTCTCTCTGTATATATACAGTATATATATACAGTATATATATATATATACTGCATATATATATATATATATATATATATATATATAGAGAGAGAGAGAGAGAGAGATTTAACATTTGGTTAATTATATATTTATGGCATCTGCAGTATCACCAAATATGTGACGATGCAAGAGACATTCAAGCTACTTATTGCATATGTTTTGCTCTTAAAACTAGCATATTGCATATCATAATTTATTGCTGGTTTAATCTTCAGGCAATGTAGTTAATCGATTACCAAGTCACATGAGAAGCTTTTAAACAAATTACTTATCTACATCTTGGCTACAAAGGACTAGTTTTTAAAGTACATGCATTGAAGTAGAATGTGTTGTGCCCAGTATTTTTATGCAATCATTCAATAACAAATTTCTAGCGACTGGGCGACTAATAAATTTTGTTGTTTCATGCCAATGATATGTACTATCGGCCACATAAAATAGAATGAGAATAAACTATTACTCTGATCAGAAGTATTGCAATTTCATTCTCAGATGGTGCCTTGCCGTTGGTTCAGTTGTCATTAATATCTCTATATGGCTACCCACTTTCATCCATCAGTATTATGACAAGATTGGTCTCTTCATTTCAATACTACCAGACCAATATGAGTACAGATATATTAAAGGTGTTTTCTAAATCATGTGATCGATGGAAAACCAACATATTTGTCTGAAGGTTAGCGAGCACATATTATGTAAACTGTCATATTAAAAGGTTTTACCCTGTGTTATTATAGTCTATAGAAACTAAATAAAACTGATAATTATAATATAAATATAAAATAAAAACGTTTTAGTAATCACATAAAATGTACACATACTCTGTAACTGTATCATTTCCTAACACTTCCTCATATCATTTTTTACACCATTTAACCAACCAGTGATATTTGGCCAGGCTATTTGTCAATCATCTTAATTTGTATCACTCTTTCTCTTGAAATAACCGGAAACCTATACATAACGTAACCATTCAATTTACGTCACTTGAATGACGTTATACATACTATTCATAATATGCCTAACCCCGATCCTTCAATATAAACCACTCTCGTCAAACGAGTATATCCAAAAAGCTCATAGGAATCACCTCAATCAAGTCCACTTACCTTTGACGTCCTGGTACAAGCTTCCTCCTGATACTTTTAATTCCCTTTGATTCACTTACTCTTACAAATCCACGTTCCATTCGCTGCCACTCATCCCGCTTAAGCCATCCACGCCAGTCAGTCCCATTTACATCGACATGGTCCACTTTCCCTCTCACACTTCTTATCTCTTACTCGCACTATACTCACTCGTTCGTTCATTCCCCCTCTTTTAATTTTAATTCCTACTCGTTCCCTATTCCGACTCATTCATTGCATTCCATACATCCCAGTCCCCACTCACTCCACTTCACTCAGTCTAACGTACTCGTCCAACTCGCCCACTCATTCCCCTCACCTCTTAACCCCACTCGCTCAACCAAGCTGTCACTTACATCCTGATTCCCACTCATTTCCCTGTATCTCATCGCGGCGGTCGAGTGGAGAGCACACTCACGTCCAAATCTGCTTGACCCAGCCAAGACGGACATATATAGTGGGTGTGGTAGTACGTCCTAGTACGTTTCACATGCTTGCACCCAGTCGGGGAAAACCTCGACACCGTATACAGACTATAGCAATACACATAACAAAGCCTGACCTCGTTCACACACTCGAACAATTCCACTCAATTAGCTCGCCCCATGCATCCTACACTCACTAACCCCACTTATGCCATCCAACCCTTATTACCTATACCACTTCCCACTCACCTCTCTCTCTCTCTCTCTCTCTCTCTACTCGCCCACCTCAGTATAGGTTTACATACCATAAACATAAGCTCCTCTACAAACTGCTGCTAGTCAGTTAAATCATCCCATTTATCTTATTTCCCAGTTAACACACTCTATACCGGCGACGTCTTTTTAATATGATTAAAGCTACATTTAGACGATGTTATGAAGCTTAGGAAGAATATATGGTAGCTACAAGGATTAATTGATATAGTCTGTAGTCTTTTAATTGGTAGAGGTCCTCCCTAAGCTGACATAAAATAGTATAATATTGGCCAGAGCATAATGAAAAAGATGTCGCCGCTACTGAATGGGTTAACCCACTCTCATAATATGCCCAACTTTGCCCTTTTATCTCATTCCTGACTCACTTTCATTAACTCACTAACCACACGCACTCAGTACGTCTCACTCCGTCAACTCGCCCTATACTTCCTACTTCACTTATACTTCCTCTCACTGTGCGCGTCCCTCACTCACTCAAAAAGAAAACTATTAAATGAATGGCATCCAGCTTAGGAGTGTAGACAGAGGAACTGATTTGGGAGTAACACTATCGAGTAACCTAAAACCTAGTCAACAACGTTCAGAAGTTGTTATGAAGGCAAACAAAACAATTGCCTTTATACGCAGGTCATTTGAGCATAAATTCAAAGATGTAATCCTAACTCTTTACATTTCCTTAGTCCGCTCTCTCCTGGAATATTGCGTTCAATCCAAAATTATACCTTGCCTTAAGAACAAACCATACGAGGAGAGTCTTAGAGTTAAATATATTTCCTTCAACCCAGCGCAGATTATGAGGCAACCTAATTCAAGTGTTCAAAATCATCAAGGGCATCGACAATATGAACTGTAATAAATATATCACTATCGACCTATCAAATTACACAAGGGGGAACGGTTACAAAATGATTGGTAAATCTTTTAACTCACACGAGTCTAAGAATTTCTTCTTAAATCGAGTTGTTAACTTGCGGAATGGGTTTCCCGAAATGTCATAGACTGCAGCACCGTTGATTCGTTTAAACTTCGCCAAGACAAACATTGTGCCTTAATCAACAACTGACTGCATTAATTTGTAATTTTTTTTTTTTTTTTTTTTTTTTTACAACTGTCCCCTACTAACATCTCCTAATCCTGCCATGGACATTTGTCCGAGGGCAGTCTTCCGTTACCATGTTTCCCTTACCCACTCTAAACTACTGTTTGGACACTTGACCATCAGTGTTTTGGAGGGTACGCAGCCTTGTGGGGTCGTTTGACCTGGTATTGCTTTGATTTCCTTTGTATTACTTTGTACTCTCCTTCTCACTCCATTCGCCCCTCTCCCTACTCCTCTCGCGCTCTCTCTCTCTCTCTCTCTCTCTCACTTATTCCCTTTCTCACCCTTACTCTTACCTCACACGTCCATCTTTCACTCTCTTCCTAGCTTTACTCGTACCTCTCCCCGTCTCAGTGTCGACCTAATTACCTTCAACAACATCCTGGCCCATCAGTCCACTCACTCAATATATCTCACGCAAAGTCGCCTCTCGCTCTCGTTATCTCTCTCTCTCTCTCTCTCTCTCTCTCTCTCTCTCTCTCTCTCTCTCTCTCTCTCTCTCTCTCCTCGCCTCAGTGTCGTCCTAATTACCATAAACAACAGCTCTGCCACTCGTCCCGCCACAACATTTCGCGTCTCACACAAGCGGACGAGAAGCGGGACTCGTATACTGGCCATCTTGGTGGGCGTGAGGGTGTGGTGGGCTGGAGAATGGGTGGTTTCTGGAGAGTGTGGAGGGTTTTCTTGGGTTAATGGGGTGTACAAGGATCTGGTGGTTTGCTAAAAAAGGAAATGTGTGGTATCTGGAGGGTATTAGGAGTTTTTTGGAAGGTATTGGGAGGTTTTGGAAGAGGGTTGTGTGATTTCTGGTGAATGTTAGGCGGTTTCTGGAGGGTATTAACCCTTTCACGCATTTATGACGCAAAGGTTGCCAGATTATCAATAAGAAATAGAGTTATCTCACTCTTATAATTACCTCTCCAAAATTAGTTTTCTGGCCACAGCTAACTCAAAGACAACTGCAGAGCTTGAAGTAACTAAACAAAAGGTTTCTAAATACCCCTGATGGTAACAAAGGCTTTAAAGTATCCCTAATAGGCTCAAAATCGCGTCATATGCGTGAAAGGGTTAAGCTGGTTTTAGAGGGTGTTGGGTGATTTCAGAAAGGTGTTAGGTTGTTTCTGAAGGGTGTTGGCGGTTTCTGGAGGATGGTTGGCGGTTTCTGGAGGATGGTTGGTGGTTCTGGAGGATGGTTAGCGGTTTCTGGAGGATGGTTGGTGATTCTGGAGGATGGTTAATTAGCGGTTCCTGGAAGATGGTTGGTGGTTCTGGAGGATGGTTAGCGGTTTCTGGAGGACGATTGGTGGTTCTGGAGGATGGTTAGCGGTTTCTGGAGGACGATTAGTGGCTTCTGGAGGAGGGTCAGCGATTTCTGGAGGATGGTTAGTGGTTTCTGGAGGATGGTTAGTGGTTTCTGGAAGATTGTTGGTGGTTTTTGGACGATGGTTGGTGGTTTCTGGAGGATGGTTGGTGGTTTTTGGGGGATGGTTGGTGGTTTTTGGAGGATGGTTGGTGGTTTTTGGAGGATGCTTGTCGGTTTTTGGAGGATGGTTGGTGGTTTCTGGAGGATGGTGGTGGTTTCTGGAGGATGGTTGGCAGTTTCTGGAGGATGGTTGGTGGTTTCTGGAGAATGGTTGGCGGTTTCTGGAGGATGGTTGGCGGTTTCTGGAGGATGGATGGCAGTTTCTGGAGGGTGGTTGGCGGTTTCTGGACGATGGTTGGTGGTTTCTGGAGGATGGTTGGTGGTTTCTGGATGAGAGTTGGTGGTTTCTGGAGGATGGTTGGTGGTTTCTGGAGGATGGTGGTGGTTTCTGGAGGATGATTGGTGGTTTCTGGAGGATGGTTGGTGGTTTCCGGAGGATGGTTGGTGGTTTCTGGAGGATGGTGGTGGTTTCTGGAGGATGGTTGGTGGTTTCTGGAGGATGGATGGTGGTTTCTGCAGGATGGTTGGCAGTTTCTGGAGGATGGTTGGTGGTTTCTGGAGGATGGTTGGTGGTTTCTGGAGGATGGTTAGTGGTTTCTGGAGGATGGTGGTGGTTTCTGGAGGATGGTTGGTGGTTTCTGGAGGATGGTTGGTGGTTTCTGGAGGATGGTGGTGGTTACTGGAGGATGGTTGGCGGTTTCTGGAGGATGGGTGGTGGTTTCTGGAGGATGGTTAGCGGTTTCTGGAGGATGGTTAGCGGTTTCTGGAGGATGGTTGGCAGTTTCTGGAGGATGGGTGGTGGTTTCTGGAGGATGGTTGGCGGTTTCTGGAGGATGGTTGGTGGTTTCTGGAGGATGGTTGGCGGTTTCTGGAGGATGGTTGGCGGTTTTTGGAGGATGGTCGGTGGTTTCTGGAGGATGGTTGTCGGTTTTTGGAGGATGGTTGGTGGTTTCTGGAGGATGGTTGGTGGCTTTTGGAGGATGGTTGTCGGTTTTTGGAGGATGGTCGGTGGTTTCTGGAGGATGGTGGTGGTTTTTTGGAGGATGGTTGGCAGTTTCTGGAGGGTGGTTGGCGGTTTCTGGAGGATGGTTGGTGGTTTCTGGAGGATGGTTGGTAGTTTCTGGAGGATGGTTGGTGGCTTCTGGAGAGTGGTTGGTGGTTTCTGGAGGATGGTTGGTGGTTTCTGGAGGATGGTTGGTGGTTTCTGGAGGATGGTGGTGGTTTCTGGAGGATGGTTGGTGGTTTCTGGATGATGATTGGTGGTTTCTGGAAGATGGTTGGCGGTTTCTGGAGGATGGGTGGTGGTTTCTGGAGGATGGTGGCGGTTTCTGGAGGATGGTTAGCGGTTTCTGGAGGATGGCTAGCGGTTTCTGGAGGATGGTTAGCGGTTTCTGGAGGATGGTTGGCAGTTTCTGGAGGATGGGTGGTGGTTTCTGGAGGATGGTTGGCGGTTTCTGGAGGATGGTTGGTGGTTTCTGGAGGATGGATGGTTGTTTCTGGAGGATGGTTGGGGGTTTCTGGAGGATGGTTGGTGGTTTCTGGAGGATGGTTGGTGGTTTCTGGAGGATGGTTGGCAGTTTCTGGAGGATGGGTTGTGGTTTTTGGAGGATGGTGGTGGTTTCTGGAGGATGGTTGGTGGTTTCTGGAGGATGGTGGTGGTTTCTGGAGGATGGTTGGTGGTTTCTGGAGGATGGTGGTGGTTTCTGGAGGATGGTTGGTTGTTTCTGGAGGATGGTTGGGGGTTTCTGGAGGATGGTTGGTGGTTTCTAGAGGATGGTTGGTGGTTTCTGGAGAATGGTTGGCGGTTTCTGGAGGATGGTTAGCAGTTTCTGGAGGATGGTTAGCAGTTTCTGGAGGATGGTTAGTGGTTTCTGGAGGATGGTAAATGATTTCTGGAGGATGGTTAGTAGTTTCTGGAGGATGGTTAGTGATTTCTGGAGGATGGTTGGTGGTCTCTGGAGAATGGTTGGCGGTTTCTGGAGGATGGTTGGCGGTTTCTGGAGGATGGTTATTGGTTTCTGGAGGATGGTTATTGGTTTCTGGAGGATGGTTAGTAGTTTCTGGAGGATGGTTAGTGGTTTCTGGAGGATGGTTGGTGTTTTTTTGGAGGATGGTTGTCGGTTTTTGGAGGATGGTTGGTGGTTTCGGGAGGATGGTGGTGGTTTCTGGAGGGTGGTTGGCAGTTTCTGGAGGATGGTTGGTGGTTTCTGGAGAATGGTTGGCGGTTTCTGGAGGATGGTTGGCGGTTTCTGGAGGATGGTTGGCAGTTTCTGGCGGGTGGTTGGCGGTTTCTGGAGGGTGGTTGGCGATTTCTGGAGGATGGTTGGTGGTTTCTGAAGGATGGTTGGTGGTTTCTGGAGGATGGTTGGTGGTTTCTGGAGGATGGTTGGTGGTTTCTGGAGGATGGTTAGTGGTTTCTGAAGGATGGTTGGTGGTTTCTGGAGGATGGTTAGTGGTTTCTGGAGGATGGTTGATGGTTTCTGGAGGATGGTGGTGGTTTCTGGAGGATGGTTGGCGGTTTTTGGATGATGGTTAGTGGTTTCTGGAGGATGGTTGGTGGGTTCTGGAGGATGGTGGTGGTTTCTGGAGGATGGTTGGTAGTTTCTGGAGGATCGTTGGTGGTTTCTGGAGGATGGTTGGTGGTTTCTGGAGGACGCTTAGCGGTTTCTGGAGGATGGTTGGCGGTTTCTGGAGGATGGTTAGTGGTTTCTGGAGGATGGTTATTGGTTTCTCGAGGATGGTTAGTAGTATCTGGAGGATGGTTAGTGGTTTCTGGAGGATGGTTGGTGGTTTCTGGAGGATGGTTGGTGGTTTCTGGAGGATGGTTGGTGTTTTTTGGAGGATGGTTGTCGGTTTTTGGAGGATGGTTGGTGGTTTCTGGAGGATGGTGGTAGTTTCTGGAGGATGGTTGGCAGTTTCTGGAGGATGGTTGGTGGTTTCTGGAGAATGGTTGGCGGTTTCTGGAGGATGGTTGGCGGTTTCTGGAAGATGGTTGACAGTTTCTGGAGGATGGTTGGTGGTTTCTGGAGGATGGTTGGTGGTTTCTGGAGGATGGTTAGCGGTTTCTGGAGGATGGTTAGCGCATTCTGGAGGATGGTTAGCAGTATCTGGAGTCTTGAGCGGATTCTAAAGAATTTTGGGCGGATTTTAAAGAGTAATGGGTGGTTTCTGGTGGATGTTGGGCGTTTTCTGGAGAGTGTTGGGCGTGTTCTGGAATATGTTGCGTGATTTCATGGGCACGTGTATAGGAGGATCTAGCGCTTTGTTACGGGGAATTGGGCGATTTCTGGATAGTGTTAGGTGGATTTCTTTGGTTGGTGTTTAACCCGTACAGCACCGGTGACGTCCTTTTCTATTTATTCTTTCAACTATTAGACAATATTATTCAGCCTAAGAAGGACGTCTACATATTAACAGACTACAGACTATCTCCATTAATCCTTTTAGCTACCATATATCCTTCATAAGCTTCATAAATTTGTGTAAATGTAGCTAAAATAAAATAAAATAAAGCGTCGCCGGCACTTTAAGCGTAAATTGCAGACAAGAAAAGTAGGAAGATTTTTTAGTTAGTTTTCAGCGGCTTGTGGGTTCGTAATTCTCAGTCATCGATAACAACACGCTCCCTTGGTATACATTTTCTCTTGTGCTTAACTCAACTGTCATGCAACACTACGTTTATCATATATTTACTTCTCATTTTGCCTTAGCTTCTGTTTCGAAAATAACCACTCGGTACTTCCTGCCTCAAATCAAGACTGGCCAGTACAACAAAACGTAGCAAGTAACACTACATTTACTATTTACTTACGTTCCTGTGGTTTTAACTCCATATATGCAATTTTTGTTTTTTCAGTTTGCTCCCTAAAATTCCATCAAGCTTAGCCCCTTCTGTACCGACGCCGTCCTTTAGCTATATTTGACCTACTATTAAGCGATCATATTCAGCTTAAATAGTGCCTCCAGTAATTGACAAGACTTAGAACTATCTCACTTAACCCCTTTTACTATCACAGATCTTCCTTAACCCACTGAGCATCAGCTAATAAAAAATAAAAGTACACCCCAGGACCAGCAGGTTGTAATTTTGTTTTTCCAGAAAACACCAGGAATAGGCTAGAAATGAAGGAAAAAAAAAAAAAAAAAAGATTCCCTAGGTCATTAAGGGGTTCTACGGGGCGCCCCAAAAGTCGGAATTACAGGAGGAGAAATGGGTAGGCAAAACATGCAAAAACACGCTTTTGCACGCTCATGCACACGCGGTTGGACTTCGAGGGTTTTCAACCATCGGCATTGTTGCATGGGATACTTATGCAGTTCCCATACAAATCTTAGCCTTCTAGGTGCCATAGGACTGGAATAATTAACCGCGACACACCCTATGCAGCGCTGGGGATACATACATTGCCGACGCAAACGCTGCATCGCTGGGGTTCTGTGGGTTAACCTGCACAAAATTATCTAAATATAGCAAAAATATAATGACAAAGACGTCGCCGGTACAGAAGGGGTTAAAACTTGCATAAAAATAGAAATAAATAAATAAATAAATAAATAATCGACCAATGGTCAGTTTCTCCTAAATAATAGGCTAGCTATTGCTCACCAGGGAAATGTCTACACCCAAATAACACGAACAATGGGGCAAATGGTCTTAAAATCACCACTCTAATGGGGATAACTCCTTAGAATATACAAGCTAATGGGGCAAAGCATGAGAGAGAAGGGAATCCCGCAAAATAAAAAGATAAAACAAATTTACTCTTGCTTTCACGACTTCGGTCAATGCTCCCTCAAACCCTCAGTCAGGCCACCACAAGACAACGTAGCAATTTCCCTCACTCTCTTTAACCATCATTATTTTTATCCTCACCTCTTCCCTTCTCTTCCTTTTCCCTCACCTTCCCGTTTATTGCCTGTTTCTTTCACTTCTTCTACCTTCCCTTTTACGTGTTTCTATTTGCCCTCTGTCTCTCTTCTCCTGTTCTTATTTTTTCATTTCTGGCCTCATTACCTTCTCTCTCTCTCTGTCTCTCTCTCTCTGGTGCCTTTATGTGTTTTCTTTTCTGTTCTCCTCTGTTCATGTATGTATTTTCCTGGTATTCCTTTGCCCTTCTCTCTCCTTCTGTTTGCCTTTCATTTGTCCTGTAGTATGCGTTATGTAACTTGTTCACGTAATCCATTAATACATGCTCTTTGCACTTAATAATATAAACGTTTCCCTCTACATTTTTTTAGCAACGATTGTTTTACACATAATAGTAATCTAGTTCAACATCTCTCTCTCTCTCTCTCTCTCCCTGTTTGTGTGTGTTTGAAAATGTATGTTATTTACTTATTAATACTTCGTTCAATCGTCGTTATCATCTGAGGACATATTACCACATGAATTATTGCTTCCTACATTGCAAATATTGTGTGTTCAAATGTAAAAACATTGATAATAATAGTACATGTTTGAATGGTTTGTGTGTGCTAATTTGAACACGTGAACGATTGAAGCGCTTATTTGTGTGTATATTTTTTGCTACAATGAAAGATAACTTAATTACAGTACACTTAGATAATTAGGTTCCATATCCTACTACAGTATACTGTATATGCTCTCTACGCGATCAAATATAGCTTAAATGATTTAACATTATTTTACGTATAGGTCTTCGATTTTGGCTTATCGTTCAATTCCATCTCATTTTGCTTTAAGGGGAGGATTTTAGTTTGTTCCCTAGACCTCCATCAAGCTTAACATTTCACCCGCTAGACCCCCTTTCAAGATATATTTGTTAATTGTTCGGTAGAAAAATTTCCCGGCCAAAGGCCGATTCCTCTGACTTACAGACTCGCTATCGCTCGCCATGAAAAAATTAACACCTAAGTGACACGAAAAGTCTTACAATTTAAACAATGGGGCGAAAGTTCATAAAATCACCAAACTAATGAGGCGAACGTCTTGAAATCTCAAAACCAATAGGGCTAAGCATGAGGGAGAAAGGGGTCCAGAAAAAAATCCCTCAAGTGAAATCTCCCCTTAAAACGCTTACCATCAGTCTGTGCCACACCTAGCGTTAGAGAGATGTTGGAAGGAGGTTCGTGGAATTGTAGAGATATCAGAGGGAAAAAGTGAGGAAGTAAAGTGTACCCAATGATAAGGGGTGCCAAAGGAAGGGCTGGACTTAGAGGAAGTAGAGGAAGAAGGGCAAATTACAAATTTTTTGAGGGAGGTATAGGAATTGAAAGGATATCGGAGAAAGTTGTAAGAAATTATATATGCATGCATGGTAGTTGAGACGATTGAGAGCGGCTAAAGATAGAAACAAATAAGCCATCATGTGGACGAGGTAGACATGCTATATATGAGAGCTGAAGGGGTATTAATATAATGAAGATGTTCATAGGAAATAATAGGCACGGAGAGAAAGCAGTCATGAATTGCGATTTTGTTTAGAGCTTAATACACAAGTAGGAAGATGGATATCAAAAGAATCTTAGAGACATTTGAAGAGAACATTTAAAAAGTTGAGAACTAAAATATTTATAACACACCAGAAGCATTGAATTTATTTGCTACAATTTACAAGTTACACATACTCCCACTCCCTCCAGCACAAATACATACAGTCATACACACACATTTATAAATACACCTTGTAAATATAAGTAAACCACCTCCACAAACCCACCAATCAGACACAGTTCCCCGTACAAGCTCAACAGATCCGAGCTCGTGATACTTTTTACGTCCTTTTCATAAAATTATGTAAATAATTCTGATCTACTGGAGCAAGGGAATGGCAATAGAAGGGTGGACAGGGGAATTAGAGGGATTGAGAGGAATATAAGAGAGAAGGGGAAAGACGAAGAAAAAGAAGACCGAAAATGACCAGGAGAAGAAAGAGGAATTGAGAAAATGAGGAGATACCCAAGAGGAAAGGAGAGGAAGGAGAAGAGAAAGAAAAGTGATGGAGATGAAGAAGGGAACAGAGATAACGAGAACATATTAGTTGAGAGAGAACAAATTTATAAGGCAAGACATATAGCTTAGAGGGGAAAAGAAGAAAGGAATGGTGACTGAATGAAAGAGAGAGAGGTAAGGAAAGGAAAGGGAAGGTGATGTAGATAAACTTTAACGATGGGGAGAAGAAGAAGAGAAGGATGAATTAAGTAAATAGAAGAAGGAGAATAGTGTATGGAAGGAGAAATGGGGATGAAGAGAAACTTGAGAGTAGAGAGAGGAAAGTAATGAAAATAAAGGTAACACAAATATGGAAGGAGAGGAGAGGGAGGAAAAGAAATGTGATCAGTTGAGGAGAGAAGAGAGGTGAAGAGAAGAAGAAGATCAAACTATGATGGAGAAGGAGGAATGTATAGATAAAGAGGTGCGAACAGTAAAGAGGAGAGGTGAGGTCAATGAGAATAATGTATTGGCCAGACAAAGGAGAATAGATAAAGAAAATCAGGCGAGGAGGAACAATTTAAGTATCATGCATATCAGAGAGACACAGTAAATAAATACCTGTACTAATGTGTAGCAATATTGTTAGGTATAATTAGGAAAGCATTATGTATATTAATGGAGTGGTAAATAAACAGGCAGACAGAAAGAGAAATGCAAATACTGTAAAAAAGAGATAGATTTCCATGGATACACCAATAACACAGACTCAAAGTTGTAAAGAAGGTGGTCAGAACTTGATTCTAGTAGAGATAGTAGAACCCAGAATAAAAAAGTGAAGGAAAAGGATAGACTAACAAAAGACGGAGAGAGAGAGAGAGAGAGAGAGAGAGAGAGAGAGAGAGAGAGAGAGAGAGAGAGAGAGAGAGAGAGAGAGAGAGAGAGAGAGAGAGAGAGAGAGGCAGGAACATACACAAAGGACAAATGTAAAAAGAATGGAGTAGATAAGGAAGAGAGAGTCCAAGAATACAAGCAAAAATTGAAAAGGAAAGAATGAACAGGTAAGAGAGGAAGACACTTGTACAAGAATGTAGAAGTGCAAAGGAGAAAAGGGAAAAGCAGAGGAAGAATATACCCCCCAAAATAAGCAATTATAAAGAAAGAACAGAACAAAACAGAAAGGACACACAAAATTACCCCTTTGAGGATTGTGACGCATTTTGACAGTTTATTCTGACTATTATTAGACGATTGTATACAGTTTAAGAAAGAGTTGTGGAAATTATAATGATAAAGATTATGCCAAATAACCCTCTAACTTCCCTATACCATTCCTAATCTGAATATAATTGTCTATTAATAGCCAAATCAACAGAAAACAAATGCGCATTGGCCCTTGAAAAGTTTAAGAAAAACAAATATGAAAGAGAAAAATCGAAGGAAGAGGACGACGAAGAATAAAATATGATATAGGAAAGAAGGGACAGAAAGCGAGTGGGAAGGAGACAAGCGGATATGTTTTTTCTTACCCTCTCCTCTCTCTCTCTCACCTGCTCCCGTTTTATACACCTCCTCCTCCATTCACTGCTACTTACACACACACACACACACACACACAAACACAAGTACACACGAACCAGCACATACAAGGTCAACAACTTACTGACACTCATGTTAAATAACAGGAATAGTATACAAAGGAGTACAAAGGAAATCAAGCAACATCAGTTATAGTGACCCCTCTAGGCTGCTTGTCCTCCAAAACACTGAGGATCAAGTGTCCAAACAGTGTTTTAGAGTGGGTAAGGGAAAATTGGAAAGGGAACTACTGCCCTGGAACTAATGTCCGTGGCAGGATTAGGAAGTTAGTAGGGGACAGAGGGGTTAGTAACATATCACAGTTATAAGTAATCTTTCGTATATCTGGGAAAAAGAGAGTAACGTCTTAGTAATATACAGTATATACGCAATAATCCTTGATTAATCTGAGGGAGCAATGTAATAAAGTTATTCATTTACAAACACAGTCAGTAGCGGGTTTGATGCAAGATATTTGTCTAGGCGAAGTTTAAAAGAATCAACGGTGCTGCAGTCTATAACGTTTCGTCTCGGGGAAGCCCATTCCACAAATTGACAACTCGATTGAAGAAGAAATTCTTAGATTCGTGAGTGTTAAAAAATGTACCAATAATTTTGCAACCGTTTTCCCGCATGTAATTAGATTGGTCGATAGTGAAGTACTTACTACAGTTCATATTGTCGATGCCTTTGATGATTTTGAACGCTTGAATTAAGTCGCCTCTTAATCTGCGTTGGGTTGAAGGAAATAGATTTGATTCTCTAAGACACTCCTCGTATGGTTTGTTCTTTAGGCTAGGTATCATTTTGATAACTCTAGATTTAACTGTTCTAGCTTGTCTATATCTTTTTGGTAATAAGGGCACCAGGATTGAACACAGTATTCCAGAAGAGGGCGGACTAAGGAATTGTAAAGAGTTAGGATAACTTCTTTGGATTTATGCTCAAATGACCTGCCTATAAAGCCAATTATTTTGTTTGCTTCCTTAACCCGGCAAGTGCGGGAAGACTCTTAAGAGTTTCCCCGGGCGACTGCGGGAAGACTCTTAAGATCCTGGGCTAAAAAAAACCCACTTAAAACACCCCCCAAAAATGTGAACCTTTTTTTTGGTTTTGCCCCTGAGCCATGCCAAATATCACTCCTATACATCCCCTCCTTCTCCACTCCCGCCCCCCCCCTCCTTCAGTTATCCCCTATTTTCCCTGTTATTCCCTTATTCTGTGGTCTATTTTCGTGCTAACATTAGCGAGTTGCAAGCAGAGCGTTATCATCACTGTTACCAAGCGAGTGCAAGAGAGAGAGGGAGAGTATCGATCGACAATCTCTCTCCAGACTTTGGGAGGAGTAGAGGGGAGGGAGGTTGCCTCAGCCATACATTATGTAACTCCCGGCCTGTATCGCCGATTTTGACCATCCAAACGCTGTTTCCACTTGTTTTATTGCTGTAACAGGTTAATACCTTTATAATCAACGTAAAATAGGCGCATATGGATAAGTATTAATGCTATTTATGGTAAAATAGCGATGTTAGTGATGGCAACAGCTCCAAATACGTGCGCACAGGTGTGTGGTGTCTCATACCCCCCATGTGCACGTCTTAGGTTAACTACTTCTAAACATTGTTGACTCGGTTTTAGGTTACTCGATATTGTTACTCCCAGATTATTATTTTTTTCTACACTCTTAAGCTGAGTGCCATTCATCGAATAGTTTACTTTCTCATTTTGGTATCCGATATGTAGTACTTTACATTTAATCACATTGAAACTCATTTGCCAAATTTATTTGGGCCCAACCTGACAACTTATCTAGATTGTTTTGCATATCGTCAACTTGTTCTTTTGAGAGTACGCTATTTGCAATTTTTGTATCGTCAGCAAACTTTGAGAATGTAGAGGTGAGACCCTCATCTACTGTATTTCGTTGATGTAATTTAGAAAGAGAATTGGTCCTAGTACCGATCCCTGGGGTACCCCGCTACTTACATTGGTCCATTTAGATGCCTTACCGTTTATTACTACTCTTTGTTTTCTGTCGCTGAGCCAATATTCCATCCATTTCAACACACCGTCTTGTATTCCATGCACTTTTAGTTTTAGCAGTAAACGTTTGTGTGGAACTTTGTCACAGGCCTTTTGAAAATCAAGGTATACAATATCTACAGCTTTACTCTCATCATAGAGGTTGAGGATATCGTGAAAGAAGTCCAAGAGATTTGTTAAGCAGGAGCGTTTTTTACGAAAGCCGTGTTGAGTATCTTTAAGTATGTTATTTTCCTCTAAGTGATTTACGAGTCTGTCTCTTATGAGTGTTTCTAGCATTTTACATACAACTGAGGTTAAACTTATTGGATGATAGTTACTGGGTTGGGATTTGCTGCCTTTTTTAAATATCGGTGTTACATTGGCTAGCATACACTGATCAGGCATAGTTCCAGACTGCAAGGATTTATTGAATAGCAATGTCAGTGGTTTGGAGAGCTCATCCTTAGCTTCCTTTAGAACTCTAGGTGAGATTGTATCAGGTCCAGGCGTTTTATTTACCTTGAGTTTGTCTAAACAATTCAATACTTCTCTCTCTGTAATGGTGATATTGCTTAGAACATCTGAATTATTAATCTGAATCGGCGATGGTGTAGGGATATCACTGAGGTCTTCTGTTGTAAAAACTGATGCAAAGAAGGTATTGAGGGTATTACTTATTTGAACTTCGTCTTTGGTGTATTCTCCATTTTCATCGACTAACAGTCCAACAGTTGAAGTAACTACTTTTTTCTTTCTGATATAACTATAGAATTCTTTCGGGTTTGTTTTACTTTGATTCGCAACATGTAACTCCAGGGTCTTTTTACTTTGCTTAATTAACTTTTTGGCTTTGCGTCGTAGTTCTACAAATTTCACCCGTTCTTCGTCATTTACTGAGGATTTTAATCTATTATTAGCAAACTTTTTAGCAAGCAGACAGTCTGAAATATCTTTATTCCACCATTTGGGCTTATCATTATGGCCTGTACGCCATATTTTCAATGGTATGCAGTCTTGCACTGCTTTTAGGTAAGTGGTTGCGAATAATTCACAAGATGTATTTATGTCGTTATTGTTAATTTAAAAGCTCCAGTCAGTTTCTTTAAACATAGCTCTAAGTTTATGAAAGTTTGCTTTCTTGAAATTAGGGACTTTTCAATGCTGCTATTTGGTTCGTTACTAGTAAACTTTAAAGTGAAAGTTATTGTACGATGGTTGCTGTTACTGAATTCATCACCAACATTCAAATTATCCATTAATTCTTCTTTTGTTGCAAGTACAAGGTCAAGAACGTTATTACCACGGGTTGGCGATTGAACAAATTGATGGAGTGAACTCTCTTGCAAGTTCGCATACAAGTCATATCTGGAGTGTGAAGTAAGAGATTCGCCCCACTTGGTCACAGGTAAATTAAAGTCGCCAAAAATTACGGTATCTTGTGAGTTACTTACATCTGTAATTTGTTCGTAAATTTCTCGGTCAGTTTGCACTGCTTGAGCTGGAGGTCTGTATATCAATGCAAGTATTATTCTTGTACATTTATTATTCTTTATTAGCACAAAGGATGTGTCGACGTTTACAATTTGAGGTTTTGACAAGAGGGTCAGGTTAAGACTTTCTTTGATATAAAGTAAATCGCCACCTCCATTTATATTTATTCGGCTTTTCTCAAACATTACATAACCGGGAAGTGAATATTCTGCTAAAAAGTCTCTGTCTTCTGTATTGAGCCAAGATTCTGTTATGCCAATCACATCATAATTTTCTGTAAACACTAGTTCCTCTATATCTGAAAATTTATTGCGTATGTTACGAGGGTTTGCGTAGAAAACCTTTAAAGTTTCGGTTTTAGAACTCACATAACACTCTTTAATCAAATTTTTAGTTCTGGTCGGATCTGCATTTACATTCATGGCTATCCTCGGTCCTCGGTCGTTATCCATGGTGGTTTTGAATTTGGGTTGTGATGGTGGAGCTTTATCCAAATTCGTGGTTCTTGACGGATTAGCATTTAATTCCCTCGCAGGTCGCCGTCCTCGCTGTCTTCGGTCCTCCTTCCTGGTTGTCCTGTGCTGAGTCGATTTCTTCTCCAAAAATCCTTCACCGTATTGTTGAGAAGACGCCCAAAACGTGTTGCTCCCACCTGGTTCAGATGAACTCCATTGTCCGAAAACAAATAGTCATCGTAGTATAAATTGTCCCAGATGTCGACGAATCCCACGTTCTCCTTCCTGCAGAGGTTTGCTAGACAAGGATTTGTGCTGGTGGCTATGTTGTTTAATCGGCTCTCTACACCGAGCCGGGGAACGATTCCTGAAACGATGATCCTTGATGACTACTCCTTAAACGACTTGATTAGCTGCTGGTACTTTAAAAGCAAATTTTCCGACCGGGTTCGCTGTACATCGTTGGATCCAACGTGGATGATGTACGTTGTATTAGCAGGGGCCAGCTTTGATACTTTGTCAAATGCAGCAACTATGTCGTCCACACCACCACCAGGGATACAAAAACGCTTCTTGGTCTTAAGTGCCCTGGCGCAAAACTCTGTGAGCTGGCCACGTATCATTGAGTCTCCCACGAGCCGGACTTCTTCTGTTTCCTCTTCATCTGGATCTGTGAGTATCTGGAAACGGTTGTCTCGGTAATCGGTATGGTTTCCTGGTCTTGGGGCAAACGTTGTTCCTCACGACACGGAAGTTGTCTTGAGGGGGAATAGAGTCACTATTTGTTTCTTGAGTATTGGAACCATTTGCTGAAGTGGCTACTGCAGGCGCTGGATTGTTGGCAGTTGACGTTGGGGCGTTGGTGGCTGCTGCAGCTGAAGCGGTGACAATTGAAGTTTGTGGTACTCCAACGTTGAGTGTTACAAACTCTTGGAGTGATTCCAGCTTCATGGTGAGGACGTTGATCTTGTTGTAGGCTTCATCTAATTTCACTCTCAAATTCTCTCTTGCTGGCAGAGCCGGCAGACTTGAAGATCGACAGTAGCAAACATGGACTCACCAAACCTACCGGTGCACTTGATACAAGTGCGAGGCATGGTGACAGTCACTTTCTTCAGATCACTTCACTCACTTAAAAAACACCTTACTCACTTTAAAACACTTAACTCACTTTAAAACACTTCACTCAATTTAAAAACACTTCAATCACTTCAACCGGAAACAAATATGTTGAAATAAGTAGAAATAGGTTATCAGGGGTGATAGACTAACCGAATATAACAAAATTGAGATACGCAGAATTAGGCCTCCAGGGGCGATAGCCTAACCAAAAGTAAAACAAACAAAAAATACGCAGCAATAGGCTACGAGTGGAGATAGCCTAACGAAGACAAGTTATTATATGTTATGTACCATTTTTTATTATTATTTTGTTCTTAAATACACAGTGATAGCCTAACTGAAAACAAAAAATGGAAATACATAAGAGATAATCCTGGAACAAAAATGTTTGGAAAGGCGAATTATAATTATATGATAAAGAGGCATTGCAAGATTTATTGACCAAAAGATAAAAGTAAGAAGAAGAAACAAATGAGGCTGGTGAAGTAATAAAAAGAAGGGCTGGGGGATATAGGGTTATTAAAAGGGACTTTATGCCATACAACAATACAACATAGAGGGTTAAGGGGAGGCAGACCGTTTTTCTGGACCCGCTTTTCCCCAATGTTTAACCACACTAGTTTTGAGATTATAAGACGTTCGGCCCATTAGTTTGGCGATTTTAACACCTTTCGCCCCATTTCGTTGTCAATTTTAAGACCTTTTGTGCCATTAAGGTGTCGATTATTTCCTGGCGAGCGATAGCAAGCCTGCAATTTTAAGAGGAACCGGCCTTTGGCCAGGAAATTTTTCTACCGAAAAATGTACAAATTTATGTACAAATTTATGTCTAGGGGGTGTTTTTCTAAGCTTGATGGAGGTCTATGGAGGAAACTAAAAAAATATATATGATTAAATTAATTAATAGACCAAACAAGCGGTCAGTCTCCCCTTAAAGGGAAGGGAGTTGCTTTTTTCCCTTCATGTTTAGTCCCATTTGCTTTGAGATTTTAAGAAAGTTCATTTCACTAGTTTGACAATTTCAAGACCTCTCGCCCCATGTATTTGTCAATATAAAGACCTTTTGTGCCAATATAGGTGTCTTTTTTTCTGGCGAGCGATAGCGAGCCTGTAATTCAAGAAGGAACCGGCCTTCGGGGGGGGGAACTGTTTACCAACAAATATCCACATTTATCTTGAAGGAGGCTAAGGGTGTTCTTTTAAGCTTAATGGAGATCTCGCGAGGTCACTATATAATAAATCAATAAATACATAAATATACCCAAATATATTCACTACCCCTCAGATTCAAACGACCACTTTCTCCATCAACTTTTAATCGTCAACTTTGTTATAAACTCTGCATAAGCAGTGTGGTATCGCGCACACAGATCCCGCCCGTATACTGTCCGTCTATCTGGAAACTCCTAGATCTTTCAACGGATTTTTACCAAATTTCACAGGTATATCCAGTTAAGCAATGCGACAGTCAGTTTCGTTTTATATTGTGTATTGGTTTATTTTCTTACTCAAAGACAAAGGTTAAAAATGCGGGCCATAATTCAGATTTTAAAGATGTTTAAGATACATCCGCTTGTGTGTATTAAACATTACTATGGACGTCAAACTCGTTCACAAACCATACAACAACTTTTATAGCCCTCTCTGAGACGGATCCTTCGCTATAATTCACCTGATAATCGATTCAATGGAAGGGAATTGTAGGAAAAGTAATAGTAATAGTAGAGGGTATTGCATTTGTTTATATTTACTATATTGTTTTAGAGGGGGGGGGGGGGGTATTCATTTGCTCATTTATCATTTTTTTACACTTTTTTAGTTTCCTCCGTAGACCTCCATCAAGCTTATATAAACACCCGCCCAAGACCCTCCTTCAAGATAAATTTGTAAATTTTTTGATAGAAAAATGACCGGGCCGAAGGCCGGTTCCTCTTAAATTATAGGCTCGCTATCGCTCGCCAGGAAATTATACACCTTAATGATACGAAAAGTCCTAATATTGAAACAAAATTGGGACGAAAGATCTTAAAATCGCCAAACTAATGGGAACTAATGGGGCTAAACATGAGGAAGAAGGTGGACCAGAATAACAGCCCATCTCCCCGTAAATCGGGACCTCGGCCAAAAGCACTCGTGTATATCAAACTTTAACTACGGTAGTTACACTCGATAACAAATCATGCAATAACAACTTTCAGGCCGACCAGTCATACAGATTGCTCGCTACAATTCACCCAATAGTCGATACAGTGAACGGAATACTGCTCCAACACAGCTCTCAAATTGCAGCCAAACAGAGTGCTCCTTTTGCGGCCAGGTAAAAAATATATCGGTTTTGTTGTACCTGGTAAGATTTTTACTGTTATTTATTTATTCATATATTTATTGTTATTATATTTTTGTACAATTAGAAAAAGGTTCAATAATTGTCCTGAATGAATAAAATTAATAGTAACTGTTCTTGATCCTAAAACACTGTTACTTTTAGACCATTATTATACACCGAGAATAAGGGGACGTTATATTATTTAGTTGTTTATTCTTTATTATTAACAGTACTTATATTTGTTTTCGATTGTTCCCTAGACTTCTATTAAACTTAAACAAAATATCCCCAAAACCCCCCTTCGAGATAAATTTGTTCATTTTTCGGCAGAAAAATGTCCCAGCCGAAGGCCGTTTCCTCATTACTTACAGGCTGGATATCGCTCGCCAGGAATTAATCGACACCTAAATTGGGCGAAAGGTCTTAAAATCGCCCAACTAATGGAGCGAACGTCTTAAAATTGCATAACAAATAGGGCTACACATGGAGGAGAAGCGGTCCAGAAAACACAAATACTTCCCCTTAATAGTTTATAGACAGTGTATGGTATAATGAAACATTGTTAAAGCAGATTATAATGTGGGAGGTACAGAGGGAAAGGCTATATTGTTAAGGGGGAGATGGGCCTATTATTTTGCTTATGTATGGATTATTATTAATTATTTGTTTAACAATCGAAGAACTGGCCTGTCCAACATTCGCAGGGGTAAAGTGATATCAGAAATACGGAAGCAGAGGAAGGAATATTGAAGCAAAATAATAACAAACAATTCATGGAATGGATGAAAAAGCAGCTGACAAAATCATTGTTTCTGTGGATAGTATGAAAAAGTAGGCTATTAAGGGGGTAGTGCTTGTTCTTTGGTCTATATATTTATTTATATATATAATTTTTTTAAAGTTTCCTCGCTAGACCTCCACTAAGCTTATAAAAACACCCCTAGACCCCTTTTCAAGATGTTTTTACATTTGTTGGTAGAAAAATTTCCCCGCCGGAGGCTGGTTCCTTTTAAAATTACAGGTTCGCTATCGACCACCAGGACAAAACCGACACCTATCTATTACCTGACCCTGTGATCCCCGAAGGGGTGGACACGAACGAACCGCCCCCATGCACCTCTGTCCCCAGTCAGTCGACGCCCTCCTCCCAACCAGCACCGCCTTCATTCATATACTTCCTCACTCCATCCTTCCACTTCTCCCTCGGTGCACCTCTCCCTCTCTGTCCTTCCACCTCGCTCTCGTACACCCTCTTAGTCAATCTCTCGCTTTCCATACGTTCCATATGGCCGAACCATCTCAAGTTGTTCCTTTTCACACTTTCCAGCACATCTACCTTCACATCACACCTCCTTCTTACTTCCTCATTTGACTGTCTATCCCTCCATGTAACTCCGTATGCACTTCTCAAGTAATTCATTTCCACCGCTCTCACTCTTGGTCTGAGTCTCTTCCCGAACGTCCATGCTTCGCTTCCATAAGTTAGTGTTGGGATTACCACACTGTCATGCAAGGACTTCTTCACTTCCATACTGACCACTCTATTTCTTGTTACTGCTTTCAACGTTCCTACAACCCTCTTCCCCTGTTGCACCCTTTCCCGCACTTCTTCATCCATAGTCCCATCTTTACTCAACACACTGCCCAGATACTTAAAAGAGCTGTCAATCTCCATAGCCTGTCCGTTCAACTTCACCTCACACTCTGTGACTTCACCCATTTTGAAGACCATAACCTTGCTCTTCCCCGCATTTACCTTCAAATTCCATTTTTAGCACACTGTTCCAAACTCATTCACCAGACCCTGCAACTCCCATTCATTATCGCTCATCAGAACTGTATGATCCGCAAACAGCAGTATAGGCAGCTTCCACTCATTTCCCTCCCTTTTCAGCGATACACCAACATCCACTACTCTTCCTAGTATTTCTTTCATGACTCCATCCATATATACAGTAAACAACCACAGGGACATCACACACCCCTGTTTCAACCCAACATTTAGGTTAAAGAACTCGCTCTGCTCATTCTCCACATGTACTGCCGCCTTTGCACCCTCATACATGCTCTTCACTGCTTTCAGCAACTTGCCATCTACTCCGTATATTCTAAGTACTTTCCACATACCTTCTCTATCCACTCAGTCATAGGCCTTCTCCAAGTCCATAAAGTCCTTTTGTTGCTTCTCCAGATATTTTCCACAACACAATTCATGGTAAAAATCTGATCTACACATCCTCTTCCCTTCCTAAAAACCTCCCTGCTCGTCGCCTATCCATTTCTCCGTTCTCACTCTCACTCTCTCAATCACTACCCCACTGTACACCTTCGACACCTAAATGGCACAAAAGGTCTTACTATCGACACAGAAATGAGGTGAAAAGTCTTAAAATTGCCAAACTAACGTAACGAACATCTTAGAATCTCAAAACTAATATGCTAAACGAAGGGGTAAAAGGAGATCCAGAAAAGCGACTATCTTCCCCTTAATGAATATATGAATCAAGGGGAAGTGGCTCTGGAGATATAATGAGTTATATGCTTGAATAAACGTAAAATATATACCATTATTTATGTTTTCAAACCACAGGGGAATGCGTTTATTATGATAAGTATTCCAGGTCAAACGTATGAGAGTTTAAAGGCTGAACTAGAACAGTGCAAATGTAAAACTGACAGAGGGTGTGTAGATCAAGTATTTGTATTGAAAATGAGTGATGGAGATATTTATATTAGGAGAAAACTCCTTTAAGGGGGGTCACCTGCTTTTTTTTCATTCTCTCCTTTTCTCTCTTTCTCTGGCTTGTATCCATTCGGCCCCATTCAGCCAACTGTTTTAAGACGTTTATCCCCATCCAGGTGTCGATTTCGCGAGCCAGCATTGTATGGAGAAATCCGTCTTCACCGGAGACACTTTTATATCGAAAAATGTACAAATTTAGCTAGCTGTAAACACAAAATATATATATGCTGGCTCGCTACCGCTCGCCAGGAAAACATTAACACCTGGATGGGGGTAAACGTCTTAAAACAGTAGACTGAATGGGGCCGAATCGATACAAGCCAAAGAGAGAGGGAGAGAAAGGAGACAAAAAAGAGGTGGGCCCCCTTAAGAAGCTTACATCAATTTTAGGGAAGCGTGGAACAGATTGGTAGAGGGATTTGGACCTAGAGTAAATTATACGTTTCTTCTAAGGGGAAAAAGATAATCAGCATTTTACCACTAGCATTAAAATTATTCCATTGCCACAACATAATACATACACATACTAATAATCGCTCTTTAAAAAGTATTACCGAAGTAACGGTTAATACAATGTTAATTGTAAAGTCATCTAGGTATAACTTTCCCATTCAAGTAATCACGGCATTGTGACCTTCCAAGAATATAATAATAGCTCTTTTTTAAAGCTCTACGTAATGGACTCACAAACGATTAACCCTCTCAGGACAATGACCCTTTTTTGTTGTAATCTGGCTATCTTTAGACGGATTGTATTCAGTTTTGTGAGGAGTTTTATCAAGCAAATGGGTAAACTCGATCTCAAGTAACCTTTTGACGCTCACAGATCCAACCTAAGCTTTAAAACAACAATCAAATAGTAGCCAAAACAAACTTTAAGACTGCGTAATGGCTTCCCAAACGATTAAACCCCCCCTCGCCAGCACTCTATTTCACCTCACATAAGTTCTTTCTTGTAGCCCCACACTGAGGACCAGGATTCAAAAGAAAACCCTAAGAAAAGACGAAGTGAAAGTAAAAATAGGACCTTAGACATCAAAAGAGGCACCTAATTGGAATGCCAATTTCTTTTACGTAATCTAGTTTTTACCACACGTACAATAGCTCACATGATTATACACCCCCAATCTGATTATCATGTAAGGGAATACAAATAGTGTGATATATTTATGTCAGTCAGTCAGTCAGTAGCCAAAGCCTTAATGGGGTAGGGAGGTTCAGCAAGAACAGGTTTGCTGATCCCTTAGTGGGAGTAAATTCTGGAGGTGGGATTCCCAGTCCCAACCCCCAGGGGATATATATATATATATATATATATATATATATATACTGTACATACTACCAGCCGACAGTCAGAACGAGTGTCCATGCTATAATCAACTATACCACGGCGTGATACAGTATGTATATATATATATATATATATATATATATATATCCCCTGGGGGTTGGGACTGGGAATCCCACCTCCAGAATTTACTCCCACTAAGGGATCAGCAAACCTTTTCTTGCTGAACCTCCCTACCCCATTCCTAACCTTTTTCCTGTATATATTGAAGAGAAGGGAAAAATCCAACTTGTAGAATGTATTTCGACAATAATAACGCTAACATCACCATATATAAATTAATCTATAACAATTGTATATTACAAATACCGAATATTAATGTTGAGAGTGACCCAAACGATCAGTCACGGTTAGCGCAGGCAAAATACTGTATTTGTTATTTTACATATCTGCATCATTAATTATGGTATATAGGTTGTGTTACATATCTACATAATTTAGAGTATTTTTCATCGTTTAATCACTGTCACGACTCCACACATTCACAGTCGGAAATCAAGTTGGCAAAACAAATGACATATGAAGACAATTAATGCCTGTCACACTCTCACATTTATTCACAATTTATTTATTCAGCATTTAAGTGGCTAACTGACGATAGTGTCACCAACGATGACATGACAAACCTTTTGCACATTGTTTGCGCGACGACTGAAATTCCGTGTTTAAAGGCCAGTTCCGAACAAAAAATAACAGCAAATATTACGTCAATATTAAGTGATATATGGATGTACTGCGAATATAGGGGTTGAATGGGGTGGCCGATTAGATTAGTGGTTCTGTTGAGGGGATTGAGGTAAATACAAATGTATATATTAAACAAATTTGATTATGATACCAAGCTGGGGTGGTAAACAGGGTATAGACATTTTGATAGAGTGATTTTGATAACCTGCACGTAATTCCTAATGCTGATGCTTCAGTTCAATGATGATTCTATAAATTGTCAAACATAAGCAAAAGGAAGATATACTGTAAGTAGAAGCAAAATGAGTAGAAGCAAAATGAGCGAGACATTATGGGAGAACAAAGGAGAACGTAAAGGAATGAAACAATTTAAGTGTGAACTAGCAGGGGTACCTGGCGTTGCCCGGGTTTAAATTCTACCACCACTACTACTACCATAATCACCATCATCAATAACTACTACCACAATCATCACAATACTACTACTACTACCATAATCACCGGCCTCGACCTCCCCGTGCCTCATTAAACGGCGACCTCGATTTCGGCCGCTAAATGACCTCCGATTTTGGATCTGACCTCATCCGTACCCCCATTTTGGGGGGCTGCGAACAACTTTCGTTTTATACACCTTTTCGATCGGAGGCCTCCTTCTGCCCCAAACGGCATTTTTTTTTTTTTTTTTCAATTTCGGCCTCGAAACGACCTCCGATCGTGACCTCGCCCCCTCTATGACCTGACCCAGGTCAATTGACACCCACATGCAAAGTTTCAGCTCCCCAGGTCCAAAACTGCGGCCGTCTATTAACAACACACAGACAAACAGACACACGAACTGATTTAATAATATATATATTACAAATTAGAATACTGTCAAAGAAAACAAATTAACTGTGTATTGAGAGAACAAATGTGGGAATATTGGTTTATCTAAGAAGATACAAGAGGGAGAAAGTAGACAGAAAACAAATTCAAGTGTATACAAAACTGTAATAAAAGCATATAACAAAACATGATAGAACTTTAAACTTGAAAGCTGCAATTATGAGTGACACGAAGTGGGATAAAATGAAGCCATGTTGAATAAAATTATTCCAATCATGGGAATGTTAAACTGATTACGATGCGCGTGGGTCCAGTTGTACCGTAAATTACTTTAACACATTTTGAAATCAGGCGTAGTTTGATTTAAATGTGTGAGTTGCGTGGGTGTATATGCGTGTGAGCGAAATACTAAACTGATTATAATGCATATGAGTTTAGCGGGTACGTAGAACAGTACCATTAATTAAGTATATACCTATATAAATTGTTATAATTATGCCATGTTTAACCATTTTATTATATATATATATATATATATATTTATACAGTATATATATATATAATTATATATATATATATATATATATATATATATATATATATATATATATATATATATATATATATATTGTGTGTGTGTGTGTGCGTGTGTGTTTGTGTGCGTGTGTGTTAGAGTGTGTGTGCAGTCCAACACATTTTTTACTTCGACCATTACGAGTTGCATACAATTAAATGTTATACCATACAATGTTAAATTGTTTGAGATTTACAGCATGAATAGTTTGAGCCAGTACTGGAAACTTCACACATTGATACTATTCATAAGGGGCATTTTTCCAACATAAACCACAATAAACCGCTATTATATGATGCAAACATTAACTGTTATGGTTATAATTTTGAAATAAACATATAATTACAAAATGCGGAAAATAAAGTGTAGAATATAGTTCGATTTATTAGCTATTTTGGTAGGTACCCATGTTTACTCCGGCCCATGGACAATTATATGTATATATAGCCAGACGACTTAATCCCAGAGGGGGTGGACACGAATGAATCATTCCCACAATCCGAGGCAACTCGTTCGATTATTAACCTTGATTTCGGGGGAGAGTTGCTATCTCAACCGCTTATTATGACTACTGATTATAATACCGGTACTATAAATTCCTCTTTACAATTCCATACTTTGTTTCATCAATTCAGACACTATTGGTGACTGCACTAATGAAATAAGTAAATTAAATATATACATACATACAATAGTAAACTAATAGAAGCATTTATAGATTATATATCATTACTTTCATACAACCCCCCCCCTCTCTCTATCTCTCTCTCTCTCTCTTTATTATTAGCTAGAACGGTAAATAATTCCTTAACATGTTTATATTCTGGATTTAGTTGCCCATCAATCTACCAAACCCCAAACCCACCCACCCAACCCCCAACCCCAAACGGAATCAATCCACCAACCTGTAACTATCAACTTACAAAGCCATCTCGTATCTCTCCATGTTGTATATAAATGCTCCGAAAATCCTCGTTATCCCATGTTATATTAATCCCCTCTGATGAAGGATTTACACAGAACGCTGACGATATACACTATGTGAACCCTAGCGGCTGACCTCATTGTCTCGGGGGATTAGGGGTGGGGGGGGTGGGGGGGGGGGGGCGGTAGTTATAAGTGGGTACTGGGTTAGGGTATGGGTGGAGGGTTGGACTAGAGGGTTATGGAAGTGGTTGTTGTGTTGGAAATTTGTTGTGTAAATACTGCAGATAAGATATTGAAATATGAATACGACTACTGCTCCTACTACTACTAATGCTACTACTACAACAACACAACAACACTAACTACAACTACAACTACTACTACTACTACTTTTCCCTTTTTTATTTAATATATATGTGAATGCCACGGGATAAGCTATATCAAATCTCGAATTTGGATATCAGTATGATTATACCAGGTGTAATATTTTGGCATACGCTGGCCACCTAGTTCTTCTTTAAAAATGTGTGTGTTAATTAATAAATTAAAGATAATTATTATCAAAGAGAAGTCAAAGTGCATAGAGTACAGAGTAACACAAATACCTCCCATTAGGTCACAGTTAGCTTTGATTTTGATTGTCAAAGTGTAAGGCTGTTCAGGCTGTGTTGCCGTGTTTTACCTACCTCCATTTATTGAGTTTTGTACTCTCGGATACCATAGTCTCTAGCCCATTCATGAATAGTCGTGGACTTCACCTATTTTAAATTATGCAAGTACATCTCTGGAAACAAATATGTTTATATACTGCTCTGTACATAAACTACAAAACTACATTAAATATTTATTGAACATTAATTTATATTTAAAAATCAATCCAGATAGTTATGATTGCATAAAGAAAACCATAGGGGGGTTAGTAATTCTTATATGTGGGCTATAAACTATGGCATCCAGGTGTACACTCACAAGTACTAAAAGTTGCTCAGGGGTGGGTCCTTCCTTCCCCTACTCCACCCTGGACAGGTGGAAGGGGGGAGTCGGGTCCAAGTCTACCCCCACTTTCCACCACCAAACTATCCCCAACTTCCCCATTTTCCTTCTCTAGCTGGTAGTTAGTAATTAGCGACGAAAGTTCTCATGTATTGCAAAATATTGTTAACTCATCATTGCACATGCTTACAATGGCCAACTTTTAACATTTATTAAGAATTTATAAATACAATATACTGTAACTATAATTGTATTCTCAAAATGAGTTTCTATACACAACGTGGGTTACACGAATCTTGGCTGTAGTGGCCTTGTGCCTCTCTTTCTCTCTTTCTGAGTGTGTGTTTCTCTCTCTCATTTCACTACTTTCTACGATCAAGACTTAATGTGATATCAATAATAATACCGTAATTAAATCCAATCTCATACAGTATTTAGGATATTATGTTCACCATTATTGCAATACACATCAACGTGCCCTCTACGATTTACTCCTAGGTTCTCAAATTACTTACACAGTCGGGCTTTTATATCATATAAGGAAAGGACTACAGGCAAAGATAGGCTGGAATAGTGTTACGACTGTTATTGATTGTTTAATTTATCATTTGAATCAGTTTCTTCCATTTATTCAATACCATACATACTATAAACGATCTGCATTTAATTATAGGTGGCCTATATATATATATATATTTGTTGTTCAATAAAGTAAATGTAGACCTCGATACAAACTACTATCAAAGTCGGTGTTAACTTTAAGTAAGGTTTGAGTATAGAGCCTTTGAGTAGTAGAGCTCGCCTTCTCACTTCCCCCTTCTCTGTCTCTATCTGTGATCCCAGCCTCTCATCTCTACAAACCCCCAAATCAGGAATAGGATTAATTGACAATTTTACCATCAACTCTCCTCTATGTGTAGCCTATCGAATGCAGGCAGCATTAATCACACACGCTAATGAAGGGAAGTATACCACATTCAGACCCGTTAAATCTTGGTTGTAGAAAGTGTGTGCTATGAGAGAGTACAAGGAGTTACAATGAATAGTTAGTGTCTCAAAAACCTTCCGGTCCGTTTCGGGGAAATATTCGAAGTGGAAGGAGATACATTGTTCAGTGCACTACACTCCTTACATAGTGTGCAAAATATTATCTACTGTCTTCTTGAACTGCTCAACTGAGTAAATGTTTACAACTTCTGAGGAAAGTTTGTTCCAGGTAGAACAGATCTTAAATGGAAAACAGTTTCCACACATAGTATAGTCCATTTGCTGGTGCCGTCTGGATCTTGGTAGTACTACATTACCACTTCCCTAACGTAAAATACAGATGGGCCAGGGAAAATTGTAACACTGCTGCCAACCACCCTTTACACTTGTTTAACGCCACGCCCCCCCCCCCCCCCCCCACCCAACCACCAATGTCGCCATCATAAACCCGCCCACTCATTTGAACATGCAAGGTCTCTGATACCCCCTCCACCTGTCTTCGTTATAGTATTGTACACACACACACACACACTCTCGAATGGAACTAATAATGGATAGTGTGTGAATGAAGTATGTATTGGACTAACATAGGCTATACTGACAAGAAATATATCATGTCAAATAAACAAATATTTTGTTTATACAGTGCCCATATGCAAGCATATTAGACTCATAAAACATGCAATTCAAAGTCTGATTAGTTCATACTAATATATATATAATTATATGATATAACTAAAGAGCTCATAGAGTGCATACCTCTGCCTACGTTGATCAAAACTCTAAGGATGCAAATCGTCCTTGGTGCATATCCTATCTGTCCACCAAATTTCGTGAAGATCGGTTCATAACTTTACGAGATAGCCTACCTGACGATGGTATGCGCTCTACCGATCGGCTCCATAACTTAATCACTTCTTCCCAGGTGAGTACCCACCAAATTTCAGGAAGATAGGTTCATAGGTTTTTGAGATATCTTGTACCCAATTACATAGACAGATACACCGACAAACAGAGGTGAAAACATAACATCTCGCCGGTTTCGCAGGCGGAGGTAAATAACCTGCCTATAATGGTCAGTGGGGGTGACGCTCGGATTAAACCCACTCAATATTATATTTTATAGACTATTATCTCATTGGTTATAAATACACTTGCCTCAGTGAAGAATGTCCATATTAATGGGAGAGCTGTCTGTAACGAGTGCCACCACCCCTTTGATTTAATTATATATACAATGTATATACCGGTATGTTATAAATACCATGGTCACAGGTAGGAATGCACAAATAAAATTAGATATTACTTTATTTAAAAATAAATTATTAATTTTATGCAGAGTATTTATTTGTTATAAATACATTTGGTCATTGGCAGGCATATTAAATTAAGCCATGTTATAATGTTACATGTAATTATAATGTTACATGTAAAATGTACGTTAAACACAAAGATTATAATGATTGGTTTTCGTTGTCACTTTCATTAGACTCCTCACTACTGGTGGCTGACTGTGAAATTGTAATGGTAAAGGATTCAAACAAGTGTTCAAAGGCTGTGTCTTTATCTTTGTAATCTCCTTCAATCTGTCGCGTGTGTTCAGTGCATTTTCGCCAATAATCCGGGGTTACGTCATCAATAGCCTGTCGTGTAAGCTGCTCCACCTTCTTGAGATATTGCTTATCATTGGAATTGTGTTTCTTCACATCTTGCTTGACTTTGGCCCAAACAAGCTCAATCGAGTTAAGCTGACAATAATAGGGTGGCAGTCTAACCACTTTATGTCTGGCTGCTTCTGCAAGTCCGTCAATCTCGTAGGACACAATATGTTTCCGGTGTTGTTTAACCAATTGTAAGCATTCCATTCGGGTGTGAGAGGGTGCATGGGGGATGGAGTTCTCTGTCAACCACTTCACTATGACTGCTTTCCTGGAGCTGCTAGTTGGGGCCTTGTTCAGCTGCACGTTGTGGTAAGGGGCATTGTCCATAACAATCAACGAGTTTGCAGGGATGTTTGGTAAGAGTTTCTCTGTGAACCATTTCTTGAAAGGTGTGTTGGTTCATTGAATTATGGTAGTCCCCTTTGTTACCAAACTTGGATTGGAACATAAGCAGAGCACCTGGGATAAAACCTTCAGATCCGCCAGCATGAACAATGATGAACCGTGCACCTTTACCTGTTTTTGTTTTAGGCCCAATGGGTCCTTCTGTGTTGGTGCAACACTCGCCAACGCAGGTGTTTTGGTTGACCCATGTTTCATCAAGATATACTTCGGGCCTTGGGTTAACGCTATGCCGGTTCTCATTTATTTCTCTGAGATATTTATTCCGTGCCGCTATAATGTCAGTTCTCTCCATCAGAAGGGCTCGGCTGCTACAATGTTTCTTGTACCGACACCCCATCTCCCTCAATATTTTCCATAGACTGTCTCTTTTTCCTGTAAATGCAATTGGTGGCTTAATTACCTTTTCTAGAAGCAAATCAAGTGTTGGTATTTCTCCCCTTTAATAGAACGCCAAAACTTCTCTCCGTATTGCTTCCTTGTCAAAATCGTCCACATTTCCTGTAACAGGGGAAACTCTTTTTCCTAACTGGTGACTTTATAACCCCATCATCAGTCTTGGAAGCTTCATATCTGATTTTTACTACGAGTGACAGGGACACTTTCGTTGCCTCGCAGGTTTTCTCCATGATCTCTTTTACTGGTCTATTCTTTCCTTGTTCTTCAAAGTACTTGAACACATTCAGTACAATATTTCGACTTTGGCTATCAAGTCGTGGGGCATTAGCGGGTCTGCTTGCACCAGCTGGAGGAAATTGCGGAAGAGACAGCGCCATCCTGCCTCTATGTATGGGAGAATGAGAGTGACGACTTTCATGCAAATTTGTCCGTTCTCCGCCCTTCCAGCCCCCCCCCCCCCCCCCCCCTCCTCTCCATTCTCCCTGTACCGTATTCTCTAAACAGGTGTGACGACACACCTAGCAGGATATATTAAAACGAATAACTATTATGTCTTCAGAAACTTTGAATGAATATCATTACTTTCTATATAATAATATTTTGTAGCAATATTACAAGGACACACATCCTTGTAAAGGAGAGACAGGGAGAAGAGAGAGAGAGAAAAGGGGGGGGAGGGGGGAACTAGGGGGATATTGGAGAGACGTAGCCTGCATTCGCGCATAAAAATATAATGCGTGAAAGTTACTATAATTGCATAGCAATATAGTTTATATGGAATGAGCAATCAATGATTGATGGACAGTAGGTAGATGGCATTACACTGCTGGTTAAAGGTACTATACGTACTGTACAATATAAGAATGGGAGGGAGGAACAGGTTTTTACAGGTGGGCGTGGCTATAGTGGAGGTAATGGAGAAAACAATTGGAGTGGAGAATTATCGGGAGGGTGCAGCAGCACTGCCAACTCTGGCTACTGCTGGTCTAAGGTCCCTAGACAACTGTATGTTGGGGAAGAAATGCTACAAGTACTACCAAGATCCAGACGGCTCCAGCAAATGATTTTTTTTTTTTTTTTTTTAGTGCTGAACCTTTTCAATTCTATCTGCCAGCCATGGTTGCGTATTGTATTCATATTGAGACTAAACATGTTGCTATAATACACATTATCAAACTCATTACATATTTTAAAAACTTTGAATGAACTGACCTCGTAGTCTGCGTGTTAAGAGAGAGAGAGAGAGAGAGAGAGAGAGAGGGGGGGGGGGGGAGTAGAAGACCACTACAGCCGAAATTTTTGTAACCCACGTTGTGTATAGAGACTCATTTTGAGAATACAGTATATTGTATTAATATATTCCTAATACATTTTAAATGTTGGCCATTGTAAGCATGTGCAATGATGGTTTAACACTTATTTGCAATACATAAGAACAATCGTCACTAATCACTAACTGCCAGCTAGAGAAGGAAGATGGGGGAGTTGGGGATAGTTTGGGGGTGGAAGGTGGGGGTAGACTTGGACCCGATTCCCCCCTTCCACCTGCCCAGGGTGGAGTAGGGGAAGGAAGGACCCACCCCTGAGCAACTTTTTAGTACGCGTGCGTGTACCTGTCTGTCATAGGGTGCATTAATCTGCATGATTGATGTGTGTGAAGTATAATGCCTTTCATGTCAAGGTTATGGCTATTTACTTGCTACATTTTGGGTACGTTTGATTCATCCATGGCTGTGCTGTATAGGCCTAGTTGGTATCTAACTATCTATAGTCGGTTATATAATTGAATACTTGCGAGTTTCAGACTATAAGGACATTTGGGCCATAAACATCGATATTAATTACAAATGCAATAATAATATAGGACTCTGATGGATAGAGAGGATGTTGAATTTGAGTTATTAAAAAAGAATGTTTTCTTGTAATTCTGCTAAGAAATTACGCTTGTCCAAATTTTTGGGTTTTTGTAATTCAAAGGTCATGGTGAATGGTGAAGGTCACAGCTTATTGTCACTATTTCTTTCTTATATATATTTTAAATTTGAATTACACCATATTCAAAATGCTACAAAATAGTGTTACGCTGACCTTATTATAGATAAATATTCCAATGGTTAAGATTCAATGTGATCATAAATGTAATTATATATATATATATACTGTATATACTGTATATATATATATATATATACTTCCAGGCGGACGTGAACCACCAACAGTCAGGACGAGTGTCTATGCTTTAATCCACTACACACAAGTATCCTCTATCACGATGTGGTATAGTGGATTAAAGTATGGGCACTTGTTCTGACTGTCGGTGGTTTAAGTCCGGCTGCGAGTATAAAAACATTTAATATATGTACAGTATATATACTGTATATAAACCGATTGTACCCAAGAGATTCAATACTACTTGCAGAATTCTAGGTCGCAGAGTTGCGTATGCATTTTTTTTTTTTTTTTTTGGTAATGCAAAAACTGCACACCTACTTTATCAATTCTGCGAAGCAGAGTGGTGTCACACACACAGGTCCCGCCCATATACTGTGCACCACAATTCAGCTTGTCCGTCGTCGTCGTTGTCGTCGTCCGTCGTCTGTCCGGAAACTCCTCCTAGACCGTTCAATGGATTTTCACCAAATTCCACAGGTATATTAATTTGGTCAATGCGAAGGTCAGTCAAAAAGAAATGTTCAATTTAACTTAAAGGTTAAGGTCAAAGGTCAAGGTTAAAAGTAAGGTCAATATTTCATGTGTCTTAGTTTTTATTCAAATTTCTTAATTTTCACTATACAAGTTACTGGTAACCTCAATATTTTATTGACAAAATTTGAAATACATATTTTGAAAGGTAAGGTCAAAGGTCAAGATCAAAGGTCAAAATCATTTGTTTACTAGTATTTCTTATATTAACTGTTAGATTTTCACTAGACTTACCATGTATATTCGGAATACTTAGGAAAAGGTGATACAAGAAACAATACAACTCCATTGTAAAGGTCAAGTTCACAGGTCAAGGTCAAATAATAGTTCAATATGCTAATTTCTTCACTTTTCATGCGAACTTCACAACATTTGGTGATATAGTTGCACTTTAAATTTAAAGGAAAATAATACATTTTGAGACATAATATTATCATGAAGGTGAAGGTGAAGGTCAAAGGTCAAGGTCAACAATTCTATAAATACACATGAAACTAACTGATGGGTTTTAATGAAATTACTCATGCTTATTTGATTTTCCTGGCAAAGTCTATACAAAAAAATGTACTCTTACATAAAGGTCAAGGTGAAAGGTCAACTTATACTATTTACTTTTAGTTTTTATGCAAATGTTTTCATTTTCACTATACAAGTTACTGGTAACCTTGATATCATATTGCCCACATTTTAGATAAATATTCTAGAGGGTAAGGTTAAAGTTCAAGGTCAAAGGTCAAACGAGGTACTAGTATTTCTTATACTAACTGTTAGATTCTCACTAGGCTTACAATGTATATTCGGAATACCTAGGCCTAAGTCATACAAGAAACTATTCAATTCCATATGAAAGGTCAAAGTTGCAGGTCAAGGTCAAATAAAAGGTCAATGTGCTATATTCTTTACTTTTCATGCAAAATTCACAAAAAATGGTGAGATAGTTGCACTTTAAGTGAAAAGTAAAATAATACATGTTGAGACATATAAAGGTCAAGGTCAACTATTCTATTAATATATATGAAACTAACAGATGGGTTTTAATGAAATTATGCATGATTATTTGATTTTTTCTGGGCAAGGCCAATGCAAACAATGTACTGTTACATAAATGTCAAGGTCACAGGTCAAGGTCAACATTTATTATTGATTACAAAAAATACTCAATTTTCGGAAAACTGGCTGTGTTAGTTGCTTATTACTTTTTAAAGGTCATACAGGAATAAACATAGTTCCATTTGATAGGTCAAGGTCAAGTTCAAATATAAGGTCAATATGCTAATTTTTTTACTATTCATGCACACTTCACAAAATTCGTTGACACAGTTATGCTTTAAGGGTTAAATGAATGTGTTTAGAATATTCAAGGTATGAACTAATTCTTGCCTCTACCATATACCTTCCTTCATATTATCTTTACTTAATACAATATAAACGCAACATATTAATTGCATTCTTTACAACTACAATTGCTTCGGAGCCAACATTAAGAAAATTTGCCAAACATAACTTAGATTAAAGAAAACAAACTTTCAATTATAGACATTACATTTTCCCTTAATAAATAGTTTTATAATGTCAGCACAAGAAAGCAATTTACTTAAACGCCTTGAGGATTATGCCACATTTTGACAGCTTATTTTGAGTATATTTAGACTTTGTATGTAGTTTAGGAAGGATCTGTGAGAATTAAAAGAGTGAAGGTTATCTCAATTATTATCCCTCTGACTTCACATAACCTTCCTTCTGTATAAAATCGTCTAATAATAGCCAGAAAACCCCCCACAAACATGCATAATTATATCTTGAAATGTTAATATGAAATAGATTACCGTACGTAACTTATTAATAAGCAGGTAAATGTTCCATACAATAATTATCTCTCCCATTCCCCTTCTTTCCTTTCGCCATAATTATTCACTTGCTTTAAAAATATGTAGGAGTATTTTACCCATCAAAACAATACAAGATTGAACGAAAGATATGACAATTGAAGTCATGCATGGAGTTACAAAAAGTATAGATGTAAATGGAGAAGATTGGCTGAATATCATATTAGTTGGGTCTTTTTCTTTGAAATGAATACATATTTGAGAACCAATAAAGCAAACTAGTGAACGAAACATTTGAAAATGAACACAATATGTGACAACCAATCAGCATTCAGTAGATGTAAGACCAGGGATGCTCACGTCCAATGAGAGCTAAGTATGGGGGACTGCGAGAGGGGGTGTATATAAAGAGATGTCAGGGCTCGCCACCTCATATATGTATTGTTGGTGCATCAGCAGCAGAGATCAGCCAGCCAATCAAGATGCCTGATACTCCCAGTGCCACCACCAAGCTCACTGGCCACGTTAATTGGTTCAATGCACTAAAGGGCTTTGGTTTTATCACCTACAGTGGAGGTGACATTTTTGTCCACTCCACTGGCATCTCCAAACCCAATCCTCTCCATCATGTGCCCTCTCTTGCCACCAATGAGAGGGTATCATTTACCTCAAAAGAAGAAGGCGAGGAGATGAGGCCATCAATGTCATGGGCCCTGCTGGAGAGATCCTGAAGGGTTCCAGGCATGGTAGAAGAGGTAAGAGGGAGGACTACCACCAAGCCACAGCAGCAGTCAGTTGTTCAACACCGGACTTGGTCCAGGTTGTTGTTACAACTGCAGTGACCCTCTGCAAAGGGGATCACAAGCTGCTTCAGGAGTATCTTCCAACACTCCTGAAGGCTAATAACCTCCCTCCCATCATCATTCCACCTCTTCCAGGACCATCTGCACCACCTACCCTCATTCCCACTCAGGCTATGAGGCAAAGAAGCCACCCAAGAAGGAGACTGGACATCCAGAAGCCTCTCTCAAGACCTCCACCACCACCACAAACAACAGTCTCTGCATCACCACCGCCATCACCAGTCAATGTCGCCGGCCCAGCAGCAGCCTCGACTCCAGCACCTGCCACCCAAGATCCAGTGGCAACCAACTCCTCCGCATCGTCTGAGTACTCCGACTCCACCACAGGAGAAGACGTCGATGTGGAGGGGTTGGAGGAGGGAGAAGAGGACATCGACCTGGGAATGACCACCAGCGAGCTGGAGAAGAACATCATCGACTTGACTGCAGAGATCCAGCAGACTGCAGTAGCAGGAAGACGTCCCCCTATAGCGGCCCAGAAGAAGCTGACCAAGTTGCTACACTTATCATTCCAGCAAAAATAGAAAATAGACAATGGAGCACTCTTGGTTGAGCCCGAGAACTTTTCATCTCCTACTGTACTTCGCACTTCTCCACTTTATCTTCCTCTCTCCAAAACTCTCCAATCTCCTACTTTACTCAAGCCATCATCATCATCATCATCAGCCACCTCAGTATCGGCCAGGACTCCGGAGGAACAACAACAACAAAGGGGGGACCCGCGACACTCTCCTGCCTGACCCTGGCCACTAGTGATACACTTCTTCCTGAGAGGACCCTGAGGACATACACTGCCACTTGAGAGGAAGGACTTGTGATTACTATATATACCACCTGATGATCTGGAGTTCTGGACTGTATCAAGGTAAGCTTATGGCCATTTGTATAATTATACATTTATGCATATTTTTTTATATTTCCTTCTCACGTCTATGCTGAATATAAGTTCAATATAGCCTAATAGAAGCTTTAAATTATGTGGTCCAGTAGGCCTAATCAAGGTATGCATATGTTAATTTTAATATATATGTGTGCCTATTTTGTATATTTCCATTTTTAAGATGAATATTATAAGTACAGTAGGCTATAGCCTAGTAGAAGCTTTAAACTATGTGGTACAGTAATCAAGGTAGGCTTAGCCTATGCCCTTTTTAATATAAATTTATGCCTATTTTGTATACTTCCATCTCATTTTTAAGATGGATAATATAAGTATAAGATAGTAGTGTATGTGGCCCAGTAATATTTATATACAGGTATATGATTTTCATTAAATTTTCAACTTGGCATAACCTTTGATTGCTCAATGTTAGGAAGCTCTATCTGAATTCGGGTTTACCATATGAAATTGTGAGGTTGTCTATTACTTTAAATATTGATTCTTCTCCACTAATTTTTTTTTTTTATAACTAAATATAGCTATATAGTGCCTCTTTTTTATGTTTGAAACTAAGTGTGAGCATCCTGGGTTCGAATCCACGGACTGCCTCATGTGTTTGTAAATTTCATTAATCGATTTTAGGAGTATGGTTGGTTGTTGGAAGGAACATAATAATTGATATTGGTTCAGGAGTAATTTATCGAGAGGACTTCCCTAAGTGGTTAAGGCCCCATTAATTGCTCTTTCCATTCACATATGCATAGCCTACGTGAGTTGCAGTTGGGATGTGTGTACATGCTTAGATTGATATGCAGGATTCGAAGTTGCATAATAAATTGTAGGCAGTGTCCACCAACCTTTAACTGTCTTCGTGGTGCGATGTATAAGGTGTTGATTTTCGGTGTGAGCATCCTGGGTTCGAATCCACGGACTGCCACATGTGTTTGTAAATTTCATTAATCGATTTTAGGAGTATGGTTGGTTGTTGGAAGGAACATAATAATTTATATTGGTTCAGGAGTAATTTATCGAGAGGACTTCCCTAAGTGGTTAAGGCCCCATTAATTGATCTTTCCATTCACATATGCATAGCCTACGTGAGTTGCAGTTGGGATGTGTGTACAACTGTACATGCTTAGATTGATATGCAGGATTCGAAGTTGCATAATAAATCGTAGGCAGTGTCCACCAACCTTTAACTGTCTTCGTGGTGCGATGTATAAGGTGTTGATTTTCGGTGTGAGCATCCTGGGTTCGAATCCACGGACTGCCACATGTGTTTGTAAATTTCATTAATCGATTTTAGGAGTATGGTTGGTTGTTGGAAGGAACATAATAATTGATATTGGTTCAGGAGTAATTTATCGAGAGGACTTCCCTAAGTGGTTAAGGCCCCATTAATTGCTCTTTCCATTCACATATGCATAGCCTACGTGAGTTGCAGTTGGGATGTGTGTACATGCTTAGATTGATATGCAGGATTCGAAGTTGCATAATAAATCGTAGGCAGTGTCCACCAACCTTTAACTGTCTTCGTGGTGCGATGTATAAGGTGTTGATTTTCGGTGTGAGCATCCTGGGTTCGAATCCACGGACTGCCACATGTGTTTGTAAATTTCATTAATCGATTTTAGGAGTATGGTTGGTTGTTGGAAGGAACATAATAATTTATATTGGTTCAGGAGTAATTTATCGAGAGGACTTCCCTAAGTGGTTAAGACCCCATTAATTGCTCTTTCTATTCGCATATGCATAGCCTACGTGAGTTGCAACTAGTTGGGATGTGTGTACATGCATAGATTGATATGCAGGATTCGAAGTTGCATAATAAATCGTAGGCAGTGTCCACCAACCTTTAACTGTCTTCGTGGTGCGATGTATAAGGTGTTGATTTTCGGTGTGAGCATCCTGGGTTCGAATCCACGGACTGCCACATGTGTTTGTAAATTTCATTAATCGATTTTAGGAGTATGGTTGGTTGTTGGAAGGAACATAATAATTGATATTGGTTCAGGAGTAATTTATCGAGAGGACTTCCTTAAGTGGTTAAGGCCCCATTAATTGTTCTTTCCATTCGCATATGCATAGCCTACGTGAGTTGCAGTTGGGATGTGTGTACATGCTTAGATTGATATACAGGATTCGAAGTTGCATAACAAATCGTAGGCAGTGTCCACCAACCTTTAACTGTCTTCGTGGTGCGATGTATAAGGTGTTGATTTTCGGTGTGAGCATCCTGGGTTCGAATCCACGGACTGCCACATGTGTTTGTAAATTTAATTAATCGATTTTAGGAGTATGGTTGGAAGGAACATAATAATACTATTATAGTAATATATGTACAACATTGTCTTCCTTAATTATATGGCTTAACTTAAGGTTTGAAAGGTAGTTTATTAGCCTACTGTACTGCTCAAACTTAAGATTTAGGTTATCAACTCTGCGTAAGCAGAGTTTGGTATCGCCCCCCCCGTATAGTGGGTACCACACGAAAAAAATGTCTGTCGTCGTCGTCGTCGTTGTCGTCGTCGGCGTCGTCGTCGTCCGTCTGTCTCGGAACTCCTCCTAGACCGTTGGACGGATTTTCACCAAATTTCACACGAACATTTTGTTGCGTGAATGCAAAAGTCAGTCAACAAAGATTTTTTGAATTTATGCAATAGTTATGATTTTAGGTCCAAAATATGGTTTTGCCCCCCCCAACCCTCCCGAAAAGTAGTAATGATGTTGGTTATAGTAGTAGTGATGATGTTAACAGTAGTAATGATGATTGTAAGATGGTGGTGATGATATTAGTAATGATGGTTGATAGTTGTAGTATCAATGATGATAGTAGTGATTAAGATGCTAGTGACAATGGACAGTGATGATGGTGAGAGTAGTAGTGATAATTGTAATTGTAGTAGTGATGATGATCATAGTAATGGTGATGATGACAGTACCCGTGATGATTGTGGCAGTTGTAGTGATGATGGCAGTTGTAGTGATGATGGGAGTAGTAGTGATTACGTTGATTGTGATTGATGATGGTATTAGTAGTGATGATGGTAACCCATTGCAGAGTTGGGTATGCCGTTTTAATTTTGGGCAAAACGGCACGTCTACTTTATTACTGTTGTAGTTAGGCTATTACTGTTATCAGGATTTGGTAGTTAGGCTATTACTTTTATCATGGTTTGGTAGTTAGGCTATTACTTTTATCAGGATTTGGTAGTTAGGCTATTACTTTTATCAGGGTTTGGTAGGCTATATTACTGTTGTTATCAGGGTTTGGTAGTTAGGCTATATTATTGTTGTTATTAGGGTTTGGTAGTTAGGCTATATTACTGTTGTTATCAGGGTTTGGTAGTTAGGCTATATTACTGTTGTTATCAGGGTTTGGTAGCCTAGTTAGGCTATATTACTGTTGTTATCAGGGTTTGGTAGTTAGGATATATTGCTGTTGTTATCAGGGTATGGTAGTTAAGCTATATTACAGTTGTTATCAGGGTTTGGTAGTTAGGCTATGTTACTGTTGTTATCAGGATTTGGGAGTTAGGCTATATTACTGTTGTTATCTGGGTTTGGTAGTTAGGATATATTACTGTTGTTATCAGGGTTTGGTAGTTAGGCTATATTACTGTTGTTATCAGGGTTTGGGAGTTAAGCTATTACTTGTATCAGGTTTGGTAGTTAGGCTACACCGTATTACTGTTGTTATCAGGGTTTGGTAGTTAGGCTATATTACTGTTATCAGGGTTTGGGAGTTAGGCTATATTACTGTTATCAGGATTTGGTAGTTAGGCTATATTACTGTTGTTATTAGGGTTTGGTAGTTGTGCTATATTACTGTTGTTATCAGGATTTGGTAGTTAGGCTATATTAGCCTACTGTTGTTATCTGGGTTTGGTAGTTAGGCTATATTACTGTTTTTTTTTTTTGTTTTTTTTTTATATTCCAACTTACTCCCTCACGGGCATAGGCTGAGAGCCTGGACATTCACAGCTGTACAATGAGCAGTGAAGCCCGTGAGGTCTTGTTCCAGTCTAGGGAGTGAGGCATGTGAAGCACGTAGAGTACAACGAGCACCTGCCATCTTGCCTTCACATGAGGCACGGTGCTCACTCATGGTCCGAAGTGACCCCATCTCTGAAGCCACCTCATTCCCGTGCTTCACTGTCTCACTCCCTACACTCGGACACTCACTCTTACACACACAACGCCACCTGTTGAGCAGCTAACTCACCAGGCATTGCACCCCTATAGCATATTTTGAATATGGGAATATTCATACAGTGTTATTTAATCAGGGAACAATGAGGGTATTTTATTAGCGTTTTCGGTGGGCTTTGTGGTAATGCACTGATACTAGGTACAGCACAAATTCCATCCCAATAATATCTTCCCATTGATACATCGGGATTTGAACCCGGGACCTTTGGATTTCCAGGCCAGTGGCAAGACCACTCCGCCACACCTCCCCTGTTATCAGGTTTTGGTAGTTGTGCTATATTACTGTTGTTATCAGGGTTTGGTAATTAGGCAATATTACTGTTGTTATCAAGGTTTGGTAATGAGGCTATTAATTGTTATCCGGATTTGGTAATTAGGCTATATTACTATTGTTATCAGGGTTTAGTAGTTAGGCTTGCCTATATTACTATTGTGTTCAGAGTTTGGAAGTTAGGCTATGCAACTGTTGTGATCAGGGTTTGCCTATTGCTGGAAATATATGCTCTTGTTTCTCTTGGAATAAGATAATAATTGGATGAATAATTTTCTTTAACAGTTTTGTTAATTCTAATGTCAGGTAGATTAGAGTTCATGAAAATATGATTTGGTTGTAACATTTTGCCATAACTTGAGCTGGGTGGCCAGGCTACAATTATTTAAAAGTAACATACGAAATTCTAGTTTTGGAAATATTTTGTTCTATACAATCAATAACATACGAATTACAAAAAGGAAAACAATAACACTAGGGACTTTTATATTAAACCTATATTGTATATGATATAATAAGTAACCTACATCAAAGCTATATTCTTGACAAAATAAATATATAGCTTACTCAATAACCTTTTCCTTGAACATTGCCTGCACTGCATTTCTTGATATAACAGGACATATAGATAATTTATCTTTGGCTTTCATATACAACATAAGATTGCAGTAGCCTATTATTGTACTGCATTTTTTTTTGGTAGTCCATTCTACTTGAAATTGATTATGTGCCTATACAAATATTTCTTTTTAACATTGTGTCATGATGATTCTAGTGATACACTCCTTCCTGAGAGGACCCTGAGGACGAGTGATACACTGACCTGCCACTTGAGAGGATGGACTTGTGATTACTATACCACCTGATGATCTGGACTGTATAAAGGTAAGCTTATGATCATTTGTCTATATTTGTAAGCATATTTTGTATAATATGAATAGAAGTACAGTACAGTAGAAGCCTTAAACTATGTGGCCCAGTAATATTTTCAACTTGGTATAACCTTTGATTGCTCAAGGTTAGGAAACTCTACCTGAATTAGGGTCTACCATATGTGAGGTTGTGTATTACTTTAAATATTGATTCTCTTCCACTATTATTTTTTATAATTAAATATAGCTATATTGTGTCCCTTTTTGGCGTTTGAAACTAATTACTAGTAGTAATATACAACATTGTCTTCCTTAATTATATGGCTTAACTTATGGTTTGAAAGGTAGTATATTAGCCTACTGTAGTGCTCAAACTTAAGATTTTGGCTATTACTGGTGTGATCAGGGTTTGGTAGTTAGGCTATATTACAGTAGTGTTCATGGTTTGCCTAGTACTGGAGATAAATGTACTTGTTTCTCGTTGAGAAAGATAATACATAGATGCATTGATTTCTTTAAAAACTTGGTGTTAATTCTAATGTCAAGTTGCTTGGAGTTCATAAAACGATAATATTTGGATGAATTGGTTTCTTTAAAAGTTTTTGTTACGGTAATTCTAATGTCAAGTTCATGAAAAATATTTGATTTGGCTGTAACATTTTGCGATAACTTAAGCTGGGTAGGTAGCCTGCAATGATTTAAAAGTTATATACGCAATTATACTTTTGGAAATTTTATATAATTATATACTGTATATATATATATATATATATATATATATATATATATATATATACTTTTAAATAACAACAAATTCCAAAAACATTGGGGACATTTACAGTAATATAATATTGTTTGTGATATAATAACTAACCTATAGCAATACTATATTCTTGATTAATTAAATATATACTCAATAACCTTTCCCTTGAAAAGTGCCTGTGCTGCATTCCTTCATATCATTGGAAATATGGAAAATTTATCTTTGGCATTAATAATCAGCTTAAGATTGCAGTACCAGTAGCGTATTGTTGTACAGCATTGGTATTGCTCGCCTATTCTACTTGAAATATATGTTGTGCCTTTATAAATTTATCTTTCGAACATTGAGTTATGATAATAAATACAATAGCTGGGTGTCTGATGTATAGGCTATATTTTAAGATTAACTTGATAACAGCACTTGTTTGTTTAGTTTTGATATTTTCATAAATAATAATATTCTTTGTTTGTTAAATTTTGATATCTTCGTAGATTATAATTAGTTTCATTGTTTGTGTTACATTTGCCTTCATTGTCAGAGTAACTTTTGTTTTATCTTCATAATGCCTAAACAATCATGTAAATCTTCTTTGGGAAGAAAATCAATTGATTGTAGAAGAAAAAGAGAAGAAAGAGAGAGTGAAAAATGCAGACAGGAGGAACAAAAATTTGAGAAAATGGCAAAGAGAGCAGCAAGGGAAGACGAGAGTCAGAAAAGTAAAGAGCGAGAAGCCAACTAATGAGAGAAGATGAACAGCGGTGAAGTCAAGAACAAGAATGTGAGAAAATGGCAAAAAGAGCTGCTAGGGAAGATGAGAGTCAGAAAAGTAAAGAGCGAGAAGCCAAGAGATTAACGAGAATTACGAGAGAAGATGAAAGTGAGAAAAGTAAAGAGCGAGAAGCCAAGAGAATAACAAGAGCGGATGAAAGTTAGAAAAGTATAGAACGGGATGCCAAGAGATTAATGAGAGAAGATGAAAGTCAGAAAATTAAAGAGAGGGAAGCCAAGAGATTAATGAGAGAAGATGAAAGTCAAAAACTTAAAGAGAGGGAAGCCAAGAGATTAATGAGAGAAGATGAACAGCGGCGAAATGAAGAACAAGAACGTGATAGAATTTCTAAAAGACAGGCTAGGGAAGACCAAAGACAACGATTGATAGAACAGAATATGGTAAGGGAAATCATGGACTCTCCGAAGAGTCTCACTGATATAAGGACTGAATTATTTGAACAATTGTCGGTTAATGACTTTGAGTATAATGTGTTTGCTGGTAACCCTCTGTTGGCTGCAGGTAAGACTATGTTTCAGGAATTGGAGAACGTATCATGGCAATCTTGCATCAATTGTCATGAAAATTACATTTGCGTAGACTTTAATTCTAATCATCAAAAATGCAAGCGCTGCCAGAAGTGTCCAACTCTCTTTAATGACATCAATGATCTTACTCCATCCCCTGCCCCAGAATGCTTACAGCGACTGTCACCCATTGAATAGTCTGCAATTTCCCTGATTTGCCCTACTATTACTGTTTACAAAATGGGGGCGTCATCATCATCCTCTAGAGGTCACACCATCAGTTTTTAGCAAGACGTGACTGATTTGGCCAGTACATTGCCCCGTTTGCCCAAGGACCTACCAGGTATTGTCATCAAGAATCCAAATGAACAGATACAAGATCAAACATTCCAGGTAAATCGTGACAACATGATCGAAGCACTACAGTACCTCAAAGCCAATAATGAGGACTATTACCACATAGACATATCTTTAGAAAATGCAGACCAATACCCTGAAGATGGTTGCATTCAAAACATCCCACAAGTTGACCCTGCTCTTCTTAAAATTCCACCAGAGAATCCTAATATCACCAATGAGGACTCAGTGTTTGAAGAAGCTTCCACTGTAGCATTGCCAACACCAAAGAAATCTGTCCTTGAGAACATTCAGCAGGCTATGCATCCAAGTTCATCACACCAAAATGAAGACTCAAAACCAGTAAGCATTCCATGGCCAACAAGACAACCAAATCCAGCATCAGAGTTTATATCGGGGTATTTCAGTAAAGCCTTTCCAGATTTATTTCCGGATGGTAAGGGTGACATCACTAAGCCCAAGGATCGGTAAAAATCCAGCTAAGCAGGTGTACTTTAAGCATCTGTTCCGCTTAAACCGGTCTTTTGTTAAACATCATTCTTTCACTTTTGTGGCCACTAACATGTTAAGAAGACATGCTGCTCTTACCAGAGGAAATGTATTTGCAAAGAAATGTGCTGGTGATCTCTCTATGGCCGAGATGAGGAAAGCTGTTGATGAAGGCAATAATCGTTTAATAAACTAGGTATTATACTTTGCTGCTCCCATTCCTGGAACTAGACAATACCTGAGATACATGTCTGACCAGGCAGTTTCCATGGTCAAGTTTATTAGGATAAATAGTGAAGACCATAATATGTTCAACTTTTTTCAAACATTTTCTGCTGTAGACCTTCACTGGGATGATTTACATCGCCTTCTCCCAGAGTCAGAACAATACCTTCATAAGACCATTGTGAAGTCTTTCAATGATGTCCCAGAGGAAGAAAGACATGACTGTATTGAGGCAACACAAGACCACCTGTTAAGATCAAAAGCCTTGAGAGATAATGCAGACTTAGTTGACTGGTACTTTTATCATAGATTGCATGCCTTACTCAAATATGTTCTGCCAAATATGGGGGTTGAAGACTATATTGCGAGATATGAAGTCCAAGCAAGAGGTACTGTACATGCCCATCTTCTTCTGAGGGTGCAAGGTGGTCCATCTAATGATGACCTCAATAATGCCTACAAAGATATTTCAAAACTCCTTGATATCAGTAAAGCAGGCACTATTCAAGCTCAAAATAACATAATAACATATTCCACTAAAGTACTAGGAATATCAGCAGTCCATCCTAATCCCAGTCCAGCAGAGTGGCCTGCCCCCTATGGCAAGAATATCCACAGGCCATTGACAAACATCTTGAGACAAAGGTTCCTAGACTTGCACAGTTGCACTTCTGTTAAAGAACGGTATGAGTGTCTCATCAACAGAGCCATGCTACACCATTGTAAGCTGGGGTACTGCTTAAACCAAGGAAGACAAGATTCAGATGGCAAACTACTCTGTCACTTTGCTTTTCCAATGGATCCATTTGGTTTTGAAGAGCAGTTTTCTCCTGATGGTACAAGTTTGGATATCTTATACAGAACTGAGGTAGCTCCAATGGGTGCACAGTTTGTAGGATCACACCTAATATTTCTACGCAACCATCGTACTCTTGTGCACCATGTACCAGAACTCCTTGCAATATGAGGTGCCAATGTAGAAGGTCGGCCTGTTCAGTCTTATGCTCAGGTCATCAGGTACCTTTTGAAATACATGATGAAAGATGAGCCAAACAGTTCCTCATATTCTGCAGTGTGTAAGGCAGTTGTTGGAGGTGCTAAAGATGAAGAACCAGTCCGCAAAGCTTTTCAGAAGATTCTTATGAAAACTGTGGGTGAACATGATCTTTCAAAGCAGGAGTGTCTTCACATTATGATTGGGTTGGAGTTTGTTGAGTTCAGCCACACCTTTGTTTCAGTTAATGTCATTGGCACCCAGAGAGTACGAACTCCTACATCAGAGAATGATACAAGTCGGGCAACTGAGTGTAACTGGGCAAGTTTGTACTGGGACCGAGAGTCAGATCATCATTATCAACAGGCATTGCAGAGATACCATGAGGGACTAGAGCAAACAGATCCTGCTAAAATCAATCTTTATGAGTTTGCATCACAGTACACCAAATCTTGGAAACTCTGGTGAAGTCAAAGTCCCTCACATCACGCCAAATTTCAATAACATCCCTAGAAAAAGAGGTAAACAAGAGTCAAGGTATGTTCTGCTTCTCAGGAGTATTTTGTTAGTCTTCAAAGCAGGTACCACATTTAATGACATCAATATCATGACTAAAGAGCAGCTTGAAGTGGAAGTTTCAAACTTTAGTCCACTACCAGAATGCCCTAAAATTATCAGAGAAGAGTATCTGGAAAGTCAGTCTGGAGACGAGTCTGATGCCGAGGATGAAGATGAAAGTGTAAATACTGTGCCTGAACTGTTAGTGGAACCTGAGCCAGTATATGAACCTATTTTGCAGGAAGGATGGATGGGAGCCCTCAGACCCATTCATAAGGAGGAAGAGGTGTATTATGAGACCGAGCAGGATTATGATGATGTACAGTTTCAAGTAGAGGCTAGTGATGTGGACTGGACTGAAGATGCTAGGAAATTAGAGCTAACTCCTGAAGACATGCGTCAGTTACCAAAGTGGCTAGAGGAGAATAAGAAGACTTACACTACATCAAGACATGATGAGGAAATGGGGGGACTTCCAGATGAATTGAATGTCAAACAGTTTTGTGCCTTTGCCATTGTCCAAAATTTCATTTTACAAGCATTTGAGAAAGGCCTAGAGAATGTTTCCCAGCTCTTACTTAACCTAAGAAGTGCGCATGGGGGTAATTAGAAACGTCCGCCTGTGCTGACGTATTTGAGCTGTTTCCATCACTAAAATATTAATTTTACCATAAATAGCATTAATACTTATCCATACGCGCCTATTATGGGTTGATTTTAAAGGTATTAACCTGAAACAACAATAAAACGAGTGAAAACAGCATTTGGATGGTCAAAATCGGAGATACAGGCCGCGAGTTATATAATGTATGGGTGAGGCAACCTGCTTTCCCGCCAATTTCCCCCAAAGCCACTGAGACACAGTCGATCGATACTCTCTCTCTCTCTCTTGCACTCGCTTGTTAACAGAGATGACAATGCCCTGCTTGCAACTCGCTAATGTTAGCACAAAAATATACCTCAGAATAAGGGAATAACAGGGAAAATAGGTTATAACTGAAGGAGGGGAGGAAAGTGGGGAAGGAGGGGAGGTAGAGGAGTGATGTTTTGCATGGCCCAGGGGCAAAATAAAAAACAAAATATATTTTTTTTTTTTTTTCCCGATGTTTAACCCTCCTGGCCCGGGCAGGCTCTCAAAATGACAGTGTGGGCTACCCGGGCGATCTGGCCGAAAAACGTCTAGGCCTAGGCTACCGTATTTTTGTTTAGTTTAACTGCTAGAAATTTTCCACGCATCTATAAATGTAGTGCGGTTTCCAATCTGTAGACTGGCGTTGAGTAGAGCTCTCTATGTCAACTGGTTCAGTTGTGATGACGATTTCAGTGGAGAGCACTTGCAGGCGATGTTAGCAATATGACGATCTTTTCACTACTGAAACAACGACATACAGACATACAATAACAAACAAGTCTTCTCTTTCTTGTTTTCGGAGGTGCGGTGACGTAACGATCGGCTTTGTTTACATGCGTCGGACGCACGGCGTTCAGACCAAGCTGAATAGGCTTTCAAGCTTACAGATTTTAAAATGACAACCGGCCACCTGCCCTTCATTCGTGGTGTCATTTTAAAATGACAACCGGGCCAGGAGGGTTAAAGTTGATTTTTTTTTTCTCTGACTCTTAACCCTTAAAAAGCGGCTCACCACATAAGTCGTATTTAATAAAGCTGGACTATGTGGCGGCGCTCGACATAGGTCGAGTGGCAATTTCAGCACGTAATGTTGCTGAGAGAGAGAGACAAGTGGTGGCAGGAGACTAGCGAGCGTATGACTGCTCCAGACCACCGCGGCGAACCTACTGACACGAATCTCAGCTCCCTCCTCCCTCTCTCACTCGCTATATAAGGAATTGTATCGGGAAAGTGGCTAATTACATGCTTTTTGCACTCGCGTTGCACGGTTATTGCAAGAAAACTAGCCATCATAAAAGGATCGTTATGGTGTCATTCGAAAGCTCTGTTTATGCCCTTTCAGGGATAGATACTTGTTTTACATTCTGGGTCTTATTTAGGCATGAAAATTATCACGTAAACAGCCCTATTTTGGCTAAAAACACCCCGCTGGGTGGTACATACAAATAAACCGCATAGGCCGCTCTTAAGGTGTTAAGAGTCTTCCCGCAGGCCGGTGGGGGGAACTCTTATGAGTCTTCCCGCAGTTCCCGTGTTAATATATCTGGAGCAGCTGGCACAGGGAAGTCTTTCTGGCTTAACACTGTGAACCGCTATGCCTCAACTGTGTAGTTCTGGTTTCATCACAGCAGCAGCTCCCTCTGGTACAGCTGCTTATCTCATTGGTGGTGAGACACTTCACAGTTTACTGTACCTGCCAGTTGGGAAGAGTAAGTTAGAGCCTCTTCAAGGTGACAGATTGCAAGAGCTTCAGCAGAGTTTCAAATATGTTGGCATTTTGGTGATTGATGAAAAGTCAATGATTGGTCCGGAAGTGTTCCACCAGGTTAGTCAGAGACTGCAGGAAGCTAGGCCACACACTTGTCAGTTGCCTTTTGGGGGGGGGTGTCCATTATTTTACTTGGCGACTGGAAGCAGCTACCACCTGTCTGTGACTCCTCTCGCCATTCAGGGAAGAACTTCAACGCCTAGGTGATGGAAGTTTTAGTCTCATGGACTGGAAGAAGTGGCGGTCACGATCTATGGATTTATTACCACATGATGAGAGGCATGACTTCTTGGAGAATGGTATCTATGCATGTGCTCTAAAAAAGGATATGGTAGAACACAACATCCGCAAAGTTAAGGGCAACGGTGAGCCAGTTGCTCCGATCTTTGCTGAGAACTCTCCTAAGGGAGTTGAGTTGCAAAGGAGTTATCTGAGAGAGCTTGTGGCCTGTTGGGTAAAATCATACTCAGCAGAAAAACAGTGTTCAGGCTCACATCAAATCTCTGTACCAAAGCTGTCCTCACTAACGGTGCTGTGGGAGTAGTCCATTACATCATCTATGAAGACAGAAGACAATGTGAAGCCTCCATCACTCCCCATTGCTATTATTGCTACATTCAGGGATTACATTGGCCCATCATATCTACCTAACATTCCTAAATCAGTTCCCATCTGCCCAGTGAAGAGAGATTGAATGACTAATAAAGTTCACTGTTCATGAGTAATGCTTCCAATAATCCATCCACAAGCTCCAAGGATCAACTTGCGACAAAGTCATCCTCAACCCAGGAGAAAGGGAATTTGCCAGCGGTCTGCTTCTGGTCGGAGCAACTAGAACAAAAAACTTACCAAGGCCTTGCATTTCATCCTTTCCCCAACTTTGAGCGATTTGAGCAAGTCAGGAAGTCAAAGTCCATGAGGCAAAGACTGAAAGAGGAGGGAAGATTGGTTGATCTAGAGACAGTAACATTATCAAAGTATCAAAATATCATGAATAGGTATTTTTTTTTTTTTTTTTTTTAAGAGACAATGAACGGAGGAAGGAAAAACACAGATAAAACAAAAAGGTCCATGTGCCTAAAGGCATCCTCCATTCATAAAATGTTTGTAACAACTGGATTTAAACATTTGTTGATTGTAAGTTTGTGGAAAGCAATTCGAGGGAAGTGAATTCCAAAGAGTAGTAGCTCTGGGGATAAATGAATTCTGATAAGCAGAAGTTCTGCATTGTGGAGGAGAAAGTGTAAATTCATGGGCGCTCTCAGCTGCCCTAGTTCTACGGGGAAAGATGTGGAGAGGCGGCACAATTGAAGCAAGTTCCTCGGAACAATTGCTGTGAAAATATCTGTAGAATAATGCAAGGGATGCAACGTTTCTTCGTATGGCTAATGTAGGAAGGTCCTGTGTGATTGCAGGGTTATTGATTAATCTAATAGCTTTATTTTGAATTTTGTCCAACTGCCTCAATGCAACCACTCCACTTCCACCCCACAGAGGTGAACAGTAATCCATCTGAGAGCGCACATGACTTTTATATATTACGGCCAACTGCTCGTCAGTGAAGAATTCTCGAACTCTGTACAGGAGTCCCAGTTTTTTAGAGGCATTCTTAGCAATGCTTCTAACATAATGTGTCCAGCTCAAGTTAGTAGTTAATGTTACACCGAGAATGTCAATACTAGGGGAAGTGGGAATATTTACATCATTAAAAAATATATGGGAGTCAGTGAGATTCTGTCGGTTAGAAAATTGAATGTACTTGGTTTTCTGTGCATTAAAGGAAACTAGATTCTCTTGTCCCCATTCATTAATTCTAGAAAGGTCCTGGTTCAGAGAAATTGCAGTGTTTATTTTTGAATTTATAAGATCGGGTTGGGTGAAAGAATTGGTAAATGTGAAGGAACTGTGGAGTGTTGAGTCATCTGCGTAGGAATGTATTGGATTATGAGTGGTAGATATGAGATCATTGATATGAATGAGGAACAGAGTTGGGGCCAAAACTGATCCCTGGGGAACACCAGCATTTATTGAGTGAAATTGAGAATAAAGGCCATCTACCATTACACGTATTTTTCTGTTATGAAGATAAGAAGAAATTAGTGGAACTAATGATGCAAGGCCGTAGTGTGACATCTTCGACAATAAGGATTGATACCAGACTCTATCAAATGCCTTTGATATATCCAGTGCTATTGTATGTGTTTCACCATGTTGGTCTGTAGCTTGGTTGATTTGATGCGTAAGAAGGCAAAGAATGTCTGCAGTTGATCGACATCGTCTAAAACCATATTGCCTATCACTGATTAATTTATTATTCTCCAGATGCTTAATTATGTGATTATTTAATATAATTTCAAAAACTTTGCCAAGAGTGGAAGTTATAGCTATTGGTCTGTAGTTTGATGGATCTGAAGAGGCACCTTTTTTAGGAACTGGATGGATGTTTGCTTCTTTCCAGGGTACTGGGAAGCATGAGGTATGAGTACACAGACGGAAAAATTTTGCCAATACAGGAGCGAGCACCAAGGAGCAATTCTTAAGTACTATTGGAGGAATTTCATCTGGACCAGGAGCCTTATCTACTGAGAGATTCTGCAAAATAGTTTTGACATGTCTGGTGTGGATCTTAAGTGAGGGAATTTCAGGTGAATTAAAATTAAGTACAGGGACATCTTGATTTATGTCATCTAAGGTTGAGTTGGTGGAGAAAATATCTGCAAGAAGGTTAGCTTTACCTCGTGGGTCACTTACAAGATTGCCAGTCGGAGATTTTAATGGTGGAATGGATGAAGCAGTAGTGAAGTTGGATTTGAATGAGTTAAGAGTAGACCAAAATATTTTGTTATCATTTGGATTATTTAGAAGTTTATTTGCCTGCTTATGGAGAAAGTTTGATTTAGTTAGGTTTAATACAGTTTTGGCATGATTTCTGATGTTTCTAAAGTAATTAAAGGCTTCATGTGTTTTTGATCTTGTGTATGCATTGTAGGCTATTGCTTTTTGTTCAGTTACTCTAGCACAATTATGGTCAAACCATTTAGGTGAATTAGATCTTTTACTGTACTTTTGATGAGGAATAAAAGTTTCCATTCCAATTTTCACAAAATCTTGTATGTGGCTCAAGGTGGAGTGTGCATCATTAGAAAAGAAAGAGGTCCAGGGAATATCAATAAAGAAACCTTGAAGACCCTCCCAGTCTGCCCTATCGTAATGCCATTTATGGCATATTATCTTTATAATAATTAAAGTATCTGATAGTGGAATTATGACATTTCTTGTAGCCTTATTGTAGGAACAAATCATCCAGTACTGTACATAATTAATATTAATTACTTTTAGATATGTATTTACGGGACATGTTAATCTGATAGGCTATGTGTGTAGCTAGTGGAACCAGGCGATCCTTCTAAATAGTAAGGTACCGTACATGTTCATAAGAATTAACTTGATGAATATTGAATGCTATTTGCAAGTACAGTAATGCGTAGGCTACTGCCACATATACCACCAGCTATGCACAACCTCCTTCATGTGTCCCTATGTTTTGAAACAAAATTAAGAATTATATGCACTATGCATTTATATTTATTTTCAATAATCAATTTTAGTCTAATATAGTTCTTTGCTACTATTTATTATAAGGATTATGTTTTAATTCATAATGCATACTATTTACTACTGTAAATATTGCACATAAAGATGAAAAAGTACACATTTGTTGTACTGTATAAATGAAAAATAACAGGATACCTTTTATATATTTTCAGAAGTCGTTGGGGGTGATGATTCTGACATATGCTTAATGTATATAATGGACTGCATGCTGCCAGAATTCTAATTTAGTAGTGTTTAAATTTAAGATGACGATTCAAAAGGATGAATTTTAAGAGACATTTATTTATTATATATTTTAAAAGGAGAGGCGGTTCAGAATTCTGACATGTTTAATGTAAATAATGGAATGCATGTTGCCAGAATTCTAATTTTGTAAGTTTATATGTTTAAGATGACGATTCAATAAGATGCCTTTTTAAGAGGTATTTATTTCAATGGGGTTGTACATAATTATGGCTAAGGGGAGGGGGGTCCACCACGGTCCTAGGGCTTCCATCCACTAGGACAAAGTGCTGTGTAACCTTGACGAGGTGTGGTGGCTTGTTCCTATCATGCACTTGCTTAGATCTGATGGAAGCAGATCTCTTGCCTTTATGGGAGCTATAAGTGCATAGGTGGTAGTGGTACTAATTAGCAGCACTGTTAACCATAATACCGGAAATTTTATATAAGTTGTAGGAGACAGGCTTTGTCTAATTTGATTAAAACAAATATGTACCGGTAATACTGTATGTCAAAGGTAATAGGAATCAATCGCAGAGTTGGGTATGCCGCTTTGATTTTAGGCGAAGTGGCACTTCTACTTTATTATTAGACAAATAAATATATCATAAAATACACTGCATTTACTATTAAAAACTGGCCTTCATTATTTAGAAGAAAAAACAAATAAAGTGAAACAAGCAACACATAGCCTAAACTTTAAAAGTAAACGAAGGGAGAGAGAGAGAAGAGAGAGAGAGAGAGTAAACAGGCGAGAAAAAACAAAAAAGACACAAGCGGTGAGTCGGTCAGGATATTTTTAAACCTATTTTTTTACTGGCGAATGCAATTTCCTCTCAGATACATATTCGTTCAGTATTTTCTCACTTGTTTTCCTACAGCTCACTTACTATATATCTTTGGAAAGCTCAAGCGCATTCATGTTTTATGTATTGTTTTTATCAACTCTGGGAAGCAGAGTGGTATCGCGCAAACAGATCCCGCCCGTATACTGTGCACCACCAGCCAGCCTGTCTGTCGTCGTCCGTCGTCGTCCGTCGTCGTCGTCGTCCGTCTGTCTGTCCGGAAACTCCTCCTAGACCGTTCAGTGGATTTTCACCAATTTTCACAGGTATATCCATTTGGTCAATGCAATAGTCAGTCAAAAAGAATTTTTTCATTTAACTTAAAGGTTAAAGTCAAAGGTCAAGGTTAAAAATAAGGTCAATATTTCATAGTTTTTAGTTTTTACTCAAATTTCTTCAATTTCACTATACAAGTTACGGGTAACTTTAATAACCTATTGACCAAATTATAGGCAAATATTCCAAAGGGTAAGGTCAAAGGTCAAAATAAGTTTTTCACTAGTATTTCTTATACTAACTTAAATTCTCACTAGGCTTACCATGTATATTCGGAATACCTAGGCCAAGGTCATACAAGAAACTATACAATTCGATATGAAAGGTCAAGGTCACAGGTCAAGGTCAAATAAAAGGTCAATATGCTATTTCCTTTACTTTTAATGCGAACTTCCCAACATTTGGCGAGATAGTTGCACTTTAAATGAAAAGGAAAATAATACAATTGGACACACATCATAAAGGTCAAGGTCAACTATTCTATTAATATATATGGAACTAACTAATGGGTTTTAATGAAATTAGGCATGCTTATTTGATTTTCCAGGGCAAAATTAATGACAAAAAAGTACTCTTACATAAAGGTCCAGTTCACAGGTCAAGGTCAAAGGTCAACTTTTACTATTTATTTTACTTTTTACTCAAATGTCTTCATTTTCACTATACAAGTTACTGGTAACCTTGATATCGTATTTCTCAAATCTCAGATGAATATTTTAAAGGGTAAGGTCAAAGGTCAAGGTCTAAGGTCAAAATAGTTTTTTTACTAGTATTTCTTATACTAACTGTTACACTCCCACTAGGCTTACCATGTATATTCGGAATACCTAGGCTAAGGTCATACAAGAAACTCAATTACATATGAAAGGTCAAGGTCACAGGTCAAGGTCAAATAAAAGGTCAATTTGCTATTTTCTTTACTTTTCATGCAAACTTCACGAAATTTGGTGAGATAGTTGTACTTTAAGTGAAAAGGAAAATAATAAATGTTTAGACATATGAAGGTCAAGATAAAGGTGAAAGGTCAAAGGTCAACTATTCTATTAATATATATGAAACTAACTGATAGGGTTTAATGAAATTATGCATGTTTATTTGATTTTCAAAGGTAATGGCAATGCAAACAAAAATTTACTTTTACATAAAGGTCAAAGTCACAGGTCAAGGTCAGAGACAATTTTATTATTTATTAAAAAAGATAACTCATCTTTTGGAAAACTGGCTGTATTATGACTTATTACTTAAATATCATATATAACAAATTTCACATAAATATTGTAATAGTTAAGGTCAGAGGTCAAGGTCAACACAAGAGTATTTGTCATTTTCCCTAAACTCCTCCTAGATAGTTTAATGTAGTGTCACCAAATTATACAGGCATATTCAGTTGGTCAATGCGACGACCATCCAAATATATGTATTTTATTTTAAGTCAAAGGTCAAAGGTCAAGGTCACAGTATTTGATCACTATTTGTAATCAATTTGTTTTTATGCAAATTACTCCATATTGATAATGCTAGTTAATACGAACATTACTGTAAAGCTAACTAAATCCTGGATAAGAAATTATAAGGTCAAGGTCAAAGGTCAAGGTTAAACGTCGAAATATGATTTTTATTAGTATTTTCTATTTATTGTAAGATTCTCATTAGGCATATCATGCATATTCGGAATGCCTAGACCAAGGCCATACAATAATTAACATAATTCTATTTGATAGGTCAAGGTCACAGATAAACGTCAAATATAAGGTCAAAATGTTAATTTCTTTACTATTCATGTAAACTTCACACAATTCGTTGAGACAGTTGTGCTTTAAGGGAAAATTAAAATTATAAATTTTCAGACATCATGGAGGTCAAGATGAAGGTCAAAGGTCAAGGTCAACTATTCCTTTAATACCTTTGAAACTAACTGATGATCTTTAGTGAAATTTGGCACACTTATTTGATTTTCTAGGGTTACATCAAAGCAAACAAAAATGCAATCCTACATAAAGGTCAAGGTCACAGGCCAAGGTCAAAAGTTAACCTTCATCATAAAATATACTAAATTATCGATAAGCTAACGACTGTTAGTTGAATTTTACTTAAATATATAATTCAATCATATATATATATATATATATATATATATATATATATATATATATATATATATATTATAATACTTAACATTAATGGTCAAGATCAAAGAACAAAAGAAGAGTGTTAATAATGTTCTTTAAACTTTTCCTAGACTGTTTAACCTTTTGTGTACCGGTGACGTCTTTTTTATTGTAGTCTAGCTATAATTAGACGATTTTGTGGATTGTATGAAGGATCTGTGGTAGTAAAAAGGGGTAATTAAGATAGTTGAAAGCCTGCTAATTTTATGGAATTCCCTTCATAAACCAAATAAAATCGTCTTAATATCCAGTATGAAATGAAACCAACAGAACTGTACTGGACGGGTTACGTATCTTCACCAAATTTTGCTGGCAAATTCGGTTGGTCAATGCAACGATTGTCCAAATTTTGTATTTTTGTTATACAAAGGTCAAGGTGAATGATGAAAGTCACAGATTATGATCACTATTTCTTTCTTATATATATTCTAAATTTGAATTACACCATATTAATAATGCTACAAAATAGTGTTACGCTGACCTTATTATGGATAAATATTCCAATGGTTAAGATTCAATGTGATCATAAATGTAATAATATATATATTATTATGTTCTCTCCACTAACCAACTTTATGTTATAATATATAGATATATAGACTATATAATATATAATATATATAATATAATATAATATAATATATATAATATATATATATAATAAACCGATTTTACCCAAGAGATTCAATACTACTTGCAGAATTCTAGGTCGCAGAGTTGCATATGTATTGTTTTGTTTTTGTTTTGGTAATGCGAAAACTGCACACCTACTTTATTTATTTTGTTATGTTGTGCAGCACTGTTCATCGTGTGCAAATTTTGTCCTGACGTGGGTATGTTGTGTGAATGCTTTATGTTGAACTGCTAGACATACTTTATTATTTTGAGTCAATTAATCATTATTATTGGTTGTGCTTGTAATATTATGACAGTGATTCATATGGTACTCAGCTGGTTGAGGGATACAGAGGGATGCACGACTTCAATGGTTATATCTATAAACAATGCAAAATAGCAATCAATAGGTTGTGACATCCAGTTCCGTAGCGTGGGTAGAGGGAAGGGGGGAAAGCCCGTAGGCAGTAAGACAGAGGATGGATATTCAAAACCGAAGCCAAAAGGTGGGAAGGAGACGGAGGGAGAACGTGGTAGGGGTAGAGAGTGGGGGGGGGGGGGGAGGACTGACCAAGGAGGCGGGAAGACGCAGGGCATCAACGAAACTATGGGGAGAGAGGTAACCAAGGAGGGGGACTTTGGGAAGCAATCATATTTATATAGTTTAATTAATTAGCAACTGGGCAAATCTAATTTTAGCAAATTAGCAAATTGGGAAACACGGTCGATGTCGCATTATCCTTTGTTACTATAAAATATACCTTAATGAAAGTATAGTTATTCTTCCTAATTAACCTTGTGGACGTTTACGGAATGTCTTTACCACTTCATAGAATATAAACTTCTATAATCACACATGAACTCATTACAACTACACAGAACATACCTATGGAATTGATGAACACTAGTTATATCGAGGGAACACGGCTCAATGACAACGAACAAACGTGGGAGGGAAGGGAAACATACAGTATGGGAAGTGGGTTGGTGATGGAAGGGGAATGGGGGCGGTAAGGAATGGGGGGGGGAGTACCTTGCTCGGCCTTATCAGAAATTATGTTACCTAACTATTTTATGCAGAGACGAGGGGCGGGTCCAAATTGCCCTAATGTTTTCTTCATCAGGTCTGTTGCCTGGAACCTCTCAAAATGTTTAAAACTTGAGCCTATGTATATTTGGAAACGTTATTGGATTATGGCAAGAGTTATGCATAGACAGTGTATATATAATATTATATATATATATACATATATATATATATATATATATGTGTGTGTGTGTGTGTATGTATGTGTGTGTGTGTGTTTGTGTGTGTGTTATACTAAAATGCGGCCCAAACACCCGAGTCTACCCCCTCCAAAACTATGTGGGAAGGTTATTACGGAAAACGGGGACATAACGCACCTGTCCTCCTCTCGCCAAAGCCAAAACAAACCCCCGCAATCCCCCCAACGCACACAGCTGGCCTGAGGTTGGCCGACCAGAGAAGAGCCTCCACCAATCAGGACGCCGCGCCGCCACCTCCAGCCGACCTGCTGATTGGTCCCTGGAAGGGTATCCTTAACCTCTTCTGTACCGCAGCGTCTTTTTCATTTTCTTCTAGCTATATTTAGACGATTTTGTGCAGCTTGAGAAGGTTCTGTGGTAGTAAAAAGGGTTAAGCGAGATATTTTGTAGCCTTTTAATGGGTAGTCGTCCTTCCTAAGCTGAATAAAATCGTCTAATAGTTGCCAGAATATAATGCAAACTACGTCACCGGTACAGAAGGGGCTAAGCAAATCAGGAGGCCCCTTCCATTGCTCTTCTCCCTACCCCCCTCGCCGAGACCAAGTTGTGCCCTTGTGATCGGAAATTCGGTGGAACCCGGCACCCTCAAGAATGTGTCATATTTGATGCGCAGAACTACAGGAAATGATCTCTCAGTATAGTACCCAGAGGTTCATGGTTCATGTATTGATGTCTCTCAGTATACTACCTAGAAGTTCATGGTTCATGTATTGACATCTCTCAGTATACTACATAGAAGTTCATGGTTCATGTATTGACATCTCTCAGTATACTACATAGAAGTTCATGGTTCATGTATTGACATCTCTCAGTATACTACATAGAAGTTCATGGTTCATGTATTGACGTATCTCAGTATACTACTAAAAAGTTCATGGTTCATGTATTGACGTCTCTCAGTATACTACCTAAAAGTTCATGGTTCATGTATTGATGTCTCTCAGTATACTACCTATAAGTTCATGGTTCATGTATTGACGTCTCTCAGTATACTACATAGAAGTTCATGGTTCATGTATTGTCGTCTCTCAGTATACTACCTAGAAGTTCATGGTTCATGTATTGACGTCTCAGTATACCACCTAAAAGTGCATGGTTTATGTATTGATGTCTCTCAGTATACTACATAGTAGTTCATTGCTTATGTAATTATGTCTCTCAGCATACTACCTAGAAGTTCATTGTTCATGTATTGACGTCTCTCAGTGTGCTAAGTAGGAGTTCGTTGTGCATGTATTTATGTCTCTTAGTATGCCAACTAGGAGTTCATTATTCATACATTAGGTCTCTCCGAGTATGTCTTTGTATTGTATATAACTTTTTTGTCAATGTCAGTGAGGGAGGCAAAAGGCAGAACTGCCTGTAATGAGTGCCTCTCCCAGAGTTGAAAGAGTGACAGGGCCAAAATCAAGCGACGTCGAGCCAAAATGCATGGACACACGGAGTTTGAAGCAATACAATCATAGGAAGAGGGAAAGACATACTGGGAGAGAGTTCCAGAGCTCAGCTGTTGAATAGAAGAAAGTCTGAGAGTAACGTTTCACTCTTAGGTTAGAGAGTTGCACAGAGTAGAGGTGGGGTTGTGTTGCATGACGGGTACCACGTGCCCTATGTAGAGAATGTGGTATACACTGGGAGAGCTCTGAGGAAAACTGATTATTATAGTAGCGATAGAATAGCGAGAGAGATGCAACATTGCGGCGGAGAGAGAGAGATTTCAGAGTGTTGGTGAGTGGACAGGAGTTAATGATACGAAAGGCCTTCCTTCCTACTTTGCCTAGGAGTGCTGTGTGAGAGGATCCTCCCCACAAGTGTGAACAATACTCAATAAAAGGACGCACCGTGCCACTGTACTGAGCAAGAAGCTGTGCAGGGGTAAAGAACCCCTTGAGGTGGTTAAGCACACCCAGCTTCTGGGAGGCTGCCTTAGCAAGACTGGTAATATGGTCCTTCCAAGTGAGAGCAGAAGAAAGAGAAACCCCAAGAATATTGAGAGAAGATGAAGGATTGATTTTTGTATTGTTGAAGAATAAGGGATAGTCCGCTGGGAGTTCCGGACGGGTAGATAGATGGAGAAGTTGGGTTTTGGAAGCATTAAAGGCAACAAGGTTTTCTCTGCCCCAATTGGAAATAGTAGTTAGATCAGAAGATAAGTATTCTATGGCTTCATTACGTTTGTCTTTGAGGGATTGCTGGCTGGGGCGTTCTGGAAAACTAATTGAGTAGCGTAAGGTAGAGTCGTCTGCGTATGAATGGATGGGACTGGAGGTACAGTTGAGAAGATCATTTATGAAAATTAGAAAGAGAATAGGAGATAGGACATAACTCTGAGGAACACCGGAGTTGATAGGATGAGGAAGTGAGCGATGGCCGTCCACAACCGCAGCTATGGAACGGCCGGAAAGGAAATTAGACACAAAGGCACAGATGGAGGGATAGAAACCGAAGGAGGGTAGTTGAGAAATTAAAGTATATGTCTAGTGCAATAGAAAAGGTCTCACCAATGTCCCGAAAGGAGGATGACCAAGAGTTATTAAGATATGAAAGAAGATCACCAGTAGAGTGACCCTTGAGGAAGCCATACTGGCAATCTGAGAGTAGATGATGGCAAGAGAAATGCTTAAGAAATTTGGAAGCAAGAATAGTTTAAAAAACTTTAGAGATACAAGAGATGAAACCAATTGGACAATAGTTGGAGGGTTGAGAGTGGTCACCTTTCTTTGGGACAGGCTGAATGAGAGCAAACTTCCAACATGAAGGGAAGACGTTAGAGGAGAGACAGAGACAAAAGAGTTTGCCTAGGCAGGGAATCAGCACGGAAGCACAGTTTTTGAGTACAACAGAGGAACACCGTCCGGACCGTACGCCTTCTTAGTATTAACCCCAGAGAGGGTAGAAAGTATATACATCTTTAGATGAGATTTGGATATTAGGCATAAGTAGGAGAGATGGGGGTGGAGAGGGAGGAATAGCACCTGGAATCATCCAAGTTGGAGTTTCTAGCAAATGTTTGAGCAAAGAGTTCAGCTTTGTCAGAGGAAGGAGTGATGATTGTGCCATCAGAGTGGAAAAGGGGAGGGAAAGACGAGGAAGAAAAATTGTTGGAGAGGTTTTTGGCTAGATATTAGAAAGCTTGGGAAGACTTAGAGTTGGATAGTTCAGTGCATTTATTATTGATGAAAGAATGCTTGGCAAGTCGAAGAACAGATTTGGCTTGATTCTGGGCAGAAACATAGGAAGAATGAGATTCTTGAGTTTTAAGACGTCAGTTCCGTTTTAATGCTTCCTCCTTGTTGCGGACAACAGTAGAACAAGCCAAGATTGTTTTGCATTAGACTAAGAGAAAGAAAATGGAATGTATGCTTCCATGCCCGAGAGGATTACCTCGTTAATGCGTTCAGCACTCTCCGACGGTCCCCGGCCACGGAAGCAAAAGTAATTCCAAGGGAAATTAAAGAAGTACTGCCAAAGAGCCTCCCAGTCGGCAGCGCCAAAGTGCCACAAGCGCCGCCGGTTGGGAGGATCGGGTGGCCGTACCGGAGAGATAGGACAGGTGACAGATATTAGTTTATGGTCGGAGGAGCCCAAAGGAGAGAAAAAATTTAAAGTATAAGCGGAAGGGTTAGAGGTTAGAAATATGTCCAGAATGTTGGGCCGATCTCCGAAGCGATCCGGGATATGGGTGGTTCGCTGGACTAACTGCTCTAGGTCGTTTAGGATAGAAAAGATGGAGGCTAGTTCACCAGGTTGGTCAGTTGAAACAGATGAGAGCCAATGGCGGTGGTGAACGGTGAAATCTCCTAAGATGGAGATTTCTGCGAAAGGAGAGATGGATAGAATGTGTTCCACTTTAAAATTTAGACTGTCGAAGAATTCTGGATAGTCAGTAGAATTAGGGGAGAGATAAACAGCGTAGAAATATTTAGTTTGAGAGTGACAAGAAAGCTTTAGCCAGAGAGTTGAGAATTCAGAAGAATCTAAGTTGGGAACTCTAGAGATAGCAAGATTATTGCGTACATAGATACAACATCCACCTTTGGCTCCAAACTGAGGATAGAGATAGTAGGAGGATACAGAGAAGGGTTTGCTGCAGTAGACCCAGACAACTGTGTCTTGGTGAGAAAGAGAATATCAGCGTTGGAAGAGGAGAGCTGGTGTTCTACAGAGTGGAAGTTGAGGAGAGGCCACGAATGTTGCAAAAGTTAATAGTAAGAGTAGAAGGTAGTGGTCCAGGGCAATTTTGAGAGTCGTTGCCAGAGGTCAGTCGGATGGGGGCATCTGTGCCCCCCCCCCCCCCCCCCCCCTGGGGACTCCGAGGCTGGTCGTGTATTTGTAATTTTTTGGGTAAGAAAGGTAGTGTAGTATGTAAGGTGTTTGTAGTATTGATAGGAGGAGAGAGTATTTTAGAGGGCAGGCTAAGGTTGCCCTCAGTGTTTATGAGGCACAAAAGGATCAGCTAGGGAGGCCAGGTGGTGAAACAGGTGTTCCAGCTGTCATTATCAACCACCTATAGCACTCCCCGAGGGTACTGCCCTGTTCGGCTGGTGCATACAGCCTCCTAACAATTCTGGAGGTGGGATTCCCGGTCCCAACCTCCAGGAGCTGACTGTGCCGCAAAGTGATGGGCGGTGGGGTCGCCACAACCCTACACCTAAGATTACATGATGTATCCTTGTGTACCATATTGAGATTTATGCTGTATTTTATCCTAAAGACTTATGTTGATGTTTAACCATGCATTGTACCTGTATTCATAAGTAAGAAATGCATATCAACCAACTACTTAAATAATAAAACTTGTACACCTGGCTCTTATATTCTCTCAACACCTCCCCCTCAGTAAAACGGAACCCATGACAGATGGTAAACAATGTGTAGCTACACTAAGTGGTAGTTGGCATCTTATAGTTTACATTTGGAAACTCATTAACGCCATCAGACCCATCAGACAGTACACTAGGACCATACGGCATCTTTATATATATATATATATATATATATATATATATATATATATAGTATGTACATATCTCGCATTAAGATGCTATTCCAATCCATCATGATTTGTGATGGGTTCAATTCCCGACCACGGCGAAAACGTTTGTTTTTACTCACAAGTCCGAACATATACTGTACATGTGTGTGTGTGTGTGTGTGTGTGTGACATGAAATGACAATACCGATTAGAGATTAACCCCTTACATACCGGCGACGTCTTATTAATTATATTCTGGCTACTATTAGACAATGTTACTCGGCTTAAAAAGAGGCTCCAGCAATGAACAGGCTGTAAACCATCTCAGTTAACCATATCTACTACCAACTATCTTCCTAAATTGTAAAACATGTTCTAAATATAGCTAGAATAAAATATAATAGACGTCGCCGGTACAGAAGGGGCTAATAAATATTCACCATCGTAGTTCCATTGACATTGGATATGCTTGAAGTATAGCTATCCTAATTTATATTACATGTTTAATTTATCATACTCCATCAAGGGCTAGGTCGAACTTTGGTTGAAGTTTGCCAATAATTATGTTTTAACGTGTATTTATAATTACAATCGGAATCCTGCAAATAAATTGTGAACATATATTTAACTGAAAACAAAAACCATTGCATTATAATCTTAGAGTTAGTCTATAGACCTCACACAATAGACTATAGACTATTTATTTATTGGTATTTTTACCTGGCGGAATAATAATCCCTTAGTAGTTTACTTATCGATACATAATGGAAACATGTAAAGTGAAACTGCCCCCCCCCCCCCCCCCCACCCCCCTCCCCACACACATGCAGACACAAACAGATACACAAACACAGATTACATACATGCAAACACACATACCTGTATAATATTATACAGATATACAAAGGTATTATAAGCCTTTGATGTGCTATGAAGGTATGTGTGATGATTCACAACAGTAATTGAGTTACAGAGTGATATGCTTATTGTCAGAGCAGTGTAGTACTATAACTTACCACCGCTAGAGAAGAATGGAAGCAAAACGTTCCTCATTCGAAGCAGGCATACAACTGAACCATACCATTACCTCTCTCTCTCTCTTATATATATATATATATATATATATATATATATATATATATATATATATATTTATATATATATATGCGTGTGTGTGTATGTTTTTGTTGGGCTTTCTAATTTTTCTTTCCAGTGTTGTCCTTTCTTCCCTTTACCCCCCTTCCTCTTCCTGGTGGGTACCGGTGTCCAAACATGCCACTAGATAATGCAGAGTTTGGGTAGCGGCGAGGACGGTGGGAGAACAGGTGGACCTTACTCAACTCTATTACTGCTCTTCCATTTTCTTATCTCTCTCTCTCTCTCTCTCTCTCTCTCTCTCTCTCTCTCTCTCTCTCTCTCTCTCTCTCTCTCTCTCTCTCTCTCATATTCGCCTAAAATTTCATCCCAGTCCTATCCTCACTTTACCCTCCTCACTTTCCCGTCATCATCGCTTATAATGTCTTCCCTTCACCACTCCCTAATATATCTCCATCCACTCCACTCCACCCTAGGCCACCCTAAGGTATAGTCCCAGGGAGACTAATTTGACGATCAACACACATATTATTTGCCTCATTATAAAAGATGAAGACATAAAATAATACCAACAACAACAATAACAATAACAGCGACGACGAAGCCACCAATAACAACAAAGCAGCAACAACATTACCTACAACACTATTTACAACCACAACAACAAAAACAACTGCAACATCGTCAGCATTAACGGAGATGATCCATTAAGAAAAAGTGTCTGGGGAGTTTACTTCTTATATTCACTCTTGACTTGGCAGGAACGTAATGATGAGACAGAGAGAGAGAGTGCGAGTGTGTAGGCTATGTACTTTATGTGGTTACATTCGTAGTATGTGTATGTGTGTGTGTGTGTGCATGTGCGTGTGTGTGTGCATGTGCGTGTTAGTGTGTGTGTGTGCATGTGCGTGTTAATGTGTGTGTGTGTATGTGTATATAATGTAACTCGTAACCATCAATAACCATACAACCATGAGCGGAGAAGGTGTTGACAATATTAGCCAACAGCAACCCCCGCCACACGTTACTGTAAACCACACTCATTACCTCTACTACTCTTTCTCGGGACCCTCCTCTCGCGTTTGATCTCTCTCATTGACACACACACACACAGACACAGACCAAATTAGCGTATTACAATCAACTCCTGAGCCTCCGTATATTCAATTCCCTTGCATAATACCCCAGCCAGCCGCAGCCAAACTGTTAACGCCAACACTACCACTGTCATATCTCTACCCCTTTCAATATATGATAAAGCCCCAGTACTTTATTTTATGTTGACTATCATTAGACGATTTTGTGCAGTCTAGTAATCAACTGTTAAGGGTCAAATATTTCTTAGAGTTTTAGCCGATTATATTTCTATAGTATATGTTATCTAAGAATAATAATGGTAACAAGAACAAAAGCTCATCGTACTGAATGGTTCTAACAGGTTTCCATCGTGACAACTGTTCAGAGACTCAAACACAGCATAATATTATTATATGGTTGCTACTATAAAAAAATTACCTGAAAAAATTAGCTATACTACGAGCTCAAACTCCCCATGCCCTATGGGGAGAGTATAAACACCAAACGTGCACGTCAATACCCAGGAAAGGCCTCTTGGACATCTGATAAGGAGTTGCTGGAACTCCTGTTGTATTTGTCTGGCTTCCCTCAATGTTTTTGTTTTTGTCTCACCTACACAGAGAGTAATCCAGCTAGCTCTAACAAAGCCCTCCTCCTCGCCAAAAAAATGACACCTAAATGGCACAAAGGGTAATTATATTGTTAAACAAATGGGGTGAATGGTCTTAAGATCGACAAAATAGTGGAATGAACGTCTTAAACTCTCAAAACTTATGGAACTAAACATGAGGTGGAATTAATTTTATTTATGATTATTATGTACAGTACCGGTATGTACAATATATACAGTATATATATACTTTTTTTTTTTTTTTTTTTTTTTTTTTTGACAGGCGTTTGTCACTCGCTAGGTCAAGTTGCCGGGGCTTAACATCTACCAATAACATTTTGAACAGTGCAGGCTCGATACACCGACCCTTTGATCAGTAGCCGACGCTCGACTGACTATGCTACGGCTCCTGATATACATGATTAATTCAGGAACGGCGAGGAGACTCTTAGGAGGTTTTGGTGGTGGAAGGCGACGGGACTCCTAAGATCCAAGGCCTAAGAAAAGCCCTTTAAAAGACCCCAGTAGCACTTAAAACAAAGGAATATGTGATTATGTGAGATAATTCCCCTCCATACCTCTTATTACTCCTCCACATGTGTCAAAACCCCCTCCTTCCCCCCCCCCCTTCAATTATTACCATTATTTTCTCTTATTCCCTTGTTTATCATTTTATTTATCGCACCACTATCTCCAACACGGTTCCAAGGTTGTCTAGTATGCATATAGAGAGAAAGTGAGAGAGAGACATTAGTCTGCCTTCAGGCCTCGAAAAGGGAGGATATACATCTCGTTCGCCTCTGACCTCATGACTAGAGTGTCGGCAATAATTTTTGTTTTTCACCCCTCAAATACTATTCCCACTTGTTTTATTGCTGTTACATGTTAATATCTTTCATATTAAACGTAAAATAGGCGCATATGAATAAGTAATATCGATATTGGTAAAATTACGATTCTCAGCGGGATTGAACCAAAATATTCTTGCTTGGCAGGAGGGTTTGAACTACCAATGGCGTGCCGTTTTCAGGCTAAGGTAAAAGAAACTTAGGCTAGATTAGTTGACCAATATTAACCTTCTAAATTACCCTATAAGGTTACATGAAAAATAGTCTTGCTCATCTTCATATTGTTAGATCCTCACAACACTGGCGCCGGTTAGTAAGTCTTTTGATAATCTTGCGCAAATATTAGAGTAAGAATACAGTGAGCGTTTAGCTTTCAGAAATAACCTACCGTCAATGTAGCTGTTGTTTTAATTGTAAAAAATCTCCAAAATGTTGCCAGAAAAGATATTGTCGATAACAGATTGCTGCAAATAGCGACCATGTGATGTTGCTTCAATGGTATTTCTCTGTAATGCTGGAGGATCATTGTGCCTCCCTCTCTCTCCCTTTCTGTTTCATTCAATTGCTCGGTAATTAACTTTCGCAGAAGCTAAATATTCCCTGTATTACCTTTGCCTCCCATGTTTACTCCTTCAATCATTGCTTTGTTGTGTAACTACTGAGCTCCAAATCTGTCTTTTATTTTCAACGTTCTCCTCAGTTTAATTAACTTTTGCATGCGTATTTACATCTTTCACTCCGGAGCATTTGTAATTTTCCTAGTCTCTTGCAAGTTATTCATCACTTAATTAGATATTGAACACCAAACGCACAAAATGCACATAATTTTTTCTCTTTGGTTCATTTTCCTAAAATATGCATATTTTAACCTAATTATTGTTGTTTATAATGTGAGAAATGAACACAGTGAATATTTAATTACTTCCAGACAAACTTGCACTAAGTCTTATAATGATGTAGAAGATCTACGATGACAATTCAGTTATGTAAAAGATTGTATGTTATTTTAATGAAAAGCATTCTTGACAATGTAACATTAACCATATGTGCATGTTGCTGGATGCATATTATTTGATCGTTGTGGTATGGACATTGCAGTCTAGTGTTAGCCTTGAAAATATAAAAATTACGTTATCGTGCTGATAGGGAAAATGTTATTTCCTCTACTTAGCTTACTTAGTTTGTGAATGCCTGTTTTGTATTTGTCTTGCCGTGGCTCGCAAACCTCGCAGTCGATCAGCGCGCAGCATTACCTGTGAGGAGGGAGGATTTCTACCAGCCGAAGAAGAAGCAGAAAAAAGAAGAAGAAGCAGAAGCAGAAAAAGAAGCAGAAGCAGAAAAAGAAGAAAAAGAAGAAAAAGAAGCAGAAGAAGAAAAAACAGAATCAGAAAAAGAAACAAAAACAACAAGAAGGAGAAGCAGAAAAAGAAGCAGGAGCAGAAAAGAAGCAAAAGCAGAACAAAGAAGCAGAAACAGAAAAATAAGGAGAAGCAGAAGCAGAAAAAGAAGCAAAAGCAGAAAAAAAAGCAGAAACAGAAAAAGAAGGGGAAGCAGAAGTAGAAAAAGAAGCAGAAAAAGAAGCAACATAAAAAGAAGCGGAAGCAGAACAAAGAAGCAGAACCAGAAAAAGAAGAAGCAGGAAAAGAAGCAGAAGCAGACAAAGAAGCAGGTGCAGACAAAGAAGCAGAAGCAGAAAAAACGGAAGCCGAAAAAGAAGCAGAAGCAGAAAAAGAAGCAGGTGCAGAAAAAGAAGCAGAAGCAGAGAAAGAAGCAGAAGCAGAGAAAGCATATGAATAAAAAGAAGCAGAAGCAGAACAAGAAGCAGAAGCAGAAAAAGAAGCAGGTGCAGAAAAAGCAACAGAAGCAGAAAACGCAGATGAAGAAACAGAAGCATAAAAAGAAGCAGAACACGAAACAGAAGCAGAAAAAGAAGTAGACAAAAAAGATAAAGAAAAGATAAATATATACAAAGAAGAAACGGATGAAGAAAACAAATAAAGAAATAAAGAAAAGAAAAAAACAGAAAAAAGAAGCAGAAGAAAAAGAAGAAGAAGACATTTGAGGCACAATTATTATACACTGGCGAACTATTTGAGATCACGTTACTGGGAATCACTAACTACTTCTATGTTGTTCACCTCATGCTTTGTAGTATAAAACAGTGTTCAAGTATTCATGACAGCAACTATACATATGAAAACATAAAAGTAAATCCAAAAAAATAGCAGTATGTCAGGGTCGTTTCTGTATGTCAGCAATGTTACAGTTCCCAAGATACCTATGGCCCCCTTAGCACGCTACTTGTATCACACCGAGATGAGGTATTCGTACAGATAAAATAACATTTTCTAATTATCTTTGGTTTGAGTAATATAGTGAAAGTCTAATAAACCTCATACCCTCCTTTTCGCCCCTACTATTTTTATTATGTTAGTCTGGCGCCTAACTGTCCAAGCTTTCAATAGCAACGTTGTCTACTTTTATTAGAGCAAAGGTGAGAGGTAACATTGATTTATATTTGGGAACACTGCTTGTCATGTGCTTGACTTCTCTCACATTAAAACAAAACTACTTCAATGATCTACATATTGTTGATATGCCATAATGACTTAGATATGGGGCATGTTAGATACATTTATATTTGCTTAGGCTAGAGTTAAATATATAATTGACTTCATGTCAACGTGGTCCCATACACACTCACAAGCCATAAAAGGTATACACTCATCTCACAAATTCCATTTTACTTTACTGTCTTGACACAAGTGAAAAAAACAAAACAAAATATATAGAAATCTTACCCCATATCCAAGGGAACTTAAATGGATAAATCTACACAAAAAGTATATGTATGATCTAGGAATGATTGTTTGTAACATTGTAAATAAGCAAATACCAAGTTAGCTCTTTTCACTCCCTACAGTCAGTAATACGGGTAATGTTAACACCCAACAAAAATAGCATCTCTATGTTCCTAAAATTAACACGTGTCTGGGTCCCTCTTTGTCGCTGCTCCTAAGTTCTGGAACAGTCTCCCAATTGACATAGGGGATGCTAGGAATAAAATATTCAAACAAAACAAATCTTACATGTATGAACAACAATATAGTTTGTAAGTTAAACATAGGATTTTGTTTTTAAATAGTAGATACATTTTTAATTGACTACATACGGTTAATTCGTATGATATGTAATTTAATATATATTTTATAACTATTGTAAACATGTACCAGAGAACAACCATTGTAAAATGGAAATACAATTATGATTATGATTCTGATATATACAGTTTGTTATTCTGCGATATTGACTAAAACGCAAGTGGAATTCTTGGAAGCAGTGTTGCAAAAAGAAAAAACATAGACAAACAAAAGAAAAATCAATCGACCAATCATGACCAAACAAAGTGACACACAGCGACAGTGTCATATCTCCGTAAACCTTATAGAAGCAGTACACAACTTGTCAGCGTGGGTGTACCAAATGCCCCAACTGGCCGTAATAAAACACTTCTCCGGCCAGACTACCAAATTGGCCCCACACCTCACCCACGGATGCCATTACTGTTGCATTACTCCGGACTCTTGATTTGCGGCCCCAGTAATGACCGAGAAAAGAAAAGGTGCGAGTGGGAGGAGGGGAGAGAGAAAAATATACGAAAAATTAGTGGCCGGTATAAGAAAGTTTGGCCATCGTAGAGAGGAGGAGGAGGAGGAAGTAGAGGGGTAGAGTATCAAGAGGTAGAAGAATAGGAGAAGTAAAGTAAGAGAAGGATTAGTTGCATAAGAGGAAGAAGATGAGGAATAGGAGGAGGAGAAGGAAAATTAAAAAAGAAGAAGAGAGAGAGTACGAAGGAGTACAAAGGAAATCAAGCAACAACAGGTCTAGTGACCCATCTAGGCTGCTTGTCCTCCAAAACACCGAGGATTGTGACGCCTGCAGCTTAGCAGAACGCCACGTGGGCTCAGCCGCTCGCTTGGCCACTTGCTAACACTCGCCAGGGCAATGTATTTGGCTACAGTCTATCTACAATGTTGTACTTTCTTTATTGTGAATCGTCATGTCACAGGCAGTACTGAAGTGGTCTTTATTTTCGCCTGTGACAATGCATTATATTTTATATCATCAGTTATAAGTTTAATGTATAAGAATGATACAGCTAGAGAGTGTGAGTGAGTAAGTGCAGGAGACAGAGGGTAGACGTAGGGTTACACGTTGCCTCGGTGACGTCATGCCTCGGCCGGGCCCTCTGAGTGACTGGCTGTCGTACCACCCTCCGGCCGTGTCAGGAAGTAGTCCCCCCCCCCCCCCCCCCTCCCCGCACTCCTGCTGCCTCTGTGTCTTCCTTGCTCAGAGCTTGCCTGACCAGCATACCCTTCACACCTCCCTTACCACCTGTCCCCGACTTCTACCTATAGAGCACTTTCTCTCTCTCTCTCAACTTCTTATCTCTCATTCTTCTACTCTATTTAACATCATAACTCCCCTTTGGTTCTGCACGATTTCATATATCGGCCATCGTATTATATGCTGAAGCTCTCAGATATTACATGTTTAGTTAGGCATTTTGGAGGGGTTACCATTTTGTCTGTAGAGGTTCGACACACTCACGGTGTCTCCCTACCTTTTTCTTGGTGGTCTGCTGGGCTTTTTAATGCTAGACTGGGGTGAGGCTATTGTTGTTGTGATTTCCGATGTGTACCAGGTTTTGTTGAACCGGTACAATCGCAACGGATACGTGGGAAGCCTAGGTGGTCTTTCTGACTGTGTACCTTGTGAGTTTAGCACTATGTTGCGAGTGAGGGCTTTTGCCTCTTCCACCCAACACTGTGCTAACTCGTTTTGCTTTGACTTTGAGAGGGTCGCCAGGAGAGAACCAGATACTAGCGATCTGGATCTCTCAAGAGAGCACCCCGTCATTTAACGTAATTTGGCCGTACAGTCTTAAGGACCTCGCTAGGCTACGAGCCGCTTGCTCAGCCATTGTTTCCTAGCCTACTACATAGCTAGACTTTATTCACCTAGCAGACACCCTATTAAGTTTATAAACTCTTATGTTATGTATGCAGCATTTTTGTTCACGTTGATTGTAAGCCTTGGTTTTTGTTGAGTTGCACAACCCGAGCAGGCTTTTTGAGTTGCCTGACGAAGTACTTCTTTTGTTGTTGGAGATAATACTATTGTGCATTTATCGTTATTCCCGTGTCAGTTAACACTGTCTGTATCCTACACTTGTCATATCTTGTTCCTGCTTTATATAACAGTTCAAAATCCGATTCGATCATCTTAAGCAGCATCAGACTTTCTTAAGAAGATTCCTGCTCGATGCTTTAGGACTTTCATTCACTTTCTTTAATATAGGAGTGACAGTTTATTATTGTTTAGAGTAACTTTAATTATACCTTCTTGTTTGCATTAAATCATTGCAGTGATTTAATTAAGATCTCTATCTTTTCCTTGTATACCTTATTAACGTAATTGTATGTTGTTGTGATCAGGCTGTATCAGAGATCATCAGCCTGTAGTAGTAGTGCATTTATACAGAGTTATAGAATACCCCGTTATCGCAGATTTAACTCTGGAGGGTATAGGTGTTTTTATGCGCCGGCATTATAAGTTCGAGGGTTGGATCTAGTGTTACCGTTGTGGCTTTGTTCCTTTCTAGTCCAATGATTAAGAGCCCTTGTTTTATACGAGTCCCGGTCGTAACAAATGGCGACCTTGCCAGGATTTTGTGAACTTAGAGAAATATTGCAGGAGTGTTGTGGTCATTTGTTTTTTTGTTTAAAGGAATATAGTGGACACGTGGATTTTTTTTTGGCAAGTAGTATAACTCTTAAGAGTCTTCAAGCATTTTTGAGTGAATAGTGCTACATAAGAGTTTAGGTACATTTTTTTTTATATAAACGTTGAGAATTTTCGGTGGACAATATATCGGACGACGGATCAGAGTACAGTGAGGACACAGTACGGGAAGCAGGCTCTGAGGTGCAGCAGCGGGGTTTGTTAGAAGGCATTAGAGTTAGAACTAGTGAGGAGGATGCAAAGAAGTTTCTGGAGATGCCTATTACTGTTGACCGGGTGTCGGGGATTGATCGTTATGGTCTCCAGTGTTTGGCCGCGGTCATGGGTCATGTGGGCACTAGCAGCATGACGAGAGGTGACCTGGTGGCCTGTGTGCTCGGCGGGGTGCATGGGGCTTCGGGTGGAGCGGGAGCTGGGGCACCTTCGGCCCAGCCCCCATTCCACTCGACTCCTACCATGGCGCCCCCTCGGGCTCCGGAGCCTGATACGTTCCCGCAGGCCGAGAGTCACTGGCAGCGTGGTTTGCACTTGGGTGAGTCTCCAATTGTTGCATCTCCTCCTCCTCAAGGTTTAACTCCAGAGATGATCTTCCAGCTAGAGATGGCTAAGCTTGAGCAACGAAAGCATGAATCTGAGATTGAGATGGCCACCATTTAGTCTGAGGAGAGAAAGGCCATGTAAAGTGCAGACAAAGATCTTGAGAAGTCTAGGGTGGAGTCGACAGGGCAGCGTCTCGGTTCTGGGAATCGAGGTCTTGATCAGTCTTTATCGCACCTTCTTAAGTTAGTCCCTGCATTTGACGAGTCGGGTGTCACCGAATTTTTCATGAGTTTTGAGAAGAAGTGCCGGGAGCACCAATGGCCCGAGGTTAAGTGGGCAGCCCTTGTTTCCTCTAGGTTGGTTGGCAAAGGACTCAAGGCATATGATGCATTGCCCTTGGAGTCTTGCATCGATTATGAGGTATTGAAGGAGGCTGTCCTGCGGCCATATGAGTTACAACCAGAGATGTACAGATTGAAGTTCCGGGGTGTAACGAAGGGTCGTGAGTGCACCTTTCTTGACCATGCCCGGGATCTGTCTGATGCATTTAGAAACTGGCTGCGTTCTGAGAAGGCATCGACGTTTGAGGAGTTGAAACAGCTGATGCTTCTAGAACAATTTTTCAAGTGTACGGGCGGCGATCTGACGTTGAATCTTAAAGAAAAGAACCCGAAAACTCTTCAGGAGGCAGCTGTGATGGCTGACCTTCGGTTATCTTTGATTCGTGGGTGCGGTTCTGCACAGAGAAGTGATGCAGGCAATAAGGAGCATAACCGTCCCCCTCCCCGAAACACTGATACATATAATTACACTAAGAACAAGAGCAACGACACCAAAACTGACCATAAACCTAGTACCGTCCCGTTTAGAAAGGGTCCGGGTCCTTCCCCACCTCAAGGGAAGCCCAAGGGAAAGCTAGAGTGTTTCCATTGTCATAAGGAGGGGCATTTTGCAAGAGCCTGTCCAAGCAAGCCACCTAATGCAGTTGTGTCTTTGGCTCGCAACATTGGGGTGTCCCCGAAGTCGTCTGAGTTTGCCCGGGGTATAACGTCAGAGGCTGGGACGCAGCCAGTGGAGAAGAATCCGGAAGGCTCGAACCCTGTCCGCGATGTCTTTTGTGACCATCGAGAGCATGGCTGCGTGAAGTGGGCTGGTAAGAAGCATGGAGTTGAGCTGTTGCGAGACATGGGTGCCTCTCAGACTTTGTTGAAGAACTTTACTGGTTGACCAATAAACGCGGCACGGGTGGTTGTGGTGCAAGGTATCAATGCTATCAGGTCATACCCATTGGTCAGGATGGAACTGGAGGTAGATGGTGTGACACGAGAGTTGGATGTGGGAATTGTGGATAACTTGCCTGTTGGGGGGCATCGACCTCCTCGGCAACGACTTTGCGGTGCCTACTTCTGAGGTTTCACCCTTATTCGTTAACGAGAAGCCGGCCGACGTGAGTAGGGATGATCAGGAGTGGGTAGAGAAGTGTCATGTACAACCTATGGCGTGCGTTGTTACAAGATCTCTTGCATCCAAAGTGTCACAGCCTATTCCTCAGTCTTCTGATCAACGGAGGAACGGTCGGAAAAAGACGGCTAATGTTGGGAAAAGTTTGGAGAGTTTAGTACCAGTAGCGCTTCTTGGCGACTCAGTATTGGCATCATTGTTGGAGTCTGGGGAAGCCCCAGGACCTGTCATAGCTAGTGAGGAGGTAGGGCAGGAAGAGACTCCGAGGCAGCAACGTTACACACAGAGAGAAAAAAGGGTTGCTCAGTTTGATATTTGGGGAGGACATGGGTTGCTTCGGAAGCATCTAGACAGGTTGGCTCCCTCGGATATTAGTAAACTGCAGTTGGAGGATCCGGAAGTTCAGAAGTGTGGTAATGGTGCTGTCGAGCTCGAGGAGGACGGGGATGCAAAGCCAAGAGATGTTTTTTATATTGAGGGAATATTGTATCGGCGATTTCAAGACCCGAAGAGAAGTTGGGAGGGTGGGTCAGGAGTGGTAGACCAGGTGGTTGTGCCGAGGGCGTGCAGGGATAGCCTACTGAGGTTGGCCCACGATATGCCGTTGGCAGGACACTTGGGAGTACGCAAGACGGTAGCGGCTTTGGTGAAGTTGTTTTGGTGGCCAGGTTTAAAAGCACAGGTTGTGTCATGGGTGGCAATGTGCAGTACCTGCCAGAAAGTGGGTAAACCGAACCAATGCATCCCAAAGGCTCCGTTACAACCTATTCGTGTCATGGGGCCCCCCCTTCATTAAGGTAGTTATAGACATGGTTGGCCCACTCCCTTCTACTAAAGCCGGTAATAAATTTCTCCTGACGATAATGGATGTAGCGACCCGATATCCTGATGCATACCCCATGAGGAATGGCATGGCAAAGACGGTGGTTAGGAACTTGCTTTTGTACTTTTCCCGGTATGGTTTTCCGCAGGAAATACACTCTGACCAGGGGTCTAACTTTACCTTGAACATATTTACACAGACAATGCAGCAACACGGGGTCACAACAGTAGTGTCGTCAGCTTATCACCCTGAGAGCCAAGGGGTGTTAGAGAGGTGGCATTCGACCTTAAAGAGTATGCTCCGTTGTTATTGTCTGGAGAATGGTAAGGACTGGGACCTGGGTTTGCCTTATGTATTGTTCGCTGCGAGAGAGGTACCTGGAGATAGCCTCGGGTTTAGTCCAAATGAGCTTGTCTTTGGCTATCGCATCAGAGGCCCTCTCAACATGGTTAAGGAGATCTGGGAGGGTACTACTAAGCCGTGCTCATTATTAAAATATGTCCTCGAGAGCCGCGAACGGATGTTGAAGAGCTTGGAATTGGCTGGCCGAAATCTGGTGGCATCCCAGGCCCTGATGAAGGACAGATACGACCAGAAGGTGAAACTCCGGGAGTTTCAGGTGGGTCAGAAGGTGTTGATCTTACTGCCTTTGGTGGGTCATCCCTTATCCGCTAAGTATACTGGTCCTTATAGGGTAGTGGAGAAGATCTCAGACCTGGATTACCTGGTGGCCACTCCAGACAGGAGGAAAAGAAATTAGTTGTGCCATGTCAACCTGATGAAGGAGTTTGTGAGGTGCCCCCCTGAGCCTCTCACTGTCCCGGTGATGACTTGTAGCGGTCAAGGTGGAGAAGGAGGAAGGGACAGTCACGCTCAGGTGGAGGATAACTGGGATTGTCATGTCTCCGCAGACCAGTGGGCGGGGAACTCAAGACAGGTGGCTCACGAGGCTCTAGAGCACCTGCCTGAGCAACAGCGTGTAGCCGTGCAGCACCTATTCGGTTCATACCCTGCTGTGTTTGCAGAGCACCCAGGCCTTACAACTCATGCGGTGCATGATGTGGATGTAGGAGATCACCCACCCTTTAAATCAGTGCCATACCGAGTCCCTCCTATCAAACTCCTAGCACTCAGGGACGAGTTAGCGTATATGTTGGATCGGGGCCTGATAGAGAAGGGTGCCGTTAGGTGGACATCTCCCGTCACTCTGCAGCCCAAGTCTGATGGGAAAGTTCGTTTTTGTGTTGATTTCCGGCGGTTAAACGGTTTAACCCCCACCAATGCTTACCCCCTTCCTCGTGTGGATGACAGTGTCGACAAGATCGGAAAGGCACAGTATTTGACCAAGGTAGACCTAGTGAAAGGTTACTGGCAAGTGCCGCTGTCGGAGCGAGCGAAGGAGGTTTGCGGGTTTGAGGTGGATGGTAACACCTATCGTTATAAAGTCATGCCTTAAGGACTCAAGAATGCACCAGCGACTTTCCAGAATCTGATGAATGACCTAGTAGCAGATATCCCTAACTGTACTGTGTATTTAGACGACGTGATAATTTATGACGACGACTTTGAAAGTCACTGTGCACACATTGAAGCCTTGTTTAACAAGCTTAGTGAAGCGGGCTTGGTGGTGAATCTAAAAAAAGTGTGACTTTGTAAGGGCAACTGTGCAGTATCTAGGATTTGTGGTCGGGAGAGGCCAGGTTTGCCCTCCTCAGAATAAGATACAGGCTATCAATCAGTTCCCTAGACCGACCACCAAGCGGCAGATTATGAGGTTTTTAGGCATGATCGGGTACTATCACCGCTTTATTCAAGGATATTCAACTGTGTTAGCACCTCTGACTGACTTATTAGCGAAGGACAAGAAGTTTCTGTGGGTGCCAGAGTGTGAAAAGGCATTTTCCCTTGTTAAACACCTTTTATGCACTCATCCAATACTCAGGGCCCCAGACTTCGACAGGCCGTTTCAGTTGGCAACTGATGCCAGCGGGGTTGGGGCTGGTGCCGTCTTGATGCAGACAGACGAAGAGGGCCTGGAACACCCAGTAAGTTTTTTCTCCAAAATGTTCAATTCGGCCCAGAAGAATTACTCAGTGGTGGAGAAAGAATTACTGGCGATAGTGCTGTCGCTCAGGCACTTCGAGGTGTATGTTCCGGCCTATGGACCAGTCGTGGTAGTGTATACTGATCACCACCCTCTTAAATTCCTCAATCAGTTTCACAATCGGAATATGAGACTGACACGGTGGTCGTTGATGTTACAGGAGTACAATTTAGACATTCACCATATTGCCGGTAGTGATAACATGATTGCTGATTGTTTGTCGAGGGTGGAGGATCCGAGTTAGGCTACCACAGGTGTGCGGGTTTGTGTGGAGTAAAATTGGCTTGCCCCTGTAAGTGCAGCCGCCATAAACATATTAAAAATATAAATTCTATAAAAACTCTTTCTTTAATAGTTAAACAAATTTTAAAGTATGTTATAGCTAAAGTTCTGAGTCGAACCTGTGCTTCTCTCAGAAGGCTGGGCTAGTAGAAGCTCGCTCTAGGAGCATAGCAATATGAATTAATTAAGCTATTATGTTGGGAGGGGTTGTAATTTTTTTTTTTTTATGAGAACTGAGCTTTGCCTTCTTTGTTGCGAAGTGATTAGGAGTGGCGAGTCTTATTGGCGTTCTGCTTGTCAGATATGGAGCTCATGGTTGAGCGTCTAATATCTTGGGGGGAGTGTGACGCCTGCAGCTTAGCAGAACGCCACGTGGGCTCAGCCGCTCGCTTGGCCACTCACTAACACTCGCCAGGGCAATGTATTTGGCTACAGTCTATCTACAATGTTGTACTTTCTTTCTTGTGAATCGTCATGTCACAGGCAGCACTGAAGTGGTCTTTATTTTCGCCTGTGACAATGCATTATATTTTATATCATCAGTCATAAGTTTAATGTATAAGACTGAATGATCCAGCTAGAGAGTGTGAGTGAGTAAGTGCAGGAGACAGAGGGTAGTCGCGTAGGGTTACACGTTGCCTCGGTGACATCATGCCTCGGCCGGGCCCTCTGAGTGGCTGGCTGCCATACCACCCTCCTTCCGCGTCAGGAAGTAGTTCCCCCCCCCCCCCCCCCCCGCACTCCTGCTGCCTCTGTGTCTTCCTTGCTCAGAGCTTGCCTGACCAGCATACCCTTCACACCTCCCTTACCACCTGTCCCCGACTTCTACCTATAGATCACTTTCTCTCTCTCTCAACTTCTTACCTCTCATTCTTCTACTCTATTTAACATCATAACTCCCCTTTGGTTCTACACGATTTCATATATCGGCCATCGTATTATATGCTGAAGGTCTCAGATATTACATGTTTAGTTAGGCATTTTGGAGGGGTAACCATTTTGTCTGTAGAGGTTCGACACACTCACGGTGTCTCCCTACCTCTTTCTTGGTGGTCTGCTGGGCTATTTAATGCTAGACTGGGGTGAGGCTATTGTTGTTGTGATTTCCGATGTGTACCAGTTTTGTTGAACCGGTACAATTGCAACGGATACGTGGGAAGCCTAGGTGGTCTTTCTGACTGTGTACTTTGTGAGTTTAGCACTGTGTTGCGAGTGAGGGCTTTTGCCTCTGCCACCCAACACTGTGCTAACTCGTTTTGCTTTGACTTTGAGAGGGTCGCCAGGAGAAAACCAGATACTAGCGATCTGGATCTCTCAAGAGAGCACCCCGTCATTTAACGTAATTTGGCCGTACAGTCTTAAGGACCTCGCTAGGCTACGAGCCGCTTGCTCAGCCATTGTTTCCTAGCCTACTACATCCCAGCTAGACTTTATTCGCCTAGCAGACACCCGATTAAGTTTATATACTCTTATGTTATGTATGCAGCATTTTTGTTCACGTTGATTGTAAGCCTTGGTTGTTGTTGATTTGCACAACCCGAGCAGGCTTTTTGAGTTGCCTGACGAAGTACTTCTTTTGTTGTTGGAGATAATACTATTGTGCATTTATCGTTATTACAGTGTCAGTTAACACTGTCTGTCCCTACACTTGTCATATCTTGTTCCTGCTTTATATAACAGTTCAAAATCCGATTCGATCATCGTAAGCAGCATCAGACTTTCTTCAGAAGATTCCTGCTCGATGCTTTAGGACTTTCATTCACTTTCTTTAATATAGGAGTGACAGTTTATTATTGTTTAGAGTAACTTTAATTATACCTTCTTCTTGTTTGCATTAAATCATTGCAGTGATTTAATTAAGATCTCTATCTTTTCCTTGCATACCTTATCAACGTAATTGTATGTTATTGTGATCAGGCTGTATCAGAGATCATCAGCCTGTAGTAGTAGTGCATTTATACAGAGTTATAGGATACCCCGTTATCAAGTGTCCAAACAGTGGTTTAGAGTGGGTAAGGGAACATTGGAAAAGGAACTAATGTCCGTGGCAGGAATAGGAAGTTAGTAGGGGACAGATGGGTTAGTAACTGAGGGGAGGATAAAATAAAGTTATTCATTTACAAACGCAGTCAGTCGCGGGTTTGATGCGAGATGTTTGTCTAGGCGGAGTTAAAATTAATCAACGGTGCTGCAGTCTATAACGTCTCGGGGAAAGCCCATTCCACAAGTTGACAACTCGATTGAAGAAGAAATTCTTATATTCGTGTGAGTTAAAAGATTTACTAATAATTTTGCAACCGTTTCCCCGCGTGTAATTAGATTGGTCGATAGGGAAGTACTTACTACAGTTCATATTGTCGATGCCTTTGATGATTTTGAACACTTGAATTAAGTCACCTCTTAATCTGCACTGGGTTAAAGGAAATAGATTTAATTCTCTAAGACGCTCTTCGTATGGTTTGTTCTTTAGGCTAGGTATCATTTTGGTAATTCTACGTTGAACTCGTTCTACCTTGTATATATCTTTTTGGTAATAAGGGCACCAGGATTGAACGCAGTATTCCAGAAGAGGATGGACTAAGGAATTGAAAAGGGTTAGGATAACTTCTTTGGATTTAAGCTCAAATGACCTGCCTATAAAGCCAATTATTTTGTTTGCCTTCTTAACAACTTCTGAACATTGTTGGCTCGGTTTTAGGTTACTCGATATTGTTACTCCCAGATCGGTTTCTCTGTTTACATTCTTAAGCTGAGTGCCATTCAACGAATAGTTTGCTTTCTCCTTTAGGTATCCGATATGTAGTACCTTACATTTATCCGGATTGAAACTCATTTACCAAATTTGGGCCCAACATGACAATTTATCTAGATTGTGTTGCATATCGTCAACTTGTTCTTTTGAGAGTACGCTATTTGCAATTTTTGTATCGTCAGCAAATTTTGAGATTGTACAGGTGAGACCCTCATCTATGTCGTTGATGTAAATTAGAAAGAGAATTGGTCCTAGTACCGATCCCTGGGGTACCCCACTACTTACATTGGTCCATTTAGATGCCTTACCGTTTATGACTACTTTTTGCTGTCTGTCGCTGAGCTAATTTTCTATCCATTTCTACACACCGTCTTGTATTCCATGCGCTTTTAGTTTTAGCAGTAAACGTTTGTGGGGAACTTTGTCGAAGGCCTTTTGAAAATCAAGGTATATAATATCTACAGCTTTACTCTCATCGTAGAGGTAGAGGTTGAGGATATCATGGAAGAAGTCTAAGAGGTTTGTTAAACAGGAACGTTTTTTTACGAAAGCCGTGTTGATTATCTTTAAGTATGTTATTTTCCTCTAAGTGATTTACGAGTCTGTCTCGTATGACCATTTCTAGCATTTTACATACAACTGAGGTTAAGCTAATTGGACGATAGTTACTGGGTAGGGATTTGCTGCCTTTTTTGAATATCGGTGTTTCGTTGGCTAGCTTCCACTGATCAGGCATAGTTCCAGACTGCAAGGATTGATTTAATAGTAATGTCAGTGTTTTGGAGAGCTCATCCTTAGCTTCCTTTAGAACTCCAGGCGAGATTGTATCAGGTCCAGGCGTTTTATTTACCTTGAGTTTATCTAAACAGTTCAATACTTCTCTCTCTGTAATGGTGATATTGCTTAGAACATCTGAATTATCAATCTGAATCGGCGATGGTGTAGGGATATCACTGAGGTCTTCTGTTGTAAAAACTGATGCAAAGAAGGTATTGAGGGCATTACACATATTTTGTACTTCGTCTTTGGTGTATTCTCCATTTTCATCGACTAATGGTCCAACAGTTGAAGTAACTACTTTTTCTTTCTGATATAACTATAGAATTTTTTCGGGTTTGTTTTACTTTGATTCGGAATATGTAACTCTAGGATCTTTTTACTTTGCTTAATTAACTTTTTGGGTTTGCGTCGTACCTCTACAAATTTCACCCGTTCTCCATCGTTTTGTGAGGATTCTAATCTATCTTTAGCAAATCTAGAGAGAGAGGGGACAAATACAAAGTGTGATAATTATCTATATAACGAGCGGTGCCGGACAAAGTTGAGGGTTAATCTGTCATGGAGAAACTTCCGAGAGTTGGGAAGAACAGGGGTGGGTGAGTGGTCAGAGGGATAAGAAGGAGCGTATTAATGCGGAGATAAATTGATAGATGGATAAAAACAAAAAAACAAAACAAAAACAGTTAATGTATAGGTAGAAGTACATTGCTGGAAATATAATACAAAGATAGAAGGTTGGGGGAAAGGGCAATAGTGTTGATAGGTCAGGGGGGATAAAAAAGTGAGGTGAATACAAAGAGATATATTGATATAGATATACATCAAACAACTGACCAGACAGATCTCACGATCCAGTTGAGGTGGTCAGTACCTACTTATAGTAGGAATACCAACGTGCCAAGTAAAGGAAAGTGGAGGGAGATAGCAAAAAGGTCACAAAGCGATAGATAGATATATACGGTATATGGATGGATAGATAGATAGATAGATTGGATAAAAAACACCATCTGAGGAAGAGCACTTTATTGACAACGTTTCGCAGATAGCTTCATCAGGTGACTTACCTGATGAAGCTATCTGCAAAAGTTGTCAATAATGTGTTCTTCCTCAGGTGGTGTTTATTATCCATTCTGTCTACTTTTCAAGTACCCCTCCATAGATATAGATATATAGATAGATAGATAGATAGATAGATAGATAGATATACAGAGCTTGCAGTCCCTACTAGGTAGTTTGTACTTAATTCTAACATTAGATGTTGCTACTAAGAGGATAATAAGGATAGCAAAACAGAAGGCTCTCTCCTCACCCACCACTCCCTCTGACTTTGGGTCGGCATGATATTGAGTTGAAGAAAAGGCCCCCAGCAGAGTGAGAACATTTATAATGGTAAATTCATAGTATAGTACGAAGTTGAGAAATAGTGTAGATTATTGATATTTAACTTTATTATATTTAATTATTTGTTATTTTTAAATTTATTTGTACTCACAACTCTTCGTAATGAATGTATAGCCTCCTTTTGAATGCGCCAATTGAATTACATTGTACCACTTTCCCCGGTAATTTGATTCACTTGTTTACCACACTGTAGGTGAAAAATGATTAGGGCCATTGAAATTCGCCCTCCTTGTTTTATCACCATTCAATTTCCGCGAGTTGATAAACAATTATTGCTTGTAAACAGTGACTGTATCTTTTTCGTCAAAGCCCACTACAAATCTTGAAACATTCGATTAATTGACCTCTCAATCATATTTTCTTACGTGATTTTTTTTCTTCTTCAAATCTGTAGTGCTATTTATCAGTGACATCGTCGCTAACGCTGTACTCATTCGAGTTTTTCAATGACCTTGTTTAGATACATTTCTATTTCGGTTTTCAAATTCACACTATATTCACTTGAAAGTGTGTGTAAGTAAGTAAGTATGTTTATTTTGCCACAATAAATTACATGATATTACATTCATTAGTGTGTGTGTGTGTGTGTGTGTGTGTGTGTGTGTGTATATCCATTTACAAGTGTCAGATGTGAAAATGTTGTAAGTGTTTCAAAACTGTTTTCAATCAAAAGCAATGAACACAGACAAACAGTATAACAAACATATCTTTGTATTATATATATATATTTTTGTTTACGGTTGATTTGTTTGTTTATAATGTTTGAGGTGTTTGTATGTCATTCAATTATGATTGTAATTCGAAGTCATCACATGCTGTCCGAATCTAGGCTTACCAGTAGTGTTCTACCATATCTTCAGACTATGTAATTTGTCTTAGGCGTTACGAAACTATTGTAATTCACTGTGAAACTAGTGTATGTTTACAAGTATGTGTATACTGTTATGTTTTGACTCCCCTGATGATGGAGTAAGTATCTCCGAAATATATATAGATAAGATGAACGTGTTCGTCTATCATGCCCTGGTGCTTCTCATTATATTAATATATATATATTTAGGGGAGGTGTGGTGGAGTGGTCATGCCACTATATTGGTAATCCAATGGACCCGGGTTCAAATCCCGATATGTCAATGGGAAGATATTATTGAGATTGAATTTGTGCTATACCTAGAGTATCAGTGCATTACCACAAACCCCACCGAAATGTCAAAAAAATACCCTCATTGTTCCCTGATTAAATAACACTGTATGAATATTCCCATATTCAAAATATGTTACAGGGGGACATTGCCTAGTGAGTTCACTGCTCAATAGGTGGCGTTCTGAGAGTGAGGGTCTGAGTCTGGAGGGTGAGACGGTGAAGCACTTGAGCGAAGCAACCGGCCGCTTCAGATATGGAGCTGCTTCGAGCCATGATGGATGCTTCACATGTCTCACTCCATAGACTGGAACAAGACCTCACGGGCTTCACCGTGTTGAGCGGTGGAATGTACAGGCTTTCAGCCTATGCCCGAGAGGGAGTATTGGAATATAGAAAAAAAAAAAAAAATATATATATATATATATACAGGGTGTCCCAGGAGGAAAGGGCATAACTTAAGGAAATGATAAAACAAGGTATTCTAAGCACTAAATGTGCAATAACAAAAAATCCAAATCTCAACCGTTAAAACTATATTGAAGGTTTAATGTAGTGTACTCCCCGCATCACTGTAATGGACTCTTCCATGTCAAATAGTTTCCAACTGGTCCAAAGTGAGCTAATATTTCTATAATCATTATGTGACTTACAGAATTATAGTATCTTTATAATAACATGTTAAAATAATAGCAGTCATATGGAGGCGTGGTAGGCACTAGGACAGCTAGGCCAGCCTTATGGGGAAATACTGAAGAAAATGCCATTTTCAATATGCAATATTTCTATAACTACCGAGATTTGGAATACTTTGTATAGAACATTTTAGGCTTAGAATACCTTGTTCTGTCATTTCCCGAAGTCATTCCCTTTCCTCCTGGGACGCCCTGTATACATATATATATATATATATATATATATATATATATATATATATATATATAATATATATATATTTATATATATACTTTATACAGTAAATTACCTCTATACTGAAAACAATATATATTGAAATACTCAATAGTTTCGGCTCTTCTTGAGCCCTTATCAAGCCTGGATAGGGTTAAAAATATGCAGAAACTGTCGTGTTTCTACAATAAATAGTGTTCAATATGTGACTTAAGTTTTCTAATTTTGTATTAAAACGCTTGTTCATTAATTTTGCATTATTTCACAAACACTCTTATGTGATATTTTATGAATAATCTCAATAGATCACATAGTACATACAGAACCAAAAAGAAAACACACAAATTAATATTCAGAAAAACAAAAACAAATAATACGGTGGAAAATCTTAGCAACACACAGGTCCCTAATTAATATCTATTACACAGAAGGTACAGTCAACGTCAATAATTTGACGTTAACCTTGATTATAATATATGCGAAATCTAGAGAAAGAGAGAGAGACATTAACCCATTCAGTACTGGTAACGTCCTTTTAACTTTATTCTGGCTACTAGTAGACGTTTTTATTCAATCTAACAAGGGCCTCCAAAGATTAACTGGCTTCCAACTATCTAACTAGCCCGTGACTAAGACTCTTTTTTCACGTCGAGAGAGAGAGAGTTAGAGTGAGAGAGAGAGAAAATTAAGCCTCACAAAATCTTCTAAATGTACCTAACATAATATTAAAAAGACATCGCCGGTAAAGTAGAGGTTAACTGAATGATCTCTATCTCTCTCTCTCACTCTCTCTTTCTCTCTCTCTTTCTCTCTCTCTCTCTCGACGTGAAAACAGAGTCTTAGTTACGGACTATGAGAAATACATCAGAATTGTCGAGATGAGGTGATAGTAACTTAACATTATCCAGTTTATGACCAGGATTTTCAGCGAGCTGTTGAGTTTAAGGGGGTAGTGGTTATATTTTAGAAAAAATTCCCGGCCGATGGCCGGCTCCTCGTAGAAATACAGGCTTGCTATCGGTCGCCAGGAAAAGATCGACACCTTAATGGCACGAAAGGTCTTTATACTGACAAAACAATGGGGCGAAATGTCTTAAAATCGACAAACTAATGGGGTAAACGTCTTATAATTTCATAACTAATGGAACTAAAAATGAGGGAGAACAAATCAGCTACCTCCCCTATACCTGTAACTGTAGTTTACCAATTTGTGCACAATCCTTATCACTGAGAAGCGACCTATAAATATACATTATTCAGTAATATATTATATACCAAGAGGTGGCGTACCCCTTCTGTGCTTCTTCACACGCAGGTACCGATCCTATACGCACGAACAACCACAAACACAAACTCATTACTCTCTCAAATTAATATAAACACAAGCACACACAAACACTAACTCATTCTCTTTCACACACACACTCACACTTGCGCAGCCAATCACACACATGCACGACCACACAAAACAAAACAACACACACATACACACTCTTCATCTGCCCCCCATTTTTCTCTTTCACAGACACACATACACACACTCATGTCACACTCTCTCTCTCTCTCTCTCACACACCCACACCCACACACACACACACACAGGAATGGGCGCGAACAATAATACGTCTGGAGCGAGGCCCACCAATGCGGAAACTACCGATCAAGCAGTTGCCCCGCGATTGTATACCAACAGAGGCGATATATTGGATGGTCATAGAAGAGTGGAAGGAAGGAGGGAAGAATAGAGGGTTGGGAAGCTAGTAGGATAAGGGAATACATGACCAATAGGCTAGTATGGTGACGATGTGGGTAGTAAATAGTTTGTAGGTCAAGTAGATAGGACAACAAATAGTTAAGCTGGTAGGTTGAGGAATGGGTAGTAAATAGAATAGCAGGATAAGAAGATAGTAAAGCTGGTATGATAAGAGTACAGATAGTAGTCGGGCTGAATGAGTGAAGGAATAGAGAATAGAACGGATGACACAACGAAATGAGTTGCTCCGTGGTCGTAAACCAACAGAGGCGATAGATTGGATGGTGCTAGGAGAGTGGAGGCAAAGGGAGATAAATGAGAGATGGATAAGACGCAGGGATAACTACATAATTATAGGCTAGTTGAGTGATAACCATGGATAATAAATAGGCCTGTAGGGTAAGAAGATAGTCCAAGGAAGTATAGGTAAGCTGTTTGAAGTAGATAGTGATAGTGAATAAAATACCAACAGGAGAAAATAGTAATTATTATGTTCCTTCCAACAACCAACTATACTCCTAAAATCGATTAATGAAATTTACAAACACATGTGGCAGTCCGTGGATTCGAATCCAGGATGCTCACACCGAAAATCAACACCTTATGCATCGCACCACGTAGACAGTTAAAGAATGGTGGACACTGCCTACGATTTATTATGCAACTTCGAATCCTGCATATCAATCTAAGCATGTACACACATCCCAACTGCAACTCACGTAGGCTATGCATATGTGAATGGAAAGAGCAATTAATGGGGCCTTAATGCTAGGATAGGTGGTTCTGTCAATAAATATATTAGAATAATGTGAAGACGGGAGTGGAAGAAGGAAGAAAACAGAGCATATTAATAACATACCAATGAATACACAATCAAAATAACATAGTATGCCTTGCAATGAACATGAAGTAGTTTGTGCACTGATGTAAATAACAAATTATATGAAAACAATACAAAACACATAATTATTAAAGTGGATATTTCCACTTGAGGGATTTTTTGTCTTGACCGTTTTCTCTCTCATGCTCAGCCCCATTGCTTCAAGACGTTCGCCTCATTAGTTGGGCGATTTTAAGAAGTTCACCCAATTTCTGTCAATTTTATGACCTTTCGTACCATTTAGGTGTCAATGTTTTCCTGGCGAGCGAAAGCGAGATTGTAATTTAAGAGGAATCGGCCTTCGGGCGGGACATTTTTTCTACCGAAAAATGTACAAATTTATCTTGCAAGGGGGTCGAGGGGGGTGACATTTTTCGCTTGATGGAAGTCTAGGGAACAAACTGAAAACCACCCCTTATTAACAGATGAAAGCTGATATCTGGTAAAGAAATACATTAAAATGAGGAGCATGGAGGGAGTGGGAGAGGGAAAAAGCAAACCATAACTCAGATATATATAAACAAAACTCCTGGGGGTGGGGGGTTGGGGCGAGAGGGTAAGAAACAATATATATGAAGAGAGAGAGAGAGAGAGAGAGAGAGAGAGAGAGAGAGAGAGAGAGAGAGAGAGAGAGAGAGAGAGAGAGAGAGAGAGAGAGAGAGAGAGAGAGAGATATTTGATTTGATTTGATTTGATTCTTTAGAGATAGTACACATACATAAAATTACAAATACAGTCTCAAAAGGTCAAAGGTAATTATACATTCCTTTACCCTACTCATATTATATTTATATGTATACACACGAAAAACAAAAACATTAAATATCAATCTTAGATTAACAGACCAAAGCCAAGCCGGGGCTGGTTCCTACGGCTTATTATATTCTTGTAAATACCCCAATATAAAAGAGTAAAGGTTCAGGGTAATACCCTAAATCCCAAAAAAGGGTTCTTAGCTACCCTAATTTCAATCAAAGCTTCCTCCCGCCCCAGATAATCTCCTGTTTCCAGGGAAAATCCCTCCCACTTTTTGGCCCCACTGTTCTAAGTGGGCTTATATATATTTGTACACACACATACATATATACATACCGGTATACATATACATATTGTTACGACCGGGGCTACGAATAAAAGAAGGGCACTTAATGGTTGGACTAGTAATAGGGCACTATGCAACAACGGTACGCTAGATTCAAACCCTTGAACTTATATGCCGGCTAACAAAAAACACCTATACCCTCCAGAGTTAATCTGCGATAACGGGGTATGCTTAACTGGGCATAAATGTACTCTACTCCAGGCTAACCCACACTGGTATAGCCTGATAACAATCAAGATGCAAGTTACGTTAAAATGCACAAAAGGGAAGCTATGGAAAGATCAATTAAATCAATGCAAGATTTAATACAATAAAAAGATGCTTCAATATAGTTACTCTAAACAACAATAAACTCTTCACTCCTATCTGAAAGAAAGTGAAGTCTAGTCCTACAGCATAGACCTGGAAACTTCTGAAGAAAGTCTGATGCTCATAAGATGCTCATATCTTAAATTATAGAAAGGCAGGAGGCAGGACACCCAACGTGTATACGGAGTACACAAAACGATAGGACGTATAATGTTAACTGACACAAGAATATTATAAGTGCGCAACGGCAGTAATATTCGACACTAAAAGAAATGCTTCCTCATCAACGAAACAGTCTACTATGGTTGTGCAACTCAACAACAACCTAGACTCATAAATTCCGTGAATAATAATGCATACATATCATAAAGAGCTCATATCCTAACTAGTGTCTGCTAGGTGAATAAAGTCTAGCTGGGATATCAAGGTTAGGAAACTGTGGCTGAGCAAGACGGGCTCATAGCCTAGCGTTGTCCTTAAGGCGGTATGATTAAAGTTACGTTAAATGACGGGGATGCTCTCTTGGTAGATCCAGATCTCAAGTATCTGGTTCTACCCTGGCGATCCCTCTACAGTCAAGCAAAGAGGCAGCACTGTGTGACAAGGAAGTAGGCTAATGCCCTCTTACCACACGATGCTGCACTCGAAAAAGGCACAACCAAAAAGACAACCTAGGCTACCACAGAAACCGTCGAAGTCGTGTAGGTATAAGCGAACCGTACACACATCGCTGACAACGACACCAGAAGCCTTAGCCCAGTCTAGCATTAAATAACCCAGCAGAGCACTAACTCAATAATGGAGACACGCACCGAGTTCTTAACCTCTACTAACTAAGAACCCTCAAACCTATTCTAAATACATGTAAATATCTCAGAGAGCGACGCACATAATACAATGGGCCGATATGAAATCGTGTGCAGAACCCAAAGGGAGTGTTGTGACATTAAAAGATAAGAGGAATAAAAGAGAAGAAGTTGAGGAAGAGAGACAGTATCAGAATGGTGAGATATGGGAGACAGTGGTAAAAAAGATGTTAGTCATGTGCATCCCTAGCCTGCTCTAAAGAGAATAGCTCCTCGGGACCCCCAGGATCCCACAAAGACATCATGGTCAGCCAATCACAGGCCGCTATGTCACCAGGCAGCAGGCCTCCAGAAGGCGCCAGGAACCACCAGCCAATCAAAACCGAGAGAAAGGCTACGCGGGCGGGAAACTCCTCCGGGAGGGAGGAGGGAGAAGGGAAGCAACACTCACTACCCCCTCGCTGCCCGCTCGCTCTCGCTCTCTCAACTACACTACAATGCATTTTATGTTCTACTCATGATATAAAATGCTTCCCGTTGTCACAGACGAAAATAAAGACCACCACAGGACTGTCTGTAACAATGCAAGTACTATGAAAGAAAGAACAACCTTCTCTGATAACTGTAGCCCATTTCACTGCCCTGGCGAGCGCTAGTGGCTAACGGGAGGCATATATATATATACACACACGTACATACATATACATAATAATAATAACTATTATAACAATAACAATTGCTAGAGTTCATGCAATTCTATACCCCTTTTTTGTAAAGTGTGCTTATCTTATAATATGCTTTATATTTTTACATTTGGCTATGGTTTGACCAATTTTATTTTGGTTGAACATCCATATTATTTTATCCTCTACAGTCTACACTATCTATCATACTGATTCTATAGTTCTCTAGATGTTGGCACTGCAAGATATAATGCCGCAGTGTGACATCTTGGTTGTTTACATAACTGGCAGCAAGTTTCATGATCTCCTTTATGTACACCTGACTCCCACATTGTGTTCTTTTATTTCATAGATTTAATTTTAGTAAGCGTTGTTTCCACATAGCGATTTTGATAATTTAATTTGACTTTATATTGTCCTTGTCCCAATTTTGGTTTGTTTAGTTTGCAAGTTTTACATTTTAATTAACATATATTTATATCCTAGCTTGAGACGCGTACAAAAGGAATCCTTCCAAGCACTTCTATAGGATCCATAACTAAAGCTAGAACTCCGTGCAATATTTTTATAATGATGATATGTCGAGCTGTTTGAGTGTTTCTCTTCAACCATTAGTAGTTCCGTATCCTTTTGTTTTTTTCTAATTATTGATTTAATTTGTTTGAGCGATAGAGTGCATACTATGTCAATTATATCTTTTTCTGTTCCCAATTTGGCAAGTTCGTCAGCTCTTTCATTACTATATATTCCCATGTGTGATGGTATTGTTACAACCCCATTCGTATTCAGACCTAATTAGTTATCGGGTCTGAGGGTCAAGGTGGTCATAAGGGCACGGGTGCGCAACAGAAGGAAAAAAAAACATATGAACGCTAGACTGTAGAAGATGAGCCTATCACAGGTCTCCAAGTCGGATCCAAAATCAGGTCGCTTAAGAGGTCGCCATTTCTGTCTTATACTTCAAAGCAGAATTGGAACCTGGCAAGAGGTCGCTAAATGCCGTGGCATTAACTTCAAACAAAACCAGAAATTATCTAACTACAGGTTATGGAACAACACTCGTCTCTTGCACATGTTAGTATATAATCGTATTTATTCTTGCAGAAGATGCACTATAAATCATGTAGATGTCATTTAATATTCAAGGTCTAATTTGATTATGGTATCAGCACAATAGCCCAGCTGTTTAACTGGGATGGCTCCTTCAGGGTCGATGTCGTGGGTGATGAGAGTCGTCCTACCAGGAGAGTCTCTGAACACCTCCTGGAACTGGCCCAGTAGTGTTTCTAACTCCCTCCTCTCTTGACTCTCTAAGTTGGACAACTTCTCGGGTAGACGCTCAAGGTAGCCTCTATTGTCCGTCCAGTCCAAGTCAGCTGCGTCTGTTCTCACTTTCTCCCTCTCTTCCTGCCAACTGTCCTGATTTCCGCTAGTTATTACCACAGCTACGCCATCTGGTTCTGATACTGGTGTCTCCTCGTTTTCCCTTTTGTTGTACTTCTTCAACATATTGATGTGGCAATTCCTCTCTTTCTTCCTGCGGTCGGGAGTGGCTATTATGTAGTTCACCGGAGAGATCTTCTTCAACACTTTAAAGGGACCCGAAAACTTGCATGACAAAGGGCTTCCCGACATAGGTAGAAACATCAGTACTTCTTCTCCCGGAGAGAAACTGCGCTCCTTCGACCCCCTGTCGTACCTCCTCTTCGTCTTGTCTTGAGTTCTCTAAATTTCTTCCTGCCAACTCCCACGCCTTCTTCAGTCTCTCCTTCATCTCAACAACAGTTCTTAGAGGTGAATTGCTCCCTTCTTCGTTTCTCCACGTCTCCTTGATTACACATAGAGGACCTCTCACCTCGTGGGCAAACATTAACTCGAATGGGCTGAATCCGAGGCTCTCGTTGGGCACCTCCCTTATGGCGAATAGTACAAGAGGAAGTCCAGTGTCCCAATTCTTCTTTTCTTCCTCACAATACTTTCTCAGGGTGGACTTCAAAGTTTGATGGAATCTCTCCAGAGCTCCTTGGGATTGAGGATGGTATGGAGAAGAGTAGATCTGTTGAATGTCTAACTCCTGGAGAATTTGTTGCAATATCTGGGAGGTAAAGTTGCTCCCCTGGTCGGATTGAATCTCTCTCGGCAACCCAAACCTAGTGAAATACTTGATCATCTCCCTCGCAATGGTTTTCGCTTTGATGTTTCTGAGTGGTATTGCCTCTGGGAATCTGGTAGCCGCATCCATCAAGGTGAATATATACTCATTGCCACTGCTCGTTTTAGGAAGGGGACCCACCACATCGATGATAACTCGGTCAAAAGGTTCTTCATATATGGGCATGGCAATAAGGGGAGCGTTCTTGATGATCTGGTCGGTTTTCCTGCTCTCTGACACACATCACATGACCGACACCATTCTGCCACGTCTCTCTTGATGCCAGACCAGTAGAAGTTCCTCATCAACCGATCCAAGGTCTTTCTCGTCCCCATGTGGGCTGCCATCCTGCCTACGTGAGCCAGGCACACCAACTCTCTCCGTAGCGTCCTGGGTACCACTATCTGTTCCAACGTCCTCCAGGTCTCATCCTCCTTCTCACAGTCCCTGGGAACGTATGACCTTTAACCAGGTTCCATACTATGAAGTAGTTGGGTAAAGTAGTTTATATATATACATACCAGAAACAATCTAACTATACCTTGCAAGTGTTTATTGATGCATTGTGATAACCAAGAGCGTGTATAAGGTGTAACACAATTGACCTGAGACATTGGAACTCACCTAGGTATTCTTCTTTGATGAGATTGTTTCGTGTCATGTCAAGTGTTGAGTAAACTTTGCATACTGTGTCATATATAGGCTAGGAATTTCACTCATAAAATGGCGGGTCTAACTGAAGATAATGTAGAATCATTCCTCACGGCACACACACCAGAGTTGGTGTGTGCGATAAAGATTAACATAAGTTCTGAGGACTCTCGAGAGAGGGTTTTGGAAACGGTCATGCAGGAACTCTATGACCAGGAGTCAAATGACTTCTCTGGGTTTACTCCACAAGGGCTCGCAAGAGTTGAGACCCCTCTGGAGGACGATGGGACGCTCTCACATGCGGCTGACGACTTTGAATTGTCTGAGGCATACAGACTTGAGTCAATGAGGCTCAAGGTAATCCAGACAAAACTGGAATGTGAGAGGGTATCCCTGGAGAGTGAACGATTGAGAAATCGCAGACATGACAATGTAGGTGGTAGAGGTGCTGGACGTGATGTTGGCCCTCCACCGAGATTCGACGTTACAAAAAATGTCAGAATGGTGCCACCGTTTGATGAGGGAGATCCGACGGGATACTTCCTTGCCTTTGAGAGACTGGCAAGTAATATGGAGTGGCCCAGAGACAAGTGGGCACTAATACTACAGTCTGTTCTGAAGGGCAGAGCTTCAGACGCCTACACAGCAATTAGCTTTGAAGATAGTATGAATTACCAAATAGTCAAGGAAAAGGTGTTGAGGGCTTATGAATTAGTACCAGAAGCATATAGGTTAAAATTTAGAGAAATGAAGAAAGACACTAGCGTAACTTTTGCTCAACATCTGCATGACATGAAGAAGGCGCTAGAAAGATGGTTGCATTCCACCGAGGTCATGGAGGACTATCAGAGCCTTTACAATGTAGTACTTCATGAGAACTTTTGCCAATTTTTGCCTAGGGAAATTAAAATGCACTTGGCAGACAATGATATCACTGACCCGGCGGATACTGCCGTCTTGGCCGACAAGTATTATCTGACTCACAAGAATTCCACAGGTACTAATGTCAAAACAGTGGGAAATAAAGTAAATCTCGACAAACAAACGAACCATTATGGGCATATAAAATCAAATGTCACAAACGTGGCAACAGATGGTGAATCAAAGGGAGTAAAGACAAGGACTCAGGGTGTCAAGGGTACAACCAAATCCAGGTCTTGCTTCTATTGTCACAAACCTGGTCATATTGCTCGAAATTGCTATTCTAGACAGAAGGAAATGAAAGGTAGTAGAGAAGCTTATCTGAAAGATCCCAAGACAGTAGCTTTTATCAGAAGTAAGCCTGTGAAAACTGATAGTGATGACTATGCGGAATTCAGATCTAAGGGTCTTGTAAATGTAGGAGAGTCAGAAAATTCAGTGGCTATCCTGAGGGACACAGGAGCATCCCGCACACTTGTGAGGAGAGGAGCACTAGAGAGTTGTCCAGACAGTGAACAGTATATCATATTGACAGGTGTAGGTGGTTCGGTATCCGCGCCCCTAGTAGAGGTGAACCTAGAATGTGAGCTGTACTCTGGAAAGGCTGAACTGGCAGTTCTAGATGTCCTTCCCATAGAGGGTGTGGATGTTTTACTGGGTAATGATCTTGCGGGAGGGAGAGTCAAGGCCGTGCCTATAGTATCTGTGAGAGCCAGAGAAAGTAAGGAGACTGAATTGTATGTGGAAGAGAACCAAGATCTCTTTCCAGTATGTGTGACCACTAGGGCTCAAGATGAAAGGAAGAAGTTAGAGGAGAAAGCTAGACTTGAGGACTCAGAAATGGGGTTGGGCATTTCTGGGTTATTTAATCCCTCAAGCCAAGCTAATCTTAATTCCCAAGATAATCTTAATCCCCAAGCTAATCTTATATCCCAAGCCTTTAACTTCAAGAAACAGCAGAGGGAAGATGAGAGCCTGAAGGACCTGTGGTTGTCGGCAGAAGAGGATCCAGGGTCCAAATATAGCGTGTCCAACGACGGTGTACTGGTGAGGTCATACGTTCCCAGGGACTGTGAGAAGGAGGACGAGACCTGGAGGACGTTGGAACAGATAGTGGTACCCAGGATGCTACGGAGAGAGTTGGTGTGCCTGGCTCATGAAGGCAGGATGGCAGCCCACATGGGGACGAGAAAGACCTTGGATCAGTTGATGAGGAACTTCTACTGGTCTGGCATCAAGAGAGACGTGGCAGAATGGTGTCGGTCATGTGATGTGTGTCAGAGAGCAGGAAAACCGACCAGATCATCAAGAACGCTCCCCTTATTGCCATGCCCATATATGAAGAACCTTTTGACCGAGTTATCATCGATGTGGTGGGTCCCCTTCCTAAAACGAGCAGTGGCAATGAGTATATATTCACCTTGATGGATGCGGCTACCAGATTCCCAGAGGCAATACCACTCAGAAACATCAAAGCGAAAACCATTGCGAGGGAGATGATCAAGTATTTCACTAGGTTTGGGTTGCCGAGAGAGATTCAATCCGACCAGGGGAGCAACTTTACCTCCCAGATATTGCAACAAAGTCTCCAGGAGTTAGACATTCAACAGATCTACTCTTCTCCATACCATCCTCAATCCCAAGGAGCTCTGGAGAGATTCCATCAAACTTTGAAGTCCACCCTGAGAAAGTATTGTGAGGAAGAAAAGAAGAATTGGGATACTGGACTTCCTCTTGTACTATTCGCCATAAGGGAGGTGCCCAACGAGAGCCTCGGATTCAGCCCATTCGAGTTAATGTTTGCCCACGAGGTGAGAGGTCCTCTACGTGTAATCAAGAAGACGTGGAGAAACGAAGAAGGGAGCAATTCACCTCTAAGAACGGTTGTTGAGATGAAGGAGAGACTGAAGAAGGCGTGTGAGTTGGCAGGAAGAAATTTAGAGAACTCAAGACAAGACGAAGAGGAGGTACGACAGGGGGTCGAAGGAGAGCAGTTTCTCTCCGGGAGAAGAAGTACTGATGTTTCTATCTATGTCGGGAAGCCCTTTGCCATGCAAGTTGTCGGGTCCCTTTAAAGTGTTGAAGAAGATCTCTCCGGTGAACTACATAATAGCCACTCCCGACCGCAGAAGAAAGAGAGGAATTGCCACATCAATATGTTGAAGAAGTACAACAAAAGGGAAAACGAGGAGACACCAGTATCAGAACCAGATGGCGTAGCTGTGGTAATAACTAGCGGAAATCAGGACAGTTGGCAGGAAGAGAGGGAGAAAGTGAGAACAGACGCAGCTGACTTGGACTGGACGGACAATAGAGGCTACCTTGAGCGTCTACCCGAGAAGTTGTCCCACTTAGAGAGTCAAGAGAGGAGGGAGTTAGAAACACTACTGGGCCAGTTCCAGGAGGTGTTCAGAGACTCTCCTGGTAGGACGACTCTCATCACCCACGACATCGACCCTGAAGGAGCCATCCCAGTTAAACAGCGGCCCTACCATGTGAATCCAAAAAAGGACAAGATCATCAGGGATGAGATCGACTACCTTCTGGAGCAAGAGATGGTGGAACCTTGCACGAGTGAATGGTCTGCCCCTGTCACCCTTGTTAGTAAGCCAGGTGGGTCAGTGAGATTTTGTATAGACTATCGTGTGCTAAACAAGGTCTCAAAAACCGACAGTTATCCTTTGCCTAGAGTAGACCATTGCATTGACACTGTAGGAAAAGCTAAATACATTTCAAAAATTAGACTTGTTAAAAGGGTTCTGGCAGGTGCCACTCACGGAGAGAGCTCAAGAAGTATCTTGTTTTGTGACTATGGGGGGGACATATAAATGTAAAGTAATGCCATTTGGGATGAAGAATGCTAGTGCAACTTTTCAAAGATTGATGAACAAAATAACTGATAATTTGGAGGGATGTGTGGCTTATATAGATGATCTCGTGGTTTACAGCGACACTTGGGAAGAGCACCTTCTACGACTAATGTCTTTGCTACAGGCCCTGAAAGATGCTAACCTTGTGGTCAAGTTGAGCAAGTGTGAGTTCGTCCGTGCGCAGGTGGAATACCTGGGTTACGTAGTGGGACGAGGTACTGTGGCTCCTCTTAAGGCCAAGGTCGAAGCTATAATGTGAGATGCCTCCTCCTCGCAACAGAAAAGAAGTGAGAAGAGTGTTGGGGATGGTGGGGTATTATCGCATGTTTATTAGCAATTTTGCTGATGTAGTAGCTCCTTTGACGGACTTGTTAAAGAAAGACAAGAAGTTCAAGTGGTCGGAGTACTGCGATGATGCCTATAAATTGTTAAAGCTAACCATGTCCTCTACCCCCTTCTTGATAGCCCCTAATTTTGACAAACCATTCAAATTAGCTATAGATGCCAGCAATATTGGTGCTGGTGCAGTTCTGCTTCAAGAGGACGAGGAGGGTGCAGAGAGACCTGTTAGCTATTACAGCAAGAAGTTCAACCAGGCCCAATTAAATTATTCTGTAATTGAGAAAGAGCTCCTTGCTTTGATTCTAGCTCTGCAATTCTATAGTCCCTATGTTGGTCCTTCAGACGATAATCTTACCGTCTATACGGATCATCACCCTCTAAAGTATCTTAACAAGTTTCAGAACAAAAATCAGAGACTTACCAGATGGAGTCTTCTATTGCAAGAATTTGATTTAAATATAATTCACATTAAGGGGAAGGATAACATTGTGCCTGATTTGCTATCAAGGAGTATGTAGAGATGTATCATGAAAATGTTCTGTGTTACAAATATGTTTCATTTCCTTTAGGAGGAGAGTGTTACGAGCTACTGTGTGTTCGTTTGAGAGCTGATTACCTGGGTTGTGGTCTTCACCTGCTGAGGTGTTGGTCGTTGCCTTATTCAGGGATATGAGTTGTATTACATGTTGGGATATATTAACCTTCCCAGATTACTTCAGGATTTTATTCTTAGTGCTGCTTGTTCTATGTTTTGGGGGCTACATTTTGAGGTAGTATAAGTAAGTTTTTAGGTGTAGTTTCTATACAGTATATGATATAAATTACACCGCGCCAGTAACCAAGCACTAGTCATGGAGCCCACACGTCCCTCACGCTCGCTCCCTGATGACACAACCAGCCCTCCTGGTAGTGTCAGCCGCCGTGGAAGGGAGAGGGTGGCTGCTAAAGACCCTAGCTACCAGTACGACACGCCCTACAGCTCGGAGGACGAAGCACCAGCACCAGCAGGGCAATGGCACAGAGGTCTTTGGTCTTTCGGGACACTGCCACCACGACCCAGGCCACTGCAACAACCACTACCACCACCACTGCCACCCCTGCCATCAGTACCAGCGATGCAGGAGGCCACCCTAGGGCTGCAGAACCTGCGGGGGCAGGCAAAATCAAAGGCACGGGCGTAGGGAAGAGAACCCGTACGCCTGCCACAGTGACCCTGCCACCACCACCACCACCAGCCGCCCCTGGCCCGGCTGCCCCTGCCGCCCCTGCTGCCCCTGCCGCCCCTGCTGCCCCTGCCCAAGGAAAAGGGAAGGGGAAAGGGAGAGGGAAAGCGACTGCTGGTCCTGCCAGCCCTGCTGTCCCTGCCGGCCCTGCTGTCCCTGCCGCCCCTGCCGCCCCTGCCGCCCCTGCCCAAGGAACAGGGAAAGAGAAAGGGAAAGGGGCGACAGGCACCACCATCATCTTGCCTGGCAGGCCCACTGCACCACGCACCACTGCCGCCCCTGCCGACGCCCCTGCTGGCCCTTCTGCCCCTGTCCATAAGACACCCGCACGTGCTAGAGTGACCAGAAGAACTCTGACACCATCCAAATACGCCGCCCTGCTGTTTGATGGTGATTCGCAGGGCATTGGCAGCCCTGGTTTCGACGACGACGCCCTAGCACGGGACCAAGGGTGGGGGGATTTGGGAGTGGACAGTGGCAGTGAGTCAGACGTCGGTGACGAGAATGAAGAAGGGCGTCTGTCTAGTGAAGAGGAGGGTGATGATGATGCTGTGTTGTATCGCGAACATGACAGCGATTATTCAGACGCAGAAGCAGACGGAGACGACATTCCGATCCCTGGCATGCCTTCGTTTGAGTGGTCTGACGGAGTCAATTTTGTGCCTGATGTGCCCCAGTTCAATCCTGGGACGTCAAGTACAACTGATGACTGGCCCTGTGACGAACACGCAAACGAAAGCGACTTCTTCCTCGCTTTTTTCGATTTTGAGGTAATCGTTGCCCAAACAAACTCCAACTACAGGTGGGTGTTTGGCAGATTGGACGTCATTTCTCCAAAAGCGAGAATACGAGGCTGGGTGGATACGACTGTGGAAGAATTCATGAAGTTTTTTGCCTTGTTGTTCCTCATGCCTCTTTGCAAGAAGCATGTGTTGCAACACTACGGGAACCACGACCCTCTCATCGCCACCCCAACTTTCAATAAGTTCATGACTCGTGACAGATTTTTGTTGCTGCTAAGATTTATGCACTTTGCAGACAACGAAAATCCTAACAGGATTGACAGGATATGGAAAGTTCGGGATGTGTTCAGCATGTTGTTGGAGAGGTATAGGAAATACTTTTACCCCTTCCTCAATTTGGTGATTGATGAGTCGCTCGTGCTCTTCAAAGGACGTCTTGTTTTCAAGCAGTATATCCCCTTGAAAAGGCATAGGTTCGGAATCAACCTCTTCGTTTTGTGTGACTGTGAAACTGGAATAGTGCTTGACATGATCGTGTATACAGGCACAGACATTGACGTACCGAAAGCCGCTCCCGGTGACCCCATGGGCATGCCAGGTGCCATCGTCAGGAAAATGTTGGCACCTTACCTGGGCAAAGGCCACATCATCTACACTGACAACTGGTATACTTCTCCTGCTCTCTGCCAGTTTCTTCATGACAACCAAACGGGGTCATGTGGGACTGTCAGAAACACAAGAAAGTTTATGCCCAAGTTCACAGGTGATGTCATTCCTCTGTCAGATGCCTCCTCCAGTGACACACCTTCTGAAGATGAACTGGCCCAGGAACACCGCAAGAGGCATGTCCGAAGAAGGCGACGAAGGGGGCAGAAGTACAAGCAGCTTGAAAAGTCCGGGAAAGTGGTAGCCCTGAAGTGGAAGGACAAAAGAGACGTCCACCTGCTTTCCACAGTCCACACAGGTGCCCAGATGGGCTCTGGTAAAATCCACTACAGAACCAGGAAGACCATCTATAAGCCCGACATGGTAGTGGACTACACTAAGAACATGCGCCTGGTGGACAAGTCTGACTGTCAACTGTCAGGCGTTGAGTGTCTGAGGAAGACTGTGAAGTGGTATCACAAGCTCTTCCTCCACCTAGTTGACATCACGATGCTCAACGCCTACAACTTGTGGTTGGTCAAGAGAGAGATGTCCCCAAACCAGAAGCTAAAATTCCGGGAGTTTGTGTATAACGTGGCATATCAACTCCTGGAGAAGTATGGCACCACCACTCACAGACGTACGGCATGGCGTGGGGATCACGTTCCTGACCGCATCCAGCTGGGTGTCGAAAGACACTACCTAACCAACACCGAGCTGATTGGCAATCGTCACAGGCAGGTGCAGTGCCACGTCTGCAGCTCCAGTGTCAGAAAACCCCACGTCACCAAAAGAGTCACCTCAATGTGCGCGGAGTGCAAAGTTGCACTCTGCTTGGGAGACTGCTTCAGGGACTACCACACATTCAAAAACTACTGAGTGCCGCCCCCTGTCCTGCCCTGCCCTGGACTCGCCCCCTGCCCTGCCCTGCCCTGGACTCGCGCCCTACCTTACCTGACCTGACCTAATTGATCACGCTACCTCATAATGTAACATATATATTATATAATGTATAAGTTCCAAAGATGTCCCTGTGATATAGCTTTTACATTATATAATTGTATGTTTTATTATTTAGTTTATAAGTTTCAAAGATTTACATGTAATATGCCTTCTTTTTTTAGTATATCAATATATATGTTTGTTATAGCCTAAGTAATGTGTATATAAATTATTTTCTTACCTCAAATGAATTGTACAAAAATAAATATGTTTCAATAAATCCTGTCAAACCTACTAAGATAATAAAAAAAAAATATATATATATATACAAGGTCATGTCATTGTATTCTTACAATATGATATATTCTATGAATATTTCATATTGTTTGAATACACTGGCATGATCTTGTAAAAAAATGTTTTTATCAAAATTTATCTAAACAGTACTTCACATGTGTCTAAAATGCAATGTCTGCTTGCATAAAAATGCAATTCTGAAGTCCATTTATTTCTCTCTCTCTCCATTCCTGACTCATGTTATTGTAGACCTCTTGGTGGCAACGAACCCCAGACACCTGCTAGACATAAGGTTCAAAATCCCAAGACATCCATACGCCTGGGGCGCCTCCACAATTATCACACAGCTGCATATGTTTCCTGCTAGATCTCCCTGCCTTCACTCTCTCCACAACTCACTCCCTGCCTCCCTCCCACCCCCACCCACCCTTTTAGGCTTCCATCTGCTAGAAACTCATAGGTAATGTGCATAAATATCGCATGAATTGGTCTATATGCGGTATATATATGGATATATGTGGGGAGATGTGGGGAGATTGTAGGCACCAATCGATCAGGGCTAGACCCAGGTGAGGTTATAGGCATGTGATAAAGAGTCGCTGGAACTCCTGTTTCATTTGCTTGGCCTCTCTTACTGATTTTCTTTGTGCCTCATTTACACTGAGAGCAATCCAGCTAGCTCTCACAAACACCTCCTCCTCCTATCCACTTCACTACACTAAACATGCACACCACACTTCATTCCTCCACACCAAAATTTAAAAAAAAAAAATGATGAATTGTAGCCCAGCCTCGGAGTCCCCAGGGGGGGGACCATAAATGCCCCCTCATCCGACCGACCATCCCCTGACGACCCCACACAATTACCTGGACCTCGGCCTGTTACTCTTTCTATTAATTTCTGCAACATTCGCGGACTTTCCTCTAACTTTCACTCTGTTGAGCACCATCTCTCCTCCTACAAACCTGATCTTCTCTTCCTCACCGAAACTCAGGTGTCTGTAGCAACTTCCAGCAACCCCTTCTCTGTATCCTCCTACTTTCTCTATCCTAGTTTCAAAGCCAAAGGCGGATGTTGTGCATATGTGCACAACAAACTCACTTGCTCTCGTGTTCCCGATTTCGACTCCTCTGAATTCTCAACTTTATGGCTCAAACTTTCCTGTCATTCTCTTACTAAATATTTCTGTGCTGTCTATCTTTCCCCTAACTCTACCAACTTTCCTAAATTCTTTGACTATCTAAACTCTACAGTGGAACACATTCTATCCATTTCTCCTTTCTCAGAAATCTCCATCTTAGGAGATTTCAACGTTCACCACCGCCATTGGCTCTCCTCTCACACTACTGATCCACCTGGTGAACAAGCCTACGTCTTTTCTATCCTAAATGACCTAGAGCAGTTAGTTCAGCAACCCCCCCGTATCCCGGATCGCATCGGAGATCGGCCCAACATTCTTGACTTGTTTCTAACTTCTAACCCTTCTTCTTATACTGTCGATCTTTTCTCTCCTCTGGGCTCCTCCGACCATAAACTTATCTCTGTCACCTGTCCTATCTCTCCAGTACAGCCACCCGATCCTCCTAGCCGGCGGCGCTTGTGGCACTTTGGCGCTGCCGACTGGGAGGCTCTTCGGCAGTACTTCTTTGATTTCCCATGGAATGATTTCTGCTTCCATGGCCGAGGACCCTCGGAGAGTGCTGAACGCATTACCGAGGTAATCCTATCGGGCATGGAAGCATACATTCCATTCTCTTTCTCTCAGACTAATGCTAAAAAATCTTGGTTTAGAAAAAAAAAAAAAATAAAAAAATATGGCACGTCTACATACGTACAAGTCTGTATTATAGCATGACAGTGCTCTAAGTACGAGATATAAGTGATATTTATGGCGTAACACACCCTCTCCCCCTTTCATTCCCAGCACAACTCAATTACACCTTGGTTCACGCATAGAAACTCATTGATAATGTGCGTAAATATCGCATGAATTGGTCTATATGCGGTATATATATTGATATATGGCACGTCTACATACGTATAAGTCTGTATTATAGCATGACAGTGCTCTAAGTACGAGATATACGTGATATTATAGCGCAAACCACACTCTCATCTCATAAATTGCCGCCAAACCTCCAACCCATCTTCATTCCCGCCTAAAAATTCTTTGATAATTCCCTTATATATTGCAATTTTTTTTTCTTTTTTTTTTTTCTATGTGATTGAGGGAGGCAAAAGGCATAACTGCCTATAGCGAGTGCCTCCCCCATAGTTGAAAGAGTGACAGGGCCAAAATCAAGGGACGTTCGAGCCAAAATGCCTGGACACACGGAGTTTGAAGCAATTTAAGTCATAGGAAGAGGGAAAGACTGATTCTGGGAGAGAGTTCCAGAGCTCAGATGTTGAGTAGAAGAAAGTTTGAGAGTAACGTTTCACTCTTGGGTTGGAGAGTTGCACAGAGTAGGGGTGGGATTGAGTTGCAAGACGGGTACCACGTGCCCTACGTAAAGGAGGTGGTATGCACTGGGATAGCTCTGAGGAACACTGATTATTATAGTAGCGATAGAATAGCGAGAGAGATGCAACATTGCGGCGGAGAGAGAGAGATTGCAGAGAGTTGGTGAGTGGACGGGAGTTAATGATACGAAAGGCCTTCCTTTCAACTTTGTCTAGGAGAGCGGTGTGAGAGGAACCTCCCCACACATGTGAACAATACTCAATACAAGGGTGCACTATGCCCCTGTACAGAGCAAGAAGCTGTGCAGGGGAAAAGAACCCCCTAAGGCGGTTGAGCACACCCAGCTTCTGGGAGGCTGCCTTAGCAAGACTGGTAATATGGTCCTTCCAAATGAGAGCAGAAGAAAAAGAGACACCAAGAATATTGAGAGAAGATGAAGGGTTGATTTTTGTATTGTTGAAGAATAAGGGATAGTCCGCTGGGAGATCCTGACGGGTAGATAGATGGAGAAATTGGGTTTTGGAAGCATTAAAGTTAACAAGGTTTTCTCTGCCCCAATTGGAAATAGTATTTAGATCAGAATTTAAGAGTTCTATGGCTTCATTACGTTTGTCGTTGAGGGATTGCTGGCTGGGGCGTTCTGAAAAACTAATGGAGTAGTGTAAGGTTGAGTCGTCTGCGTATGAATGGATGGGAATTAAGGTACAGTTAAGGAGATCATTTATAAAAATTAGAAAGAGAATAGGAGATAGGACAGAGCCCTGAGGAACACCGGAGTTTATAGGTGAGGAAGTGAACAATGGCCGTCCACAACCGCAGCTATGGAACGGCCGGAAAGGAAATTAGAGACAAAGGCACAGATGGAGGGATAGAAACCGAAGGAGGGTAGTTTAAAAATTAAAGATTTATGCCAGACTCTATCGAAGGCTTTCGATATGTCTAGTGCAATAGAAAAAGTCTCACCGAAGTCCCGAAAGGAGGATGACCAAGAGTTAGTAAGATATGAAAGAAGATCACCAGTAGAGCGACCCTTAAGGAAGCCATACTGGCGATCTGAGAGCAGATTATGAGAAGAGAAATGCTTAAGAAATTTGGAAGCAAGAATAGTTTCAAAAAGTTTAGAAAGACAAGAGATAAGAGCAATTGGACGATAGTTGGAGGGTTGAGAGCGGTCACCCTTCTTTGGGACAGGTTGAATGTGAGCAAACTTCCAGCATGAAGGGAAGACGTTAGAGGATAGACAGAGACGAAAGAGTTTGCCTAGGCAGGGAGTCAGCACGGAAGCACAGTTTTTGAGAACAACAGGAGGAACACCGTCCGGACCGTACGCCTTATTAGTGTTAAGCCCAGAGAGGGTAGAAAGTACATCTTTAGAAGAGATTAGGATATTAGGCATAAGTAAGAGAGAGGAGGGCGGAGAGGGAGGAATAGCACCGGAATCATCCAAGGTGGAGTTTCTAGCAAAAGTTTGAGCGAAGAGTTTAGCTTTGTCAGAGGAAGAAGTGATGGTTGTGCCATCAGAGTGGGAAAGGGGAGGGAAAGACGAGGAAGAGAAATTGTTGGAGAGGTTTTTGGCTAGATGCCAGAAAGCTTGGGAAGAGCTAGAGTTGGATAGTTCAGTGCATTTATTATTGATGAAAGAGTGTTTAGCAAGTCGAAGAACAGATTTGGCTTGATTCCGGGCAGAAACATATGAAGAATGAGAGTCTTGAGTTTTAAGGCGTCGGTACCGTTTGAATGCTTCCTCCTTATTGCGGACAGCAGTAGAACAGGCGTGAGTAAACCAAGATTTTTTAGCATTAGTCTGAGAGAAAGAGAATGGAATGTATGCTTCCATGCCCGATAGGATTACCTCGGTAATGCGTTCAGCACTCTCCGAGGGTCCTCGGCCATAGAAGCAGAAATCATTCCATGGGAAATCAAAGAAGTACTGCCGAAGAGCCTCCCAGTCGGCAGCGCCAAAGTGCCACAAGCGCCGCCGGCTAGGAGGATCGGGTGGCTGTACTGGAGAGATAGGACAGGTGACAGAGATAAGTTTATGGTCGGAGGAGCCCAAAGGAGAGAAAAGATCGACAGTATAAGAAGAAGGGTTAGAAGTTAGAAACAGGTCAAGAATGTTGGGCCGATCTCCGATGCGATCCGGGATACGGGTGGGTTGCTGAACTAACTGCTCTAGGTCATTTAGGATAGAAAAGACGTAGGCTTGTTCACCAGGTGGATCAGTAGTATGAGAGGAGAGCCATTGGCGGTGGTGAACGTTGAAATCTCCTAAGATGGAGATTTCTGAGAAAGGAGAAATGGATAGAATGTGTTCCACTGTAGAGTTTAGATAGTCAAAGAATTTAGGAAAGTTGGTAGAGTTAGGGGAAAGATAGACAGCACAGAAATATTTAGTAAGAGAATGACAGGAAAGTTTGAGCCATAAAGTTGAGAATTCAGAGGAGTCGAAATCGGGAACACGAGAGCAAGTGAGTTTGTTGTGCACATATGCACAACATCCGCCTTTGGCTTTGAAACTAGGATAGAGAAAAAAGGAGGATACAAAGAAGGGGTTGCTGGATGTTGCTACAGACACCTGGGTTTCGGTGAGGAAGAGAAGATCAGGTTTGTAGGAGGAGAGATGGTGCTCAACAGAGTGAAAGTTAGAGGAAAGTCCGCGAATGTTGCAGAAATTAATAGAAAGAGTAACAGGCCGAGGTCCAGGTAATTGTGTGGGGTCGTCAGGGGATGGTCGGTCGGGTGAGGGGGCATTTATGGTCCCCCCCCCTGGGGACTCCGAGGCTGGGCTAAAATTCATCATTTTGTGTTTTTTTAATTTGGGTGTGGAGGAATGAAGTGTGGTGTGCATGTTTAGTGTAGTGAAGTGGATAGGAGGAGGAGGTGTTTGTGAGAGCTAGCTGGATTGCTCTCAGTGTAAATGAGGCACAAAGAAAATCAGTAAGAGAGGCCAAGCAAATGAAACAGGAGTTCCAGCGACTCTTTATCACATGCCTATAACCTCACCTGGGTCTAGCCCTGATCGATTGGTGCCTACAATCTCCCCACAGATTGGTCACTATGAGGCATATTCATTGTTATATGGGTGGCCTACACACGTATACGTACTCTACATAGCCTAAAAGTGATAAAAAAGGATATATACGTGATAATACGCGGTAACCCACCCCCTCCTCCCTCTGGTTCTATACCCTGGGCGCGTGAAAATTCGGCCGGGAAATCTCGCCGCTCGATGACAATCTAGCCGCGCGGTGCCATTCGCTCCACATTTTTCAACTACGGACCGTTCCCCCCCCCCAGACATTTTTTGGGGGTGTTGCGACTGGGGTTCAAATATATCAGGGCTCTTATTCATTGGACTAGTAATGGCATAAAAGCTACAACGGAAAGCGCTAGATCCAACCTCTGATGTATATTCCCAGTGAACAAAGAACACAAATACTCTACAGAGTTCTATATGCAATAATAGGCTATCAAACTCTCAATAAATGTGCGTCTACTCTAGGCTTAATGTTATGTGAAAACAGCCTATTACTACCTATAACCGAAGGTGCTTCGTCATGGTATGCAAAGTAAGGTGGTAAGAGAAGTTACAGCTTACGTTACTTTAATCAATAAATGTCAGGCACTCCTGCATGAAAGAAAGTGCACTAAAGTCCTTCAACACTAACAAGGAATCTTCTTTAAATGTTAGATGCTATAAAGATGCTCGTATCGGAAATGGAACCCAAAAAGGCAGGCAGCGGAACAATGCTCGTGCAGGCTATGCACACAAAAAGGCAGAATATATAATGCCGTCGGAGCCAAGAATATTCTAAACACTACAACAATAATAATAATCGCCACGACAATGCAGTATTCCTATCAACAAAAAGAGCCTAAGTCGTTTGTGTCTCAATACATCAAACTAGGCTGCGAAATGCTTGTGTAATCATAAACGGGTATACATAAAAAAAGAGTAATTAGGTTAATATACTTAATGTCTACTTTGACTGATAAAGTCTAGCTAGAGTCAATGATACGAGATACTGGTGCGCATGGCATGCCGCATAGCCTAGTGCAAATCTCAAGTCTGTGCGTCAAATATTACGTTATAGGGAAGGGTAGCTCTCTTGAGAAACCTTAATACCGAAGTATTAAGCGTTCTCCTGGCGTACCTCAAAGACAAACAACGAGCTTAGAACAGTGCAGAATGGTATAGGCAAAAAGCCCTCATTCGTGCATGCTCTACTCTCAATGGCACACAGACTAGAATTTACTCAATCAACTCCAGTTCTCAGGTATGTCGTGCAGCTTTTTCCTAAAGCCAGCACTCATAGGAAACAATACCTTATAATATCAGACTCCTAGTCTAGCATTATCTAATCCAGCAGAACACTAATAATTATAGGAAGCGGCAATATGAAAGCCAACCAATGCTTCGTGATCCACTTATCTTAACAACTAACATACATGGGTTATATCAGACCTTAACGCACAATACAACTGGCCAGCATGAAGCTGATTTTGCAGAGTTAACCAGAGGGGGTATAATATTAATAAAAAGGTGGTGAAAGATATGAAAAAGAGAGAGGTAGGCAGAGGAAAAGATTCTCAGGTGCGGAGCGGGAAAACAGATAGCAAGGGAAAAAGATGGATGCGTTCTAGAAACCAGATCTGAGGGAGAGAGTGGCGAGGAACTGTATATATACTCGCACTAGCTCGAGGCGCGTGGGAAAAAAGCGGTTACAAGTCCTCTAGCCACTAGCAAGGGAGCTAGCAGAATGGTAAGGACCTCTCTCCACCAACCCCCACGAGGCAGCCAGCCGTGACGTCATCGAGCGGGACAAAAACACTGCGCGCTCCCTCTCACTCTGTTATACACTCTCTCTCTCTCCCAGATCCCATCATTACTAGTTAATGATAAAACATATACTTTACAATTAAATATATAAAGCCTTGACATGGGTGAAAACAAAGAGCCTTTCTGGACTGCCCATGACACGAGCTATCATATGAAATAAAGCACACTCTAATACATAAACTGTAGCCCCATCCACTGCCCTGGCGATCCTAGCGAGTCACTGTAGGACAAGCCATGCGGTTCTAACGGAGTGGTTAACGTCACACCCCCCCCCAAGATTTTTCTCAGAGGCCCCAAGGCTCACAAAAATCTGATGGTTAGAACCCATGCTATATCTCCACTTCCCATCACCCAGCGGCAGTAAAATATCTGGCACAGTTCTTCAACAAAACATTTTTCAAAATTATAACCCTCCCCAACACCATAGGGTGGGGCTTTGGTTTCCCGGGCGTTTCCGCACCCTCCTCAAGCTCCCCGCCATGGAGTGGCTTCGGTCACCCCTTTATTGTGGTCGGCGGGGAGGGTTCTGTGGGGGCGCTCGGTTATGGCCTTGGCCTTGCTCGGGGCTTTGGGGCTGTTCGGCCAGGCAGCTTGGGGAACAACAACAACAACAACAACACCATAGGTTAAATTATATGTAGTTATGCTCCTCAAGAGCGAGCTTCTCTAGCCCAGCATTCTGAGAGGAGTGCAACTCAGAATTACTGTTATAACATACTAAAAAAATTCAACTATCAAAGAAAGAGTTTTTATTTGATTTTTATGTTTATAATTTGTTTATTTCGGCTGCACTATAGGGGCAAGCCTAGTTTTTTCTTCTATACCAAACGCTCAATTCCTGCTTTACGACCCAATACGCTGGGTACAACCGCGAGCCAACAAGCACCAAGTGCAAAATACTATCCAAACTAAAGCAGGAGGCTACCCGTGTGTCAATCTACCCAGGATCATATACCCTTGAACGACCATCTGCAACCACGTTGTCACAACCGGCAATATGGCGTATGTCCAGGTTATATACCAGTAACCTTAGTGACCACCTGGTCAGCCTCATATTCCGATTGTGAAACTGGTCCAAGAACTTGAGAGGGTGATGATCTGGGTAAACTACAACGACCGGACCATAGGCTGGAACATAGACCTCGAAATGCCCCAGCGCAAGCACAACCGCTAGCAGTTCCTCCTGGGCCAAATTGTACTTCTCCGAGCAGAAACTAACAGGATGCTCCAGCTCATCATCGTCCTTTTCCACAAGGACGGCACCAGCCCCCACACCACTAGCCTCCGTTGCTAGATGGAAAGGTAGGCTAAAGTCAGGGGCCCTGAGGATCGGGTGAGTGCACAACAGGTGTTTTACTTCTCTAAACACCTTCTCACACTCAGGCGCCCATTTGAACTTCTTATCCTTCCAGTTATCCTCCACCTGAGCTTGACTGTCCCGTTCTCCTTCTCCACCTTGACTGCTAAACGTCATCACAGGCACAGTGAGAGGCTCAGGGGGGTGCCTCCCATACTCCTTCATGGGATTAACATGACATAACTGATTGCGCTTCCGTCTGTCTGGAGTGGCTACCAAGTAATCCAGGTCTGATAGCTCCTCCACCACCCTATAACCTGACAAGCGCGATATAGACCTAGGTGCTAGGGTAGTTATTTGTGCATTTCTAGCCCTGGATTCTGACAGAATTCGTTATATTTACAATATAAAGCATTTGTTTTCGGTATGCTTTTATTTTACATATATGATGTATATATGAACCTTCAAGAGTGCTAAAATAAGTGGGAAAAGCATTTGGGTGGTGAAAAACAAAGATATTGGCCACCCGGTCATAATCTCAGGCGAGAGAGAGCCACAGGCAGCCCTCCCCTCTCGCTGTCTGGGAGTCAACTGAGACGAGCGGGGCGGTGTGTGTGCCGGTGTCTGTTGCATAACGATCTTTTATGCAACCCACTTGTGCTACATTATCGCGGGAGAGAAAAATAACCGATAAATGATGATAATAAGAGGAAAAATAGGTGATAATTGAGGAGGGGGGGGAGGGGGGAATAAGGTGGGGAAGGAGGGGAGGGGGAGGGGTGAGAAACACATGGATGAGTACTAGAGGGGAATTATCTCACCTAGAGACAAAATCCTTTGTTTTGATAGGCCCTTTTTTTTTTTGGAAGGCTTTTTTTATGGTCTTGCTTCCGTGAGGCCTATCGCGTTCCCTATAGGAAGCCTTCGGTGAGGCCTATCGCGCTTGCCGGGATAAGGACCAGCGTACTTCGCGGATGAGGGGTGACCTACAAGGGGCAGTAGAATCAACACCTCCTGACCCACGTGAAACTCCCTGAGTTCAACCTTGAGGTCGTACCTGTCCTTTCTGAGGGCCTGAGAGCTAGTCAAATTACGGCCAGCCAACTCCAGACTGCGCAACATCCGTTCTCGACTGTTGAGGACACACTTGAGAATAGAACAAGGTTTTTCTGCGCCCTCCCATACTTCTTCAACCATAGGGAGAGGCCCTCTGACACGGTGTCCAAAGACGAGCTCATTAGGGCTGAATCCCAAACTCTCCCCAGGTACCTCCCACACAGCAAACAAAACATATGGCAGGCCAAGATCCCAATCCCTCCCACTCTCAAAGCAACAACAACGAAGCACAGATTTCAAGGCTGAGTGCCATCGCTCTAACACACCCTGGCTCTCCGGATGATATGCAGATGACCCAACCCCAACAATCCCATGCTGCGGCATTGCTTGTACAAAGAGGCTAGAAGTGAAGTTGGGTCCCCGGACTGACTGAATCCCCTGCGGGTAACCATACCGGGAAAAATACACTAGCAAGCTTCGGACCACCGTCTTCGCCGACCCATTTCTCATAGGGTACGCGTCAGGGTACCTTGTTGCTACATCTCCTGACTGTGCATCACTGTCCTCCTTCAACTCTTTCGTCTTTTTAAGCCCATCCTCTGCCCCTTCAGGAACAGTTACTGGGTCTTCTCCAGACTCGAAATGTGGTCCTAATAATGAGTCCCCGAGAAGGTCCGTTGACACTAAACTCTCAACCGCATCAACTTTCAACCCCTTCTCGGTACCCTTCCTCCGCTGATCTAAAGATTGTTGACCAGAATGTGACTCCCTGGATGCAGAATCTCCGGTGACAACACACGCCATAGGCTGACCAGGACACTTCTCAACCCACTCCTGCTCCTCCCTACTCACGTCGGCCGGCTTCTCGGCAACGACCAAGGGTGGAGCCTCAGAAGTAGGTCCCGCAAAGTCGTTGCCGAGAAGGAGGTCGACGCCCCCAACAGGTAACTTCTCCACAATTCCTACATCCAGGTCCCGAGTCACACCTTCAACTTCCACCTTCATTCTTACAAGCGGGTATGACCTTGTCGCATTAACTCCCTGAACCACAACCACCCGCGCTGTATTGACAGGTTTACCAGTGAAATTTATCGACAGTGTTTGCGATGCCCCAGTGTCACGCAAAATTCTCACCTCATGTCTTCTACCCCCCCCACTCCACACAACCGAGTCCCCTGTGGTCACTAAAGGCATCACGGACAGGGAATAAGCCTTCCGGATCCTTCTGCACTGGCAGTGTATTTACCTCGGAAGAAATGCCTCTAACAAACTCCGATGTCCTCTTGAACACTCCAATGCCGTGAGCAAAAGACACGGCTGCCGGAGGAGGTCGACTAGGGCACTCATTTGCCTTATGACCCTCCTGGTGGCAACTAAAACACATAAATTTCGGTTTCGGCTTATACTGTGATGTAAAAGGCCCCTGACTTTTCACATACGATGTGGTGTAAGGTTTGGATTCAGTTTTAGTTTCATGGCTCTTCTGTTTAAATGTGTCATTGTTCCGGGGAGGGGGAGGATAACGGTCCTTAGCACTTACATCGTACTTCTGTGAGGACCCGCAACCCCGAATCAACGACAGCCGTCGATCAGCCATTTCTGCTGCTTCGACTAGAGTTCTTGGGTTTTTCTCCTTTAAGTTCAAAGTTAGATCACCGCCCGTGCTCTTAAAGAACTGCTCCAACATCATTAACTGCTTAATTTCATCAAATGTTGTGACCTTCTCAGATCGGAGCCAGTTCCCCATAGCATCGGACAAGTCCCGGGCGTGTTCCAAAAAGGTGCTATCTCTTCCCTTAGTTACACCCCGGAACTTCAAATGGTACGTTTCTGGTTGCAGTTCATAAGCCCTCAGGACAGCCTCCTTGAGATCCTCGTACACAATACATAACTCCAAAGGTAACGCATCGTAGGCTTTAAGACCCTTGCCTATTAATCTAGAGGATACAAGTGCTGCCCATTTATTCTCTGGCCACTGGTGTTCCTGGCACTTCTTCTCAAAGCGTGTGAAAAATTCTGTTACACCACTCTCATCAAACACCGGAACCAGTTTCAATAAGTGCGAGAGAGACTGCTCATGAACACGGTTACCAGCCCCAAGTCGCTGTCCCGTTGTCTCTACTCGCGACTTCTCTACATCCATGTCGGCACAGTACCTAGTCGACTCAGCTTGGATTTTTGCTTGACTGATAGTTTTTCTCTCTTCTATCTTGGCTAATTCTATTTGCTGCTGGAGCTCACCTGCCCTGATAGCCTTTCTCTCTTCGATCTTAGCTAATTCGAGCTGAAGCAATAATTCTGGAGATAACCCTTGAGGAGGTGAAGGTGCTACAATGTTTGAAATTACCGGTGTTCCCCCCAAGGGGCAACCCACCCTGCCAGTCACCACCCAACTGCGAAAACGTACCCGGGGTCGGCAAACTACTGGGATGGCTGGGAGTTGAGTGTAGGGGAAGCATGGCCGAAGGGCTTTGAGCACTCAACCCATCTCGCTCACCAGTCACCCTGCCCAGTACACACGTTATCAAGTTATCCCTGGTCATGCTGCTAGTAACCGCATGACCGATAGCTGTGGCCAGGCATTGAAGACCGTACCGCTCCATACCCTCCAACCGCTCGGCAGTAACAGGCCATTGCAAAAATATCCTAGCATCCTCCTCACAGTTCACCCGATTAACCCTTTCATCATGCTGCTGTTCCTCAGTTTCGACATTACGTACTGTGTCTCCATTCTCCTCTGATCCGGTATAAGACATGATGCTCACAAAAATTTCTCACCACAATATTCAGAAAAGAAGCACCCCAAACTATTATACCTCGATATACACACAAAAATTCTCGGAAATACTCAAGGGCTATACTATGTTGCAAAAAAAAAATATTCTTGCTGATCCCTGCAAAATATTCCCCAAAACAACAAATGTTCCCTGCTAATAAATGTAGGTTCACCAAATCCTAGGCAAGGTCGCCATTTGTTACGACTGGGGTTCAAATATATCAGGGCTCTTATTCATTGGACTAGTAATGGCATAAATGCTACAACGGAAAGCGCTAGATCCAACCTCTGATGTATATTCCCAGTGAACAAAGAACACAAATACTCTACAGAGTTCTATATGCAATAATAGGCTATCAAACTCTCAATAAATGTGCGTCTACTCTAGGCTTAATGTTATGTGAAAACAGCCTATTACTACCTATAACCGAAGGTGCTTGGTCATGGTATGCAAAGTAAGGTGGTAAGAGAAGTTACAGCTTACGTTACTTTAATCAATAAATGTCAGGCACTCCTGCATGAAAGAAAGTGCACTAAAGTCCTTCAACACTAACAAGGAATCTTCTTTAAATGTTAGATGCTATAAAGATGTTCGTATCGGAAATGGAACCCAAAAAGGCAGGCAGCGGAACAATGCTCGTGCAGGCTATGCACACAAAAAGGCAGAATATATAATGCCGTCAGAGCCAAGAATATCTAAACACTACAACAATAATAATAATCGCCACGACAATGCAGTATTCCTATCAACAAAAAGAGCCTAAGTCGTTTGTGTCTCAATACATCAAACTAGGCTGCGAAATGCTTGTGTAATCATAAACGGGTATACATAAAAAAAGAGTAATTAGGTTAATATACTTAATGTCTACTTTGACTGATAAAGTCTAGCTAGAGTCAATGATACGAGATACTGGTGCGCATGGCATGCCGCATAGCCTAGTGCAAATCTCAAGTCTGTGCGTCAAATATTACGTTATAGGGAAGGGTAGCTCTCTTGAGAAACCTTAATACCGAAGTATTAAGCGTTCTCCTGGCGTACCTCAAAGACAAACAACGAGCTTAGAACAGTGCAGAATGGTATAGGCAAAAAGCCCTCATTCGTGCATGCTCTACTCTCAATGGCACACAGACTAGAATTTACTCAATCAACTCCAGTTCTCAGGTATGTCGTGCAGCTTTTTCCTAAAGCCAGCACTCATAGGAAACAATACCTTATAATATCAGACTCCTAGTCTAGCATTAGCTAATCCAGCAGAACACTAATAATTATAGGAAGCGGCAATATGAAAGCCAACCAATGCTTCGTGATCCACTTATCTTAACAACTAACATACATGGGTTATATCAGACCTTAACGCACAATACAACTGGCCAGCATGAAGCTGATTTTGCAGAGTTAACCAGAGGGGGTATAATATTAATAAAAAGGTGGTGAAAGATATGAAAAAGAGAGAGAGGTAGGCAGAGGAAAAGATTCTCAGGTGCGGGGGGATAGATAGCAAGGGAAAAAGATGGATGCGTTCTAGAAACCAGATCTGAGGGAGAGAGTGGCGAGGAACTGTATATATACTCGCACTAGCTCGAGGCGCGTGGGAAAAAAGCGGTTACAAGTCCTCTAGCCACTAGCAAGGGAGCTAGCAGCATGGTAAGGACCTCTCTCTACCAACCCCCACGAGGCAGCCAGCCGTGACGTCATCGAGCGGGACAAAAACACTGCGCGCTCCCTCTCACTCTGTTCTACTCTCTCTCTCTCTCCCAGATCCCATCATTACTAGTTAATGATAAAACATATACTTTACAATTAAATATATATATATATATATATATATATTTTTTTTTTTTTTTTTTTTTTTTTTTTTCTATATTCCAACTTACTTCCTCTCGGGCATAGGCTGAGAGCCTTAACATTCACCGTTTTACAATGAACAGTGAAGCCCGTGAGGTCTTGTTCCAGTCTAGGGAGTGAGACATGTGAAGCACGTAGAGTACAACGAGCACCTGCCATCTTGCCTTCACATGAGGCACGGTGTTCACTCATGGCCCGAAACGACCCAATCTCTGAAGCCACCTCGTTCCCGTGCTTCACTGTCTCACCCCCTACACTCGGACTCTCACAATTACACACACACAACGCCACCTGTTGAGCAGATAACTCACCAGGCATTGCAGCCCTATATCATATTTTGAATATGGGATATTCATACAGTGCTATTTAATCAGGGAACAATGAGGGTATTTTATTGACGTTTCGGTGGGCTTGTGGTAATGCACTGATACCAGGTACAGCACAAATTCCATCCCAATAATATCTTCCCATTGATACATCGGGATTTGAACCCGGGACCTTTGGATTACCAGGCCAGTGGCAAGACCACTCCACCACACCTCCCCTGTAAAGCCTTGACATGGGTGAAAACAAAGAGCCTTTCTGGACTGCCCATGACACGAGCTTTCATATGAAATAAAGCACACTCTAATACATAAACTGTAGCCCCATCCACTGCTCTGGCGATCCTAGCGAGTCACTGTAGGACAAGCCATGCGGTTCTAACGGAGTGGTTAACGTCACAGGGGGTCAAATATATATGGGCCGATGCACGCAAACATTCCCTACACGCTGATGTACTTTTTATCGAAATTGGCAATGGGTCCCAAAATCATCATACATGCGCACAGTATGACCCTGTAAAAAAAAAAATGTGCGCCGCGGAGAGGTTAAGAAAGAGAAAATAAGACCATATTTCAAAGAGCATCATAGCCTGATTTTCCTAAAGAAGAAAACAATGATGTGTTATCGATTTTAATTTTACTTATAACTTTATAGAAAGAACTCAATGTGCCTATAGCCAACTTGAATATTTCAATTCAGGCGACTAGAGCCTAAAGTGAACATTGAAGGTATTTTTTTTACCAGTTTCATAATACAGTAAAGATGATACATCTGTTGTGTTAATGTTAGATGTAAGAATCGAGCGTTCAATGAGCGATTGATTGGTTTTATTAATAGGTTACTAGTGATAATATACAGTACGTGTCATTAATTATTGGCTATACCATAATAATATATAGTAGGTCCATGGGTATGTAGAATGTATCCTGGTTGTGACAAATTAAAAAATATAATGAATAGTAGTTGTGAAGATTATACAGTTTATTGCAGTGATACATTATATTAAAGAATATGTTCATAAACTGTAGAGAGGCGCCGTACTATAGGAGTTATATATCTATTTCTTGATTCCACTGGCTTGTTTCCGACCTTCTTCTTCTTCTTCCTCTCTCTCTCTCTCTCTCTCTCTCTCTCTCTCTCTCTCTCTCTCTCTCTCTCTCTTTATCTTTATTTATTTAACTAATATTGTGGGACTCCTTGTGTTTAGTAAGATACATTTTAGTTTCACTGTTTGCATGACGTGACGTGATGCTTACCTAATTGAGCTTGACGAAAGGTTAGCAGGATTGGACCGACCTTTACATATATCTTTTACTAATCTAGAGTTAGGCAGACTGTAAAGGGTGCAACATCCAAAGTAGAGTACTTTGCTATCATCTACAGAAATTATTCATAATTGCTTAGCCTACTTCATTTGAGTTGAGGAGTTGCCTAATGCTAATACTGCATTAGGCTAAAGATAAACATATTTTAGTTATAAGAAGCAAGTGATAATTCGTGCAGGACTGGATTGTGAGTATAGTGATTTGTTTAGGATGAGCTGTATTTTATAAAATTACAAATAAGTAATATAAAAATATATTCTACACTATATAATTATACAGTAGATAGATAGAAAGATAGAAATATAGATAAATATAGATAGATATATATATTACGTGTACAGACAAAACATACTGTATATTCTGTACTTACCTGAAGCTGCCGTATGTCCACCACACGTTCCCGCTGGCTTGAAGACCTGACAATTAGAAACATTGAGTTAGTTGGCAAAGTTTCCGTTGCCATCATCTACATACATATAAACATAAACATTTCACCGTATGTACAACATTCAAGTTAACATTACGAATGAGAGATACCACTAATTAGTATGATATTTCGAAAGAAATGTGTGGTAGAGTAAACTACCAAACTTAAGAGCGTCCGTGGTAAATCCACACACATACATACAAACACAACATTTAATGAGAGTAAGTGAAGAGACTGTGTAAGACAGTCTTTGGATAATAGAGGAATGAATATAGATCAGGCAAGGGAAGTGGCAATAAACAGGAATGCATGGAGAATGCTTGTAAATAGATGAGTGAACACGTGGTAATTTGGGGGAAGGGGTCGGGTGCAAGTTAGACTAGATAATAGTCCATCAGGCGCCTGGCCCGGGGAGACGGTTTATATGAAGGGTGCGCCTGGAAGTGTGGTGGGCGGTGTTACGCTGGCCAGCTTGCCAGAATGCGCTCGTAACTCGCTAGCGCTCGCCAGGGCAGTGAAATGGGCTACAATAATCGTAGAACGATGTTCTTTCTTTCATAGAGTTCATGTTGTCGTAGACAGATCAGTGGTGATCTTTATTCTTGTCTGTGACACTTGGTAGTATTTTATATCATTGATAGAATATAAGATGCATTGTGTGAAGTTCTAAGGAGAGAGAGAGGCGAGAGCGGGGTGGTAATATGTGCGTGTGTATGTATGTGCTGCCTCCCTCGCTCGGAGGAGTTTCCCACGCTCCTGATTCGCCTGGCGAGTCACGTGACTTCTGCTCCTCATGACGTAGTCGTCTGTGATTGGAGGCCGCTGTCTCAGCTCAGTGCAGGGGGGCTCCTTCCCTCGTGTCTCCTGCAGAGCTTGGCGTAGCGTGCTTGGTCCTACATGTCCCTTGCAATCTGTCCCCCATATAACCCCCTATACTACTTTCTCTCTCTCTGAACTTTTTGTTTTTTTCATACTTCCATCTTTATTCAATTACTTATCCCTTCTGGTTCTGCATACGACTTCAATAGTCGGCCAGTCGTATTACCAGCACCAGCTCTCACATTTATGTTTGGTCTAGCGTTAGGGATTGTAGAGTCATAGTCATGTGACTATGTGAAGGCAAGACGGCAGGTGCTCGTTGTACTCTACGTGCTTCACATGTCTCACTCCCTAGACTGGAACAAGACCTCACAGGCTTCACTGTCCATTGTAAAGCGGTGAATGTTAAGGCTCTCAGCCTATGCCCGAGAGAAAGTAAGTTGGAATATAGAAAAAAATTAAAAATAAAATGGTAGCCTAGTGTTGGGGTGCTTCTAAATATTGAGCTGTTATCTCTTATTATTTAATGCTAGACAGTGGAAGGTATCTTTGGTCATTGTCTGAGTTATGTATGTGGCAAGTCAGAGCCTGTACAACATCGACGAAGCTAGCTAGCCTGTAACCCTTGTGCATATTTTCCTTTGCGAGTGTAGCAGTATACAAGTGAAGGGCTTTTGCCTACCAGATACTTGAGATCTGGACTTACCAAGAGAGCCTCCAAGTCACTTTACGTAACATAAGGGAAATCTGTTCAAGGGGAGACAGTAGGCTACGAGCATGCTTGCGCTCGACCTAGTTTCCTCGTACCTTTTATGCCACTGCTAGACTTTATTAGTGAGAAAGACAGCATTGTGTTTATTAACTTTCATTGTGTATTCTTTAGGAATTATTCACGCTTTATTTTAGCCAAGGTTGATGCATAGTGCACAACCCAGTTTGGCTGTTACGTTGGCGAAGGAAGTACTGTTTCTGAGTGGTTATTATTAGTGCTGTCACAGAGTTGTTGCACTCCCTTGTTATATATATGTATCCTACTTATTGGTGTATTTAAGATACACGCTTTGGTGTCCTGCCCCTGCATTTATTTCTGTTCTGTATTAACGAGCATCTTAGAGCATCAGACGTTTTCAGAAGATTCTATACCCGATTGCTGTAGGACTAGACTTCCAGTGCTTTCATAGAGCATTGTAGAGGTTAGAGTTGAGTACAGACTCACACTAAAGTTAACGTAAGCATATACTCCTTTATTAAATCTTATTATAGTTTATTCAAGCATTGTTATTACTTCGAATCCCGGTGGATCATATATACTTTAGTTAATTTCATTGGAGGTGTGGTGGTGAGATTAATAAAAATAATATTAAGAGCATTTTATTAACGTAAAGTACTCCTTTTTGTGAGTAGGCTTTGCCGTCATCGGCAAGCCTTTGTAGAAGTGCACTAAAACCCAGTTAATTGATACCCCATTATCCAGGAGATTAACTCTGGAGGGTTTAAGTGTTTTCATTCACCGGCGTAATAGTTCGAGGGTTGGGAAATAGCGTACCGTTGTTGCAGATATAGCCTATCATCTAGTCCATTCTTAAATGCCCTTGTTTATTCCGTAGTGCTGGTCGGTCGCAACAAATGGCGACCTTAGACCAGAATATAGTGAACTGAATATTGCAGTTTTTTTTTTGGAGAAATCTTATTGCCATTTGGGGTTGAATTTATTTGTTTGCATTGTTGGCAGTAGACATTGTTTTGAGGATATATAGAACTAGTTGGAGTTATTGGTGACCTAGTATTGCACTCAAGAACATCTTCAAATATTTTTTGGTGAATAAAGCTACGCGTGAGTTTGACTACTTTTGTCTTGACTGAGAATTTTTTGTTGTTGACTCCATCATGTCACTGGACGGGTCTGAGCATAGTGAGGGCACAGTGCGGGAGGCAGGAGAAGAGGTGGAGAAGGTGGAGTTGTTTAACGGCGTTCGGGTGGTGAACAATGAGGAGGATGCTCGGAGATATTTGGAGGAGCCTGTGTCAGCGGATCGTGTGTCGGGGCTAGACCGGTATGGACTGCAGTGTGTGGCCACGGTCTTAGGGTTTCCCGGTACTAGCGGTTTGTCGAGAGGTGAGCTGGTTACCTGTGTGCTCGGTGGGGTGCATGGGGCTTCGGGTGGAGCGGGAGCTGGGGCACCTTCGGCCCAGCCCCCATTCCACTCGACTCCTACCATGGCGCCCCCTCGGGCTCTGGAGCCGGGTACGTTCCCGCAGGCCGATGCCCGCTGGCGGTTGGGTATGCCTCTAGGTGATTCACGGGGTGGGTCCCCGAAAGTAGCACCCCTTCCTCAAGGTTTGTCTGCCGAGATGTTGTTTCAGCTCGAGCTCGCCAAACTTAAGCAGCAGTCTGAGTTTGAGCAGCAGAAGATCGAGCAGCGGAAGCTCGAGCTCGAGCAACGAAAGTATGAGGCTGAGCTCGAGCAGCGTGAGCGAGAGTCTGAGCGCAAGTTTGAGTCTGAAAGGTATCGTGCCGATGTTGACCTAGAGAAAACTCGTGTAGAGGTGACGAGGAACCGGGTCGTCCAGGGGGGTCGAGCCCATGACCAGTCCCTGTCGCATCTACTTAAGTTGGTTCCAGTGTTTGATGAGTTAGGAGTTACAGAATTTTTTCTCCGGTTCGAGAAAAAGTGCCAGGAGCACCAATGGCCCGAGGAGAAGTGGGCAGCCCTCGTTTCTTCACGATTGATGGGGAAAGCACTCAAGGCATACGATGCTTTGCCCATAGATTCCTGTGTGAATTACGAGTTGTTGAAAGAGGCTGTCCTGAGGGCGTATGAGCTACAGCCAGAGACCTATAGGCTGAAGTTTAGGGCGGTTCCAAAAAGAAAGGAGAGTACTTTTCAGGAACACGCTAGAGAGCTGTCAGATGCATTTGAAAATTGGTTAAGGTCGGAGAAGGCAACTACTTTTGATTCAGTAAAACAACTAGTGTTGCTGGAACAATTTTTTAAATGTACTGGCAGTGACTTGACTCTTAACCTTAAAGAAAAGCGACCGAAAACTCTACAAGAGGCGGCTGAGCTGACTGACCTCAGGTTGTCACTGATTCGCGGGTGCGGGTCTGCACAGAGAGCTGAGGCAGGTAATAAGGGGCGTACCACTCCACCCCCCCGAATTAGTGACACAAACGATTATCCATTCAAGAGTACTGTTGCCAATTATGATCCCAAGTCGAAACCCTTCCCGTTAAAGAAAGGCCAGGGACCTTACCCATCTCAGGGGAAGTCCAAGAGTGAGGTGGAATGTTTCAAGTGTCATAAGAAGGGGCATATTGCTCCGAGCACCAAATAATTAGAAGCACCCAACAATATGAATCCCTGTGACTATGATTCTAATAACCTCTAAAGCTAGTGCAAAACATATATGTGAGAACAGGCGCTGGTAATACGACTCGCCGACTATGGAAGTCGTATGCGAGAACCAGAAGAGATGGGTAATTGAATAAAGATAAGAAGTATGGAAAAGAAGAAGTTCAGAGAGAGGAACAGCAGTAAAGGGGGATAGATGTGAGACAGAATGCAAGGGACATGTAGGACCGAGCGCACGATGCCATGCTCTGCGGGAGTGAGGAGGGTAGGAGCCCGACCACTGGGCTAGGAGGGCGGCGACCAACCACAGGCCACTACGTCACATGACAAGCAGACGTCATATGCCACGCCAGGCCCGCCGTCCAATAGTGAGCGGGCGGGCCCACCGAGCGAGGAATGCACACGTACATATGCACACACGCTGCCTCTTCGCTCTCCCCTCCGACTCTCTTTCTCTCTCTCACACGCTGCATGTTATAATCACTACTATGGATATAAAATACTTCTAAGTGTCACAGACAAGAATAAAGGCAAACACTGATATGTCTGTGACAACATGAATACTAAGAAAGAAAGAACATCGTTCTACGATTATTATAGCCCATTTCACTGCCGTGGCGAGTGCTAGCGAGTCACGAGGACATTCTGGCAAGCTGGCCTGCGTAACAATATCTATCTGTCTCCGCAAATTAATCGAGTCAACTGTACCTGAAATTAAATAAAAAAGACGTCGACGGTACAGTAAGGGTTATAAGTGTATACATTGATATATATTAGAAACACCAAACAAACAATATAAATAATAAGTATAAACACATATAATAAAAGTAAAACGGAAAATATATGTGTGTTTGTGATGGATGTAAAATATATTAAAATTTTAATATAATTATACGTGTGTGTTGTAACCATTGTATAGCTTGTATGTCGGTTATAAGCTATATTAATGTCAACAGCTTCAACGTGTGTATAGCTTGAAACTCGTACATTGACAATGACTAAACAAACAATATCATATTTTACATTACACACAAATCTGGTTAACCAACTATTTCTCTCTCTCTCTCTCACACACACACACACAAGATGAAACGTATCATTTGTATATTATAACTATCGTATAAATACGATAGAATATGACTCTTTTGTGATCTCTTATGTCTCTGTGACGTCATGATCTCTCCTACAGCACGACGTAGGAAGAGTAGATCGTATATTATAAGATTGTAAATAGGTTAAGTTATAAAAGGCCTAATATGCTATTAAGCAATATTGCCATGGTCTTATGTAGTATATATGAATTTATCGTATATATTAATATAATTTATCGTATAGAGCAACCTAAATGCGGTACGATAATTTGGGCTCCTGGCGGTTTGCCAAGGCAGCAAGGTGTGCTTTTGAGGTACGCCAGAGCCTTCACGAACACCAACCAGTTAACATCTAATTTTCCGCCCTCAGTTGATCGTGCTTTTGTGCCTCTAATCACGATACACATACAGCAATACACACAACTACACCATCACGACGCTCTCATCGACATCATGACTGACTGATAGATAAGCATATTATTCATATCCATTCCCATGTAATCATTTATTCTTTCTTTAACTTGACTCGTGTCTTGGGACCGAAGTCTCGTTCCCCATTGTCCACCGCCATATTGGGTAAAACGTTCTCCCTTGCCTCATTGCCACGTGGAACTATTGGTGAGTTAATTCCTGGCTAATATTAACCCTTATAACCTTACCCTATAATTATATACATTTATTATGTGAGACCTTTGGATATAAATTAGCTTGTTTCAGATTGAATTCAATTTAGATATAGAGTATTCATTTAGATTGATTTTATTTGATTCATTATAGCTTAGTAATATTTAACTTCCATTGATAGTTTACCACATTGGTGCCCAGACCCGGGAATTAGCTACCAGTAAGGGATTTTAAGGCAATGAACAAGGGGACATATAACAGGATGCAGGAACAACTCTATGATAAACTGGCAAGGCTAGCCAAGCGATGGTTAGAGCCGGAATGCAGGGTCACATCGTTGTGCCTGCCTAAGTCCTGCATCCCACCCATCATCTTTCCCCAATAATTTTCTTTTCTGTTTCAGACTTCCTGTGACATATGACCTGACCTAACATTTTTTCTTGTTCAATATGATCCATTAGTAGGTATTGCTATATAGTGTACTATTTTTTTCTCCATAACATAGAAGTCCGCCGGTTGGCGTCTCTTAAGTAGCCTGTTATTTGGCCGTTGGTTTTGTGACGTAATATTTAGATACATAGCCTATAGGCTCGCAAGCCAAATGGACAAAAAACGGTAAAGAGACACCGTCTAGTGGGGTGCTGAACAAAGCCCCTAAAAATCAAAGGGCGGGACTTCGGGGAGTAATAAATAGGCTAATAGTGGACGTCAACACTTTCATCACTACTGCTGAACTAGAGGAATTGGAGGCTAGATTAGAAAACGACCAGGTCACCCACGGTCGTATTACGGCTCTGAGTGAGGTGATTGTGGCTGCCATGACAGAGGAGGAAGAGATTGTTACAGAGTGTGATAATCGCGCCCTCTATGACGAACCTGTCTTTAGAGCGAAGTACCTATTACAGCGTGCTGTCGCAAGTAAGAAGGGAGGCGATAATGAGGCCCATAGAAGGGCTGACCCAAAACATACTGTACACCTCCCAAAGCTCAATCTTCCTACATTTGGGGGCAAGTTAACCGAGTGGTTAGCTTTCTGGGACGTATTTCGATCTACGGTTCATGAATCCTCTTTGGATAATGTCCGCAAGTTTCACTATCTGAAGGGACAAATGGAAGGAGAGGCCTTACATTTAATAGAGGGGTTTGCAGTAGTGGGTGGTAGTTATCTTGAAGCGGTACACTTATTAGAGTCCACATACGGGGATAGAGAGCAGTTGAAGATGGCCCATGTCATTGCCTTGTTGGGGCTCACAGAACCACAGTATAAGGTTGATGAGTTGACAAACTTCAGGGCAAATATGGAGTGCCATACTCGATCGCTAGATACCCTAGGGCTTACCACACAGGAAATGATAGTCATTATCTTGCGTCAGAAGCTTCCTATGGCAATACTTGATAAGGTAAGATCATTTGAGCTGGGGGAGTTCAAAACTCAGTTCAGTAAGGAGATCAATAATCTACAGTTGAACAAAGGGAGAATGTATGAGTCGGGAGGGAGTGAGAATGTGGAGAAGAGGGGAACAGTAAGCATGACAGTGGGGACTAAAGTAAAGAAAGAGGGTGTGTATAAGAAACCTGCTCAGATTCTATGTAAGCTATGTAACAACAAACATAAATGGAGTTTCTGCATAAAATACCCAACAAATGAGACAAAACTAGCACAGGCGAAAAGATTGAAGCTATGTGTAGGTTGTCTAAGTAAAGAACATGGTAAGCAGGGACAATGCACTGCTACATACTTAACCCTCTCACCACGGATGGGCTCTTAAACACCCATAAAAAAGCATATACCAGGTACCCGGAAGGACTCTTGAACACCCCTGTAGTTGAAAGCCTGTGAGCTCCGTGTGCGAGGCGTCGGTCCGACGCATGTAAACAACAGCCGGCTGGACCGACGCCCCGCATCTCCGGCCACAAGAAGGAGAGCGTCGCTTGTTCGTGTGTGCCTGTATGTTGTTGTTAAGTATCGAAAAGTGGTGTAAAGTGGCTGTTTTGGCCATAAAGTTATCTCCAATGAAATCATCATCACAGCTCAACCAGTTGACTTAGAGAGCTCTACTTAATGCCATTCTACAGGTAAATAACACAGCTACGCTTGGGGATGCGCGGGAATGCGGGAATAAGTCTGATTAACGAATATACGGTAGCCTAGCCTAGACGTTTTTCGGCCAAAACACCCGGGTTTCGAGGAATATATATATAATACATAGCCGGTGCTGGAGGGTTAAGGCCCTGTCGCCACTGCAAAGGACATCACTTTGATAAGTTGTGTCCTACAGCAGATAAAGTCAAAGACGTCAAAAATGAGGGTACTACAACTGTGGCACTAGGTAGCACGCAAGACACCACTATATTGCCCACAATACAGATTCCCATGGAAGGTAATGACATTAACAAAGTTTGTCGGGTACTTCTAGATCAAGGATCTCAACGTTCCTTTATTAAGAGGTCCGTACTAGTGGGATTGAAGCACCGAATCGTAGGGGCTGAGACTCTTCGATTACAGGGCTTCACAGGGGTTACTGATAAACAAGATTACGAGATAGCGGAGATTTCATATTTCTATCGTAAAAACCGGTACTTTATGACTTGTATCGTAGTAGACACCCTACCAGAATATGTATCTGTGGGTGTGAAGAAGGTGGAACACGCATTACGTAGCAAAGGGGTTAACTTGTCAGATCCCATGGGAAATCAGAGTGAGGTGCATGTTCTACTTGGTGTGGATCATTATTATGAAGTAGTATACCCTGGATTTAAAAAGATGTGTGGTGTAATTTTAATCCCCACTAAATTTGGATACTGCATGAGCGGAAAGGTGCATACTACACAGTCAAAGGTCCTGGTCGACACGGTCTCGATATATAGAGTCAATGTAACCGCGGCAGAGGAGTTGGGAAGGGAGGATTCCCAACCTAGTGACCCTAAGATGGCTGCCGAGTTCGACCTGGAACGGCTGTGGAGATTGGATCACATAGGCATTAATCCTATGGAGACTGATTATGACTCGGAAGTTGCGCTACAAAGGTTTGACGAGTCTGTGTGCTACTGTGCCTCAGACAAGCAATATAAAGTTAGTTTACCCTGGAAGAACAGTGAGATAAGCCTGCCTACCAACTATGGTTTGGCATTAGGTCGCTTGCGCGCATTGCAGCGGAAATTGTCTAACGAACCGAGCACGCGCCAGGCGTATGACGATGTATTTCGGAGGTATGAGGATAGGGGTTTTATTGAGAGAGTCGATGTCGAGGAACCGTGTAAGAAGGGTAGGGTTCACTATCTGGCCCATCATGGGGTAAAGAAAGACAGCGTCACCACACCAATACGGGTGGTGTATGACTGTTCTGCCCACCAAGGTCAACAACCCAGTCTGAATGACTGCCTGTTGACAGGTCCGTCCATGGTGTCGGACCTGTCCCAACATCTATTGCGGTTTAGGCTGGGGAAGTACGCCTATACCAGTGACATCGAGAAAGCATTCTTGATGGTCAAGCTCAAGGAGGAAGATAGAGATGTTACCCGCTTTCTTTGGTTCGGCGACATTAGCGACTCGGAAAGTCCCATCATAATATACCGTTTTCGGGTTGTACTCTTTGGGGCCACTTGCTCGCAGTTTTTGTTAAATGCCACAATCAGAAAACATCTAGCTGACACTCATGAGGACACAAGTAAACTATCTCGCGGATTATACATTGACAATTTGCAGGGTACTAGCGATAGTCCAGATGATTTGTTGTATGCATACTGGCAAGCACGCAGATTGTTTGCGGATGCACATCTATTTCTCCGCGAGTGGGTTACTAATAGTGAAGATCTTCAGAGTTTAATACAAGTGGATGGTACGGCATCTCTTAACCAGGAAAAGTCCAGAAATTTGGGGATGATCTGGCAACCTAAACATGACATACTAACTTTTCAAACAAGGTCTTTTGCTCAGCAGACCGGAGCGCACACAAAAAGAAGTCTGTTGAGCAAAGTTGCGCAATTTTTTGATCCTTTGGGTCTAGCATTACCTGTTACCATAAGAGCTAGGATTCTAATGCAGGAAGTTTGGAGACGTAAAATAGGATGGGATGACAGTTTGCCCGAGGACCTGAATGACCAAGGGACATTGTTGTTGAATGAATATGCCATCCTATGTAATAAACCTATACCTCGTAAAGTGGCGGCGTTCGGTGACGTTACATTACACACGTTTTGCGATGCTAGCGCCACGGCATACGGGGTAGCCATATATGTTGTTACTTCATTTGGGGCACATTTAGTTACAGCCCGGGCCAAAGTAGCCCCGGTTAAGAAGGTAACTATCCCTAAAATGGAATTGACTGCCATGCTGCTATTAGCACGTCTGGTGCAACATGTACGCGCAGCATACGAGAGCGAATTAAATATTGAAATCGTTCACGTATGGTGCGATAGTCAGGTCGCACTCAACTGGATACATAGCAAGAAGTCTCTGCCAGTTTATGTGCGGAATAGGGTAGATGAGATTAGAGCCCTTTTGCCAGACGTTGCTTATCATTATGTAAATACAAAGGAAAACCCTAGTGATCTCATAACTAGGGGTATAACGGCTAGCCAGTTAATGAAGTCCGAATTGTGGTGGCATGGTCCAAAGTGGCTGCTCCATGAAAGTGAATGGACGATATGGCATGCTGTTGGTGAGGGACTTCTGCCACTGGAAACAGTGGCAGTTACAGCCCAACCAAATGAGCCACCGGGTCCTATCATAAAGTGGGCAAGATTCGGTGACTATAATAAACTAGTCAGAGTTGTAGCTTGGGTGTTGCGATATGTATCCAATCTTAAGCTTAAAGTAACGGGCCAACTCTGCAACAGGGGTCACAACATTGATGCTCGTGAATTTAAAGCAGCTGAAGTAACTTTGATCAAATGGGTTCAAGTAGAAACCTTTTCCAATGAATTAGAATCCTTGAAAGGCTCGAATAAGACATTAATGCTTAATATAGTGCGTCAACTAAGGTTGCACCTAGACAATGGCCTCATCAGGTGTGAGGGTCGCCTGAAGTGGTCGGGTGTACCAGACGGCACAAACCGACCTATACTTATGCCAACAGGACATCACGTTACTGATCTATTGATCATACGTGCACATAGGGAAGTAAAACACTACGGGGTATGTCATATTATATCAAATTTACGTCTCACATGGTGGATACCCAGAGTTCGACAAGTAGCTCGACGCGTAGTGAGAAAGTGTGTAATATGCCAGAGACTAAAGGGTAAACCATATGCAACTGGACCAGCTCCACCTCTACCTGAATGCCGTGTAAAGCACGTAGAACCTTTCCAAGCGGTAGGATTAGATTACACAGGGGCATTGAAGACGAGGGAGCATGAGAAGGTTTATATATTATTGTTTACCTGTGCGACGTCTCGAGCGATACACCTAGAACTATGTGATAATATGTCTAGCGAAGAATTTATGCTGGCGTTTAGACGGTTTTGTGCCCGTCGTTCATTCCCTCAACTCATTCTTATCGACAATGCTCCCACTTATGTCCAAGCATCAAAATATCTAAAGGATATGAGTAGTGATCCTACTATCATCACTTTTTTGGGAGAGAAGAAGTGCGAATGGAGGTTCATTCCAGTTAAGGCACCTTGGTTTGGTGGAATGTGGGAACGATGTGTCGGCATAGTAAAGTCAGGACTAACAGCGGTTGTAGGACGTGCTCTATTAAAGAAGAGTGAGTTGACGACAGTCCTCACAGAGATAGAGGCAGTCGTGAATGATCGCCCGCTTACATATGTGTACACCGACCTGCAAGAACCACTACCATTAACGCCAGCTCACTTGCTATATGGAAAACCATTGACTGCGTTTCCATCTGATTTTCAGTCCATAGTAGAGTTAGAGGATCCCTCGTTGTACTCTGCGGTAGTGGTGTCTAAGAGATACCAGTATATATCCAGGATAATCGAGGATTTTAGGAAACGATGGATTAGTGAATATCTGCTAGCATTGAGGGAAAGGAGTGTTACTCCCTCTGGTAGACCAACGGCCCCTACAGTTGGTGACGTTGTTTTAATTAAAGAAGATAGTCCTCGTTTATACTGGAAATTAGGCCGCGTATTGGAGGTATACAAGGGGGCAGACTCTGTAGAGCGGGTGGCGCTATTAAAGACAGCCACTGGAACTACTGTTCGTCCTATCGCACGTTTGTACGCTTTGGAGCTCGATTCCACATTGCAATCTGAGGCTCCACCTGTTATTGCTGGGTCCGAGGATTCTCGAAGGAACGACTCACCTCATACTGATGGTGATCATTCTCGGACCGGGACGCGTCCCAGACGCGCTGCTGCTGGCGCCGTCGACTTGTGGCGTCAGAAGATAGCCTCTGGGCAACTTTAGGTTTAAGGTGGGGTTCAGGTCTTTTTTGTGGGGGGAGTGTATCGTATAAATACGATAGACTATGACTCTTTTGTGATCTCTTATGTCTCTGTGACGTCATGATCTCTCCTACAGCACGACGTAGGACGAGTAGATCGTATATTATAAGATTGTAAATAGGTTAAGTTATAAAAGGCCTAATATGCTATTAAGCAATATTGCCATGGTCTTATGTAGTATATATGAATTTATCGTATATATTAATATAATTTATCGTATAGAGCAACCTAAATGCGGTACGATAATTTGGGCTCCTGGCGGTTTGCCAAGGCAGCAAGGTGTGCTTTTGAGGTACGCCAGAGCCTTCACGAACACCAACCAGTTAACATCTAATTTTCCGCCCTCAGTTGATCGTGCTTTTGTGCCTCTAATCACGATACACATACAGCAATACACACAACTACACCATCACGACGCTCTCATCGACATCATGACTGACTGATAGATAAGCATATTATTCATATCCATTCCCATGTAATCATTTATTCTTTCTTTAACTTGACTCGTGTCTTGGGACCGAAGTCTCGTTCCCCATTGTCCACCGCCATATTGGGTAAAACGTTCTCCCTTGCCTCATTGCCACGTGGAACTATTGGTGAGTTAATTCCTGGCTAATATTAACCCTTATAACCTTACCCTATAATTATATACATTTATTATGTGAGACCTTTGGATATAAATTAGCTTGTTTCAGATTGAATTCAATTTAGATATAGAGTATTCATTTAGATTGATTTTATTTGATTCATTATAGCTTAGTAATATTTAACTTCCATTGATAGTTTACCACAATAACAATGATATGTTTAATTTTGTGTGTGTGTGTATGTGTGTGTGTGTGTGTGTGTGTGTGTGTGTTAGAGAGAGAGAGAGAGAGTGAGAGTTAAAGTAGGAATGAGTGTGTGTGTGTGTATGTGTGTGTGTGTTTGTGTGTATTTGAAAGAGTGACGGTAATAAAACAAATACAGAAATACAGACAGCCAGAGAGAAAATTACAGACAGATAGACAAACAGGCGGTGCACAATTACCTACCAGCGCGATAATTAGACAGCCAAGCACTCTAACAGACGAACATAAACAGATAAATAAACAGACAGACAGACACAAATACATACAGATAGACACAGACAATGGTAAACAAATAAACAACTGAAACACAGATAATCAGACACACAGAAACACATGCAGAAAGACAGACAGGCAGTCAGATTGCGAATTAGGACTGATGGTGTAGGAAGAATAGTAGAAAAGGGAGAGAAGGGAAGCATGATTGGATAGCAAGGCGTGGATGAAAATAAATGGGGTGAGAGGGGAAGAAGGAAAAAGATAGTTGGTAGAGAGAGAGAGAGAGAGCAGTACAGAGAGAGAGACCTAGAATCAAAGAGCCAAGTATGCTTGATAACTTTTTAAATACTTGAATTAATTACCTCGGTGCTTTAATATTCATTGCCTTCTGGACTCATATTAAACAAATTCTAGACTGCCACACACATTTATCTTTGCTTTGTTTGTCTAAGTTCTTGGGCATATGGATTGTTAAATTAGGAACGGTTGTGTAGTGGAGAGAGAAAGAGAGGGAGAAGTAGTAAGTGAATGTGCGGAAGAATGAGAGAGTTGGTGAGGAAAAGTCTGTATGTACAAAGGAGTACAAAGGAGATCAAGCAACAACAGGTCTAGTTACCCTTTTAGGCTGCTTATCCTCCAAAACACTGAGGATCAAGTGTCCAAACAGTGGTTTAGAGTGGGTAAGGGAACATAGAATGTGTGTGAGAGAGAGGAAGTGTGTGTGTGTGTGTGTGTCTGTGTGTCTGTGTGTGCGTGTGCGCGACACAACAACAAAATATATTGAAGAGGTTGTACCATTATGTCCTTGAGGTCCATTTCAATATTTCATTTATATACGCAATATTGGCTCTGAGAGAGAGCCGAGCGGTGGGAGGAGCGTAGGTTGCCTCATGACCGCTCGCTACGACCGTCGTGGGCCCACTGACATGTACTCCACACTATTCCACCCTCTCTCACTCGCTACACACGTAATTATGTAACGAAATTACCGTATTTTAGCGATTTTGCCCTTCGGTTGCACGAACGTTGCAAGACAACCAGTTATCGTAGAAGGATGGTTCGGGTGTCATTGGAAAGCTCAATTTACGCCCTTTCAGGGATACATACTTGTATTACGCTCTGGCTCTTGTTTATGCATGAAAAAGAGCACGGAAACAACGCCATTTATGGTAAAAAAAAACACCGCTGGGCGGCACGGTCAAATATACCGCCTAGGCCGCTCGTTGAGTGTTAACAACTCATGAACATTGTTGACTCGGTTTTAGGTTACTCGATATTGTTACTCCCAGATCGGTTTCTCTGTTTACATTCTTAAGCTGAGTGCCATTCATCGAATAGTTTGCTTTCTCATTTAGGTATCCGATATGTAGTACTTTACATTTATCCGCATTGAAACTCATTTGCCAAATTTGGGACCAACATGACAATTTATGTAGATTGTCTTGCATATCGCCAAATTGTTCTTTTGAGAGTACTCTATTTACAATTTCAACCACTGCCAAGTCAACCACTGCCAATATATAGGCCTAACCTAGAGCCTGCCTCACACGGACGATTTTTCCGTAATTTTGTTCAGACAATTGTGGTCTGGCCACTTCTGAATTAAAGTTCTATAATATCTAAGTCTGCTAATGTCATATAGCATCAGTCTAGTTGCTGATAATAAGGCAAACATGCCCTAAAACAATGTGAGAAAAACTAACTCATAGAAAATTGCCCAAAAAATATATCGTGTGACATCTACTGAAGTCCCTGAAATGTTTACATGAACTGAAAATCTCGAAAGTAATGAAGGACTATTGCAGTACGTATGGCACTAAAAATGCATAACCCCTATATGAGCCCTTAATTACTGATATCATAATCTGAAAATAAACATGTGCAACAAATGTGTATGACAGTAAAATACAAAAAATCCTACGAAAATACAAATATTGTAAGAATGATAAGTATTACAAAAGGCACTAGATGTTATAATCAAAGGGTTATGATTATTACTTAGGGGTTCTAGAATATAATCTAAGGGTTGTGATTATTACTAATGGTGCTAGAATAAGTAATCTAAGGGTTATTATTATTACTTATCTATCTATCTATCTATATGCTCAGGCCCAATCCCCATTTTGGGGGTAGCCGACTCAAGACAGAGCAAGAACAGGGGAAAAAAAAAAAAAACATAAAACAACGAATAAACACAGATAAAAAAAGCAAATTCACACACAATTACTTATGGCTTTAGAAAATATAATAGCTCATAGTTGAGATCTCTGGAAGGATGACCTAAAAATACTAGATTAGTGATTAACCTGAAATTATAATCTGAAAATAATTCAAGCCATTTGTATTGCTTATGATAGTAAGATCTATAATAACCTCAATATGAGATCCCCGGAAGCTTGACAAGAAAATCCGGAAGTAATGATATCCCTAAAGTAGTTATAGGCCTTTGTTGTTATTTAGCCTATATCACTGGAATTTATATACAGTATGTGCCTCACCTACACAGAGAGCAATCCAGCTAAATGTCACAAACGCCTCGTCCTCCAATTCACTTCACTACACTTAACAAGCACACCACACCCTTTTTTCAACACACCTAAATTACCTCTAACGTGCCTTGATTTTGGCTCGCTATCACTCTTTCATCCTTGGTGATGGTGGTGCGAGGGGGGCGGGGGGCACTTGTTACAGGCTGCCTTGCCTTTCGCCTCCTTCAATAAACATAACAAATACAATACAGTATACCAACACCAAGATGAGCACTCTAGAATGTTGATGACTCCAGGTGAGAACAGAACTTGGCCAGCTGGAAATTAGACTTGAACCCCCTCCTCTTTACCTCCCCCCATTTCCCCTCCTCTCTCCTTCAATTCCTTCCTCGCCCCCTCACTGGATGGGCAGAGCCATACGTGACGCTATTTCCGGCAACTTCCAGCTTTTTATATCAAGATACAGTTCTCAGCATATTATATGGTAACACCAATTCGAATCTTTAAACCTTTAAAACCAAGTTCTGAAGCATCTGGGTTGTAATAAAGAACTGAATTGTCTCGTTTGCGTTCGATACTGATTCACATGGGTGCGTCGCCAAGTAACTTATTGCGAGTTTCAGGCTATAAGGAAGTTGGAGCCGTAAACATCGATATTAAACAGAAATACAATAATAATGTAGGTTTCTGATGGATAGAAAGTTTGTTGAATTTGGTTTCATGTATTTATAAATGTACTGCAACCGTATTGTAGCTGGTAATGCTGCTAAATATCGATGTGTATAGCTCCAACTTCCTTATAGCCCGAAACTTTCAAGTGGTTAATTATGCTCTTGACCGTACACGCGAACTTTGCCAACAACAATAATCTACCTTTGTTCTAGTTGCCGATTCTGAGGACTAATGATTCTGTTGTTGGTCTAAGTTTGGATGGATATGTTAGATTGGATAGGTAGGGTTAGGAACAGTATGTTTAGACCTGTAGGGTAAGGAGATAACTTCGGATACATACATACATACATACATACATACATACAGTCGCAGTCATGAATGCTGGTACATTACATTTTGAAACGTTGAACTGATTGAGGGAAGTTTGTTTTTCTTTATGCTGGACCCAATGCTCACTCATGTTGAGCCCTATTAGTTTTGAGATTTTAAGATGTTCGCCGAATGAGTTTGGTTATTTTAAGACCTTGCTCCCCATTTCATTGTCATATACGTGTCGATGTTTTTCCTGCGAACAATAGCGAACCTGCACTTTAGGAGAGCCCTTTTCTGCCGAAAAATGCACAGATTCATCCCGAAGGGGGCTGGGCTGGGTGTCTTGATAAAGGTCTAGAGAGCATAAAGAAATAATAAAAACAAAAAATCCCCTTAAAAGCTGATTGATCCACAAGACGTATGGTTTCAGTCTCAAGTCGAAGACGTTGCCCACAATAAATATTCCGACGGAAAATCGTTGGAGAAACAACGCTCTCCATGTGACTCTACCTCAAGTCCACCACAGGAGGGAGTTAATTTGTCTTACTCAGCCGACACAAGTTAGAAGTAGAATAGCGAGAGAGATGCAACATTAGATTATCGGTGAGTGGACAGGAGTTAATGAAACAAAAGGCTTTCTTTTCTATTTTGTCTAGAAGTGCTATGTGAGAGGATCCTCCCCACACATGTGAACAGTACTCAATACAAGGATGCACTGTGCTCCTGTACAGAACAAGAAGCTGTACTTAATACACTATGCCCGTGTACAGAGCAAGGAGTTGTGTGGTGTCAAAGAAGCTGTTTTAGCAGGAATGGTAATATGATCTTTACAACAACAACAAAAAACACAAAAACAAACAAAAAGTAAAAAGAAACACTACGGATATTTAGATAAAACGAATGGTTGATTAGAATATTGTTGAAGAATAAAGGTTAGTTGTGTGAAAGGTTGTGACGAGTAGATAGATGGACAAATTTGGATTTAGAAGCATTGAAAGTAACAACATGTTCTTTGCCCCAATCGGAAATAGTTGATAGATCAGAAGGTAACATGCTACGGCCTTATCACATGAGTTTTAAATTGATTACATTGTTGGACGTTGTAGAGAACTTGTTGAATGGTAACGAATGTGATGGTGAGGCTGCGAGTGCTTCCTTCGGCGAGGAAACCAGGAGAAAGGTAAGTAAGTTGCCTCCAAACACAGGGAATGCTGTGACTGCTGCCCCCCCAGGAGTACCTTCAACTGCTGCCCCAGGAGTTCCTGCCGCTGCCGCAGCTGCTACCAAGTCATCGACAAGGAGAGGCAAGTCCTTCTCAATTGTTGGGGACTCCATGGTCAGACACTTAGCTAGGTCCACCTGTACTGATATTAGGAAGCTTGTCTGTCTGCCTGGTGCCGGGGTTGGGAAGGTGTTAGAGGACATTGATTACATCATGAAAGATATTGGAGATAGCCCCATTATCTGTCTCAGTACAGGGAGCAATGATGTTGGTAAAGGTAGGACGGAAGTACTGCTTCGGCAGTACAGGGAGGTGTTAGTTAAAATTAGGAGGAAGGGAGGCATACCTGTAGTACACAGTATCTTGCCACGGAGAGGGGTCAGCAAGGAATGGTCATCTAGGGCAATTGGTATCAATTGTCGGCTGGAAAAATACTGTAATGCAAATGCAATACCATTCCTTGATAACTGGACCCGTTTCTATGGTAAATATCAGTTGTACGCACAGGACGGGGTTCATCTTTCTCGGCTAGGGGTGGCAAATTTAGCTAGGTCAATAGATAGGATTGTTGCGGGGTTTCGCTGAAAATAAAGCCTGAGAATATGAGTAGGAATAATTGTCTAGATAGGGTAAATTGCCGTACTGGTACATCAGATATGAATAGAAAATATCAGTCACAGGATTTTAATTGTACTGCTAGTAGAAATATCAAAGGTGTAACAGAAGATGGGAATTCAGTTAGAAATAAATGTAAATCCGATACCAGTAAAATAAATTCATTGCGATTCTATTATACAAACTGTAGGAGTTTATATAACAAAATGGATGAACTTAGAGCACTTGTTAGCAACGAAAATATAGACATTATAGCACTGACTGAAACATGGATTAATACAGAATCAAGACATTTGTTAGCAGAATTCCATATACCAGGATATATTTTGTTTAAACGCGACCGAACAAGTAGGAGGGGCGGCGGAATAGCAGTGTTTGTCAGGAGTTCTTTAAAAAGCTGTATTAAATCAGGTATTAGACTAAATACTGATAACGAAAGTGTTTGGGTTGAGGTTAGCGAAGGTAGTGAGACCATAATTATTGGAGTTATTTATAGACCACCAAATATGAGTAGAAACGAAGGTACAGCTTTATGGCAGGAAGTGAAAATAACATCAAGGTTTAGCAATGTGTGTATTATGGGGGATTTTAATTTTCCGAATATTGATTGGCAGCATCAAATCGGCGACTCAAATTCAAAAGAGTTTATTGAGGCGGTACAGGATAGTTTTTTATTTCAATTCATAGACTCGCCTACTAGAGGTAATGATATCCTCGATTTAGTTCTCAGTAATAATGAACAAATGATATACAAACGATAAATAATGTAGAGATAGGAGACCAACTAGGAAATAGTGATCATAAATCAATTTATTTTAACATACAATGGACAGGAAAGGCTAAAGAGAATACGACACTTATCCCAGATTTCAGAAAAGCCAATTATGGTGGATTAAGACGAGCCTTAAGAGTCGATCCTATGGTTAAACTATTAAGTGGACCCAGGTGCGCTACTGAACATACTCTCTCTCAGATACCTGTCTTAACTCAGGATAATTTGACAGCTACATATAATAATTTTATTTCTTCACTCCACAATGCGCAAAATAAATATATCCCCAAAAGAAAATTTAGATCAACACAGAACCAACCCAAATTGATGAATAATAGACTATTAGACCTTCTAGGAAAAAAGAGAGGAATATATCGAAAAATTAAGAAAGGCGAAATTCACCTACTTGCTTACTATCAGAATCTATCAAGAGAGGTTAAAAAATGTATAAGGACAGACAAAAGAAATTATGAAATCAGGATAGCCAATGACTCAAAAAATAACCCTAAGGCTTTTTACCAGCTATATAAATCTAAAGTTAGAGATAAAATAGGCCCCCTTAAAACTTCGATAGGAGAAATGACAGACAATTATTTAGAAATGTGCAGTACATTAAATAGTCAGTTTCTATCCGTTTTCACTAATGAAAATTTGGCACAGATTCCAGAAGTCCGTAAGGTATATAGCGATAGTATAGAAAATAGGTTAAGTACGGTTACTATAAGTAGAAATGATGTGCTTAAGGAAATTGACAGACTGAAACCTCAGAAATCGCCTGGTCCCGATGAGGAATATGCCAGAGTATTAAAAGAATGCAGAGATGAGTTAAGTTACCCATTAACATTTATTTTTAACAATTCATTAGAAACAGGTATAGTTCCAGAAGCTTGGAAGCTTGCAAATGTAGTTCCGATTTTCAAAAAAGGTGATAAATCAATAGCATCCAATTAGTCTCACTTCAATCATTGGAAAGCTACTAGAGTCAATTATTGCTAGGAAAATGAGAAACCACTTAGAAACATTTAACTTAATCAATTATTCTCAGCATGGATTCACTCAGGGACGTTCTTGCCTTACTAATTTGCTTAGTTTTTTCTCAGAGCTATATGAAGCAGTAGATAATGACAAGGCATTTTTTTTTTTTTTTTTTTTTTTTTTTTTCTATATTCGAACTACTCCCTCTCGGGCATAGGCTGAGAGCCTGTACAGTCCACCGCTGAACACGGTGAAGCCTGTGAGGTCTTGTTCCAGTCTGGGGAGTGAGACATGCGAAGCATCCATCATGGCTCGAAGCAGCTCCATCTCTGAAGCGGCTGGTTGCTTCGTTCAAGCGCTTCACCGTCTCACCCTCCAGACTCAGACCCTCACTCTCAGAACGCCACCTATTGAGAAGTGAACTCACTAGGCATTGTCCCCCTGTAACATATTTTGAATATGGGAATATTCATACAGTGTTATTTAATCAGGGAACAATGAGGGTATTTTTTTGGCATTTCGGTGGTCTTTGTGGTAATGCACTGATACTAGGTACAGCACAAATTCAATCTCAATAATATCTTCCCATTGACATATCGGGATTTGAACCCGGGTCCATTGGATTACCAATCCAGTGGCATGACCACTCCACCACACCTACGATATTATATATATACGATATTATATATTTAGATTTCAGTAAAGCTTTCGACAGAGTCCCTCATGAGAGATTGATGAGAAAGGTTGAGGCACATGGAATAGGTGAGGCGTTGTTGGGATGGATTAGGTCATGGCTAATTGGTAGGAAACAGAGAGTCAGCATAAATGGTACCAAGTCAGAGTGGGGAGCAGTCAAAAGTGGTGTCCCCCAGGGATCGGTATTAGGTCACCTGTTGTTTCTTATACACATAAATTACCTAGATTTAGGTATAACTAGTAGGATAAGTACATTCGCAGACGATACTAAAATGGGGAGATCAATTGATCCAGATAGCGATATAGAGTGCCTCCAAAGGGATCTAGATACCTTACATGAACGGTCAGTAAATTGGCAGATGAAGTTTAACATTGACAAATGCAAGGTATTAAAGATAGGGAAGATGCAAACAAATGTTAAATATAAACTAGCTAATTTAGAATTAGAAAATTCAGACTGCGAGAAAGATCTAGGTGTGTTTGTTAGCAATGATTTGAAGCCTAGAAAACAGTGTATAGGCGTTCGTAATAAGGCAAACAGGATTCTCGGGTTCATCTCTAGGAGTGTGAGTAACAGAACTGCTGATGTTATCTTAAAACTTTACTTGTCATTAGTGAGACCCCATATGGATTATGCTGTCCAATTTTGGTGTCCTTATTACAGAATGGACATAGATTCATTGGAGAGAGTACAGCGTAGAATGACAAAAATGATCCATAATATTAGAAATCTTCCGTATGAAGAAAGGTTGAAGAAATTAGGTTTACATTCGTTAGAGAGACGCAGAGTTAGAGGGGATATGATAGAGGTGTTCAAGTGGGTTAGTGGGATTAACAAAGGGGACATGACAAATGTACTAAAGCTCAGTGATAGCGAAAAAACTCGTACCAATGGTTTCAAATTAGATAAATTTCGTTTCAGAAAATATATAGGCAAATATTGGTTTGGTAACAGTTGTAGATGGGTGGAATGGACTACCAAGTGCTATAGTGGGATCTAAAACTGTAGGGAGCTTTAAGATAAAATTGGATAAGCATATGGACGAGAAGGGTTGGGTGTGAAGGGGGATCAGCCGGGTTGGGCCAATCAGCGCTCTGCAGACCCCCATAATCCTGCGTTAATCTCTAACCGTTTTGGTAAGATGATCCTCAGGGTATTAGAGTGTTGAGCCTATAATTGGGCTTTGTAATTGATTTGGGGTTGTGTGGGACAGGGATCTGCCTTGCTTAGGCCAATCGGCTTTCTGCAGACTCCCATTTTCTTATGTTCTTATGCTCTTATGTAAGATAGAGTCATCAGCATATGAGTGAATAAGACTAGAAGTACAGTTGAGAAGATCATCAATGAACATTATAAATAGAACGGTAGATAGAACAGAGCCCTGAGGAATATTGGAGTTGATAGGGTGAGGAAGTGAGCGACGGCCATCCACAACCATAGCTATGAAACGAACAGAAAGGAAAATTGAGGTAAAGACACAGATGGAGGGATATATAGCGAAGGAGGGCAGTTTGGAAAAGTGATTTGTGCCAGACTCTACTGAAGGCTTCCCATTTATAAAGCGCTTTAAAAAAAGGTTTCACCGAAATCCTGAGATGAGGATGGCCAAGAGTAAGTAAGATAAGCAAGGGGATCACCAGTAGAACAGCCCTTTAGGAAACTATACTGGCGATCTGAAAGTAGATTATGGGAAGATACATGTTTAAGAATTTGTGAATATAAGAATACATGCCATGGTTACATTAGGGCATTCACAATTACATACCCCTTTAGTTATATCGATCCCCAGAGTGTTAGGGCTTGTAGTGAAGGGTGAATAAGGAATAAACCACACATACACGCACACACATATATGCACACACACATTCATACACACACACACAGCCACAAACAAACATATACACACACATACACACACAATTACATGCCCCTTTAGTGTTCGGACTTGTACTGAAGGGTGGATAAGGAATAACAGAATCATAGAGTGGGATGGAATAGTGAGATATTGTGGAAACTGTTGGCGCATGAATACTTACAGTCAAAATACGTTTATGCGAGGATGAATGGTTTGTGAATTTATGGTATAAAGTCAGCCATGAAAACCCGAAACAGGTTACAACAATTAGATAAGTAACAGAAATAAAATATAATACAATAATAAGGTTTCTTGACTTTCTAACCGTATTTGCGAGGAAGGATTTAGGAATTAGAGGAACTGGTAAAAGAAACAGTCTGTGTGAACTGGGAGAGAAACAGAGAGGATTAACTTGTGTAATCGGATAGACTGTGGCTTGCACTTTCAAGGGATCAACAAATCTCAAATACCTTCAATTGTTGTGAACGGAACTGGAAATAAAAGACTACGTTAAAAAAAAAAAAAAAATCTTACACAGTACAGTCATTGTAAAGATATTGATTAAAATACACTGAACATTACTGTAAATTAAGTAACAGGGGGAGAACAGTTAACATTTTAGACATAACAAACAAAGTAAGGGGACAATAAGTAGTATTAAATATTTAATTAGTTCATTTCCATCGTATAATAAAAGTAAAATCTACTCTAAATTAATGAATATAATGCTGTGATGTTGCCCATCACTAAATTAATCCTTGAAGATACGATTACGCATATCTGTTCTGATTTATGGCTATTATTAAACGATTGTATTCAGACTAGGAAGTATACTGTATGTGGAAGCCAGTGGCTTAATGGATATAGTCTTTACCCTTTTGATTCCCGCAGATCCTTACTAGGCTACATAAAATCATCTAATGACAGCCAGAATATACAGTCAAAACACAACATAATCCTCAATGAGTTAACTTTCCAAGACCTATTATACTTTATGTTGTTTGTCATTGTTTGATCGGTTGTTCTCGTCACTGTCCTGTATTACCTAATTGAAGGGCAGGTATTTGATTTTTTCTGGACCCCTTTCTCCCTCATGCTTAGTCCCATTATTTATGAGATTTTGAGACGTTCACCCCGTTAGTTTGGCGATTTAAAATACTTTCGCTCAATTTCTTTGTCAATAGTAAAACCTTTTGTGCCATTTGGGTGTAGATGTTTTCTAGCCCAGTGGCTTAGCGACCAATTTTGGGTGTTTAGTGCAAAAGTGGATAAAAGCGTGAAATTTGGCACAGGTGTTGCTAAGAGGTTACTTTTTTATTTTAGATGGGTAGCCCTCTTGTATTTAGTGTGGTTTGCCTTGTAGAAATAAAAATCCAACATGGCCGCTAATCATGCATATGGAAACATGTTAAGAAGTGTATATGTTATACAGTGCGACATTTGGCACCATTAAACAGTTATAAGAGGTCATTGACTGAAAAAAAAACTCAGAACCTCATTTGAAAACATTATTTAATAATACAAATAAAAACAGACAAGTAAGAAGAAGGAAAATGTGAACATTGTTGATAAACGTCTTCATATCACATGTAGGCCTACATATGATGGTATAAAATACCATGAGATTCTATTTCACACCAACACTCATGGCATATTTTAATATTATAGACTGTTTTTACTTTTTGCAACTACATTTACACAGTGGTGTGCAGTCCAAGTTTGCTTTTCCACACTTGCAATGGGAACAATCGCGTTTGCAGTTGCAATTGATTAATTGTTGGCAAGCAGATGACAACTCAGGAATGGTGGTCCATACTGGCACCCATTTACGATCATCCTTTTTCCATCCATATGCTTGAGGGGATGGCACATCCACCTGGGCTTGGTCACTTAGTGACCATATTCCAGCTTGAAACACTACTCTTCTTGCGTGTTGAAGGAGTGCATCCTGAAAGAACAGAAGGAAAGAAAGGTTACTTTTACTAAAACACTTACTGTTCATACAGTTTACAATGTTTATATGAAATTTATTTAATTTGCTAAAATGAAGATTTTCCAGTTTTATCATTATCACCTTTGTTGGCGGCAACTTATCCATTGCAGTCTTTCTGTGGCAGAAAAGATCCATCCGTACATCATTTATGGAGGTGCGTGGACTTGTTTTGTCATACAGGACAGCAGTGAACCTTTCAAGGCGGCTAAAGTGAAGGGAATCTGGGTAAAGTACTTCAAAGGGATGGTAAGCCAACTGCTCCAGTGTATCTGTCACCTCTTCATAAGAAGTCCAAGCCTGCCAAGCTGTTTTTTTTGCCTTTCCCACGAAATGCACTTGTTGTGTCACATCCTGTAAAAGAATGAAATACAGGGAGTGCTCGAGATCGTTGTTCACCCAGACTGGAACAGATACTGTTGATGCTGTAGAAGCAGAAGTTTCTACCTGTGCCAAAGGCTACCCATAGATCAATGTCAGGCTTAAGCTTTGCGAAGTCGTGGTATTTTCCAATCAAAATGGCGATGACGTCAGTGTCCACTGTACGTATCTGAATAGTGGCTGATCCCTGTTGTAGAGCATGCATGACATGAACCACCATCCTCGTATCTGCTTCTTCATGGTTGCAGTCAGGCATGGTGCAGCTGGTTCCAATAGCCACCACAGATTTTCGAGCTAGGATTATGATCTAAATTATCTAATGCACCCACAGTGAAGAGTCCTTTTCGAAGGCAAGCAGGAGAAACTACACCATCTTCTTTGAAACGCTCGCACACAGATATGGCCAACCAGTCCTCTAATGTCATAATTCTGTCATATGAAATAGTAATGCCCATTTTATACAGCATCTGAATAAGTTTCTTACTCCGTGTTTCTGCATGAATATTCAACCCAAGATAGATAGGAAGAGGAGGCTCACGTAACAGGGTGTGCCTTGTTTGAACATCATGATCTGAAGCTCTTCTCTTTGTATTGAAAATCATGGTCTGTGCTATGGTAAGACAGGGTTGGGATACATGTTTGTCCTGGTCATCCAGACCTGTACCATTCAAGATCATTGAAACAAGTGATTTTAGACTAGCTGGTACAGAATCTTCCTGGCAGTTTGGTGTGAAACAGCCTGTAAATCTGAATCCCTCGTGGTCGAAAATATCTTTCCTGATGATGTTTGCAGCCTTTGCCAGAATATTGGCATCTTCAGAGAAATCCCGATGTTTCAGTGCTTCTCTCAACATGTTACTCATGCCTTCTTTGAAAACAATGACTACATTTTTCCCTTCTTGCTGCTCCTGTGCCTCAGGAAAATGTTTGAGGATGATATGTTTGAACCTACTCCTGTGCACATAATTTCTGACACCAAGATTCTGGAGTCGGTCTACATACATGGCATATAAGTCTTTGAGTGTAAACATTAAAGTTCCACCATTAACTGAACTTTGCAAGTAGTTTTTCAGTTCTACAAAGACAATTGATTCTATCATTTTCTCCTCTGTATTCAGCAAAATCTTTCTAGATTTCCTTTTGAATGAACGATATCTGTTTCTCAGTCCAACTAAGCACTTCAAATGATATTTTACTTCTATTGCAATCAAGTCTCCTCCAGCAAGTGTAGAGAGAAGGTTAGTGTCTTTCAATTCTGTAGCAATGGTGCGTACATTCTCATCAGCATCAAATGTGCAGAAATTATGTACTTCACCTTCATCTCTTCCCTTTTCACAGAATATACACATTTGCTGGTCCAATGATCTGCATTCTCCCCTCGATTTTTTCTGAGGAGATTCATGTAGGTAAGGTTGTCTTCTCCTCTTTGCCGCGGATTGTTGTGCACTTTCTAGCTTTGAGTTATTAAACTTCAGCTGACACGATCTATGCCAAGATGCATAATGATCAGCAAACCTGTCTGCTGTTTCATCACCATCATCAAATTTAAGTTTCTTTGGAATTGCATCAATTTCTTTGAACGCTGCCACATTTTTCAGAAATGACCTGTACGCTTCTTTTTTCTCATCACTTGTGCCAGACTTACTCCTCATGGGACACTTCAATGTTTCTGAACTCTTTATCTGGCAAATAATGCAGAGTTTCCAATCCATATTGCTTTATTGGTATCTTACCTGAAAGCTGAAAAAAAAGAGACAAAAAAGGTGAGTTAGCAATGTATTTACATGTATTATAATTATGATTAATAAATAAGACTACCCTATGTAGTTTGTATAAGATATAAGTGATTATAATAGGATGCAACGACTATTGTGCACACAATTGAATGTAAAAGGAACTAGTTTAGTAGTATGACACCACATAGAATATTTTGCAGAGTAACTCAAAATTTGCATCATATAAAAAACATGCACATTTTACGTATATTGAAATGTTTTATTTTTGCCGATTAATAATTCAAAATGGCTGTATATCTCGAAAATAATTAACTTGACTGTTTGCTAACCATAACAAAATAATTTCCTGACCTCCAAAACCCATGATTTCGTGTGTCACACATACATATTAAGAAAAAATGCCACATAGAATTTTTTTTCCTGTCGCTAACTCTAAATTCAAGATGGCGGCCATGTTTTGTGTCACAGACATATTTCAAGATGGCTACCCTTCTGAATTCATTTAGTATGTTAGGGGGAAGCTTCATACCAAATGTCATGCTTTTATCCGGATGTGCACTAAAATTCAGTTAAGCCACCCCACTATTCCTGGCGAGTGATAGCGAGCCTGCAATTTAGTAGTAACCGGCCTTCGGTAGGGACATTTTTCGGTAGGAACATTTACAAATTTATCTTGAAGGGGGTTTTGAGGGTGTGTTTTAAGCTTGATAGAGGTCTAGGGGGTAAACTAAAAAAAAATACAAAATCATAAGAAAACAAATATAATATAGAATAATCTCCCCTTAACTCTGTCCTGCCCTTTCCCTACTCAATCCTGACCTCCATCATCGTGACCTACTCCCCTTGCCCGGATCATTCCTTGGCTTCCCTGCCTTCAGATGTCCTACCCTGGCACATACTGTCCTACCCTTGTCCTGCCTTCACATGCCCTCCTCTTCCGGGTCCTGCTTTTTCGTGTCCCGTCGAGCCTTCACCTGTCCCGTCGTGTGTGTCTTGCAGCAACTAACAATAATCCCGAGAGGTGACAGTAATTGATTGTGTGTCTGTTCCATCTCCATGTTGCTCTGCCTAGGGAGTCTATTTTACCCTCACAACTTCTGTCTACTGTCTACCTAATCATCTGTCTCTCTGTCTGCTCCACCTCCTTATAGCTCTGCCAAGGGTCGAGTCTCTTTCACCCTCACACCTTCTGTCTACTGTCTACCTAATCATCTGTCTCTCTGTCTGCTCCACCTCCTTATAGCTCTGCCAAGGGTCGAGTCTCTTTCACCCTCACACCTTCTGTCTACTGTCTGCCTAATCATATATCTCTCGTTGTGTGTACGTGTTCTTCCTGTGCTCTACCTTGCGTTGGCCTGGATTCCATTGCCTTTAACCCTGTCCTGCCCTAGTTGTTCTCCCCTTGTAATATGTTTGTTTACCTATATTTATGATATCCTGTCCTGTACTGCCTTGCGTTCACATGTCCTGCTGTGGTGTGTCCTGCAGAAACTACCAAGAACCCCAAGAGGTGCCAATGATCAAATGTGTGTCTGTTCCACCTCCCTGTCGCGGCACACAATGAGTTAGGGGAGAATAATTTTATTCATTACTCAAATTTCAGTTAATAATTTTAGTTTCCTGCCTAGACTTCCATGAAGCTTCAAAGAAAGACCCCCAAGACCCCCTTCTAGAAACATTTTTCTAGTTTCATTATAAAATGCCCCGGCTATAGACAGGTTCCTCCAAAATTGCTATCATCCGGAATGAAAAATCGACACCTAAATGGCACGCAATGTCTTAAAACTGACAACAAATCAGGCGAAAGGTCATAACATGACCAAACTAATGGGGCGAACGTCTTAAAATAAAAAAAAATAAGGGGCCAGAACATGAGGGAGATGGGGGTCCCGAAAAGACACCAACTTAATTTTGCCCCTAATCCGACGGGCCTAAAGTCTAGCTCCTCGTCTGTCTTGCACTACACCCGTCTATTTACTTGTATCTCTGTCTTTATGTGCCTGTCTTCCTCTGCATCCAAATATATTTCCTTTCAAATTAACCAGATCTTATCTCTGTCCATTGCTATTATTATATTTCTACGTTCATAATTTTATCTAGTATACCCAACAAGAGTTATAACTAACCCTCTGCTACATTTATATACGGTATTTTAGATATTTTAAGCTATTTTAAGGTAAACAAATGCATAGACATTGCGCTTCGATTACTTAGTTACATTCTGTATTTGTTTGATTTTTGGTTTGAATAGTTCTTGTATTTCTAAATCAATATATAAAAGCAGTAGCGAAGTAAAAGCGTCTCTGTAAAAGCTGGAAGTCTTGCTGGATACCCATCTATTTTTAGCCTGTAATTTTGTGTTCAATTTGAATCTTCTTGTCTTTTGCACGTTACTCATCCCGAACTTGTTTGTCTGATTCTGAGTCTGCTTCTTAAGTCTCTCTCTCTCTCTCTCTCTCTCTCTCTCTCTCTCTCTCTCTCTCTCTCTCTCTCTCTCTCTCTCAAACACACTTGTATTTTCAACCAAAGACAAATTGATAGAGAATTTGAATGTCAGTGATGAATTCAGTAACAGCGACCATCGTACGATAACTTTCAGTTTAAAGTTTACTAGTAACGAACCAAATAGAAGCATCGAGAAAGTCCCTAATATCAAGAAAGCAAACTTTCGTAAACTAAGAGCAATGTTTAAAGAAACTGACTGGAGCTTTCTAATTAACAATAACGACATACAGTAAATACATCTTGGATTTCATTCGCAACTACTTACCTAAAAGCAGTGCAAGACTGCATACCATCGAAAATACGGCGTACAGGCCATAATGATAAGTCCAAATGGTGGAATAAAGATATTTCAGACTGCTTGCTAAAAAGTTTGCTAATGATAGATTAAAAGCGTCACAAAATGACGAAGAACGGTTGAAATTTGTAGTACTACGACGCAAAGCCAAAAAAGTTAATTAAGCAAAGTAAAAAGACCCTGGAGTTACATGTTGCAAATCAAAGTAAAACAAACTCAATTTTTTTTTATAGTTCTATCAGAAAGAAGAAAGTAGTTACTTCAACTGTAGGACCGTTAGTCGATGAAAATGGAGAATACACCAGACGAAGTACAAATGAGTAATGCCCTCAATACCTTCTTTGCATCAGTTTTTACAACAGAAGACCTCATTGATATCCCTACTGCATCGCCGAATCAGAGAGATAATTCTGATATTCTAAGCAATATCACCATTATAGAGAGAGAAGTATTGACATTTTAAGATAAACTCAAGGTAAATATATCGCCCGGACCTGATACAATCTCACCTAGAGTTCTAAAGTAAACTAAGGATGAGCTCTCCAAACCACTGACATTGCTATTCAATAAATCCTTGCTGTCTGGAACTATCCCTGATCAGTGGAAGTTAGCCAACGTAACACCGATATTTAAAAAAGGCAACAAATCCCTACCCAGTAACTATCGTCCAATTAGCGTAACCTCAGTTGTATGTAAAATGCTAGAAACGCTCATAAATAACATACTTAAAGATACTCAACACGGCTTTCATAACAAACGTTCCTGATTAACAAACCTCTTAGACTTATTCCACGATATCCTCAACCTCTATGATGAGAGTAAAGCTCTAGATAGTATATACCTTGATTTTCAAAAGCCTTTGACAAAGTTCCTCACAAACGTTTATTGCTAAACCTAAAAGTGCATGGAATACAAGATGGTGTGTTGAAATGTATAGAAAATTGGCTCCGTGACAGAAATCAAAAGTTGTCATAAACGGTAAGGCATCTAAATGGACCAATGTAAGTAGCGGGGTACCCCAGGGATCGGTACTAGGACCAATTATCTTTCTAACTTACATCAACGACATAGATGAGGGTCTCACCTGTACAATCTCAAAGTTTTCTGACGATACACAAATTGCAAATTGGGTACTCTCAAAAGAACATGTTGATGATATGCAACACAATCTAGATAAGTTGTCATGTTGGGCCCAAATTTGGCAAATGAGTTTCAATGCGGATAAATATAAAGTACTACATATTGGATACCGAAATGAGAAAGCATACTATTCGATGAATGGCACTCAGCTTAAGAATGTAAACAGAAACTGATATGGGAGTAACAATATCGAGTAACCTAAAACCGAGTCAACAACGTTCAGAAGTTGATAAGAAGGCAAACAAAATAATTGGCTTTATAGGCAGGTCATTTGAGCATAAATCCAAAGAAGTTATCCTAACGCTTTACAATTCCTTAGTTCGCCATCTTCTGCAATACTGCGTTCAATCCTGGAGCCTTTATTACCAAAAAGATATAGACATGCTAGAACGAGTTCAACGTACAGTTACCAAAATGATACCTAACCTAAAGAACAAACCATACGAGGAGCGTCTTAGATAATTAAATCTATTTCCTTTAACCCAGCGCAGATTAAGAGGCAACTTATTTCAAGTGTTCAAAATCATCTAAGGCATCGACAATATGAGCTGTAGTAAGTACTTCACTATCGACCAATCTAATTACACGCAAGGAAACGGTTGCACAATTATTGGTAAATCTTTTAACTCACACGAATTTAATAATTTCTTTTCAATCGAGTTTTCAACTTGTGGAATGGGCTTCCCAGAGACGTTATTGACTGCAGCACCGTTGATTCTTTTAAACTTCGCCTAGACAAATATCTTGCATCAAACCCGCGACTGACTACGTTTGTAAATTAATAACTTTATTTTATCCCACCCTCAGATTCATCAAGGATTATTGCGTATATACAGTATTATTACTAAGACGTTAAGTCTTTTTCCCAGATATACGAAAGATCACTTATAACTGTGTTATGTTACTAACCCATCTGTCCCCTACTAACTTCCTAATCCTGCCACGGACATTAGTTCCAGGGCAGTAGTTTCCTTTCCAATTTTCCCTTACCCTCTCTAAACCACTGTTTGGACACTTGATCCTCAGTGTTTTGGAGGACAAGCAGCCTAGAGGGGTCACTAGTCCTGCTTTTGCTTGATTTCCTTTGTACTCCTGCGTACTCCATTGTACTCATTATATCAATCATTATATTATATATCTATCAATTTCTACTCAACTCAGCCCGGTATCCTTCTCTCTTATATAGAATCTCTGTTTATGTCAATGTTCAGTAAATCCCTCGTTATCCCCTGGTAGAGTAATCCTCTGATGAAGGATTTGCACAGAACAAGGACGATATCCACAATGTGAATGCTAACGACTGCCCTCATTATCTTGGGGGTTTAAAGAGGCACTGGATGGTGGGGGGGGGGGGGGGGGTATTAAAAGATAAGGGGAACCATTTTATGATGGAATATTTGTGTGTAAGTATTGCAGGTAAACATCTAGAAAATTTACATTTTCAATTTAATTAAGAAAGCTTTAAAGTCACCAATGGTTACATTATAATTTGCATTATATATAAATTAATTTAAGACAAAACAAAACAATACATTCTCGACAACATCTCTACGATTACCACTGCTACTACTGCTACTATTATTGTAATACAAATAGTACTCATCATTATTATTACATGAGAAGGAGAAGGAATGCTTAAACACACACCCGCACACAAAAAGACACATATAAATCATACATACACATTTCACCGACAACTTAATATATAATTATCTTTGACAACACATGCAACAATACCACCATTTAAACCTTCATGAACGAGAACAGCACAAGCAAGCACAATCTAGCATCCACTTGGCTTTGCCCAAGACACACACCTGGATTCCTGGATTCCTGGATTGTAGTTTAGGACCGAAGTCCTGGGCCACGCTGGTGCGCCGCCCTCAGTAGTTCCTCGCTCTGGTTTGATGTAGCAGGCTGTTTCCGTCGGACGTTTGGTAATAGTGTGGCAGCGATGGTTTGTCGGGTATTTTCCGTAGGAATTTGTCCAATCCAGTCTTGAAACTTAAGAGAGAGCCTGTGTGTTCTCTTAGTTGCTTGGGGAGACATAATAATCCTTGGACCGTGTACAGCCATTGAATTCTCTTTCAAGGTTTGTAAGCTCATCCTTGTTCTCACTAAACGCGGAATAGTGCACAATTTTCCTCTTTTACTGCATTATGTCGTCCTGATTTCATCTTCGTTTTCCAGATTGGGTATCATTTCGTTAATTATTTTCCACACGTACATTGCTACATATCTCTCCCTTCTTCTCTCCAATGAGTACATGTCTAAATGCTGTAGTCTCTGCCAGTAGTCCATGTTGTTCAGTCCTACGATTCGGGCTGTGTACGTTCGTTGTACTGCCTCTAGTTTTCTGATTTGGCCGATGTTTGTGGGGTTCCATAACTGGCAGCAGTATTCAACCAATAGTAGTATCAGGGCCCTGAATAATATTATTAATGCACATGGTTCTCTTGTTTTGAATGTTCTATAAATCAATCCCATATTCTTTCTGGCCTTCGCTACAGTATTATCAATATGACGGTCGAAGCTAGCGTCGTCGCTTATTGTTATTCCCAGATCTCGCAAGTGGTTGCTTTGGATAATAATTCCTCCTTCTAGTGTTGTATAGTCCTTGTCGGCCACTTCCTGCTTCGGGTGTCGATATCTCAATAACTCAAATTTTGTGCTATTGCATATCATATTATTCATTTCTGCCCAGTTATATATCGTCTTCAGGTCATCTTGTATCATTTTATAATCATCTTCCCTTCTCACAATGCCCAGGAGTCGAGTGTCATCTGCGAATGAGGTTGTTTTACAGTACTGTATAATCTGGTCGATATCAGTGATATATATGAGGAAAAGCAAGGGGCCAATCACCGACCCCTGTGCCACACCCCTTCTCACTTCTGACTTCTGGGATTCGCTTCCTTCGACCATTACCGATTGACTTCTATTAGTGATAAAGTTCCCGATCCACTTGTGTAGCTTACCTCTACTCCCAATATGTTCCAGTTTTTGCAATAAGATTGAGTGGTCAACCTTGTCGAAAGCTTTAGAGAAGTCCCGGTAGATGACATCTGCCCCATCTCCGTCCTCTAGAGCACTCAAAATATCCATCCTGTGTTGAAGAAGCTGCGACACGCACGATCTTCCGCTTCCGAATCCGTGTTGACCTTTGTTATAAAGCGATTGTTCCTCCAGATATTTGGTTACTTTTTTTACAACTATCCTCTCGAATATTTTAATTACGTGTGAAGTAAGGGCCACCGGTCTTAATTTTTTGGTTCCGTTTTCGGCCCACTTTTATAGATGGGTGATATTTGTCCGTGTTTTAACCCTTCTTTAGCGGCCTATGCGGTTTATTTATATGTACCGCCCAGCGGGGTGTTTTTAGCCAAAATAGGGCTGTTTACGTGATCATTTTCATGCCTAAATAAGACCCAGAACGTAAAACAAGTATCTATCCCTGAAAGGGCATAAACAGAGCTTTCGAATGACACCATAACGATCCTTGTATGATGGATAGTTTTCTTGCAATAACCGTGCAACGCGAGTGCAAAAAGCATGTAATTCGGTACTTTCCCCATATAATTCAGTATGTAGCGAGTGAGAGAGGGAGGAGGGAGCTGAGATTCGTGTCAGTAGGTTCGCCGCGGTGGTCTGGAGCAGTCATACGCTCGCTAGTCTCCTGCCACCACTTGTCTCTCTCTCTCAGCAACATTACGTGCTGAAATTGCCACTCGACCTATGTCGAGCGCCGCCACATAGTCCAGCTTTATTAAAAACGACTTATGTGGTGAGCCGCTTTTTAAGGGTTAAGAGACTAGGTATTTCCCCAGTATCCAGCGACTTTCTCCATATCATGTGCAGTGGTTTGGATATAATGGAGGCACACTGCTTCATGAGTATTGCTGGTATACAGTCTGGTCCTGCAGCGGTGTATGTGTTGATTTCTCGTATGGATGTCTCTATATCTGTCCTATCGAACTCTACATCGCTCAATTGTGATTCTGCGGGCAGTGTTGTTGTATGCCACTGATTCACTGTATCTAGTTTTGGTGTACTAAATGCAGACACATACTGGTGGTTAAGGGCTTCGCTCATTTTTGGTGGATCACTGGTGAGGTATCCATTGTACTTGAGTGGTCCTATGGTTGTTCGCATGCTTGCTTTTGTCTTGGCATACTTAACCCTTCTTTAGCGGCTCACCACTTAAGTCGAGTTAAAAAAAGCTGGACTAACTGGCGGCGCTCGACATAGGTCGAGTGGCAATTTCAGCACGTAATGTTGCTGAGAGAGAGAGACAAGTGGTGGCAGGAGACTAGCGAGCGTATGACTGCTCCAGACCACCGCGGAGAACCTACTGGCACGAATCTCAGCTCCCTCCTCCCTCTCTCACTCGCTACATACTCAATTATATGGGGAAAGTACCGAATTACATGCTTTTTGCACTCGCGTTGCACGGTTATTGCAAGAAAACTATCCATCATACAAGGATCGTTATGGTGTCATTCGAAAGCTCTGTTCATGCCCTTTCAGGGATAGATACTTGTTTTACGTTCTGGGTCTTATTTAGGCATGAAAATGATCACGTAAACAGCCCTATTTTGGCTAAAAACACCCCGCTGGGCGGTACATATAAATAAACCGCATAGGCCGCTAAAGAAGGGTTAAAAAAGTATTTTGGGTTCTTGTCAATGGTGTCCACAGCTCTCTGTTCTTCAGATTTTGCTTCTTTGTCGTACGACTGTGCAAGGTCTCTTTCGATACGTGCTAATTTTTGCTTTATCATATTCTCTTCTTTGCTTTCCACTAATAGTTTATTTAATTTTGTCCTCTTCCTCATCAGTATTTTCTTCTCTCTTGGGATTGTGCATGCTCGTGGTTGTCTCTTACTTGGGATATTCGCTATACATATGTTCAGGTGCTTGGAACTAAAACGTTAGTACATCTCGGTGCTTGTCCGTCCTTCCATCTCTCCATGCCAATCCGTATTGGATATTTCATTGTTGATGGTTTTCCAATCAATGTCATCCTGGAAAAGATTTATGGATCGGAAGTCTTTTGTGTTCGCCATAGATTTTTGTGGTTCTCGACTTGCTTGCAATGTTGTTTCAATCACCATAAGTCGGTGATCTGAGATATCTGTCTCTTCGAGCCTTATGTCGCTTATAATTTCTTCATCGTTGGTGAGAAATATGCCCAAAATATTGTCTCTTCTTGTTGCTAAATGTATTATCTGTTTCAGCATTAAGTCTTCCATCATTTTGAACAGTATATTAGCTTGTGATCGGTCTTCTAATGTTCCCCCATATATCGTCGCCTCATTCCACTGTATATTTGGTAACTTGAAATCCCCATTAACCTGACAAGCGTGATATAGACCTAGGTGCTAGGGTAGTTATTTGTGCATTTCTAGCCCTGGATTCTGACAGAATTCGTTATATTTACAATATAAACCATTATTTGTTTTCGGTATGCTTTTATTTTACATATATGATGTATATATGAACCTTCAAGAGTGCTAAAATAAGTGGGAAAAGCATTTGGGTGGTGAAAAACGAAGATATTGGCCACCCGGTCATAATCTCAGGCGAGAGAGAACCACAGGCAGCCCTCCCCTCTCGCTGTCTGGGAGTCAACTGAGACGAGCGGGGCGGTGGGTGCCGGTGTCTGGGTGTTGCATAACGATCTTTTATGCAACCCCTTTGTGCTACATTATCGCGGGAGAGAAAAATAGCCGATAAATGATGATAATAAGTGGATAAATAGGTGATAATTGAGGAGGGGGGGGAGGGGGGAATAAGGTGGGGAAGGAGGGGAGGGGGAGGGGTGAGAAACACATGGATGAGTACTAGAGGGGAATTATCTCACCTAGAGACAAAATCCTTTGTTTTGATAGGCCCTTTTTTGGGGGGGGGAAGGCTTTTTTTATGGTCCTGCTTCCGTGAGGCCTATCGCGTTCCCTATAGGAAGCCTTCCGTGAGGCCTATCGCACTTGCCGGGTTAATCACTATCGTAGGCTCGGGATTTCCCAGTTTTCCTACTTCTGACTCGATAGTTTTGATAACCTCTGACATGTTTTCTGTTGAGCATCTTGGTGGTCTGTATACGGTAGCTAGTATCATTTTCCACTTCTTGATATATACAATAACATATTCTATCTCTCCGTTAGAGCCTGCAGCTATCATTTTCGCTTCTTTCGCTATGTCTTGGCGTATGTATATCAGTACTCCTCCTTTTTTCTGTCGTTCGCTCTATCAGCTCGATAAATTTCATAGCCTTCGATTTTTACTTCGGCATCTCTTATTTCACTTCGAAGATGGATTCTGTGATAGAAATTAGAGCACTATTATACTCAAAACCTATTTCTTCTAACATTTTAGTCTTATGTCGTTTTTTTCTCGGCATCAGGCCCTCAATATTGCAGCATATTATTGTTTGCATCCTTGCCTCCTTGTGTTTCTTTTTTTATTTTTCTGCTCCTGTGTATTTGTAACACTTTGTGTATTTTTCAAATGTTTAACATGTGTTTCATCGGTACTAAGAGTTAGACTTAGTTTTTTGTGATTGTTTCTGTTCCTTCATCCACCCAGCGCATCGTTCGGGGAATGACACTGAGCTTGGCTGATATGAAAGTTGGGCATTCCGTATTGAACGAGTAATGTCCAGTTTCCTCTCTTCCGTTGACTGTGCAGTGATGACATTTCAGCTGTTCCTTGTTTGTGCAGTTATTGAACATGTGCTTCTGAGTGCAGTGGCCACAAATTGGCTCCTTTGCATGGCAGTGAGTTGTTTTATGGCCATATCCGATGCAATTACCACATCGTTGCACCCAGTATTGTTCATACACCCTACACCGCGAAAGATGTAAGTATACACGGTTTCCATTGTTCTCAATTGCTTTCCTGATGCATGGCGATACAGAGACAACGGCAGTTTTGAAACCGGCTGTGCTGGGTTTGGTAAACAGCAGTTTCATATCATTGTCTTGTTCCATCAGATCTGCTATATGTTGGGGGTTTTTTTCTTCTTGAAGTGACTGAATAATTTGTGAATCCTTAATGATATCTGGTACAAATGCAATATAAATGTTGGGGTTCAGTTTAATCTCACTAGGAATCTGGTGTGTATCGGCTAGTTGATCAGTTGCTTCCAGTGCTTCGACTGCTCGATCCTTCGCTGTTTTCGTAGGGAACACTAGTTTCACCGATTTCTGTTGAGTAGTCTTCATCGATACCGTTGGTATATTTTTTAGGGCAGAGATTATTTCTTTATTGTTTGACGGGGTCGTGCCATCCTTCGGTTTTATAAATACAGCATGTTGGTTATGGTTTACTTTGGCAATGGCGTCAGCATACGATGTTTCCTCTCTTACAACATCTGAGCACTGCTTCTGTTTAGTTTCACTGTTGTTCGTCATTTTCCTAGCCAACTGGGCGACTTCTGACCTTAGTTCAGTGATTGCGGTCGTTAGTCCAGTCCATCGTTGTTCGTTATCACACGGGGTGTTGACCTGCTTCACTGCTTCACCACTGGTACTGCCATTGGATGACTAACCAGTGGTTTGCCGATTGTTGTTTATCCATTGTACTAGTTGCTGGTAGTTTTCGGTGTTTAATTCCACACAAGTTTCACATGCATATATTATGCTAGAGGTAAAGTACTTTATCGCCATGTAGTCGGGCATCCCGGCGTACTCGAGGTGAAATAAGCCATTGCATTGTCCGCATTTCACAACAGCTGTTAGTAAACTCTCTGAACATTTTCCACACTGTTGCTTGGAATCTCACTTCTAGAAGGGATCAGTTTATCCATTATTATGTACAGTAGTCTGTACTAGTTTGTGGTGCCCCACCACTTGCTCAGCGCACCATAGGCCTAACCACAGATGAACACTGTATTTAGTCAAGCACCACACCTTGAAATTCCACGGTTCACGGAGCTCGCGCAGGCACGTCCACACTCCACCGAGTCACAATCAACACACCATACACACACACACACACAACACAACACACACACACATACACACACACACGCACACACACACACACAAAGATGCTGGTGAAGATTTTATAATAACAAGTTATCCATCGATTAAATACAATTATTCTTAAAATATGTGACTACAGCTGTAAAGTTAATGCAAAACAATGTCCTTCTCTGTAAATCAACCTTCAGTAATATTTGCCAAATATATTCATATAAGTGAATTTACTATGTATTTTACACCAATCAATATATATTTATGATTGTTAGCACACTAACATTCATAAACGAATTATACCGGTACAATAATCAGGAAAAAACTAACGGAAACAAGCATAGCAAAATACCTAAGGCCTCCGTCAAACACCAAGCCCCTACAAACTCTTCTAGTTCCATATCTTTCTCCTCTCTCCCATTTCTTTCGGCTGTTCCTGTACAAGAAGAATAAGAACAAAATAAAAACAACATGATTGAGACGAGTGGTAATAAACACTCGCCGATTCCCAACGAACAAACAAACAATTCAAGACTCGAAAATTGTAAAATAGTCCCGCCACCACCGATAAAAGACTGCACTAAATGTTTGTTTTTATTTGAGTGAAAAAATGTACCTCATTAAGGCTGCAGTAAATATATATATATATATATATATATATATATATATATATATATGTTGGTAAAGCCAGGTAATAGATTTTCTTTAATACATACGAGGTTGAAAGAAATGGCAATTTCTGCGTTGGAAATTGTATTATTCAAAGTTTCCAGGTCTCTGATGAGTTTTCGCTGGGTGGCAGGAAGTAGATGAAGGAGATGAGCAAAATTCATGGTGGTACAGGGTTACATTAAAGTACATGAAGATACAGGATATACGACGCGTTTCACTGGACAACCAGCATTATCAAGTAAGGAAGGAATGATATAAAAGGTAAACAGGAAGGGTATATATAGAGGGTGGAGGATCAGAGGAGGCGGAAAACAGGGGGCAAAAGTCTGCTATTGGTGGAAGGGTAAACTAGGAGAGAGAAAGGGGGTAACCGCTTCACGCATGCGCACTGGATGCGGGATGGTGGTCGATAGGTGGGGTCGAAGCTGATTGGCTGCGTGTCGAGGGGCGTGGCCTAAGTTGTGTGGCGCCTGCAGAAGACGAAGCTGAAGGAGGTAGCGCGGGGGGCTGCGTCAAGGGCACCGGGGGGCGAGGAGGGGTGTTAGGTCCTGTAGGGTAGTGCCTTTTGGCAGAAGGAAGGATCTGAAGGTCCAGAGTTTGGTTGTTGATGTTGGGATGTAAGGCTTGGATATATAAAGCTTCGAGTATAGGTAATCTCCTTGGGTCACTTTCTTTATCGAGTATGGTGGTGTGTTTCTCTAACTCGTTGCGTGTGAGGTGTAGGTGGTTAGGGGTGAGATAGTGGTCTTTGATGGCTCCAGCCTGAAGGTGAAGAGTTAACCGACGTGAAAGACGAGTCTGCGTCATACCAATATAGGAATGAGGTCCACAGTCCTCATAATTACAGGTATGTTGGTAAATGACGTGATCGTCGGTCATCGGGCTCTTTATCTTGGTGGAGGCTGGTTTGTTGCGGAGAACGAGGTTGGAGGTCTTGGGGGGGATTTGTAATAACTTATTAATTTGATTTTGTTTTCCGGGTTGGTTGGGTGGACATGCTTGGAGATTATTTCTTTTAAGACGGCATCGTCATTTTTGTGTTCAGAGGACATGTAATTGCGGTAGAAGATCTTAATTTCATTGGGGGGGTCAATGTTGGGAGGGCTTTGGGTGTACCATTTTTCAAGATGGTGGTTGATGGTGCTGGAGATGTCGGAGTTGTAGTATCCGTTATTTACTAAAACTTGGGATAGTCTTTCTAGTTCCTGGTGGGTGTCGGCCCAGGTAGAGCAGTGCGTGAGGGCTCTCCTAACATAGGCGGAGATGGAGGATAGAAGATAACGGCGGGGGCATTCACTATCACCGTTGAGGCATTGTCCTGTGTTAGTTGGTTTAATGTAGACGGTGGTTTTGAACCCATGGTCGTTCAGAGCTACGAGGATGTCGAGGAAGGGGAGTTGTCCATTGTTAGGTTTTTCAAAGGTGAAGTTAAGTCCGGAGGAGGTCATGAAGCGACGCTGGAGTTCCTGTAGTTCGTGGAGGTCCTTGATTTGCACGAAGATGTCATCCACGTATCTACAGTAGACGGCGGGTCGTTGGGCAGCTAGGAGCTCTTCCTCGATGGTACCCATGAAAAAGTTCGCAAAAAGAACTCCCAGGGGGCTGCCCATCGCCACACCGTCTATCTGTTTGTACATGTTGCCCCGGGGGCAAAGGAAGGGGGCCTCCTTGGTACATAGCTCCAGTAGTGTTTTCAGGGCCTTCTCCGGGATGTCCAGTGTAGGTGTATCAGGGCAATGATAAATTCGACGTAGAATCATGTCAATGGTCCTATCCACTGGCACGTTGGTGAACAGGCTTTCTACGTCGAGAGAGGAAACCTGGAAACTTGGAAACTTGGACCTGGAAACTTTGAATAATAAAATTTCCAACGCAGAAATTGCCATTTCTTTCAACCTCGTATGTATTAAAGAAAATATATATATATATATATATATATATATATATATATATATATATATATATATACACAGGGTGTCCCAGGAGGAAAGGGCATAACTTTGGGAAATTATAAAACAAAATATTCTAAGCCTACAATGTTCTATAAGAAATATTCCAAATCTCAACCAGTAAAGAGATATTGCATGTTGAAAATGTAATTTTCTTCAGTATTTCCCCATAAGGGTGGCCTAGCTGTCCTAGTACCTACCACATCTCCATCTAACTGCAGTTATTTTACCATGTTATTGTAAAGATATTATAATAATGTAAGTTGCAAAATTATTATAGATATAATAGCTCACTTTGGACCAGTTGGAAACTATCTGACATGGAAGAGTCCATTACAGTGAGGCGGGGGAGGACACTATATTTTAGGCTTAGAATACCTTGTTTTATTATTTCCCAAAGTTATACCCTTTCCTCCTGGGACACCCTGTATATTATACAGTATATATATATATATATATATATATATATACCTGTATATATATATATATATATATATATAGAAAGAGAGAGAGAGAGAGAGAGAGAGAGAGAGAGAGAGAGAGACAGAGACACTGAAATAACGGGACCCAAAGGAGAACCGCACAGAGTAGCTGTGGTCAGAGAATCCAGGGACAGCAGGAGAAATGGATTTAAAAATCAAAACATTTCCCATTCTCCAGAGAATGGGAAATTCAAGAACAGGTAATATGACCAATTAACCCATTCTCTAATTTCCGGGCAAAACAGGTGATTGCCTCCAAAATGCAAGTAAAACCCCACCAATCACCGCCCCACCAATCACCACCTTGCACGGCCCCACCAATCACAGCGCGGGGCTCAAACAACCAAGGCAAAGTTATCCCCCGAATACTACGATGGAAAAGTAATTATGTGTAGTGGAAAAGTAATTATTAAAGATTCACATAAAGAGCCCTGGGAATACTTAGATCGTTGGGGCTCTTCACCCTCGAGAAGCTATCATGCGAGAAGAGAAGATAAATGGTGATAGGAAGTGCCGCATAAGAAAATCATTGCATAAACAATCCAAATAGCCAAAACAGTTAGTGAACAGAAAATCACGAATTACATCATCAATCTACTGTAGATAGTAAAAATAAGAAACAGAGGTCAAAAGGAGAAGAACCTCAGTGCGATATTATTAACCCGGCAGCTGAGGGGAGACTCTTAGGAGGTTTTACTGGACGCCTGCGGGAAGACTCTTAAGAGCCTAGGCCTAAACAAAAATTGTTAAAAGGCCCCAGTAGCACTTAAAAAACAAAAAAATCTCCCCTCCATTCCTCATATCACTTCTCCACATCTGTCAAAGTCCCCTCCATCCCTCCCCCTTCAATTATCACCGATTTTCCCTGTTATTCCCTTATTTATTGGTATATTTTTGTGCTAACATCTGCAATGTTATGTAGGTAGCGAGTGTGTTGGGTAATATAAGGTGCAGGGTTGGGTGAGAGACTCAGTCATGCTCCAGACCTCGCGAGAGGTGGGGTTGCCTCGCTCTGCTCCACATTTCATGAATGGGCCACTCCGTATTAATTCGCGATTTTGACCATATAAACACTATTCCCACTTGTTTTATTGTTGTTACATGTCACTATCTTCATATAAAACGTAAAATAGGCACATATGGATAATTATTAATTATATTTGTGGTAAATTAACGATTTTAGTGAGGAATGCATCGAAATACCTACTGTTACGACTGGGGTTCAAATATATCAGGGCTCTTATTCATTGGACTAGTAATGGCATAAATGCTACAACGGAAAGCGCTAGCTCCAACCTCTGATGTATATTCCCAGTGAACAAAGAACACAAATACTCTACAGAGTTCTATATGCAATAATAGGCTATCAACTCTCAATAAATGTGCGGCTACTCTAGGCTTAATGTTATGTGAAAACAGCCTATTACTACCTATAACCGAAGGTGCTTGGTTATGGTATGCAAAGTAAGGTGGTAAGAGAAGTTACAGCTTACGTTACTTTAATCAATAAATGTCAGGCACTCCTACATGAAAGAAAGTGCACTAAAGTCCTTCAACACTAACAAGGAATCTTCTTTAAATGTTAGATGCTATAAAGATGCTCATATCGGAAATGGAACCCAAAAAGGCAGGCAGCGGAACAATGCTCGTGCAGGCTATGCACACAAAAAGGCAGAATATATAATGCCGTCGGAGCCAAGAATATCCTAAACACTACAACAATAATAATTGCCACGACAATGCAGTATTCCTATCAACAAAAAGAGCCTAAGTCGTTTGTGTCTCCATACATCAAACTAGGCTGCGAAATGCTTGTGTAATCATAAATGGGTATGCATAAAAAGAGTACTTGGTTTAATATACTTAATGTCTGTTATGATTGATAACGTCTAGCTAGAGTCAATGATACGAGATACTGGTGCGCATGGCATGCTGCATAGCCTAGTGCAAATCTCAAGTCTGTGCGTCAAATATTACGTTATAATGAAGGGTAGCTCTCTTGAGAAACCTTAATACCGAAGTATTAAGCGTTCTCCTGGCGTACCTCAAAGACAAACAATCGAGCTTAGAACAGTGCAGAATGGTATAGGCAAAAAGCCCTCATTCGTGCATGCTCTACTCTCAATGGCACACAGACTAGAATTTACTCAATCAACTCCAGTTCTCAGGTATGTCGTGCAGCTTTTAACTAAAGCCAGCACTCATAGGAAACAATACCTTATAATATCAGACTCCTAGTCTAGCATTATCTAATCCAGCAGAACACTAATAATTAAAGGAAGCGGCAATATGAAAGCCAGCCAATGCTTCGTGATCCACTTATCTTAACAACTAACATACATGGGTTATATCAGACCTTAACGCACAATACAACTGGCCAGCATGAAGCTGATTTTGCAGAGTTAACCAGAGGGGGTATAATATTAATAAAAAGGTGGTGAAAGATATGAAAAAGAGAGAGGTAGGCAGAGGAAAAGATTCTCAGGTGCGGAGCGGGGGACAGGTAGCAAGGAAAAAAGATGGATGCGTTCTAGAAACCAGATCTGAGGGAGAGAGTGGCGAGGAACTGTATATATACTCGCACTAGCTCGAGGCGTGTGGGAAAAAATCGGTTACAAGTCCTCTAGCCACTAGCAAGGGAGCTAGCAGCATGGTAAGGACCTCTCAACCAACCCCCACGAGGCAGCCAGCCGTGACGTCATCGAGCGGGACAAAAACACTGCGCGCTCCCTCTCACTCTGTTCTACTCTCTCTCTCTCTTCCAGAACCCATCATTACTAGGTAATGATAAAACATATACTTTACAATTAAATATATAAAGCCTTGAAATGGGTGAAAACAAAGAGCCTTTCTGGACTGCCCATGACACGAGCTTTCATATGAAATAAAGCACACTCTAATACATAAACTGTAGCCCCATCCACTGCCCTGGCGATCCTAGTGAGTCACTGTAGGACAAGCCATGCGGTTCTAACGGAGTGGTTAACATCACCCCCCCCCCCCCCAAGATTATTCTCAGAGGCCCCAAGGCTCACAAAAATCTGATGGTTAGAACCCATGCTATATCTCCACTTCCCATCACCGAGCGGCAGTAAAATGTCTGGCACAGTTCTTCAACAAAACATTTTTCAAAATTATAACCCTCCCCAACACCATAGGTTAAATTATATGTAGTTATGCTCCTCAAGAGCGAGCTTCTCTAGCCCAGCATTCTGAGAGGAGTGCAACTCAGATTTACTGCTATAACATACTAAAAAAATTCAACTATCAAAGAAAGAGTTTTTATTTGATTTTTATGTTTATATTTTGTTTATTTCGGCTGCACTATAGGGGCAAGCCTAGTTTTTTTCTTCTATACCAAACGCTCAACTCCTGCTTTACGACCCAATACGTTGGCTACAACCGCGAGCCAACAAGCACCAAGCGCAAAATACTATTCAAACTAAAGCCGGAGGCTACCCGTGTGTCAATCTACCCAGGATCATATACTCTTGAACGACCATCTGCAACCACGTTGTCACAACCGGCAATATGGCGTATGTCCAGGTTATATACCAGTAACCTTAGTGACCACCTGGTCAGCCTCATATTCCGATTGTGAAACTGGTCCAAGAACTTGAGAGGGTGATGATCTGAGTAAACTACAACGACCGGACCATAGGCTGGAACATAGACCTCGAAATGCCCCAGCGCAAGCACTACCGCCAACAGCTCCTCCTCGACAACAGAGCAGCTCCCCTGGGCCGAATTGTACTACTCCGAGCAGAAACTAACAGGATGCTCCAGCCCATCATCATCCTTTTCCACAAGGACGGCACCAGCCTCCACACCACTAGCCTCCGTTGCTAGTTGGAAAGTTAGGCTAAAGTCAGGGGCCCTGAGGATCGGGTGAGTGCACAACAGGTGTTTTACTTCTCTAAACACCTTCTCACACTCAGGCGCCCATTTGAACTTCCCATCCTTCCAGTTATCCTCCACATGAGCTTGACTGTCCCGTTCTCCTTCTCCACCTTGACTGCTAAACATCATCACAGGCACAGTGAGAGGCTCAGGGGGGTGCCTCCCATACTCCTTCATGGGATTAACATGACATAACTGATTGCGCTTCCGTCTTTTTGAAGTGGCTACATAGTAATCCAGGTCTGATAGCTCCTCCACCACCCTAGAAGGACCAGCGTACTTCGCGGATAAGGGGTGACCTACAAGGGGCAGTAGAATCAACACCTCCTGACCCACGTGAAACTCCCTGAGTTCAACCTTGAGGTCGTACCTGTCCTTCCTGAGGGCCTGAGAGCTAGTCAAATTACGGCCAGCCAACTCCAGACTGCGCAACATCCGTTCTCGACTGTTGAGGACACACTTGAGCATAGAACAATGTTTTTCTGCGCCCTCCCATACTTCTTCAACCATATGGAGAGGCCCTCTGACACGGTGTCCAAAGACGAGCTCATTAGGGCTGAATCCCAAACTCTCCCCAGGTACCTCCCACACAGCAAACAAAACACATGGCAGGCCAAGATCCCAATCCCTCCCACTCTCAAAGCAACAACAACGAAGCACAGATTTCAAGGCCGAGTGCCATCGCTCTAACACACCCTGGCTCTCCGGATGATACGCAGATGACACAACCCCAACAATCTCATGCTGCGGCTTTGCTTGAACCAAGAGGCTAGAAGTGAAGTTGGGTCCCTGGACTGACTGAATCCCCTGCGGGTAACCATACCGGGAAAAATACACTAGCAAGCTTCGGACCACCGTCTTCGCCGACCTATTTCTCATAGGGTACGCGTCAGGGTACCTTGTTGCTACATCTTTCGACTGTGCATCACTGTCCTCCTTCAACTCTTTCGTCTTTTTAAGCCCATCCTCTGCCTTTTCCACAACAGTTACTGGGTCTTCTTCAGACTCGATATTTGGTCCTAATACTGAGTCCCCGAGAAGGGCCGTTAATACTAAACTCTCAACCGCATCAACTTTCAACCCCTTCTCGGTACCCTTCCTCCGCTGTTCTAAAGATTGTTGACCAGAATGTGACTCCCTGGATGCAGGATCTCCGGTGACAACACACGCCATAGGCTGCCCCGGACACTTCTCAACCTACTCCTGCTCCTCCCTACTCACGTCGGTCGGCTTCTCGGCAACGACCAAGGGTGGAGCCTCGGAAGTAGGTCCCGCAAAGTCGTTGCCGAGAAGGAGGTCGACGCCCCCAACAGGTAACTTCTCCACAATTCCTACATCCAGGTCCCGAGTCACACCATCAACTTCCACCTTCATTCTTTCAAGCGGGTATGACCTTGTCGCATTAACTCCCTGAACCACAACCACCTGCGCCGTATTGACAGGTTTACCAGTGAAATTTTTCAACAGTGTTTGCGATGCCCCAGTGTCACGCAAAATTCTCACCTCATGTCTTCTACCCCCCCACTCCACACAACCGAGTCCCCTGTGGTCACTAAAGGCATCATGGACAGGGAATAAGCCTTCCGGATCCTTCTGCACTGGCAGTGTATTTACCTCGGAAGAAATGCCTCTAACAAACTCCGATGTCCTCTTGAACACTCCAATGCCATGAGCAAGAGACACGGCTGCCGGAGGAGGTCGACTAGGGCACTCATTTGCCTTATGACCCTCCTGGTGGCAACTAAAACACATAAATTTTGGTTTCGGCTTATACTGTGATGTAAAAGGCCCCTGACTTTTCACATACGGTGTGGTGTAAGGTTTGGATTCAGTTTTAGTTTCATGGCTCTTCTGTTTAAATATGTCATTGTTACGGGGAGGGGGAGGATAACGGTCCTTAGCACTTACATCGTACTTCTGTGAGGACCCGCAACCCCGAATCAACGACAGCCGTCGATCAGCCATTTCTGCTGCTTCGACTAGAGTTCTTGGGTTTTTCTCCTTCAAGTTCAAAGTTAGATCACCGCCCGTGCTCTTAAAGAACTGCTCCAACATCATTAACTGTTTAATTTCATCAAATGTTGTGACCTTCTCAGATCGGAGCCAGTTCCCCATAGCATCGGACAAGTCCCGGGCGTGTTCCAAAAAGGTGCTATCATCCTTCCCTTAGTTACACCCCGGAACTTCAAACGGTACGTTTCTGGTTGCAGTTCGTAAGCCCTCAGGACAGCCTCCTTGAGATCCTCGTACACAATACATAACTCCAAAGGTAACGCATCGTAGGCTTTAAGACCCTTGCCTATTAATCTAGAGGATACAAGTGCTGCCCATTTATTCTCTGGCCACTGGTGTTCCTGGAACTTCTTCTCAAAGCGTGTGAAAAATTCTGTTACACCACTCTCATCAAACACCGGAACCAGTTTCAATAAGTGCGAGAGAGACTGCTCATGAACACGGTTACCAGCCCCAAGTCGCTGTCCCGTTGTCTCTACTCGCGACTTCTCTACGTCCATGTCGGCACAGTACTTAGTCGACTCTAAATCAGCTTGGATTTTTGCTAGCTTGGCTCTCTCTTCTATCTTGGCTAATTCTAATTGAAGCTCACCTGCCCTTTGTTGCTGGTGAATCTGAAGCTCAGATACCCTTCGTTGCTCCTCAGATACCCTGATAGCCTTTCTCTCTTCGATCTTAGCTAATTCGAGCCGAAACAATAATTCTGGAGATAACCCTTGAGGAGGTGAAGGTGCTACAATGTTTGAAATTACCGGTGGTCCCCCCAGGGCAACCCACCCTGCCAGTCACCACCCACCTGTGGAAGCATACCCGGGGTCGGCAAACCACTGGGATGGCTGGGAGTCGAGTGTAGGGGAAGCATGGCCGAAGGGCTCTGAGCACTCAACCCATCTCGCTCACCAGTCACCCTGCCCAGTACACACGTTATCAAGTTATCCCTGGTCATGCTGCTAGTACCCGCATGACCGATAGCTGTGGCCAGGCATTGAAGACCGTACCGCTCCATACCCTCCAACCGCTCGGCAGTAACATGCCATTGCAAAAATATCCTAGCATCCTCCTCACAGTTCACCTGATTAACCATAGCATCATACTGCTGTTCCTCAGTTTCGACATTACGTACTGTGTCTCCATTTTCCTCTGATCCGGTATAAGACATGATGCTCACAAAAATTTCCCACCTCAATATTCAGAAAAGAAGTACCCCAAACTCTTATACCTCAATATACACACAACAATTCTTGGAAATACTCAAGGGCTATACTATGTTGCAAAACAAAATAATATATTCTTGCTGATCCCCGCAAAATATTCTCCAAAACAACAAATGTTCCCTGCTAATAAATGTAGGTTCACCAAATCCTAGGTAAGGTCGCCATTTGTTACGACTGGGGTTCAAATATATCAGGGCTCTTATTCATTGGACTAGTAATGGCATAAATGCTACAACGGAAAGCGCCAGCTCCAACCTCTGATGTATATTCCCAGTGAACAAAGAACACAAATACTCTACAGAGTTCTATGTACAATAATAGGCTATCAAACTCTCAATAAATGTGCGTCTACTCTAGGCTTAATGTTATGTGAAAACAGCCTATTACTACCTATAACCGAAGGTGCTTGGTTATGGTATGCAAAGTAAGGTGGTAAGAGAAGTTACAGCTTACGTTACTTTAATCAATAAATGTCAGGCACTCCTACATGAAAGAAAGTGAACTAAAGTCCTTCAACACTAACAAGGAATCTTCTTTAAATGTTAGATGCTATAAAGATGCTCGTATCGGAAATGGAACCCAAAAAGGCAGGCAGCGGAACAATGCTCGTGCAGGCTATGCACACAAAAAGGCAGAATATATAATGCCGTCGGAGCCAAGAATATCCTAAACACTACAACAATAATAATCGCCACGACAATGCACTATTCCTATCAACAAAAAGACCCTAAGTCGTTTGTGTCTCCATACATCAAACTAGGCTGCGAAATGCTTGTGTAATCATAAATGGGTATGCATAAAAAGAGTACTTGGTTTAATATACTTAATGTCTGCTATGATTGATAAAGTCTAGCTAGAGTCAATGATACGAGATACTGGTGCGCATGGCATGCTGCATAGCCTAGTGCAAATCTCAAGTCTGTGCGTCAAATATTACGTTATAATGAAGGGTAGCTCTCTTGAGAAACCTTAATACCGAAGTATTAAGCGTTCTCCTGGCGTACCTCAAAGACAAACAATCGAGCTTAGAACAGTGCAGAATGGTATAGGCAAAAAGCCCTCATTCGTGCATGCTCTACTCTCAATGGCACACAGACTAGAATTTACTCAATCAACTCCAGTTCTCAGGTATGTCGTGCAGCTGTTAACTAAAGCCAGCACTCATAGGAAACAATACCTTATAATATCAGACTCCTAGTCTAGCATTATCTAATCCAGCAGAACACTAATAATTAAAGGAAGCGGCAATATGAAAGCCAGCCAATGCTTCGTGATCCACTTATCTTAACAACTAACATACATGGGTTATATCAGACCTTAACGCACAATACAACTGGCCAGCATGAAGCTGATTTTGCAGAGTTAACCAGAGGGGGTATAATATTAATAAAAAGGTGGTGAAAGATATGAAAAAGAGAGAGGTAGGCAGAGGAAAAGATTCTCAGGTGCGGAGCGGGGGACAGGTAGCAAGGAAAAAAGATGGATGCGTTCTAGAAACCAGATCTGAGGGAGAGAGTGGCGAGGAACTGTATATATACTCGCACTAGCTCGAGGCGCGTGGGAAAAAATCGGTTACAAGTCCTCTAGCCACTAGCAAGGGAGCTAGCAGCATGGTAAGGACCTCTCAACCAACCCCCACGAGGCAGCCAGCCGTGACGTCATCGAGCGGGACAAAAACACTGCGCGCTCCCTCTCACTCTGTTGTACTCTCTCTCTCTCTTCCAGAGCTTTCATATGAAATAAAGCACACTCTAATACATAAACTGTAGCCCCATCCACTGCCCTGGCGATCCTAGTGAGTCACTGTAGGACAAGCCATGCGGTTCTAACGGAGTGGTTAACGTCACACTACGCACAGGGGTATGGTGTATACTACAGGAGCTGCTCAGCTGAGAGGTTAAGCACCAACATATATTTTTCATGTAATTATTATCCTCGACATAGCCACTTTTTATGTATTTACTATGCCCCTGTTTATGTGAGATCATACAATCTGACCAAGAGAAATAACCCAAATATAGCCTGACTGAAATTATAGGAAGTCAGTTCACACTCAGTAGGTTCACTCCTTCCGGATTATATTGTCCGGGAGTAGTTCCCCCCCCCCCCCCCCCCCCCTAGTGCTCTGTCCGGATTATATTGTCCGAGAGTCGTTCACCCCCCCCCTGAGAGAAATGGTGCCTGTTGTCCTGTGCCCCCCTGCCCTTGGACTCCTGACAAAGTGGTCCCCTGACGTCCAGCCGCCGTGCCCAAAGTTCTATGATGCCCCGACTCTCATACTTGGCCCTTCTCCCCTCCACGTTATCCTAAGTGTTTCTGCGTATCTCAATTTGTGGCTATTGTTGAAGGTAAGGTAGAATATGCGAGCATTCCGAAATTGTTAATAAGTTGATCTGTGCCAAGGATCTATGCTAATTAATTACTCTATTACCTAATTGTGTATACGTTACATAGTCATTTATCTTCCCATAACTCTTGATCTGTACAAGTGAATTCATAGTACCAGATATTGCTCAGTGCATCCTTTGAAGTGTAATCCTTATCGTATTATTTGTAATCATTAATTGTACACATGTTATGTAAACTGATCTCGATCCAGGCTTAAAAACAGAATACTCTCAGATTTCACCTTTATATGTTATTTATTCTCTTGTGTATCCAAGTTGAGGCGAAAGTGTATACCATGAAGATATTGCCTATTTTACCATCATTTACCTAGGACCTATGTCCAAATTTTAATCTATCTATCTTTCCATATCGAAAAGTCAAGAACCTCCCATTGAGTTAACCTTAATTCAAATATCCACGCTATCTAGTTTATCCAGTGCTTGTGAATTAATCTAGTCTACGTGTGTGGGTTGTTAGTAATTATTTTCACACATTTATAGTAACTCTTATTCAGGTTATTTTTATTTGTGGCACCGTATTGTTTAAGGGACCGATCTTCTATTAATTTACTATTATAACAGTAAATATTTTATTACATCTTGTGTTATGTAATCCGCTCTACGTCATATCTTTGATTCACGTAATGCCTGTTAGGGATTTGTTAATGTATTCAAATTTTCTTTTCATACTACTACCGTAGTATTTTAACCAGTACAACTTCGTCGTGTACGCCCCTTTTTATTCTGAGTTAATTCGAACTCTAATTTCCTGTGATTTCCAGTCGCATCTTAATCGAGTGTATTTTCCTCTTTTTATATTAATTTGCACTCATTCCAAAACCTTGTTATAGTGATTCATTGAACTAAATTTGAATTTGGATTCTATCAACGTGTGATTAGATCTCATACCCGGTCTATAATTATTTTTGTACCACGTGTGTAGATTCTTTCACAAAACCGCTTAGACAATCTAGTTCGAATTTAAACTACCTTGCCTCTAAGATCCTTAGTGTATCTCTAACTTTCATCTGTGATGTATAGTCGCATTGTAGAGAATTGAGAATTTACAAATAAGCAGTCCATCTGACCAAGGGCTGGCACAAATATACCTGCCTATCGCACCTGAATGTCCCCTTGATAACCGCTCACCGCGCCGCGCCCGTGAACGCTTTCTCAGGCAGGTTCGTTTCATGTCAGAAATCTTCACGTTAGACGTTACGCTCACATACGTGTTATTATCTAATTGAATTACTGTGTCCATGTATCAACTTATTTTTCCTGCATATTCATATTACTGATACTGTGTGTGTGTAACGTGACTTATAGTATTTAAGTTATCATTATAGACTATTCTATTTTTGATACGTCACTGATTTCCTTTATCGTCTGCCATACATGACAGATCGGTATAATGAAGTTACTATTCCATGCCATTTAATAAATTAGAGTGTAAAGTAACCTGTGTTTTTATTGTATGAATGCTGCCTCAGTGTGAGGAGTTAATGCAAGATTTATAAAGCTAGACGTGACCCTGTCGAGCATATTCTATCTCACTATATCCTATTACAGGATTGTTAACGAGATTATACCAAGTCGAGTTGAAATACTAACCCGACATTTCACAAACAAATTTAACTAAACATTACCAAATAAATTAAGCAAATAAATAACAAGAATAGGAAAGACAAATGAAAGAAGGAAGGCAAATGGGAAAACGAGAGATAATGATGGATGAACAGAGAACAGAAAGAATAAACGAACACCATAATTATGATGAAGGGGGGAGGGAGGGAAGTGAAGCGAAGTGAACGGGAGGGAGACAGGGGAAGATAATTACTGTATATATGGTGAAAGATGAGAAGATTAATTTATTACAAGCACACTTCTGCATGCATTAGTTACACTGATACTCAGACCACACAGATCTTGCGGCCCCTACTAGGTGATCCGGCCTTAATACTACTAAAGACAGGGGCGGTTTATAGTAGAAGAATAGGAAAGCAAAGTGGAGGGCTCTCTCTCCCGTCCCTCCAGCTAAATAGCCTTACCGAAAACAGGACAAAGTGTAGCTTTATGGGTCAGGGAATGCCCACAAGGAAATATTGTAAACAGGATAGAAACACAAATAGTCTGAAAGAGAACTTACCTTACATACCTAGTGATTGTAAATACATTCATTAATATTAATCCAATCTCCATCAGATGATTATTGCCCAGTCTTATTATATACGTATCAATTGAAATACTATCGACCACCTTTGTTGGCAAACTATTCCACTCTTTGACCACACTGTATTTGAAGAAGTTTTGTGTGATAACTAGGCATGCCTTCTTTCTATTGTATTTCATTCCATTACCTCTGTTTGCAGCATTGTTATAGATCGTGAACTGTGCATAGATATTTACTGTGTCAAGTCCTTTCAGTTTCTTAAAACACTCGATAATTCGGCCATGTAACCTTCTTTTCTTAAACGAGAAAAAATAACATGTATTTATTCTTTCATAATATGGCTTGCTTCTCAGAGAGGGGATTAACTTAGTTGCTCTACGCTTTCGGTTTCGAGTTCTTCAATGTATTTCATAAGATACGGGGAGAGAGAGCTACACATAGTGACACAGATACTCAGACCACACAGACCTTGCAGTCCCTACTAGGTGGTCTGGTTTAATACTACTAGGGACAGAGAGAGTTGATAGAAGAAGAATAGGACAACAACATAGAAGGCTCTCTCTGCACCTTTCGTCTAAATAGCCGTACCGAAAACATAGGATGAAGTGAAACTTTATGGATCAGGAAATGCCCACAAGGAATGTTTATATATAAGATAGACAAAAATTAGTCTGAAACGGAACACACACTTACATACCTACTGATTTTATATATACCGGGTATAAATTATAATTATATATATATATTATATTCATCCATGTTAATCAAATTTCCCTAAGATGATCGTTCAGTCTCTTCCTTAACGTAATAACTGAATTACTGTCGACCACCTTCCGTGGCCGAGAGAGAGAGAGAGAGAGAGAGAGAGAGAGAGAGAGAGAGAGAGAGAGAGAGAGAGAGAGACTAGAGGGGGCAAGGAAACTCATTCGGTGTTGAGAAGTTCGGAGAAGGAGAGTTCTCTTAACCCACTGGACCCCAGTGACGCGCGTTATGCGTCACCTAATGTTATGTAACACACAGTCCCAGCGACGCAGCATATGTGACCGCAATTTTCGCCCTTAATTACTCATGTCCTATGGCACCTAGAATGTTTAGATATGTATGGGAACTATACCGATGGTTGGCAACACCCCCAAGTCGAGCCGTGTGCGTGTGGCCACGCATGGGAGTGAGAAGCCAGGATACAACCTACCCTCGCGAGTGTTACACCATGTGATAGTGGTGACTTCCCCCCCCCCCCCGCCCCCCAGGACCCCCAAATGACCTAGGTGAGTAATTTTATGTTATTTTTCCTTCATTACTAATCTATCCCATGTGTTTTCAGGACAAACAAAAATCAAATCCTGCTGGGCCCTGGGCCTACGACGTAATTTATTTATATATCCTGTGAGGTCCAGAGGGTTAAAGGGAGAAAGATCGAGGGATGTGGAGAATTGCAGGAGGAATGAAGAGAGAGAGAGAGAGAGAGAGAGAGAGAGAGAGAGAGAGAGAGAGAGAGAATGGTACTTGCGAAGGAACAGAAAGTGGATAATTAAAATAGTATAGTAATGAATATAAGAATATATACTGTATAATTATACATTTGCAGAAATTATAAGCATTTATTACGAAGGAAGAAAAAAGAGAGGCAACTAAATGAAGATTTAACGAAGTGTAATATTGGAAAGATATAAGAAAGACCGAAAAAGGCACAATGAAATAATAAAGTACATAATTATTGAACATTAGTGGAGAAAAAAGGAAAATAAAGAGATGTGGTCGACAGCATAAACAAATTATATTGCATCAAAATACATATATTATAAAAGAGGAAGAGATATAGCAAATTTGGAAACTGAAACATGCACTAATTAATGGGACCATTTAATGGCAACATTAAAAAAAAAAAAACGTGAATGGAAAAAGGAAAAAATTAACACCTTGAGGATTAGGACGCATTCTGACAGTAAATGTTGGCAATACCCAGACAATTGTATACAGCTTGGGGAAGGATCAGTTGCAATTAATAGGTCAACGACCATCTCAACCAACCCTCTGACTTCCATTTGCCCTTCCTAATCTAAATCAAATTGTCTAATAATAGCCAGAATGCTATGCCCACAATATAAATAGTTGCCATCAGCACCGCCAACAACACCAGGTCCGGAGGACACCAAACACCTGGCCCACAGGACCAACGCACCCTTCATCCACATGACAGGACCATTTCCCGGAGTGCCGTCAGAGGGCCAAAAACGCAAACCACCATCTACTACACCCCTCTAGCCCCCATGGAAAATGGCCAGGACTCTCCAGAGAAGGGAGAGACTATTTCAGCCGAATTGACTAGGATAAGCCAGCTAGGTACGAGACTAGCAAATTTTGGTCTTAAGACAGGGTTGTCTCCGAGTTCGGAACTGGGTCCATGGTTCAAAGACAAGGCCGGCTTCCCTCTATCCAAAGACAAGAAAGTGATAAGTGTTTTGGTCAGCCCGCTACGTTCGAGACTAGCATTTCTGTTAAGTTTTTGGCCAGCCCACTATATTTGATTTTACATGTCCTGCTCCTAAGACAGAACGATTGAGTACGATACTAGCAAGTGGAAACAACGGAAGGAAATTGAGGCTCGGTGCTCATCCCTCTGGTCAACATCAAGTTTCGTGTGAGCCATTACCTGGCGTTGCTAGTGGTACGATTCTTATGCCCCTTTCCCACTGGTGAGACAAGTCACGATTTTCGTCGCCGACACCAATACATTGACACATTCGTGACATGTCTCAACACCTCTCATGAACAATCGTTTGACTCTCAAGGCCTCTCAAGGCCTCGCAGGGGCCTTCGCAAATGTTAGTACAGTTCAAAATTTTGGACGAGGACTCACGAGGATTGGTTACCCTCGCAAGCATCGTCGAGCATCTGCGAGGGTATCTGCGATCATCTGCGACATCGGCGAGACATCGCGGAGGGTTTCGTATAAAAAAACCTTTACAACGCTGCATGGTTGCTCACCGATGCTCTCAGATGTTCCGAGAACTTCGACGATGCCAAAGAGCACCTTCGGCGAGGTGGGAGAGAAAGAAAAAAAAAACGAGGAGGGAGAGAAAGAGAAAACAGCGAGGTGGGCTCAATGTTTACGTTATGGCTTAGCCTAATTGAGCCCACCTCGCTGTTTTCTCTTTCTCTCCCTCCTCGTTTTTTTTTTTTTTCTCCCTCTCTCTTTGCCTATAATCCGTTCGGCCCCGTTCAGCCTACTCTTTTAAGACGTTTACCCCCATCCAGGTTTCAATATTTTCCAGGTGAGCGGTAGCGAGCCAACATATATATATATTTTTGTTTTTGGGTCGTTTTTCTGGTCCCCTTTCTTCCTCATGGTTAACCACATTAGTTTTCATATTTGGGGGAAGGTAGAAAGGTAATTGACTCGTGTTACAAATATGAAGCCGATTGGTGAGGTAGTTTCGCCACCACGGATTTTCCTTTTTTTCCTTTTCTTCGTACGGATACGCTGGAAGTGGGTGGTGGGAGGGAGGTGGGGGTGTGGTGGGGGAACGACAGAAGGGTAGGGGACTTGTCACACAAATATGGAACCGATTGGTTCAGTCGTTTCGCCGCCACATATTTTCCTTTTTTTTTCTTTGTGAGGCGACCGATAGTCAGCGAGTGGGTGGGGGGAGGGGGTTGTATTGGTGGTGGCAAGAAGCCAGAAAGGTAAGGTACTATTGTGGACATTAGTCCTGCTACACCTGCCCGGCAGAGAATCGCGAATTGTGTTGGTAACATTGCTGTACCCCCCGCCCCCACTCCTTCCCCACTCTACCACCCTCATTCAGCCAAGCCCTCCCTCCTTCTTTCTTTCCTGTTTCACGTCTATAAGCCCCTCCCCCTGGATTGTTTCCACCACTGTGACTATAACCAAGGCCCGGACTATAACCATAGTATGATAAATATCACTATAACCTCTCGCTCCTTCCTTTCTCTCATTTCTCGCTCTATCATCGTGTATATGTATGTTTCTGCATGATTTCAAAATCTTCTTCCTAAAATGAAATAACATATCGTTAAAATTGCAATAGGCTAACTAGCTCATGTCTATATTTGCAATTTTATATAAACCTAGCTCAATATAAAGTGTTATGATTTATTGGCATATGTAAGTATATTGACGATATAATGTTATCTAAGTCCGAAACAATTGAGACTTGAATATACTTTTGCATTCTCATATTTAAATTAAGTTATGATTAATTAAGCCCATATATCCCAATATCTGGAGTAAGCATGTATTTCACTGTTAATATATACATTATATGCAGTATTATTAAAATAAATCATTGACCCCACACATAAAATGGGTTCCTTGATTCAATGCATTGAATATTTAGAGTTAAAAATATATGGTTACGTGTGTATTCTCAATACAGTATTCGCCTGTCAACCCACCTTCCCCTTAACTACGGTAGCTTACACTAATCTTTTCATATTTCGTAACTAATCAACTCAAACACACGGCCACACACATTAATATATCATTACATTACACATAGTTGCATGGTATGTTCTTACTTGAGGAGATTTGGCGTCTGTTGACTGCCTCAGCGAGCGCTGCTCCCTCCGAGATTAACCCCTTCCGTACCAGGGTTCCTTTTAATGTTTATTTAGCTATAGTTTAGCAATTGTATCTAGCTAATGAAGGATCTTTGGTATTAGAAGGGTTAAATAGATGGTATAAAGCCGTTTAACTGTTACACTTCCTTCTTTTACTGAATAATAATGTTAATAAATAACTATACTCCATTCACTGGAGAGGGTGAGATTAAAGTGTTGGGAGAGGCCACCTGTAAGTGGTGAAGGGAGTACTACGGTTCTCCCTCCTTCCGAGTGGATAGATGGACCCACGAGAGTGGGTCTGGTTCTTCTTGTCCCCTCGATTAACATAAACAAATGCAGAAGTGCAGTTCAGTGACATATAATATTGGATTGTATGTATGTAAACTTACACCACATTAATTTCGACTTTGTTTCATCATAACGTTGAGCCAATGTATGGTATGACATTTGTGTATATTAAATATGGCAGTTGACACTAATTATTAAGTCGAACATAAGGCGATGGAAATTTGTAAGACAAAACAGACTATAATTCCTTAAATATGATACATTTATAGAACTAATATTTCTATATCTATATTAATCACGTGTGAAGTAGCTTAAGGGATATCGTTCCGTTGCAGGTGAATTTCTATTGCATAGAGCAGAGGTCCTTGGTGAATCTTAGCTAGGCCATAAATAGAGACATTTTATTAACTCTTTTGGTACCGGGGACATCTCATATATATTTCACTACAGCTATATTTATACTATTATATGTAGATAAGGAAGGGCCGGTTGTGGTAGCTAAGGTGTTATTTGCGATAGTCTGTAGCATTTCAAACAGTAGTCGCCCTTCTTTAGCTTAATACAATAGTTTAATATTTGGCAGAATATTATTATGATGAAAACAATATCACCGGTACTGAATGATTTAAACCTCGTAATCGTAGCGTTAATTGGATAGGGAGATTCATGTCCATACGATTATAATAAAACACCAATCAAGGAGAGTAATACAAAACCAACAACCTAATGATTCATGAAGTAGGATATAGATGTAATGGTTAAGGAATCTTGTAAATAATGAAAACGTGGGAATTCACCTAATGTAAATAAGATTATTGTTGACCCTTTATTACTTTTAATATTTAATAACCAGTTAGTCATACAATAAAACATTGGCTTATTATTTATTGTAATCATAATCAAATTATGGCTGTCCTCCAAAGAGATTAGATTTACACTGTAGTGGTAGAGGTATTGTTAAACACGCAGCGGAATTGTTTTGCGTTTGATTAACGTCTTGTCTAACAATAAGAGTACGGTAAAGTGTTTGGTTGCCCATGCAACACGTCATTAAACTAAGAGCACTATTGATATAGCCTTATTTATAAATTTACGGTGGCATATATTTGTAAAAAAAAAAATCCTAAATATTGTTGTTTTGTATCTATTACTATAGCTGTATACACCATCAATTTGCTGAATATATTTCCCAATCCAATATTTCTCAAATTCATGCTGTGAAAATTAAATTCGAGGGTTGGTTACATATTATAAAACACCGGTACCTTTTTCTTTCTTCCACGTGAAATTAATAGACATAGATAGATAGATATACAATTGTCACGTGTTCGTATATAGCTCATACGCGAAGAGTGTCTATGTAGGGCCAAACCAGTTGTATACCAGGAACAAAACATAAATAAAACTATAATAATATAACATACCGGTATATAAAATAACTTTTTCGCTCTGGGTTTTCATTAACGGTACCGGTACTTAAAAAAAAAAAAAAAAAAACGTTTTAGAGAGTCCTAAGCCGAAGTTACTTTTTTGTTGTGGTTTCACCATATACTAAATTCCCCAGGCAGTTTGTTTCAAAATTGATTAATATAATAATATGATGCAGTGTAAATATTATTTATTTGAATTATAGGTTATTAATTAACACATTACGGACGTGCACTTCATTAAAACACATAATTGAAAGTAATGTATGAACAATACAACAGAAGCGATGTAACCTTGTGTCACCATTATAACTAATGGAGGTGATGGCGTGTATGAAAAAAATGTGTGTGCGAAATGGTAGTTAATGAAGCATTATAAAGATGAAACAGATTCTACTTGTCAATTTATTATAAGTATTGGCATCTGTAACTATGATAATAATACATTTGATAGCTTGTCCTGCAACATTTAAGCTAATTCACTCGTGAATAATATAGATTTAGAAATAATATTTCTATAGTTTTATCACTCTTGACAAATTACAGTTTACATCCCAAACGTCCTTACGCTGTATACAATTGTCGAAAAAGAGCCACAATAAACTGTCAAAATGCGTACTGAAGCTCAAGGGGTAAATGGTGTTGCAAGGAAAACCAAAGAATATCCTCCTGTCGGAGGTAATATTCAAACTCGAAACTTTTTTATCTCTGTGTTCAACACATAATACCTGTACCACACATTTACACATTGAAATAGGCAGTGACGGCATTTCTTCCTTTGTGTTTACTGTATGATATCTACGTTATTTATGTGTTCTATGTGATATTTTATAGCTCTTAAGGTTCGGATATCACTTATCACATCATTAGAATTAAAATGACTAAGACTTATATATTTTAATGAATTCCGGTATATATGGAATAATAAAGATATGTTTAATTAATTGAAATAATAATGTGATAATCTAGAGTTATATCCAAACCTTAAGATAAATTAACTATCACAGGGAACACATAAATAACCAGATATAGGCCTAATACCGTAAACACAAGCAAAAAATGAAATGCCGTCGCTGTTTATTTCATATGACGTGTAAAAAGCCTGTGATTGGCTCTAAGCCACGTGGGCCAAGTCAGTCAGTATTCATCTCTTGCTTACTTCTTGGGTTAATCATTCCTTTATTTCGCTTGTGTATACTGTATGATATTATGTGATAAGTGTGTTTAATGTGATATATCATGACTCCTAAGATTTGGATAACACTGTAGATTGTTAAGTAATCATTAACATTATTAAAATGTGTCTAGTATAATGAATGAATATAGAATAATAAGAATAATAAAAACAATAATACAGACATTGTCAGTTCTGCGACTCCTCTGGGCCAATGAGCTACGGTACTGATAAGATTGGAAATCATGAACGTCGATACAAACACCAACTAGGAGCCAGATGAATGGTTCGAGCGAATGGAGATTAGCTAAATTTATAAGTTTTTATTCAATTAAGGAAGGAAATGTAACAATTAAAAGGCTTAAAACTAGCTCAATTAATTATTTTAAATACCACAGATCCTTCCTTATCTGCACAAAAGTGTGTAAATATAGCTGTAATAAAACAAAACACAACCCCGATACGGAAGGGGTTAATCTCGGTGCTCGCTGAGGCAGTTGCAAGACGCCAAACATCCTCAAGTAAGAAAATAACACGCAAGTTTGTGTAATGTAATGTTACATTAATGTGTGTGGCCGTGTGTTTGAGTTGATTAGTTACCAAATATGAATAGATTATAGTGTGAGCTACCGTAGTTAAGGGGAAGGTGGGTTGACAGGCGAACACTGAATTGAAAATACACACGTAACCATATATTTATAACTTTTAATATTTAATTAATAAATATATATAGGAACCTATTTTATAAGTGTGTCAATTATCTCATTCAATTATAAATAAACTTTAAATAGTGAACTACATGCTTACTCCAAACAGTAGGATTGAGGCCTTAGATAATTATAACTGAATTGAAATATGATAATGCAAAAGTATATTAAAGTCTCAGTTGTAATTGACTTGAATAACATATATTGTTAATAAACTTTCATATTCGAATGGTTTATCAAACTTTATAGTGTTAGGTTTTTATAAAATGGCAAATATAAATACGAAGTATGTAACGATATTATATTTAATTTTAGGAAGATTTGGAAAACATTCATAAAAATACAATGATTCGATGAGAGAGGGAGAAACAAAGAACGGCTTATATTAATAGACGTGGACAAGAACGAGAGAAGTAGAGAGGGAAGGGAGGGCTTGGCTGAGAGAGGGTGGTAGAGTGGGGGGACGGGGGCTGGGGGGATAGCAATGTTACCAACACAATTCGCGGATCCCTGTCAGGCAGGTGTAGCAGGACTTATGTCCACAATAGTACATGTGGTAGAAATATGAAAGCCATAGGTGCAGTCGTTTCGCTGCTACGATTTGTTTTTGGCGAGTCCGTATATATACGGACCTGGCACTGGGCGTGACAAGACCCTAGTCCGTATATAAACTGACCTGGCACTATGGGGGTTTTAAGACGTTTACCCCCATCCAGGTTTCAATACGCCGAACCATCGCTTGAATCGCCGAAGACGTCGCAGAACATATGGCGAGTTTTCTTTCATCCTCGCATGATTTCGCAAGATATTTTTGAAAATGTGACACGCCTCGCAGAGTTCATCGGCGAAACATCGCTCTCATCGCCGATAACGTCGCAGAAGGTCGGCGATTGCGTCGACGACATCGGCGACATCTTCGCTGAGTATAATTTGTCATCTGTTTGTAACGGTCAAAATCGTGAACGTCGCACGTATTCTTGCGAATTTGACAAAACTAAGTCATCGGCGACGAAAATCGTTACTTGTCTCACCAGTGGGAAAGGGGCATTAGCCTCCAAGCTGTGCCACACAAGAAGAAAGGGAGCCCCCGCAAACACAAATCCAGATCCAGCAGGGGATGAGAGAGAAATTAAATAAAGAGGAATCAGAAAAAAAGCCATATGACAAGTCCTAAACTTCCCTTCCAAAGTCTGGGAAATCATTAAAATATAATAACTAATTAATCAGTCTCTACATGAGAGACCCATCTGCCTCCTAGTAATTCTTCCCTTCTGGGAAAACAAAATACACATCACCCATCCTTGTATTCTTGCTAAATATTTGTATTATTTGTATTATAGTTGGGCATTCTGTTCGATATAAAATAGAAGATTAGATAGCGGGACTTAATTTACCATCACTCAAACACCCACTCGCACATACTTTAACATTTAGTGATTGTCCCAGATAAATCAATATTCTTCAATAATATAACTAAAAGGAGAAATTATCGTCGAACGAGATATACGAAAAACGTGAGGTTGTGAGCAACAGTAACTTGACTACTAAAAATCCAACTCTATGAAAAAATTATCCTAGACAACTTGTTTTGTTTTTCCAACTGTATGAATTTGTTAAGTACATTCCATCTTGATTTAATGTTATATTTTGTTGAACCTAAGAACTCACACATTAATATACTTACATAAATACTTTGGACCACATGTATCTCACCAGCTATTGTATTAGCGATTTCAGTTTATAATAGAAGTAAGATTTAGACCTAAGTGAATTATTATGTATTAGCTGTTCGCCAATCATCGCCATTTACTAAAATAAGTCTATATAGACATAATACATTTCCAGCATATACAGTGTTTAACGAGGGTATTTCTATTGTTTTTGTCTCCAAGCAAGAGTCAATAAAATTAGGTATTACTAAGGGATTAAGTTTCCGGGTAAGAGGTCGGTTAGTGTTGTTGTGGTAATATATACCATGCAGGTATATAGTCTAGCTCACCGGTTGAATAAAAAGACAGCCTTGCTCGCAAGGCCGTAATAATTTTTTAGGAACAAAATCCATATATCTACACAACCATGTGTTATTCAAAATCATCAACATTGGGATTATTTTATAAAGTCAGTATCAACATCATCATCATCATCGTTAGTTTCTCATTACCATAATTAACATCAAATTTGCTATAATCCTCTTTGATTAACTAACTCCACATTGCCTCATCTATATCTGCAATATAATTTGTCATCAACTTCATGATTATCATATCTACTGTATTATAATTGTAATCTCTACATCATCATTATCAGCAGCATCATCAATACTATCATAATTTGAATTATGGCCATTAACTAATACTTTCATCACCAGCACATAGGCTGAATTCTACAACTAAGGAACATAAATAGCACACTATAAATATCGGGGGAGTTATGCACACATAGAAAGAACATGTTGCGTGAACGTAGGCTATCGAGTCTAACCAAACGAATGTGTAAATACCTTCGAATAAAATCTAACAACATTCACAAGAGCGATAAAACCCAAACATCTATGAATTGTTTAAATAAAATTGTAATTCATATTATATACAAATATAGTGATGGTAATCAAAGTAAATTGATAAAAAGGGAATCAAACAATATGTTTTGTATTTACAATAGAACACTAGATGGTGGTGTTTGTTATAAAACTTTGTTGCCGTTCAAAATTACGAGTTTGTGCAAGCTTTCCATCAAAAGCAAATATATTACACATGGATTAATTACCTATTTAGAACGGTGATTGTCTCTGAGGCGTTTTGCCATCAATGAGTTAAATAGCTTCCGAATTGTTCAGCTTTTACAAATAACAATGTGATAAATGTGTTTGCATGTGTTCCTTTCATTTTGCTTTGCATGATTGAGGACAATTATCCATATTTAATTATCCAAAGTACAAATTTCTCTCTATTCTAATGTTTTTAGTAACCCTGTGTACAGTCACTCGCATTACAAATGTTCTCATGTTGTTAGATATAATAACCAGTAAGTAACTCTACTTAAGTGATTGAGCGCACACACACGCGCGCAAAACAAACTCTTCCGCGTTGTCACTTGCAATAACTAACAAATAATTATGTTTAGCCGATTACACACACACTATCACACACACACACACACACCAGTATTCCTCAATCAACATTCATATTCTGATCACCACCTACATGTGTATTACTTTCCAAACTCGATACAATTTGCGTCATATCTATGTGACACAAATATGTTAGTGGAAGGGGAAATAAATCTGAGGTCGTGATGTGCCTTACTCGGTAATCTTATATGCCATTCTCTGCCTGTCTGTATAAATGTGTGTATCTATGTATGTACCTGTATGTATATATGTTTCCTATATATATATTATATATATATATATATATATATATATATATATATATATATAATATATCCAGTTGTTACAAACATTTTATGAATGGAGGATGCCTTTAGGCACATGGACCTTTTTGTTTTATCTGTGTTTTTCCTTCCTCCGTTCATTGTCTCTTAAAAAAAAAAAAAAAAAATATATATATATATATATATATATATATATATATATATATATATATATATTGTTACGTATCTTGATTTAGAAGTGGTTAACTAAATAAATAAAGACATAATACAGTTAAGGTGAAAGTGTAGAAAAACAGCTGAAGGCCAAAAGAACGTAAACTATTAAAGTTAGTTCTGTTGTCACTTACTTTCCCTCAGTTGTTGGGACAGTTATCCTTTATACTCTGATACACTTCAATTATATTTAATCAGTAAACTATTTAAATTTACATTGAATGTTTTAATATGAAAGAGGCTATTAATTACGAATACAAAAGTTCGGTATGTAAGCAAAGTTTTAAGACACTAAAACATCTCAATTAATCTTGATTATCAGCAAAGTATTAAGATCTTTTATATATAATTAATTTAAGTTTGTTAACCCTCTAAAGATTGTTTTGCTCTTTGTATTATCTATTTATTCTTAGTCTATTATTATTATTTTCCTTTAGTATTTTATCTTATTGATTCTTATTACTGAAAGACATTTGACTAAATAAAAATGGTAAGGAAATATTATAAAGTCACATATAAACGGGAATTATATTTATAAACGTAAATAAGGTATTTTACAATTAATCAAAATAATAAGCAATTAAAGTTATGATAAGAGTTTCAGGATCGTCTTGCATACGTTCTGAGTTCACTAATGTACAAATTAAAGAATAATAGTCAGGTAAGTATTTAACTTATACAAGGCTTAATCCTTAATTATGAATGACAATAGCTTTATATCAAGTTAGTTAATCGTTAATATGTAAAGTAGAATATTCAATCACAAATCATCTCTGAATCAAACATTAATTATAATCACCAAAATTAAACAGTAATTCAATATATATATATATCTGCAATTAAATTAAACATAGGATTCTCCAATCCAACCTATATGATTTCTCAAAGTAAATTAAACATATATGATTTCTCCAATTAAATTAAACAGTAAAGTAAAAATGATTTCTCCAATCACACAATCTTAAAGCAAATGAGTGCATGTTTTCGACATACCTCTGGTTAATTAATAGTCACAAATAATCCCTAAATAACGTGTAAGAGGTCGCTATGGGACACAACTTCACACGTAATAATATACAAGCCTTTGCAGACTGTCTCGTCTCCCCACCACACTGCTCGTGTTCCCCAGCTAGAAATGTACTGCTTTTAACTATCAAATCTCCTGCTTATATATCATTTCACGGACCAAGCTATCCAATCAGAAGGCAGGAAACAGGTGCCGAAACCAATAAAGCAGGCTGCTGGTGTCAGCCATTCACGGACGAGAAGCAGGTGAACTAGGCCCCGTGAGAGGTTGGGGCAGTAGGGAGAAGGGGGCTGGTTCCGCCTCGTTCAGTTGTTTCCCCCCCAACTCGGCTGGTTTCTCTCTCTCTCTCTCTCTGGTCACGTAAGCAAGGTGAGCCGTTGCCACGAGGTAACTATAAAGTCACGTTCAACAGGTTGGTCTGGCCACATGACATCCGGTCGGTACGGATGTTACAATATACAGTATATATACCGGTATTTTTTGTCTTTGTTTTTTCTTTTTCTTTCTTTTTCTCTCCATCTATGCATACATGCTTACATGATTTTTTAGACAACTCCCAAAGAATAGTCGGTATATTTATTGATCCACTAGAACCCCAAACTAAGCCAGTTTCGGTCGTCCCGGATCGTTAAGACTAATAAACACAAGGCTGAATAGAGTGGTGTCCATTGTCCAATCAACAGTGAAGGCTATTGTGTGGAGAGAGTGGAGGGAGGGATTTGGCTCAGTAACTATACAAGGTTATCCACGCTGTAATATTCCGGTGTGCATATAAAACACACATACGCAACGTTACTGTATTATATTAACTTACGCGTGACATATTGCACCCTTATCCAGGATTTGGGAACACATTAACGATGCTTGTTGTAAATATATGTTCTGTAATGAGAACCAAACAGCCTAGGCTTTATTATCGTGTACATATTCTTAGTTTGTATATTGCCAATTACGTTCCAGTTGTGGTGTTTTATATTACGTAATGAAAGTTGACAGAAAACGAAATGATGAAGTTGGATGAAGAGTGATATCATAGTTGGCCATTATGCTGTAGACTTTGATGGACATGACTAGTAAATATATATAGTTGTATGCCGTATTATGCCCTTTAGTATAAAATTGTGCCTTTTTCGTTGTATGCTGGTTATCATTAATTGATTTGATTCAGGACATGCAGGTGTCAGAGGAGTACAAAGGAGTACAAAAGGAAATCAAGCAACAACAGATCTAGTGACCCTTCTAGGCTGCTTGTCCTCCAAAACACTGAGGATCAAGTGTCCAAACAGTGGTTTAGAGTGGGTAAGGGAACATTGGAAAGGGAACTACTGCCCTGCCACTAACGTGGCAGGACTAGGAAGTTAGTAGGGGACATATGGGTTAGTAACTGAGGGGAGGATAAAGTTATTCATTTACAAACGCAGTCAGTCGCGGGTTTGATGCGAGATATTTGTCTAGGCGGAATCTAAATGAATCAACGGTGCTGCAGTCTATAACGTCTCGGGGAAGCCCATTCCACAAGTTGACAACTCGATTGAAGAAGAAATTCTTAGATTCGTGCGAGTTAAAAGATTTACCAATAATTTTGCAACCGTTTCCCCGCGTGTAATTAGATTGGTCGATAGTGAAGTACTTACTACAGTTCATATTGTCGATGCCTTTGATGATTTTGAACACTTGAATTAAGTCGCTTCTTAATCTGCGCTGGGTTAAAGGAAATAGATTTAATTCTCTAAGACGCTCTTCGTATGGTTTGTTCTTTAGGCTAGGTATAATTTTGGTAACTCTACGTTGAACTCGTTCTAGCTTGTTTATATCTTTTTGGTAATAAGGGCACCAGGATTGAACGCAGTATTCCAGAAGAGGGCGGACTAAGGAATTGTAAAAGGGTTAGGATAACATCTTTGGATTTATGCTCAAATGACCTGCCTATAAAGCGAATTATTTTGTTTGCCTTCTTAACAACTTCTGAACATTGTTGACTCGGTTTTAGGTTACTCGATATTGTTACTCCCAGATCAGTTTCTCTGTTTACATTCTTAAGCTGAGTGCCATTCATCGAATAGTATGCTTTCTCATTTAGGTATCCGACATGTAGTACTTTACATTTATCCGCATTGAAACTCATTTGCTAAATTTGGGCCCAACATGACAATTTATCTAGATTGTGTTGCATATCGTCAACTTGTTCTTTTGAGAGTACGCTATTTGCAATTTTTGTATCGTCAGCAAATTTTGAGATTGTGCAGGTGAGACCCTCATCTATGTCGTTGATGTAAATTAGAAAGAGAATTGGTCCTAGTACCGATCCCTGGGGTACCCCGCTTCTTACATTGGTCCATTTAGATGCCTTACCGTTTATGACTACCCTTTGCTTTCTGTTGCTGAGCCAATTTTCTATCCATTTCAACACACCGTCTTGTATTCCATGCGCTTTTAGTTTTAGCAGTAAACGTTTGTGGGGAACTTTGTCAAAGGCCTTTTGAAAATCAAGATATATAATATCTACAGCTTTACTCTCATCGTAGAGGTTGAGGATATCGTGGAAGAAGTCTAAGAGGTTTGTTAAACAGGAACGTTTTTTACGAAAGCCGTGTTGAGTATCTTTAAGTATGTTATTTTCCTCTAAGTGATTTACGAGTCTGTCTCGTATGACCGTTTCTAGCATTTTACATACAACTGAGGTTAAGCTAATTGGACGATAGTTACTGGGTAGGGATTTGCTGCCTTTTTTGAATATCGGTGTTACGTTGGCTAGCTTCCACTGATCAGGCATAGTTCCAGACTGCAAGGATTTATTGAATAGTAATGTCAGTGGTTTGGAGAGCTCATTCTTAGCTTCCTTTAGAACTCTAGGCGAGATTGTATCAGGTCCTGGCGTTTTATTTACCTTGAGTTTATCTAAACAATTCAATACTTCTCTCTCTGTAACGGTGATATTGCTTAGAACATCTGAATTATCAATCTGAATCGGCGATGGTGTAGGGATATCACTGAGGTCTTCTGTTGTAAAAACTGATGCAAAGAAGGTATTGAGGGCATTACTCATTTGTACTTCGTCTTTGGTGTATTCTCCTTTTTCATCGACTAACGGTCCAACAGTTGAAGTAACTACTTTTTTCTTTCTGATATAACTATAGAATTCTTTCGGGTTTGTTTTACTTTGATTCGCAATATGTAACTCTAAGGTCTTTTTACTTTGCTTAATTAACTTTTTGATTTGCGTCGTAGCTCTACAAATTTCACCCGTTCTTCGTCATTTTGTGAGGATTTTAATCAATCATTAGCAAATTTTTTAGCAAACGGGCAGTTTGAAATATCTTTATTCCACCATTTGGGCTTATTATTATGGCCTGGACGCCGTATTTTCGATGGTATGCAGTCTTGCACTGCTTTTAGGTAAGTGGTTTCGAATAACTTCCAAGATGTATTTATGTCGTTATTGTTAATTAAAAAGCTCCAGTCAGTTTCTTTAAACATAGCTCTAAGTTTATGGAAGTTTGCTTTCTTGAAATTAGGGACTTTTTCGATGCTACTATTTGGTTCGTTACTAGTAAACTTTAAAGTGAAAGTTATCGTACGATGGTCGCTGTTACTGAATTCATTACCAACATTCAAATTCTCTATCAATTCTTCTTTTGTTGCAAGTACAATGTCAAGAACGTTATTACCACGGGTCGGCATTCGAACAAATTGATAAAGCGAACTCTCTTGCAAGGCGTAATTGATGCAGTGTGTGCGCTTTCGATCCATAAAGATCCTCCTTAAGCTGAATCAAATCATTGAATGCTAGCCAAAATAAAATAGTAAATATTTTACGGTACTTGGAATAGGTAAATAAACCTACTTCTTATAATACTTAATATTTGGAAACATGATATGCCGCAAGGTGATTAGATAAGTTTATGGTTACTATTAAGAACAAGGAAAATAAGTGTCATTGATTGAAAACATTATGACAACAATAATTAAAGAAGATGCCTACATACAATTATTTATAAATGTTTGTGTAGCTATCCTAGGAAAGGAAGGGAGATAATGTGCGCGCGCGCGAGAGAGAGATATAGTTAAAGATAGATGAAGAGAGAGAGAGAGAGAGAGAGAGAGAGAGAGAGAGAGAGGGGGGGGGATTAAAGTACCTTGCAAAAGACACTTCCCCCACGACTGCGTTCTGAATGTCATATTAAATTTGGTTTGGCTTTCATAATTTCATCTCCCATCCTCTCTCTCTCTCTCTCTCTCTCTCTCTCTCTCTCTCTCTCTCTCTGAACGACACACATCACCTCGGGCTAAAGTGGCGGAGGTCTGGGGGAGGTTCCTGTAATTTTAGTATGTCCAGGGGCAAGGTTGTTATGACTTCTCTGCCACAGTGACGATGAGAGAGGCGAGAGTCAAGTCAAAACGGTCTCACTCCTGAACGGCTGCAACCCAAACCGCTTCACTCCTAAACGGGAACAATCTAAATGGTCACAGTCATAAATGTCTCACATTAGGTTAGGATACATTAGGCTTGACTTGGTTAGTATAAGTTACCTGAGGTAAGGTTAGGTGTGGTTCAGCTACCCTCGGCAGGTTAGGTTTGGTTGATTGAAATTTACCCACTCTCTACTGGTAACGTCCTTCTCATTATATTCTGGCAACTATTAGACAATTTTGTTCAGCTTTGGAAGTATCTGTGGTAGTTAACGGATCAATTGACAGAGTTTGAAACCTTTTAATGGTCAGAGGACCTTCCTATACTTAAAACTATTATCTAATAGTTGCCAGAATATACTGAAAAGGAAGTCACCGGAACTGTAGGGTTAAGATTGTTTATAATGGACTGAGTAAGGTTAGGGCAGGAGACAGTGACAGTTATAGTTGTGGTCGTTGAGGAGTGTGGCCGTTTAGGAGAGTGACCTTTTAAACTTGAAACTTTTGGGGGGCATACCAGAGGGGGAGCGAGGGGAGCGCATGGATAATTTGTGAGTCACTCGGAGGGGAACGAGCAATGTGTAACTGGAGAATGACGAGGAAGGGGAGGTGGAATTGGCCTTTCAGAGGGTTTTGGAAAGGAGATTTAAGGGGGTAGTGGTTATTTTTTGGTCTATTTTTGTTTCATTAATTTGTTTTCGTTTCCTCGCTAGTCCTCCATCAAGCTTAAAAAAACACACCATAGTCCCCTCTTCAAGATAAATGTGTACATTTTTCGGTAGAAAAATGTCCCGGCAAAATACTGTTTCCTCTAAAATAGCAGGCTTGCTATCGCTCGCCAGGAAAAAAAAAACAAATGGCGCGAAAGATCTTAAAATTAACATCAGAATGGGTTGAAAGATGTTAAAATCACTCAACTAATGAGATGTACGTCTTAATATCTCAAAACAAATGGGGCTTAACATAAGGGAGAAGGGGGTCCAGAAAAAGCAACTACCTTCCCCTTAGCTGAATCTGTGGATGATTATGGCAAGGAACTACGATGTGAAGTGGGAAATATGGATGATTGATATTATTTTACTGGAACAAAAATAATGGTAGTGTAGCAAAAAATTTGGGGTGTTTGTGCGTGATCTGGAGGTGAACACGATCAGTAAAACTAGAGAAAAATGGGAATATGATGTGAATAAAAAAAACAAGTATTTTGGATAGATCTGCGCTAAAATGAATGTGCAGAATTATATACTAAGTTAGAGTATGGCATGGGTTTTAGTGAAGGTTTTGGGAAGATGGAGTTTGAAAAGTACCTATAACATAACATCGAAAGAGTTTTGACTTGGATGTAAAATGGAAAATGGAATATTCAATTAATGTTTGTTGAAGGCACTGGAATAAAGGAGAATGGTATGAACATGGGAGTGTTAAGGCAAAACAAAAAGGAAGTGGAAGAGGATGTCAAATTGAAAAAGAGAATGACATTACTTGTGACAAGAATTATAAAGACTTATGACATTATTGTAATTCACTATGATATAAGTGTTTGAATTTGTTATTTTTAGATTTTCCTGATGATGGAGTGTCTCCGAAACGTTGCAATAAATATATACAAGATGAAAGCTGACAGTATACATGTGATAAATATTATATACAGTTGTGCTGACTTATATTTAACTACATTATTGTAGGCTTAATTAAGCTTAATACATGCAACCGTTCTGTAAACTTAAACAGTACAAGTGTATGTACGTACCAATACATGCACATACACTGCATGAACATACGCACACAGTGCATACATGTAAACGAATCAATCTATGCAGTATATGCATTTGTATACATATATGCATAATTATACAAACACATACACATATATCCACATATACTGTATATACATATATACATACTGTACACACACAACCATAAACCCCCACATATGCATATCTGTATACAGTACACATACACATACTATACACACGTATATGCTCGTGCAAGATAATTTATACATAACTACATGAATACCTGTAAACATACAACAGTTATAATCGGAAAAATATGAATTGCTGCGCAATATACAGTATGCGTCCGTTTATTATTTATTTATTTTCTTTCTATATATATTTTTTTTTCGGGGGGGGGGGGAGGCTCATTCATAGTAATTTGAAGGTAACTGTGAGTATATGTATATGTGGTGGAAGATTATACCGGGGAATGAGTGAAAGTTTAAGCTAAACTATTTTTTTCTTGAAGTAAGTTTTGACGTACTAGAGCATTACTGATAGTTTGTTAAGCAAGATCCATTGATATGTGAAGTAGGCATAATGGAGATTTGTTAATATTGAAACTTGTAAGGGTTCGACTTTGTGTATCTGTTATAGCGGGAAAAGGGAGAACAACATTTACTTCAGTTTCGCTGGGTACGAAGTGAGTCCACATCATTTCCATCCCACTACCAGAACCTCCCACGCCAGCAAAATCCTCACTTATTATCTACAATCACAACAACCCCTTTCACAGCCTCGCACCCTACCACACAACCACCATCACCATCACAACAACCTCTTTCACAGCCTCTCACCCAACCACCATCACCATCACAACAACCCCTTTCACAACTCCCACCCTACCACACAACCACCATCACCATCACAACAACCCCTTTCACAGCCTCTTACCCTACCACACAACCACCATCACCATCACAACAACCTCTTTCACAGCCTCTCACCCTACCACACAACCACCATCACTATCACAACAACCCCTTTTACACCCTCCCACCCTACCACACAACCACCATCACCATCACAACAACCCCTTTTACACCCTACCACACAACCACCATCACAATCACAACAACACCTTTTGCAGCCTCCCACCCTACCACACAACCACCATCACCATCACAACAACCCCTTTCACAGCCTCTCACCCTACCACACAACCACCATCACCATCACAACAACCCCTTTCACAGCCTCTCACCCTACCACACAACCACCATCACCATCACAACAACCCCTTTCACAGCCTCTCACCCTACCACACAACCACCATTACTATCACAACCACCATAGGGCGGGTGCCCAACTGGGCGGGTGCCCAACTCCGAAAGGAGTTGAAGTAGGGGAGCTATCCCCCCGCCAAAGGCGGCTTTCTAGGGCCTTTCCTAGCTGATGCTGAGAGGATTGGGTTCTAGTCATGTGGTGATGGGCTGGTCTATCAGAGTGAGAGCTGAGTGATCTCTGCCATACCCATAGCTTACTCTGACTGTTCCTTTTACTTATATATCTTCTAGATCTCAAGTGTCTTTTCCGTGGATCGACCTCCCTACTGCCAACCTAAAAGTTGGCTGATTGGGAGCCAAAGCGTCACATTTTTCCCTTGCCCCTCAACTTTCCCTTCATAATTGCTGAGGGGCACAGGGCCTTGGGTGGGGCTTTGGTTTCCCGGGCGTTTCCGCGCCCTCCTCAGCTCCCTGCCTTAGAGTGGCTTCGGTCACCTGGGTTTTGTTAGTGGTAAGCAGGGAGGGTTTTGTGGGGGCGCTCTATGGCATTGGCCTTGCTCGGGACCTTGGGGCTGTTCGGCCAGGCAGCCTGGGGAACAACAACAACAACAACAACCATCACAACAACCCCTTTTACAGCCTCTCACCCTACCACACAACCACCATCACCATCACAACAACCCCTTTCACAGCCTCTCACCCTACCATACAACCACCATCATAATAACTACAAGCACCGCCCTCTCCTTTCACATTCACCAACCAAAATGTCATTGACATACCAAAACCCTAAAACTATCACAACCAATATCTTCATATGCCACTGCAATAACCTCCAACAGCACATCCACCACAATTACAACTACATCACAACGACATCACTACCCCATTCCCACCTCAACTCCATAACAAAACTGTCTCACTACAGCACCCTCCACAACAACCCAATCTCATCCCAACGCCTTCTTACCTCTACCAGTTCAACAACTTTTGTTATAACCCACCACCACAACAAGTACCGCCAAGGGCATAGAGTTCTTGATAAGGGGCTCCAGTCCTGACGTTATTCTTGAATTCCAGTGTGCTGGCTTAATAATCCAGAAGGGTTGATAGCCTCTGTAGTCCTATTTTAACTAAGTACCGTCTTCAATAATGTTATCCCACGAACCTAATTGTCACCGCTTTCCCCCCAAACTACATATACCCTACTCCACCACAATCCCCATCACCAGAAACCCCTCCAATCCAACAGCACAGCCCATCCCACTGTAATCTCCAACGCACTATACTTCCCACCCCATCACAACCCCTTACTGCTACCACAGCCTCCACAGTAACTCCACCCCTCCACAATCACCACATCAACCTTTCAGATCCCCATCACAATTCCCTCCACCTACAACCACCATAGAAATCACCCACAGCAGCCATTCACGCTGGCTAACCCGATTTTCAGCTTGTCATTACATTCTATAAAGAGAAGTATTAACTTTTTAACATTCATTACAGGCTTCCTCTTTATTCTTTTAAGTTTCGAATTTGTTCAGCGAAGGACAGTTTGTACAAAGAGGTGGCTACAGGGGAGTTGGTGGTTAGGGGGCAGAGGTGGGGTTTGATGAGTACAAAGGAGTACAAAGGAAAACAAGCAACAACAGGTCATGCGACCCCTCGAGATTACTTGCCCTCCAAAACACTGCTGTTCCAAGTGTTGCAACAGTATTTCGGAGATAATGTGGGAAAGATAATGTGGACTTAGTCCATGGCAGGGGTAATTATATTAAGATCTATTAGGGTATTGAACGAATACTACTAAATCATTTATTTATTCAATTACAAATGCAGTGAACCTTTGGTTCAGGGCAAGGTTCTTGTCTAGGTGAACTTTGACATCTATGACATCTTGGGGAAGCCCATTCCACAAGTTGACAACTCGATTGAAGAAGAAATTTTTGGATTTTTTAGAGTTGAATGAATTACCAATGATTTTGCAGCCATGTCCCCACGTATAGTTTGATCGGGTAATCGTAAAATATTTACTACAGGTCATGTTGTCGATTCCTTTAATGATCTTGAAAACTTGAATAAGGTTACCTCTCAATCTGCACTTGGATATAAATTAAGTTCTTTTAGATGTTCCTCGTATAGTTTGTTCCGAAGACAGGGTATCATCTTGGTAACTCTACGTTGAACTTGTTCCAATTTGTCTATATCTTTTTTTATTATAAGGGCACCAGAACTGAATGCAGTATACCAAAAGGGGGCAGACTACCTACTTGCAAAGGGTGAGGATAACGTCTTTTGATTTATGTTCAAATGATCTACCTATGAAACCTAAAAAAAATTGTGCCTTCTTTAACAACTTCAGCACAATGTTGACTTGGTTTTAAGTTACTGGATATTGCTACTCCTAAATCGGTTTCTCTGTCTTCACTGTTTAGCTGGGTGCCATTCATTGAGTAGTCTGTCATTGCGGTATCCAATATAAAGTACTTTACAATTATCTTCAATGAAGCACATTTGCCAGATTTTAGCCAATTGTGAAAGCTTGTTTAGATTGTTTTGCATATCTTCAACATGTTCATTTGTCAGTACGGTATTTGCGATGTTTGTGTCATCTGCAAACATTGAGATTGTACAGGTGAAACCCTCATATATGTCGTTAATGTAAATTAGGAAAAGGACTGGCCCCAGCACTGATCCTTGAGGTACACAACTAGTTACATTGGCCCACGTTGATGCTTCCCCATTAATAACTACTCTTTGTTTCCTTTCACTAATCCAATGTTATATCCACTGTAGAATGCTGCCTTGTATTCCATGTGCTTTTAATTAGCACGGGATGAAGATCTTTCCTGGTGTACTCCAAAACGCCTACCGCATTTTTGTTTATCCGACTACATTCAAACATTGTATAACCAGGAATGTTGTATTCAGCTAAATAGTTTCTATGTTCAACGTTTAGCCATGATTCGGTGATACCTATTATATAATGAATTTCTGTAAATACTATTTTTTCTAGGTCTGAATTTGTTTTTATGAATACTTCGAGCATTTGCAAAATATACTTCAATATCCTGGAGAAAGTTGTTGCAGTTGATTTGTAAATTTGCTTGATTTCTGGAATATATTATGTTGTTATATGTGGGCGGATTTTCGTTTACATTACTGGCTGTCCTCGGTCCTCGCTGTCCTAGATCTGCATCCCAAGCTGTCCTTGGTTGACTTCGGATCGTGTCCGAAAATCCTTTTCGGCATCGTTTAGCAGGCGGCCGAGTCGCATTGCTCCCAACTGGTTCAGATGGACCCCATCAGCAGAGAATAAATTTTCTGCATGGAAGAATGAGTCCCAGGTGCTGACAAAACCGATGTTCTCTTCCCTGCAGAGATTCACAAGATGACGGATTATGACGGTTTATGGCTATTTTAAAGAACTGGTTCTCTACACCGATCCTGGGGACAATCTCTGATATGATGATCTTTTGCGACTTTTCCTTGTATGATTTGATCTGCTTCCGGTATTTCTTCATAAAATCCTCCGATCGGGTCTGCTGTACTTTATTAGATACGACATGTATGACGTATGTTGTGGTTGAGGGTGCCAGCCTGGAGACCTCTTCTACTGCATCAATGACATCGTCCACCCCACCACCTGGAATGCAGAAACGCTTCCTGATCTTGGGTGCCCTGGCGCAGAACTCCGTTAGTTGGCCATGGACCATCGAGTCGCCTACTAGTTGAATTTCTTCCGTTTCATCTTCATCGTCGGATTCCGATAGAATCTGAATTGCGGTTGTGGCACTCAGTAATTGGGTTGATTTTCCTTGTCTTATGCCGAACATTGTTCCATACGATACAGAAGTTGTCCTGAGGGAGAGCCGAGTTATTATTTGGTTCCACTATGACGAGACAGTCTAAAGAGTCCGGCAAAGAGAGAAAGCTATCCTGGAGGCTGCGGAGGGAGGGAGAGGAAGAAGCTCAAGATCGGGCGAGGAGTGTGCTAGTGAGGCAGCGGAATCTACAATTGTGATAACTATGGGAGGAAACCCACTGAAGTCAGAGGAAAAATACAGGCAGATTAATGCAGTAGAAGGAATAACTAACAGCCATGCGGATATTTGCAAACCTCAGCAAAGTGGCTCTCTAGACCTCCGTTTTTTAAATAAGCAGAAACAAATGGTGATCTATCTGAAACTGAATGATATTTAGTTCTTTAGTGCAAAATAACACTCAGTTTTCTTAATCTTTGTTCAATTTTGTATTGGTAGCAACCTTCCCACATGTATACACATATGAGTGTAAGATCTGAATCAGATAACTACGGTAAGTAGAAAGATGTTTAACCCTTAAAGATCGGGGGCGGACTTAAGTCCGCCTCCAATTTGCAGCAAGTTAGGATTATTATTAAGGCTTTTAAAGGGTTATAATCGAGCGCAAATGGCCGGGAGCGCAGCGGGCCAGACAGCCGACTCCCAGGGCTTACCGCCGCCCACTAACTCATGTTCCCTCTGTTCTCGAGAGGCCGGCAGCATTGCCAGTAGTGAGCGTAGTGGGAAAAAATATGCTGCTATACGCTAAACTCCCATGTTAGTGGTAACACTGCATGAGAACGACGAGTGCTACGTAGCTCGTTATGGTCTCATTGTGAAGCTTTTAGCGCCTAGTATTTTGCGGAATACATTTCTTTTCATGCAGATGCTTGATTTATCATTCAGGACAGCCTGAATATGCCCAAATAAGCCCAAAACCCCCCGCTAGACAAGGGTTAAGGATGAAAAAGGTAGCGGAAGAAAATTTAGAATTGAACCGTAAAAAAAAAAACTTAGGAAGGAGCCACCGGAAAGTAGCTCATCCACCCCCCACCCCACCCCCTAGAAATCCCTGCCTCTTATCGCCAATGACCCCCTCCTTCCCCCCACCCATATTGCCTCATCCCTCCTTCTCCCTGTCCCACTTTAACCTTGCTTACCCCAACCCCTTCCCCCTCTGTGAATTATTAACCCTCTCACGACCATGGGACGCAGAGGTTGCCAGATTAGCAATAAGAAAAAGATTACTCTCACTGTTATAATTACCCCTCCAAAATTAGTTTTCTGCCCACAGTTAACTCAAAGACAACTGCAGAGGTTGAAGTAAACAAACTAAAGGTTTATAGATACCCCTGACGGTAACAAAGGATTTAAAGTATCCCTAATAGGTTCAAAAATCGCGTCCGGATGTGAGAGGGTTAATCAAAGCTTTTCAGCTTTAATTTCCTGGAAAAGGAATGAGACAAAAAATAAACTGAAGAGGGGGAAGAGTAGAGTGTGGCAGAAGGTAAGGAGGGAAGAAAGGGGATGCTGGGAAGGGAGAAGGAGTAGGAAAGAGGTAGGAGCAGGAGGAGAGGGGGAGGAAAATAAGGACGGGAAGCAGGTGAATGATTAGGAGGAGAAGCGCAAGGAGAGAGAGGGAAAACGGGAGGAGAAGGAGAAAAGAGTGGAAGAGGAGAAGGAAAAGGAGGAAATGGACCAACGTAAGTAGCGGGGTACCCCAGGGATCAGTACTAGGACCAATTCTCTTTCTAATTTACATCAATGACATAGATGAGGGTCTCACCTGTACAATCTCAAAATTTGCTGACGATACAAAAATTGCAAATAGCGTACTCTCAAAAGAACAATTTGACGATATGCAACACAATCTAGATAAGTTGTCATGTTGGGCCCAAATTTGGCAAATGAGTTTCAATGCAGATAAATGTAAAGTACTACATATCGGATACCAATATGAGAAAGCAAACTACTTGATGAATGGCACTCAGCTTAAGAATGTAAACAGAGAAACCGATCTGGAAGTAACAATATCGAGTAACCTAAAACCGAGTCAACAATGTTCAGAAGTTGTTAAGAAGGCAAACAAAATAATTGGCTTTATAGGCAGGTCATTTGAGCATAAATCCAAAGACGTTATCCTAACCCTCTACAATTCCTTAGTCCGCCCTCTTCTGGAATACTGCGTTCAATGCTGGTGCCCTTATTACCAAAAAGACATAAACAAGCTAGAACGAGTTCAACGTAGAGTTACCAAAATGATACCTAGCCTAAAGAACAAACCATACGAAGAGCGTCTTAGAGAATTAAATCAATTTCCTTTAACCCAGCGCAGATTAAGAGGTGACTTAATTCAAGTGTTCAAAATCATCAAAGGCATCGACAATATGAACTGTAGTAAGTACTTCACTATCGACCAATCTAATTACACGCGGGGAAACGGTTGCAAAATTATTGGTAAATCTTTTACTCACACGAATCTAAGAATTTCTTCTTCAATCGAGTTGTCAACTTGTGGAATGGGCTTCCCCGAGACGTTATAAACTGCAGCACCGTTGATTCATTTAAACTCCGCCTAGACAAATATCTCGCATCAAACCCGCGACTGACTGCGTTTGTAAATGAATAACTTTATTTTATCCTCCCCTCAGTTACTAACCCATAATATGTCCTCTACTAACTTCCTAGTCCTGCCACGGACATTAGTTCCAGGGCAGTAGTTCCTTTTCCAATGTTCCGTTACCCACTCTAAACCACTGTTTGGACACTTGATCCTCAGTGTTTTGGAGTGTTTGGAGGCCTAGAAGTGTCACTAGACCTGTTGTTGCTTGATTTCATTTGTACTCCTTTGTACTCTCTCTCTCAACATTTCCTGGTCCTGGTAGACTGCCTAAAAATACTGTCCCTCAAGTGGAGGTGAACAAAGTGTGTGACTTTTATCGGGTTACTATTTGTTTTAGACCATTTCCTCGAGTACCACTCCATATATGTAACAATCATCTAGATGTCTCTCTCCCCTGTTCACTCTCACTCTCTGTATTCTTCTAGGGTTATATATATATATATATATATATATAATTATATATATATATATATATATATATATATATACCGTATATATACCGGTATATATATATATATATATATATATATATATATATATATATATATATATATAATTATATATATATAATACAATTCCACCCCTACACTGTGCAACTCTCCATCCCAAGAGTGAAACTTTACTCTCAGACATTCTTCTATTCAACAGCTGAGCTTTGGAACTCTCTCCCAGAATCAGTCTTTCCCTCTTCCTATGCCTTAAATTGCTTCAAACTCCGTGTGTCCAGGCATTTTGACTCGAACGTCCCTTGCTTTTCACCTTGTCACTCTTTCAACTCTGGGGAAGGCACAAGGCAGGTCTGCCTTTTGCCTCCCTCACTCACATAGAAAACAAAATACTGTATGTATATATATATATATATATATATATATATATATATATATATATATATGATATATTTTCTTATAATTATACGGTATATATTTGTTCTACCATATTCAACTTTCTCTATATTCTCTACCCCCACCCCACCACACTCTCTCTCTCTCTCTCTCACAGTGATGAATATATACAGTACATGTACATTTAGAAGGTATACAATAACGCATCGGTGAACGCATGAATATCACACACAGGAGACATACGTATCCTACATAGCTTGGAGAAACACACGGGCTTTTCTTCCATGCTCTTGTCTTAATAGGAGATGGGTTGCTTTTCAAGATCCCCTTAGATATTTTTGTATTCTAAATCCGGTTGTAACGGCTCCGCGATACTTTAGATGAGAATCAATGAAAATACAAGATGAATTATTAAACATCTCCAATGGTTTGTAATTTGCAATTGTCCGTTAAATGATAAGTGGTATTGCGTAAATATGCAGCACATTGTACCATATTTGTACAACAAAATAATGACCAGTGAAGCGGTATGAGTGTTGAATAAAATAAACGAACGCTATGAATCATACGTGTTTTATACTCATATGTTAATGAGAAACTGTTATATATATACAGGGTGCTTCATAAATACCTTTCATAAATTTCAGAATGAATAGACCTAGCAATAATAAATATACTTTACTATGTGACGGTTTTGGAAATTTCTTATATTTACCGGGATATTACACATTTTAGTTTAAATAGGAAAGTCTAGGGGATGAACACAATCAGTAGATTACCATCACCTCAATTACTTTATTTTGTCATAAATGTTTGAACATCGATGTATTTTACAGCATTTACAATAGGTGCTCGATCAATTTGCTTCATGGGTTCGAATACTGTATGAATGAAGCTTCACAAATTGAAGGTAATGTGAGAAGGTGAGAGAAAGAAGGATGTACTGGCAGTCTTAAGTAAGTACCAGACATGGAGCCATACACCTCTGCTGAGTACACAGACATGTTATTTACTTTAGGTGCAGCTGGAGGAAATGCAGCTGAAGCAGTAAGGATGTACGGTGAACAAAATCCCAACCGGAGGCAACCATCTCGGCCTACTTTCCTCAGCGTAGAAAGACGACTACGGGAATATGGCTCACTGAATCCACGTGCAGTAGACAGAGGAAGGCCTCATGATGAGCAACTACTCGATGCAGAAGAGGATAGCCTTGATGCCATCGCAGATGATCCATCTACAAGCACACGTCGACTTGGTGCACAATTTGGTGTGGCTCATGCATCAGTATGGAGGATTGTAAACAGACATGGCCTGTACCCATATCATCACCAGCCCATCCATGCTCTGACTGAACGTGATTATCACCAACGAGTGGATTTCTGTCGGTGGCTCCTTACTCAAGAGAGGGAGAACAACGGTTTTATTGCAGAGGTTTTGTTTAGTGATGAGGCAAATTTCACAAGAAATGGCATGTTGAACCTACATAATACACATACATGGGGAGCAGAAAATCCACATGCAACAACAACGAGGGGACATCAGGAACGCTTTTCGATTAATGTTTGGGCCGGTATTCTTGGTGACCATATAATCGGACCTTTTATGTTACCACAACGACTTACAGGCAATGTGTACACCAGATTTTTTCAGGATGACTTGCCCATACTACTTGAAGATGTGCCTCTCCGAACACATAGACAAATGTGGTTCATGCAGGATGGGGCTCCAGCTCACTTTGCACGAGGTAAGAGGGATTTCCTTAATGTTATGTACCCTGATCAGTGGATAGGCCGTGGTGGTCCCATCGCCTGGCCACCTAGATCACCGGACCTAACTCCACTTGACTTTTATCTTTGGGGACACTTGAAGAGCAGGGTGTATGCTACACAAATCAACACCCATCAGCAACTGTGGCAACGAGTTCAAGAGGCATGCAGAGAAGTAAGAAACACACCAGGGATATTTGAAAGAGTGCGACAGTCTCTTATGCGCCGAGCCCAAGCCTGTATCGACGAGGGTGGAAGAAACTTCGAGCAACTATTGTAAATACTGTAAAATACATTGATGTTCAAACATTTATGACAAAATAAAGTAATTGAGGTGATGGTAATCTACTGATCGTTTTCATCCCTTAGACTTTCCCATTTAAACTAAAATGTGTAATATCCCGGTAAATATGAGAAATTTCCAAAACCGTCACATAGTAAAGTATATTTATTATTGCTAGGTCTATTCATTCTGAAATTTATGAAAGGTATTTATGAAACACCCTTTATATAAATATATATATATAATATATATATATTCTCTTTTAAACAGACGAGGTTTAAGGCAATAGCAGTTTCAGCATTCAGGATTTTATTGTTACAGCTTTCAATAGTTCTAACAATTTTCCTCTGGGGTTCAGAGATGAGGTACAACAGGTTAGCAAAATTCATGGTGGATCCAACGTTTCACAAGTAAACATCTTGCATCTTCAGGGAATGGAGAGGTAATGATTAGAATAAGGACAAAACAGCATATTTATCATTACCTCTCCATTCCCTGAAGATGCAAGATGTTTACTTGTGAAACGTTGGATCCACCATGAATTTTACTAACCTGTTGTACCTCATCTCTGAACCCCAGAGGAAAATTGTTAGAACTATTGAAAGCTGTAACAATACAATCCTGAATGCTGAAACTGCTATTGCCTTTAACCTCGTCTGTTTAAAAGAGAATCTATTACCTGGCTATACTAACATATATATATATATATATTAATTATGACAAACAAGGCAAGTATGTTCCGTACAGACCTGAAATGCCGTCATACGTCCATCACTCGTCCCAGCTGGCGTGAAGACCTGGAAATCAAAAAAGAAATATAAGTAAAATTGCAAGTTTATTGATTATCCATATAATACAAACATATATAGACTCAAAATATACAGGAAGCACAAGTTAGTATTGAGCATGACAGATAATGCTAATGATTGTGATAATATTTTTAATGAACTATGTGGCAGAGTTCATGTAGTTATGCCCCCGTCCATCACCTACGAGAATGTGTGTGTAAATGCACACACACACACATGCATACTTACACACTTTAGGATAGTAAGTAGATGCATAGTACATAAATAGTAACAAATAAAAAGGGATACGCACGCAAACGCATACACAATAACACATAAACACTGTACACACACACATATCTCGGTTTATATCACACACACACACACACATTATCTTATTCTCTTACTCCCCCTATTCCCATCCCCTCTCTCTCTCTCATTCTCTCTAACTTACTCTCTTTCTCTCTCTCTCTCTTCAAGACCCCCTTACGAGATATACTTTTATATTTTCTTGGTAGAGAAATAGACTTATGTATATAAGACACATACACATACATTCGTGGTAACACACACACACACACAGACAGAAACTCAAACATACACACACACACAACCACACACACACACAAATAACGCCCTACACACATATAACCCCCAAACACTAATGAGAACAAAATATAGCATTACTGGTGTGTTTAATCCCGGTTAATCCTCGGAGCTACACCTGTAATGCCGTATTAAGGTAAATCCCCCAGCCTAAGCCACCAACACGGGATTACCAAGGTTCAGGCAGGATTTCGTATACATTGATGTAGACTGTGTGTGTGTGTGTGGGTGGGTGTGTGGGTGTGTGTGAGAGAGAGAGAGAGAGAGAGAGAGAATGAAAGTTAGTAAGAATGAGAGAGAGAGAGAGAGGGGATGGGAGTAGGGGGAGTAAGACAAAATGTGTGTGTGTGTGTGTGGGTGTACATTCATGCAAGCTTTAAGACCCTTTTGTCCACAGAGAATGTGGTTACAGTCTCACGTCCTAAATGACGGCTTTCCAGGCAGCCCTGTTAAGGGCTGCCTCTGTTGTCAAGTTCTTTATTTTAAGATCGGACCAGAGTACCCGACCCACGTCATTCTAGGTCCACACCTACGCGCAGCTCCCCCCACGTTCACAGTTCGGCATGTGGGTGTGGGTGTGTGGGTGTAGTGTGTGTCTGGGTGGGTATGTGTATGTGTTTGCGTGTGTTTGTATGTGTGTGTGTGTGTGTGTGTGTGTGTGTGTGTGTGTGCATTACCTTGAATGTATGTTTATGTGCCTTATATGCACACGCATATTTCTCATAAGGGGGTCTTGGGGGTGTTTTTTTTTTTTTTAAGATTGATAGATGTCGAGGGAGCAAACTACCCCTCCCCTTTAAAGTAATTACTATAACAAAAGTCCATTTATTAAGCATTACTCGTTTGAAATTATAAACATCCAATCAAATATATCTGTATCGATACAAGAAATACCCAGTATATAGAATCTAACAATAGGATTACCATTTTTTTTTTCTGCCAGCAAGAGTCAACACAATAGGGCATTACAAAGGGATTAGGCTGCCGGGAAAGAAAGAGGTTCGTGATTTTGGGATAACAAATAATAGCCTGGTGTATAATCTAGCTCGGCGGCGGAAAAAATGCCTGCCTTACACAAACGACCGTAATAATACTCCTTGGGGGACTAAATCCATATTACTACACATGTTCTGTTTAGTTATGTTGTCATTAATATTTCTGTATAATTTATCATCATTATCATCATCGTCATCATCATCATCATCATCATCATCGGTGTTTTCATTATTATTTTAATCAGCATCACTATTACCATCATCATAATCATTATCATCATAGTTATCATCATCCTCACCATCATCATCATCGTCATTATCACCATCATCATTTGTGTTTTGAATAGGTGTTAAAATCGCCAAACTAATGGGCCAAGCGTCTTATAATCTCAAAACATATTAGGCTTAATACGAGGGAGAAAGGGGACCGGAAAAGCGACCCATCTCCCCTTAAAAGCAAATCTACGAGTGCTACACACAGTAATTCCCAGATTAGAACGGCGATTATATCTCAGGCATTGTACCGTTAATTAGTGAAATATTATAAGAAATACTCAATGTTTTCAAATAACGATAAATACACAAATAATAATAATAATAATAATAATAATAATAATAATAATACCAGTAATAATAATGAAAATAAAATATTGTGCTCCTTTCTATGCTATGTGCATACTTGGGAAACTGGGAATAATTGTATTATTGGATTGTCCAAAGCTCTATTTTATCTCTGTTCGCATTGTTTTAGTATCCTCTCATACACACCCATAAAAAACTCTCCCACATAGATATGTCAACCAATCCACACACATACACATATATATATATATATATATATATATAAATATATATATATATATATATACTGTATATATATATATATATATATATATATATATATATATATATATTATATATATATATATATATATATATATATATTATTTCGGGCTATAATATTTACAGCTCATGATATAGTCTATACTAAAATCCAGATCTGGACTTATAGACCGTAAATAACTCAACAGGGTCAAATCTAACACAGTCTTACCCTCACAAATAAGTATTCAATTAGGTACTACAGTACTCAATAACAACACACATAACAATTATAACACCTGTTTATTCAATTAGATCTAATACCTGAAAATCAGATTGTAGCTTCACCTGGATAATTATTGGAACTATCAGGCAAGGATTACCAGGCATATAAATGGTAGATCATGAATAGGGAGCAATCGCTCTTCAACTGAGGTTATAACCAGGTGAATAATCTGTAACTAAATAATACAGGTAACTTATAGAATCAACCCTTAATAATAATCGTGATGTGAGTAGAGTGTCTTCCGTGAATAAAACAACAGTGAAAGCACTAGAACACAATCTCAACTAAGAGAGACTGGGAGAGTTGAGAGAGTAAATAATAAATCAGGTGAGGAGGTTGAGTCACACGGCTGGTAGTGGCGAGCCGGCTAGGTAGGCGCGGTATTCTCAAGTGACCTTCCTACTTAAATAGTGGAGGACAGGTCACCTACCAGACTGCGGTGGCTGAAATTAATCTCAAAGTTAATGCAACCAAAATGGTAATTTAAATAATGTTACTCTGAAATTGGGGGCAAGAGGTGATTTAATTTATTTTACAAAGGATTAAGTGGGTGGACTAAATTATGTAATTTCTAATGAATATCTTATATTCTCGTCAACGATCATATGTACTCAGCTTAAGAATGTAAACAGAGAAACCGATCTGGGAGTAACAATATCGAGTAACCTAAAACCGAGTCAACAATGTTCAGAAGTTGTTAAGAAGGCAAACAAAACAATTGGCTTTATAGGCAGGTCATTTGAGCATAAATCCAAAGACGTTATCCTAATCCTTTACAATTCCTTAGTCCGCCCTCTTCTGGAATACTGCGTTCAATCCTGGTGCCCTTATTACCAAAAAGATATAGACAAGCTAGAATGAGTTCAACGTAGAGTTACCAAAATGATACCTAGCCTAAAGAACAAACCATACGAGGAGCGTCTTAGAGAATTAAATCTATTTCCTTTAACCCAGCGCAGATTAACCCTTCTTTAGCCGCTCACCACTTAAGTCGTATTTAATAAAGCTGGACTAACTGGCGGCGCTCGACATAGGTCGAGTGGCAATTTCAGCACGTAATGTTGCTGAGAGAGAGAGACAAGTGGTGGCAGGAGACTAGCGAGCGTATGACTGCTCCAGACCACCGTGGCGAACCTACTGACACGAATCTCAGCTCCCTCCTCCCTCTCTCACTCGCTACATACTCAATTATATGGGGAAAGTACCGAATTACATGCTTTTTGCACTCGCGTTGCACGGTTATTGCAAGAAAACTATCCATCATACAAGGATAGTTATGGTGTCATTCGAAAGCTCTGTTCATGCCCTTTCAGGGATAGATACTTGTTTTACGTTCTGGGTCTTATTTAGGCATGAAAATGATCACGTAAACAGCCCTATTTTGGCTAAAAACACCCCGCTGGGCGGTACATATAAATAAACCGCATAGGCCGCTCGTTATGTGTTAAGAGGCGACTTAATTCAAGTGTTCAAAATCATCAAAGGCATCGACAATATGAACTGTAGTAAGTACTTCACTATCGACCAATCTAATTACACGCGGGGAAACGGTTACAAAATTATTGGTAAATGTTTTAACTCACACGAAGCTAAGAATTTCTTCTTCAATCGAGTTGTCAACTTATGGAATGGGCTTCCCCGAGATGTCATAGACTGAAGCACCGTTGATTCATTTAAACTTCGCCTAGACAAATATCTCGCATCAAACCCGCGACTGACTGCATTTGTAAATAAATAACTTTATTTTATCCTCCCCTCAGTTACTAACCCATCTGTCCCCTACTAACTTCCAAATCCTGCCACGGACATTAGTTCCAGAGCAGTAGTTCCCTTTCCAATGTTCCCTTACCCACTCTAAACCACTGTTTGGACACTTGATCCTCAATGTTTTGGAGGACAAGCAGCCTAGAAGGGTCACTAGAACTGTTGTTGCTTGATTTCCTTTGTACTCCTTTGAGGAGGAAGAGGAAGGCATGGGTGATAGCGATGGTGATAATAATAATAGTGATTGTGTTGGGGACATTAGAAGTGTTGGTCATTGGTATGATGGAAGCATAAATGATTGTAGTGATGATTTTGATAATGGTGACAGTGATAGCGATGGTGGTGTTGATATTAGTAATGGTTGTGATCGTGACAGTAACTGTGATTATGCATATGGTTAAAGCTAGCAACTTTTATCAACACATATTATTATCCCTATCAGTATACCATGACCCTTTTCTCTCATTTATTACAAGTATCAGTAGACTATGCAATTCACCTTGGGAAGGAATTGTGGGAGTCTGAAGGTTGAAATAGAATATACCCCGTTGATCCGCAAAGGGCCTTCCAAAGCTGTGTACATTTGTTAGCCAGCATAAAATGAAAAAGCTCCATCGAATACTGAAAGGGTTAAGTGAAGAGGATAATGCAGGCAATGCAGTTACGTTTTGTCTATGTATATGAAGGAGATAAATGGCAAAGCAGCCTAACACAAGTACCTCCCCTCGAATTAAAAGAGTGATAGAGAGCCAAATTATGGGATGAGGTATTCGTATTTGTTATTTGTATTTGAATATATTTGAATAGCCTACAGTAAATCAGGATATTTGTATTCAAATACATAAAAGTAAAAGTATTTGCATTCGTATTCGAATATTTGGACAAATTATTTGCATTCATTGAATCATCTGGTGAATACAGAGAGAGAGAGAGAGAGAGAGCTGCCATCATTCGTATCTCGTCAGTATCACAAATTTGGTACCTACCATATAATATTATCTAGTTACTACACTACTCAGGTTGATATCTCAGTATTGAATACAGGTAGTGTCTGTTATCAGTCATAAAATAGTTAACCATTGCATAATTTACGATACCACACTTAGCTATAGAAAAAAAAGCTACTTAATCTTATGAGAAGTATTCATGAATGCATTTGTGAATACTTTCATGAAGTATTTGCATTCGTATTCGACGAGACAATATTTCCTTGTATTCGTATTTGCATTCATATTCGTAGAAATCTAAATGATTCGTATTCGTATTTGAAAACTGATCTCATGTATTCACTCCATCCCTGGCCAAATTCAAGATACTTTAAATAATCAAAATGTCTAGACACACGGAGCTTGAAGCAGTTTGTGTCATAGGATGAGGGAAAGATAGATTGAGTGAGAAAGTTCCTGAGTTTATTTAATGAGTAGAAGAAATACTGGGAAAATCGGCTTACTCTTAGGTTAGTGAGCTGGATAGAATAACCGTTGGAATGTGTTGCAAGGCGGGTACCCCAAAATGTATGTAAGGTAGGTGTAGATACTGACAAAAGCTCTAAAGAACATTGATTATTGTAATAACGGTAGAAGAATGAGAGAGAAACAACACTGCAGAGTGTAATGAGAGATTGTAGGGAATTAGTAGGAGGAGGTGACTTGATGGGACACAATGCTTTTGACTCTCTCTCTCTCTCTCTCATATTCCATTTCCCATTTTTTCTTCTTTCCTTTCTTTTCCTTCTCCCCCTCTCATCCCCTGTATTTCCATCCACGTCTCGCTATCCAATCATGGTTCCCTCTCTCCTCTCCTTGATACACCATCATTGCTAATTCATGAAGCTACCTGCCTACCTGTATTCTTTTGTATCTCTCTCTCTCTCTGTATATATATTGTTACGTATCTTGATCCTTAAGTGGTTAACTTGATGAATCTAGATAGCACAGAGATAATATATTAAGGTATCAATCAGCTGAAGGCAAAACGAAAGTAAAATCTAATAAAATTATGTCCTGTTGTTGCTTCCTTTCCTTTTGGATCTTAGGACTTGGTATCCTTTATTGACTGATACACTTTAATTATGAACAAATACTGAAACTAATTAAAGTCATGTAGTATTTATAAAGAATTATTATTTAACCGAAGCTTAGTAGGCTATGGTTATGAACCGAATAAGTTATATCTAAAGAAGGACTTAATTATATATCAAGTCTTGAAAGATAAATATTAAGGTAAGAATATTTCTGTCTCTTACCCCTTTTGAAATGAATAGATAGTTTTCTTATAATTATCATGTCCTTTTATTTATATTTAATGTAGTTATTATTCTTGGTTCTTGTCTTACGTTAATAGTATTATATTATTATTATCAGGATTAATATCAAAGTCACATAAACAGTTAGACATATATTTAATAATTAGATAAATGTATTTCTTAACCACGTAACTTTGAGGTTTGATTATGAGTAAATTAAGTTACAGGATCGCTTCATAGATTCGATTCAGGTCTCACTCAAATAATATTAAAAGCAAAAATAATATTTTGAAGCTAAAATAATTTTCTTCAGCTTAGGAAATCACTAGAAGTAACATTAAAACAGCCATGTTAGTCTAAGGCGATATTACTAATATGAGACAATAGTATCACCGTTCTTGTTCTTACCAGCAATGTAAGATTAATTAAAAAGAAAATAAAGTAACTCGCAAGTATTAATATAAAACAATAGTATTACTTTTATCATAACCCAATTACTTGAAGAGTTGCTTTAGTCCACAAGTCAGTCAACTAAAATAGTTAAGTACATAATAGTAGCGCTAACGTTAATTCCCAATCACATATCTCACTAACCAACATAACGTAAGTGTTTACACCGAACACACTTAACACACACTTATATAATCTGACTGACAGTCACAATCCCATTATAATACTTCACCCCGTCTTCCTCCAGCTGCAAGTTCACCTTCCCAACTCCAAATGTGACTGATTTGAATGGCCACTACTCGGGTCTTATATACTATGCAATGATGGTGTAGGAACGAATCAGGAGGCGGGGAATGGTGCGTGCCCCAATCACAGCTCTTCTAGTAGCGTAGCAGGTGCGTGGTCCAATGACGTTTCATGGCGTCGATCATCGTCATAGCGTCTGGTCATCGAAGTAGTTTGCAGGGTCCCATATGACGCACGCAGGTGTGAAGGCTTGTTTGCTGGTATGCGGACGAGCTGGTTTCCCACTCGCTGGTCTGCTTCGCCGCCTGGGTAATTCGGCACTCCTTCAACTCTTAATTCTTAATTATAACTCTTAAATAAACACATACAGGGCTCCATATGTTAGACCTCCCCCCTAGAAAAGAGTTTAAGGAGTATAGTACATAATATACATAATACATAATCAGATTCACCACCAGATTGGCAACAGCAAGATTACAATGAGGATATAATAAGGATATCACCCAAAGTAGGCAACGTCTCCAGGTACCACATCAGAACATAGCCGGAACGTAGCTGGAGCGTTATTCGAACTGCAAGGCATTATCTCACAGCTGAAGGCTTGAAAGCGCACTACTAAAGCATGATATTTACCTCGCTACAAGGGAGAGCAAATTGCCAAAATCCTCTCATTAAGTTAATCTTACTACTGTATGAGGCCAACCTGGTAAATGCAATCTTTAATAGATACGTGATAGGCAATCGGCTAGCACGTTCTGGACCCCCATAATATGTTTAACATCCAGGGAGTATTCCTGCAGCAACAAACTCCACCTGGTCAGTCGTTGGTTTTTATTTTGGAACTTATGCAAACATTTTAAGGGGTGATGGTCAGTATACACAGTGATGGCACCAGAGGCAAATTGCACATAGACAGCAAAGTATTGAAGGGATAAAATTAATGCTAACAGCTCCTTCTCAATGACTGAATAGTTACGTTGAGCAGAATTTATTTTTTTACTAAAATAGCACACAGGATGCAATATTTCACAGTCATCTTCCTGTAGCAATACAGCACCAACCACGGTATTGCTCGCATCCACTGCTAGGGAAAAAGATCTGTTAAAATCAGGAGCTCGGAGTACAGGATAATTTGATAAAATATATTTGGTAGCATTAAAGGCCTCCTCACATTCGGAGGACCACTCAAACTTCACATCCTTGCGGAGAAGATCTGTCAGGGGAGCTGTTAACCTAGAAAAGTATAAGATGAAATGCCTATAATAACCAATCATTCCAAGGTACCTTTGGATATGTTTCTTAGTGCTAGGAGTTGGGAATTCTAGAATAGACTCTACCTTTGCTTGAGGAGGTGCAACCTGCCCCTGACCTACCGTATATCCTAGATACTGGACCGTACTCTTTACAAAGGTGCATTTCTTAAGATTAACCACCAGATTGGCATCAGCAAGATTTAAGAACAGCAATCTAAGTTGGTAAAGATGCTCCTCCCATGACTGTGAAAAGATAAGAATATCATCGATGTAGACAACGCATCCAGGTACCCCTTCAGTCACCAAATTCATGAGGCGCTGGAATGTAACTGGAGCGTTTTTCAAGCCGTAGGGCATTACGTTACAGCAGAAGGCTTGATTATTGACTACAAAGCATGATATTTCCCTCCCTCTAGGGGTGAGAGCTACTTGCCAATATCCCTTCATTAAGTCAATCTTGCTGATATAGGTGGCTGTACCAATCTGGTCAATGCAGTCGTCGATCCGTGGCAGTGGGTAGGTATCGTTCTTTGTGACAGCATTAACTTGCCTATAGTCCATACATAACCTATGGCTCCCATCTGGCTTTGGCACAAGTATGACCGGACTACTCCACTGGCTTAAGGCCCTTGTGATCAGCTGGTTTGACAACATGAAGTAAAGCTCGATCTGCAGTATACTCCTGCGTTGTGGTGAGACACGGTAGGGGGATAGTTTAATGGGTGTTGCATCCCCTACGTCGATGTCGTGCACGGCCAAAGAAGTGAGCCCTGGAGTATCACGGAACACACTGGGAGACTGAGATAAAACAGAGATTAGTTGGTACGCTTGATCAGAGGGAAGATGACATAGTTTAGATGGTAATTCCCCCCAAGCTACTGAGTTATACTTAAAGTTGGATAGGCTACATGACAAGTCAAAGTCTGCATGGATACCTTCAGGCTCTGGAACAGTCTGTTGCGGGTCAGTAAGAGAACTGAAGACTTCGTCCGCACCAGGCTGTCCACAGGTCCTGACATTCACTGCCACAGTGGGAGAATCTGGAGGAGAGGAATCAGGGGACCTATGGTAGGGTTTCAACATATTTATATGGAATACTTGCGTGGGCTTTCTCCTGTCTGGGGTAGTTACTAGATAATCGGTAATGCTCACCCTCTGAATGATCTTATATGGGCCCCTGAACTTGGCAGATAAAGGTTGGCCAAAAAGGGGGAGCAGGACCAAAACCTCATCACCGGGCTGAAACTCCCTCTCATGGGCTTTTCTGTCATACCAGTTCTTCATGGAGCTTTTAGCCACTGTCAAGTTTTGAGCTGCAAACTCACATGAGGATCTCAGCCGGGTTTTGAAGTCTGAAACATACTTGAGGAGGCTTTGGTTCCCCTCCTGGCCAACTAGGCTATCCTGCATAGTTGCAAAGGACCTCTTACCTGGTGACCGAAAACTAGCTCATTAGGGGAAAAACCCAGGGATTCAGTTGGAACCTCATGAGTAGCAAATAAAATAAAAGGTACCCCCTTATCCCACTCAACTCCGGTCTTTGTACAATATTTACGCAACATGGCTTTCAAAGTTTGATGAAACCGTTCGAGAACCCCTTGACTCTCTGGGTGGTAGGTGCTAGACTTAACATGCTCGATACCCAACTCCTTCAGGGACTGCTGAAAAATGTTAGAGGTAAAATTAGTTCCTTGATCACTTTGCACCTCATGGGGGAAACCCATTCTGGTGAAGAATTTGAGCAGTTCCTTGATTACAGTTGGAGCAGAGGTAGTCCTTAATGGTATAGCCTCTGGGTAGCGAGTTGCCATGTCCATAATCGTTAATAAATAAATGTTACCTTGGGAAGTCTTAGGCAATGGGCCTACAATGTCCACTACCACCCAAGTAAAAGGATTCTCGAAGACGGGCAAGGGCACCAGAGGATGTACAGGCACCTTCTGATTGGGTTTTCCTGTCATCTGGCAGGTGTGACACACTCTACAAAACTCCACTACATCTGCACGCATTCCTGGCCAGTGAAAGTGGGCTCTGATTCTGTCTAGAGTTTTTCTCACACCTAGGTGTCCTGCCAATGGTATACAATGTGCCATTTCCAAGATATCTCTACGACAAGGTTTGGGGACTACTACTTGATGGACGTCCCAGGCCCCGTCATCAATTGGTCTGTGTGGCTGTCTCCATCTATGCCACAATACTCCTCCTTTGAGGTAGAAACATTCACCACCCTCCTTCTCACATTCCTCTTCACTCACGGCACTGGCAGCTAATTCCTTGCATTCTCTATCATCTCTCTGTAGCTCTACCAGGCCACTAGGACAATTTGGAGGGGTTTCATGGTCATCGTTAGGGTCAAGATGAGCCATAAAGGTGTCATATAAATCCACCTCAGTCATATCATCAGGCACAGTTGGAGCATCATTCACACTCTCATCATCCCTTTCATCAACTCTTACATTCGGGGCATTTCTGTCTGAGGGAACTGCTACTTGAGACATTGAACGTGTGACAGCACACACAGGGAAAACTGTTGGCATCTCCTTTTCGAGCTCACCGGTTAGTGGCTCGTTAACAGGGGAAAGTGACAAAAGGGGGTCTGGTCGGACCTTCTCACCTGCTACATCATTCCCCAAAAGGAGTGTTACCCCGGGCACAGGGATATCTTGGGACCTACACAAAGCTATGGTGGCCTCACCCTGTAGTAACTCACATTCAATTTCGCCTTTTACCAAGTATGCATAAAATTGGCCTCCAGCACCTCTCATTATAACTGGTTCGCCAGGTGGGCACTCAGTGTAAGGATTCACCATGAGGGGGCTAGTAGAACCTGTGTCTCAGAATTTTTACCTCATGCATACAACCATTTAATCTCACGTTGCCAGATGAAATAAAGGGACGGTAACTGTCCTGCACTGATGGTGAAATTATTATTGGCTTAACCCTAGTTAAGTGGGTTGCACACCGCATGCTACTACACCCCTGTCTAGATGGTTTACATTAGCTGCTAGGTACTCCTTCTGTTGGGAGTCCTGTATTTAAGGAACTTTTGGTGCTAGGTACTCCTTCTGTCGGGAGTCCTGCATTAAAGGCACATATGGAGTTTGAGATACGGCGGAAACTGTCTGCCCCGATCTCTCGGTTCTCTCCTTGGCCCAGCACTGATAAGCTAGGTGGCCTCTCTTGCCACAAAAAGTACATACTTTAGGGGGATCCTCCTGTTGTTCTCAAAAACTGTGCTTCCGTGCTGACTCCCTGCCTAGGCAAACTCTTTCGTCTCTGTCTATCCTCTAACATCTTCCCTTCATGCTGGAAGTTTGCTCACATTCAACCTGTCCCAAAGAAGGGTGACCGCTCTCAACCCTCCAACTATCGTCCAATTGCTCTTATCTCTTGTCTTTCTAAAGTTTTTGAAACTATTCTTGCTTCCAAATTTCTTAAGCATTTCTCTTCTCATAATCTGCTCTCAGATCGCCAGTATGGCTTCCTTAAGGGTCGCTCTACTGGTGATCTTCTTTCATATCTTACTAACTCTTGGTCATCCTCCTTTCGGGACTTCGGTGAGACTTTTTCTATTGCACTAGACATATCGAAAGCCTTCGATAGAGTCTGGCATAAATCTTTAATTTCTAAACTACCCTCCTTCGGTTTCTATCCCTCCATCTGTGCCTTTGTCTCTAATTTCCTTTCCGGCCGTTCCATAGCCGCGGTTGTGGACGGCCATTGTTCACTTCCTCACTCTATAAACTCCGGTGTTCCTCAGGGCTCTGTCCTATCTCCTATTCTCTTTCTAATTTTTATAAATGATCTCCTTAACTGTACCTTAATTCCCATCCATTCATACGCAGACGACTCAACCTTGCACTACTCCATTAGTTTTTCAGAACGCCCCAGCCAGCAATCCCTCAACGACAAACGTAATGAAGCCATAGAACTCTTAAATTCTGATCTAAATACTATTTCCAATTGGGGCAGAGAAAACCTTGTTAACTTTAATGCTTCCAAAACCCAATTTCTCCATCTATCTACCCGTCAGGATCTCCCAGCGGACTATCCCTTATTCTTCAACAATACAAAAATCAACCATTCATCTTCTCTCAATATTCTTGGTGTCTCTTTTCTTCTGCTCTCATTTGGAAGGACCATATTACCAGTCTTGCTAAGGCAGCCTCCCAGAAGCTGGGTGTGCTCAACCGCCTTAAGGGGTTCTTTTCCCCTGTGCAGCTTCTTGCTCTGTACAGGGGCATAGTGCGCCCTTGTATTGAGTATTGTTCACATGTGTGGGGAGGTTCCTCTCACACTGCTCTCCTAGACAAAGTTGAAAGGAAGGCCTTTCGTATCATTAACTCCCGTCCACTCACCAACTCTCTGCAATCTCTCTCTCTCCGCCGCAATGTTGCATCTCTCTCGCTATTCTATCGCTACTATAATAATCAGTGTTCCTCAGAGCTATCCCAGTGCATACCACCTCCTTTACGGAGGGCACGTGGTACCCGTCTTGCAACTCAATCCCACCCCTACTCTGTGCAACTCTCCAACCCAAGAGTGAAACGTTACTCTCAAACTTTCTTCTACTCAACAGCTGAGCTCTGGAACTCTCTCCCAGAATCAGTCTTTCCCTCTTCCTATGACTTAAATTGCTTCAAACTCCGTGTGTCCAGGCATTTTGGCTCGAACGTCCCTTGATTTTGGCCCTGTCACTCTTTCAACTATGGGGGAGACACTCGCTATATGCAGTTATGCCTTTTGCCTCCCTCAATCACATAGAAAAAAAAAAAAAAAACGGGAATGTTCCCTCTTTGAGCATTACTATTACTTTGGGCCCCACCTCTGTTACCATTGCCCTGAGTCGCATTTTTAGTTGGGGGAACAATTCTATTTTGTCTAGCTGGGGAAGACGTTACAGGCTTGTGACTGGGTCTGTCAGATTTGTGATTGGGATACTTAGAATTAGAACTAGAATTACCGTAGGGCTTCTTTCCACAAAATTTGTTGTTGAGCACGTATGTGTCAGCCAGGTCAGCGGCGTCAGCAAGACAATCTACCTTTTTCCCCCTCAAATGATAGGCTACAGAAGAATCAATTTTCCATAGGAAAATTTCTAACAGGACCAACTCCTTCAGATCGTTGTAGCTTGTGACTTTCTTACTCTTGACCCAATGATTGAAAGTTTTAGTCATGGTCCTGGCAAATACCTTATGGGTTTCTTCTACTTTCTTCTGGTTTTTACGGAAAGATTGCCTGTAAGCCTCAGGCTGTAATTGATAGGTTTTTAGGATAGCTTCTTTGAGATTGTCATAATCCTGCCTAACCTCTGCTACTTCTGACAAATACGTGGCTCGAGCCTGCCCTGTCAAAACGGTTTGTAACATAAAAGGCCATTGATCTCTTGTCCGCTTCATACCTCCAGCAACTTTCTCAAACAAAACAAAGAAATCCTGCACATTATCCTCAGTGAAAGGTGGAATGACACTGGTCATCGTCAATCCCAGAGGGGGAGCAATTAAGGGAGCATTTGTATTGACATTTAGTTGAGCCGTACGATATTGATATTGATAATGTTCGGTCTTTATTCTGGCTAGTTCTAGTTCGAATAATTGATCAACGGTAAAACCAGGTGGTAATGGATCATCAAGTTGGCTAGGTTTACTCGGGATCCCACCAACTGCTCCGTCACCCTCCTCGCCTTCTACAGGGAACAGGTGGGTTTTTAATGGTCTGAGCCATCTCTACTTTGGACATGTTTGAGACAGTTAACTGGAGATGTGAGGCAAGCACTTTCAGTTCGGATTTTGACAGACGGTCAATATCAGGGGCTGTGGGTTCTCATTCTATGAAAACTCGAGCATCTTCGTCATTAATTTGATCAGGCATGATTAATATTTGATTTGTAAGTAGTGAAACGGTAATGAAACTGAGTGAAACTGTATGAAACGAATCCTGGCGAGGTCGCCACTCTTCTGTTACGTATCTTGATCCTCAAGTGGTTAACTTGATGAATCTAGATAGCACAGAGATATATATTAAGGTATCAGTCAGCTGAAGGCAAAACGAAAGTAAAATCTAATAAAATTATTTCCTGTTGTTGCTTCCTTTCCTTTTGGATCTTAGACTTGGTAACCTTTATTGACTGATACACTTTAATTATGAAAAAATACTGAAACTAATTAAAGTCATGTAGTATTTATAAAGAATTATTATTTAACCGAAGCTTAGTAGGCTATGGTTATGAACCGAATAAGTTATATCTAAAGAAGGACTTAATTATATAATCAAGTCTTGAAAGATAAATATTAAGGTAAGAATATTTCTGTCTCTTACCCCTTTTGAAATGAATAGATAGTTTTCTTATAATTATCATGTCCTTTTATTTATATTTAATGTAGTTATTATTCTTGGTTCTTGTCTTACGTTAATAGTATTATATTATTATTATCAGGATTAATATAAAAGTCACACAAAAAGTTAGATATATATTTAATAATTAGATAAATGTATTTCTTAACCACGTAACATTGAGGTTTCATTATGAGTAAATTAAGTTACATGATCGCTTCATAGATTCGATTCAGGTCTCACTCAAATAATATGAAAAGCAAAAATAATATTTTGAAGCTAAAAGAATTTTCTTCAGCTTAGGAAATCACTAGAAGTAACATTAAAAAGGCCATGTTAGTCTAACGCGATATTACTAATATGAGTCAATAGTATCACCGTTCTTGTTCTTACCAGCAATGTAAGCTTAATTAAAAAGAAAATTAAAGAACTCGCAAGTATAAATATAAAACAATAGTATTACTTTTATCATAACCCAATTTCTTGAAGAGTTACTTTAGTCCACAAGTCAGTCAACTAAAATAGTTAAGTATATAATAGTAGCGTTAACGTTAATTCCAAATCACATATCTCACTAACCAACATAACGTAAGTGTTTACACCGAACACACTTAATACACACTTATATAATCTGACTGACAGTCACAATCCCATTATAATACTTCACCCCGTCTTCCTCCAGCTGCAAGTTCACCTTCCCAACTCCAAATGTGACTGATTTGAATGCCCACTACTCGGGTCTTATATACTATGCAATGATGGTTAAGGAACGAATCAGGAGGCGGGGAATGGTGCGCGCCCCAATCACAGCTCCTCTACTTGCGTAGCAGGTGCGTGGTCCAATGGCGTTTCATGGCGTCGATCATCGTCATAGCGTCGGGTCATCGAAGTAGTTTGCTGGGTCCCATATGACGCACGCAGGTGTGAAGGCTTGTTTGGTTGTATGCGGACGAGCTGGTTTCCCACTCTCTGGTTCGCTCGCTGGTCTGCTTCGCGGCTTGGGTAATTCGGCACTCCTTCAACTCTTAATTCTTAATTCTAACTCTTAAAAAAACACATACAGGGCTCCGTATGTCAGAATATATATATACAGTATATATGTATATATATATATATATATATATATATAAGCTTATACATATTTATGTATTGTTTGTCGCCTATATGTCCAGCTTCCTGTCTGTGGTTTCTTTCTGCCTGTCTGGCTGTTTATTATAGGGCGTCTGCCTGCCTCCATGTTTATCAGTATTTTGTGTCTATCATTCATTCACTCACTCACACACACACATACACACACACACTCACACACATATCTATTTATCTCACTCATTCCTCGTTCTCTCACTCACTCCTCATTCTTTCACTGAATACATCTCTCCCTCACATTGGACTTGTTGAAAACCATTTTGACATGCAAGAGTGCATTACAGTGGTGCAGGGGATGACACTATATACAACTTTCTTTATATCTCTGCTGGTTGAAATTTCCAAACTTTTGCTATTGAACATCTTGAGCTTAGAATCAACTACATTATCATATCCTAATGTTTGGTAGGCCTATTTTGTTACACCCTACATATCTACTGTATATACAGGTATATGGTCACTCCCAAATGAGTTTGTAGCCTACAGTATATCATTTGTGAGTGAGTTACAAGTACGAGGCGTATATTGCAGGAGCCTGGAGTGAGGCTAGCCTCTGGCTTTGTTTCCCACGAGCGAGCCCTTGTGAAGTTGGCTGGCGCCCTGTGATATGTTGCCGTCTTGTCAGCCCTATGAATTAGTTAGTTTATTTAGTCTTGTGTGATTAATGCAGTTTATCATAAGTTACACAATGATGAATCATAATTATTTGATTACTTTTGTTGTTGATGAGAGCGCAGGCTGCCGGAGATAATTGAGTTTTCTTGCGACGCCTGGAGCCCTTCCCCGCTACGCGAGGCCCCCACCCGACTCTCGCGGCTGCAGGGCCGGCACTCCTGTCCCGCCCCTTGATATAGCAACATCCGTGTCTGGCGGTGTTGGCTTGCTTCGTGTTTTCCCTTGAATACCGCATATTTATTTTTGTTCGTTAGTTGATTAGAGCATAGCAGGGGCTGGAGTCATATTGAGCATATTGTTTTATTTTAACATCTTTAGTTTAATATTAATTACTGCTTTCACTCCTTCTTTGGCAATTTTAGTATATAAGCTTCACCCTGGTCTTCCGTGCATTCTTTCCCATTGTTTAACTGCGTTGCCTATTGATTTTTACATGTTTATTTCTCCGTTATTATTGAAGTTAACATTCAGTGGTTTGGAGGTATGCTCAAGGGTAACATATCCCCCAACCTACTGGAATGTCAACTCTTGTGTTCCATGTCTTAGGTTAGTGCTTCAGACCCCTCCCCCCCCCCCCATGTTTCTGCTTTATAGTGTTACTAATTTCTAAGCGATTGGGAATACTATGAAGTGTCTGGGAGTCTGGCAGTGTTATGTTTCCTCAGTTAGGTGCAGTCTAGAAGAAAAGTACTCTTTAATATTATAGGCATTATCTACCAGACTCGGGGGCAATGGATATTTTTGTGTCTCCTTGTCACTGCTTTAATAGAGCTCAGAGGAAGATAACCATTTTTCCTAGAGAACCTGCGTGTCTTGGTGTTTGAGTCAGATATTAAGAGCGTGTCTGTTGCAGGGTTAGGGTGCTGTGGGCTAGGCTATTTGAGCATCTGTTTTCCCCCAGCCTCCCTCGTAACAATATATATATATATATATACTATCTCATTTTTCTTATTAAAAAAAGAACACATTGTAATTCACTATGATATTGCCTGACGATGGAGTTACTAACCCATCTGTCCCCTACTAACTTCCTAGTCTTGCCACGGAAATTAGTTCCACGGCAGTGGTTTCCTTTCCAAATTTCCTTTACCCACTCTAAACCACTGTTTGGACACTTGATCCGCAGTGTTTTGGAGGACAAGCAGCCTAGAGGGGTCACTAGACCTGTTGTTGCTTGATTTCCGTTGTACTCCTTTGTACTTTGTACTCCATAACATAGCAATAATAATAGACAAGATTAATGTATTTTTCTTTCAAGCACTGGTGTTTCTATTAATCATTTACCTCTATTTTCCATGGACAAGATAAATAGCTGATATACTACGACAACGGTGTGGATCCCAGTGCTGCATCTCTACAGGTCTTATGAACAGTTAAGCCACACGTTTGAGAAAATATTATGTGATATAATGATATAGAAAATGTCTTAAACACAACCTGGTACCTAACTTCTTCCATTTCAGAATATACAAGAACTATTTGTGTGGTCACTCTCGCCTCATTGAATACAAGCTCACCTTTGCATACTATGCATACAAATTTATCAATTTCAGACTTCTTCCTTGGTAGAGGTCCCTTTATTCTAGTGCAGAGCTTATTCATGTGATGTACCCAGCTGCGGTAGATGCTACACTGTATTGAGTTCGCGCCCGCTCTTTTTCTGCATACTGGGCATGGGTATGCCACACTTTTTTCTACCTTTCCTAGCCCTAATCCACTGTGTAAAACTTTTATTTTATTTTTATTAACTCTTAATCCTTTACTTGCCATGCCCTCTTTCCATCTTCTGAACTTGGCTTAGGCATCCCGCGCACTATCTGAGATATACTAGGTCATCCGCGTATAGCAGTTCCCAGGGGAGCCCAACTCTGAAATCACCCGATAGTGCCTCCAGAGCCATAACAAAGAGAAGAGGGCTTAACACAGAGCCCTGGTGAACTCTGACGCAAACTGTAAACTCCTCACTCAGTTAACCTTTTACCCTCACTGCCGTTTGTGAGTCCTCGTACATCTTTATTATCACACGCACCAGCCACTCCTCTACGCTTAGTTTTCTCCTAGCCAACTGCACAACCTCTCTGGGCACCCTATCAAAGACCTTCTCCAGGTCTACAAACACAAGATATAGATCCCTATCTTTTACTCAATTATTGCGGGCCGTCTTGTTTACTTCACTGTAGCACCTGGCGGGTATATATACAGAAAATGAGCTTCATTTCATGCTCTTTTTCATGCATAAGCAAGAACCAGAGCGTAATGCAATTACATATCCGTGAAAGGGCGATAATAGATTTTTCCAATGACACCTGAATCATCCTTGTACAACCTCATCTAATCGTGCAACGATCGTGCAACCGAAGGGGTAAATCGCCGAAAATTAGGTACATTTAAAGATTTTATCCTTGTTTGAGAGAGGTAGGAGGCGAGAGAGGTATACAGTACACCCTAGTGCCGGTCACGCAGCCGCGGCGAGCGGTCGAAGGCCGCCTGTCGTCCCTGCAAGGCTCGGTCTCTCTCTCATGGCTCATACTGACTTCAAAATGGCACCCGTCATATGACGGGAGCCGCAAGAGAGGCCAATATTCTCTCTTCCATCATATGACGGTCACCACGAGTTGAGGGTTAAGTAGATATCTTTCCTGCAGCTGCCTGACTTTGAAGATAGTGTCGATTGTGCAATGTCCTGGCATGAAACTGAGCTGCATATCGTTGATAGAAATGCTTTCCCTTATCATAACTTCAAAGACTCTGTCACAGACCTTCATGACTTGGTCAAGCATTTTCAGGCCCCTAATATTTCCCCTATACAATGCGTCCCCCTTGCCCTAATATGTGTTTACTATTACACTTTTGTGCCATTCATCAAGGATTACTTCCTCTCTAATGATAGAGTTAACTATAGCTCTGTGACCATACTCACTCCTATATCACCTGAGCCTCTTGAGGCTTTAATCATCTCAACTACAATGCCAGAGCATCCTGCAGCTGATGGTTTGTCTTGAGTCAATTGCACATTATGTGAGGGAGGGGTGTGGTATAGGAATGGAAGAGGGAATTGAAGGAGGGGGAAGGTATTTGAGAAGGAAAGAGGTAGTGGAGGGAGTGAGGGAGGGAGGATGTAAAAGGAGGAAGGGGGAGGGGATTGGAGGAAGGGAAAGGGGGAGTCAAGGGAGGGAGGGATGGTTAAGAGGGGCTCATATTTTGGATGTGTTTAATAACGTGCCACAAATGTGGCTTGCCGCAGCCTTCCAGCAAAACATCAAGAGTTGCTTGAAGCAGTCCTCGTGGCAATATATATTCTGAATATATTTGTATACGTGATTAAACTCTCTTTCTCTCTGTCTCTGTCTCTGTCTGTCTCTCTCTCTCTCTCTCTTTCTCTTTCTCTCAAACTGTCAACTTGTGGAATAACCTTCCTCGGGATGTCATTGCTTTTACAAAAACCTTGCATTAACGCAACAGATTGCATTTGTAAACTAATAAGTTTATTTTTTTCCCTCAGATAAATCTACGATCACTACATTTATATATAAATAACTGATATGTTTCTCACTGTTCCCAGTATACACGAAGCGTTATACTATTAACTCAAACTGTGCCCTACCAACATCTTCTAACCATACAATGAACATTTCCAGGGCATTACTTCCATTTCCAATTGTCCCTTACCCAATTTGAAGCACTGTTGAACAATCTGAGCAGCAGTGATGTAGAGGGCATAGTTAATTTTCTGCCACTAAAGCTATTATTACTTTTCTTTTTTGCTTGTTCTTACATTCTCGTTTTATTAAAACCATCAGTTGCAAACAACCGGAATTATGCGAATAATACTGATAGTACAAGTATAAGTAGAATTAGTTATTTATATGTTCCATAGCTGTGGTTGAAGATGGCCTAGCTTCAAACTATCAACTCTGTTGTTCCTAGGGCTGTGTATTATCTCCAGTTCTATTTTTAATATTCATTAATGATTTTCTCAAATGTACCTCTAGTCCCATCCACTCATATGCTGATGCCTTATCTCACACTTTTAACTAGTTTTCCCCAACGGACCTCTATGCAATCACTCCAAAACTCACGCGATGATGCCCATAGCACGACTATCTACAGATCTATCAACTATTTTCGATTTGGGCAGAACAAATCTTATTGCTTTCAATGCTTGCAAAACTAAATTTCTCCATCTATCTACCCATCACTATCTTCCATGCGATTATCCCATAGTCTTCAATAACAAACATAGCAACCCTTTGTCTTCTCGCAATATTCCTGGTGTCAATTTTTCTTCTGATCTTTCATAGAAAGACAATATCACCACTGTTGCTAAAAACATCTTCCCAGAATTTAAGTGTGCTGAACTATCTCTGTGGGTTCCTTACTCCTGCACAGTTTCTTGCTCTAACACGGCCACAGTGTACCAATGTATCGAGTACTGCTCACATGCGTAGGGAGGGTCCACCTATTCCGCACTTCTTGAAAGGGTGCAGCCAAAAGCACTGCATCACAGCAACTCTTCTCCTCTTACTAATACCCTACACATACCACAATGTTGCATCTCTATAACTTTTCTACCGCTACTACAATAATTAGAGCTCTCTCAGTGTATACCTCCTACCTTATGGTGAGTGGGAGACACCCGACTGTCAATACATTCTCACCCATATTCTGTCCAACTCGCTGATCCAAGAGTGAACTGATATTCTCAGTCTTTTTTCTACTCGACAAGTAAACTCGGAACACTCAATATATCTTACCCTCATTTTATAAGTTAACCTGCTTAAAGCTTTGTGTGACCAGAAATGTTAACTCTAATGTACCCTGAATAAGGCTCCTTGTCATCATATTATTTTTTTTTTTGGGGGGTGGGGGACTTGTTACAGGCAACATTGACCTTTGTCTCCTTCATACACATATACAAAAATGGTTGTATAATTATTTGAATAATCTTACGCTCATATGAGGTAAACGCAACAATATAGAGACTAATGACAATATTGTAACAACAGAACAACTCTTTAACCCATTGGCTGTGGGAGACGTTCCGGAATGCAGATCGTAATTTATAGCAATTTACATGCTTTCAAAGCCTTTGGAGGCGAGTCCTAGTGAGCGGGAGCGCGGCAGGCCCCCGTCCGCTCTCCAGTCAGGCAGATGTGACACTGAGGAGGTATGAGGTATATCTTGCTAGACTCTGCAGTGCTGCCAAAGGCAAATGTAGCGCGACATTAGTGATATTAGAGTGTGACGACTGTAATTGGGCTTTGTAATTGAATTGGGGTTGTGTGGGACAGGGATCTGCCTTGCTTAGGCCAATCGGCTTTCTGCAGACTCCCATTTTCTTATGTTCTTATGTTCTTATATTCGCTCAAAATAGCGAATGTCTATGATAGCGTTGCTGATTAATCCCTCACGCTACGAACCTCGTTCTGCTGTAATTTTGAAGCTATTTACTTTTAGTTTTTGGCTGAATAAATTTCATTTCATGAAAACGCTTGATCAATCATTCAGGAGTGCCCGCAACATAAGTGTTAACAAGGGAACGGCGAGAACACTCTTAAGAGGTTTTGGTGGGCAAAGGCGACGAACCTCTTAAGATTCAAGGCCTAAACAAAGCCTTTTAAAAGGCCCCAGTAGCACTCAAAACAAAGGAATGTGTGATTAAGCGAGATAATTCCCCTCGAAACCTCCTATCACTCCTGTGATAAATCCCTGTGTCAAAATCCCTTCCTTCCCTCCTTCAATTATCACCTATTATTTTTATTATTCCCTTGTTTATGGGTTTATTTACCGCGCCAACATCTTCAATCCGGTGCCAAGGCGTGTTCCTGCGCCTACCGAGTGTGTGGTGTGAGAGAGACTCATTCTGCTTCTAGGCTTTGGAGAGGGAGGGTATACGTTGTTACGACCGGGACTACGAATAAAACAAGGGCACTCAATGATTGGACTAGTAATAGGGCACTATGCAACAACGGTATGCTAGATCCAAACCCTCGAACTTATATGCCGGCGAACAAAAACATCTATACCCTCCAGGGTTAATCTGCGATAGCGGGGTATCCTTAACTGGGCATAAATGTACTCTACTTCAGGCTAACCTGCATTGGTATAGCCTGATAACAAACAAGATGCAAGTTACATTAAAATGCATAAAAAGGAATCTATGGAAAGATCAATTAAATCACTGCAAGATTTAATACAATAAAAAGATGCTTCAATACAGTTACTCTAAACAACAATAAACTCTTCACTCCTATCTGAAAGAAAGTGAAGTATAGTCCTACATCATAGACCTGGAAACTTCTGAAGAAAGTCTGATGCTCATAAGATGCTCGTATCTTAAGGGGAGCGTCCGGCCTTTACTCTAGAACGTGTCAGTGGATTTTGTCTGTATTTCATAAGATTTTGTACACGTATAGGGGACCTAACAACTAAGAAATTCCCAAAATTTTAATTCTCTAGGACAATTATTTTTTGAGTTAGGTGTGTAAATTTATGACTTTTTGTAAAATCAAAATCTCATTTAAATGTTGTTGCTTGATTGTTTTAATGCATTGGGGGTACTAACAATAGGTGTATTTTCAATTGTACGTTGATACTTTTTTCCATTTTGTATCTAATTGTAGAATTAGGGCATTTACAATTAGGTACAAATTAGGTACAAATTAGGTGACAAATGTCTCGGGGTGCTGTGTCGAAATGGGAAAGAAATAAAAACAAATGGCGACGTGGAGTTGTAGAGAATTTCATGCCCTTTCCAATGACACCAGAAACATTGTTGTAGCATGTTTGGTTACGTCAGAACTGCGCCGACAAGTGAACTTTCTTACGTGAGGTACTAAGGCACGAGAGCTGTTGCAAGCCAGCCGGCCAGCCGCACCCTACCTCTCTCGCGGCTTGGACCACACTGCTCTTTCTCCTCCACCACCACCACACCCTTCGTTGTTACCCGGGTTGAGTACCAGATACTGTTAGGCAAAATATCTAAGAACGTCATATTTTCACCAAAAATTCATGGTTTTAGTTTTTTTTTTGGCAGATCCGAAACCCATAATGCATTTTCTACGCGTCTGCGCGACCCGCGACCCGCGAAAACTTTAAACTAGCCCAGAAATAACATGCTTCCAGACGGAATATTGCCTCAGGATTTTAACTGAAGACAGAGGGATGGGTGATGATGCCATATATCGGGTTGCGCAATATTGCCGTTTTGAGCACTATTACGAGTATGAACCGGACGCTCCCCTTAAACTATATAAAGGCAGGAGATCACACGTGTAAATCGAATACACAAAAAGGTAGGACATATAATGTTAACTGACACGAGAATACTATAAATGCGCAACGGTAGCGATGCTCGACACTAAAAGAAGTACTTCCTCATCAACGAAACAGTCTGCTATGGTTGTGCGGCTCAGCAACAACCTAGACTAATAAATGCTGTGAATAATAATGCACACATATCAAAGAGCTTATATTAAATACTAACAAGTGTCTACTCGATTAATAATGTCTAGCTGGGATACTCTAGGTAAGGAACTGGGGTTGAGCAAGACAGGCTCGTAGCCTAGCGATGTCCTTAAGACTGCATCCTTTAAGTTACGTTAATTGACTAGGGTGCTCTCTTGATAGATCCAGATCACAAGTATCTGGTTCTATCCTGGCGACCCTCTAAAGACAAGCAAAGAGGCAGCAAAATGTGGAACTGGTACATGCCAAAACCTTCAGTCAACACAATGCTGCACTCGCAAAGGACGCAACCGAAAAGACAACCCAGGCTACCACAGGACCGGTTGAAGTCGTGTAGGTATAAGCAAACCGTACGCACATCGGAGACAACGACTACAGTTACCCTATCCCAGTCTAGCATTTAATAAAAGAGCAGAAACACTAAATCAATAATGGAGACACACAAAGTTCTTAACCTATACTAACTAAGAACCCTCAAACCTATTCTAAGTACATGTAAATATCTCTGAGGACGGCGCATGCAATACAATGGGCCGGCTATGAAAACCGTGTGCAGAACCCAAGGGGATTGTTGTGCAGTTAATAAAGGTTAGAGTATGGAAAGAGAGAATCGAGTGAGAGAAACAGTGATAAAGGTGGTGATCGGGAGAGAGTATGCAAAGGGATGTTAGAAGCACGCGCGCCAAGCCTGCCCTGAGGAGGACGGCTCCTGGGGACCCTCATGAAGGAGGTTAGTTACACAGGAGCCCGCAAAGGCGCGATGGTCGGCCAATCACGGGCCGAGACGTCACAAGACAGCAGGTGTCACGTGACACAGCAAGACACGCCGGCCAATGGCGAGCGAGAGGCAGGAATGCATGCGTGACTCAGACACCCACTGCCTTCTCACTCTGAAAGTCTTTCTCATTCCCACGCTGGTACTATTATCACTACTGTTGATATCAAATATAACCCGTTGTCACAGACGAAAACAATGACCACCACTGGACTGTCTGTGACAATGCGATTACTAGGAAAGAAAGAACAACATTCTCTGATAACTGTAGCCCATTTCGATGTCCCTGGCGAGTGCTGGTGGCTAACGAGAGGCGATTCTGCCAACGCTGGTAGACGTCACACCCCGCCCAAGATATGGGACGCTCAACATTAGGCGAGCACCATATCTGACAAGGCAGAATGCCGACAAGACCCGCCACACCTAGCCACTCCACCAGAAATGAATTACACAGCTCAATCTTAAATAAAACAACATATTAGCATAAAGGAAATATTATAACCCCTCCCAAACACAATAGTATAATTTTAGCCTGCTATGCTCCCTGAGCGAGCTTCACAGAGCCCAGCCTACTAAGTGAAAGACAGGTTCAACTTAGGACTTTACCTATAACATTGGCAACTTACAATTAACTATAAAAAAGAAAGAGTTTTTATGTGATTTTTTTATTTAATTTTAATGTTGTTTTTGACGGCTGCTCTACAGGGGCAAGCCTAGTTTTTCTCCACTCTCAACACACACTGACTGAACGGCGAGGGTTCTCCTGCAAACAAACCCTCCCGTGACAAACAATCAGCTAACGAGAGGCGATTCTGCCAACGCTGGTAGACGTCACAACGTTGTGTCTGCCTTACATTTCATGACTGGACGCTCGTCAATAATTCGCGATTTACACCCCCAAATGCTATTCCCACTTGTGTTATTGCTGTTACATGTTAATATCTTCATATTAAACGTAAAATAGGCGCATATGATTAAGTAATATCTATACTTATCGTAAAAAGACGATTTTAGGCGGTAATGAAACCTAATATTGTCGCCTGGCAGTAGGGTGCTCACTACACACAGCTCGTGCTTTAAAGGTTAACACCATCACATTTATCATACAAGTAATGTATTTAAAACAGTGCGTGTGTGGAATTACTCTCAAAAGGGAGATAAATAAAGTTAAATTAGTAAAAGTGGAAGTAACACAGTTCATCTTTCAACACGCCCTATTTATTTCATGATAGCAGTGCTTGTGGATTATGCCATACATATTCTGCCAGTTTTCAAATAGAGGGATATGTGGATGCAGGAGAGATTATAATATCCTAGATCAATCTTTGGTTATTTACCCTAGATAAAAAGAACCGTCATAACATAATTTGTTGTGCCATATCTTCTTTGTAAACTGTAACTAATACCCATGTTCACACTCACACCCAGCCACATGCAATCACATTTGCTCACTCCCTTTACTCACAGAATCATAATCACCCACATACATTTATTTCACAAATATGTGCTTCTTCTCCCATTTACTCTTACTCAATGACACACACACACACATACATGCACATTTATACTCGCTAGCTCGCACGCAACCTCACTACTGGACCAAGCTAGGCAACTACAAATGAAAGCCAAACAGATTACGAGTTGAATTAAGCAGCGTGGGGTGGGCAGTTTGAGTCAGATTGGGTACTGTTGTTTAGTTAATATTAGTAGTGTTTGTGTGTGGGTGTGTGGGTGTGTGTGTGTGTGTGGAGTAAAAAGAACCGAACTAGAAATTATGAAGGCAGAACGCAACTTATGAGCTTGACTGTGCTTCCAAAATTGAGATTAATCCAATTAGAAGCCCCACACACAAGCTTCTTGTGGTGACCACCAGTCGCTATGGAGATAGATCATAGGACAAATGGAAATTTACTTGGCAACCCAACAATATACGCAGCTTCGTTTAACTCATAAGCTGCGCAGCTATGGTATTTGAAAGTGCCCCTCATGCGAAGGTATTTTGATTCATTCCTGATGAAGATAGTCAATTTACCATATATATAATTAATACTTATCCATACGTGCCTATTTTACTTTTAACATGAACATATGAACATTGGAAAGCAATAAAACAAGTGGTAACAGCAATTGGCTGGTGAAAATCGTATATTTTAGCCCCACGGTCATAATCTGACCTTGATCGGCGAGAGAGAAACACCCTCTCTCTCTCTTGCCTCGCATGGTACTGAAATACAAGGAGAGTTCCCAGGCTGGCTTAGAGGATCAGAGATACACTCCTCCATCCTCATCCCTCTCTCCCAGCCGTCCTCGCACGAAAATACTCGATAAATATTGGGAATAATAGAGAAAATACCGGATAATTGAGGAGGGGGGAAAAAGGGAGGGGAAGGGGGGGGGGGGGGTTGGAACACATGTGTAGTAGTGGTAGAAACTAATGGAAGGGAATTATCTCACCTAACCACAAATTTCTTTGTTTTGAGTGCCACTTAGATGTTTTGAAAGTTGTTTTGTTTATGCCATGGATCTTAAGAGTCTGGCCGCATTCGCCCAATGGAACATCTTAAGAGTCTGGCCTTAGTCTCTGGGTTGAAAGACACTCTATTCACAAATGAAGTTTTTTTGGTAGTAACATATCTATTTATGCACACACAATATATATATGTAACAACTTTAACCCTAAAATCATTACACATGGCGAAACAAATGCATATATGAGAATCCACAAATTGCTTGCAAAGTAGGAATTCTAAACACCTAATCCTTTAATCTTTATAGAAATATTATATATAATAAGCACATGTTATAGTAGAATTATAAAGAGTAGAATAGGCTACTGCCAATAAGTTTAACTATTGTTAAAATTCACTGAAAATAGATGAGAACATGAGTCAGCACCACATCACTTATCACTGCCCGACGTATGATACACCTTCTCCTTAATCCCTCTCCCCACAAACAAACTCTCACGTGCGCGCAACTGATTGTAATTTTCGTATCCAAAAACTAGTTTACTAAATCTTGCAGAACTTCTGCTGGTTTCTTGTAAAAACTTATCTTATTACGATAATATATAACATCAATGAATAGAGTATATACTATTTAGATGAAAATATAATCTTGCATCTAATTATATAGAAATAACGTGTAAGGGAATGACGAAATCAGAGACAGCCGAATTAATCAGTCCTGTTTATGTGTAGAAGTTTCTGTACCGTAACAACATCATACATAATGACTATCTTATTTTATGGACTATTATAATGTTCTACTCTACGTGAGGTTTAAACGCTATATATGTCAAACACTTCTAAAAAACTTACATTGGATGAATTATTAACTTCATAAACCTCTGAATAAAGCAACTGAAACGATAACATATGTTGTACAAAGGTTTGAGACATTCAGAGAAATCTATTTATATATTTACAGAGGGTGAATATGCTACGAATTAAACAAACGAAAACTGCTTCAAAAATCATACTCACGGCTGTTAATACTATACAACGCATAATCTTGGTATATATATATATTTTGTTTTTTGCCATAAAAAACATCCTGGTTAGTCCCCAAAGCGACCATTCTCCATCTGGTGGACACTCCAAGAATCTTGTGTGTGGGGCTGTTAATTGACAGGAACAGATTGACTGGACGACACAGAGGTGCTTGATGGGATAATTCCATTGGTGTTTATTTGTGTCCAAGGATTTATTGGTTTTGTTTATTTACGTCAATTATGTGTGTGTGTGGTTTTTTTTCTTTCAATGTGATGAAGTTTCGATTGTGTAATATGAAAAAATATGAAATGACAGTGACATATGATCACACACACACACACACACACACACACACACACACACACACACACACACATACAAGTTTTTCCTTTCTGTGCATACGGATCCTGAACAAATAACCAGATTATTTGTTTACCCCATCACATTTGTTTGATAGGCCGGTCACGTGGGTCCGTGTTTGTTTGTGTGTACTTTTCATGGTTTGTGTGCATACTGAGTGGCCGCAGGGACACAAGCATACTGAGTGGCCAGGGTGACGTCATCCATACTGAGTGTACAAAGGAGTACAAAGGAGTACAAAGGAAATCAAGCCACAACAGATCTAGTGACCCTTCTAGCTTGCTTGTCCTCCAAAACACTGAGGATCAAGTGTCCAAACAGTGGTTTAGAGTGGGTAAGGGAACATTGGAAAGGGAATTACTGCCCTGGAACTAATGTCCGTGGCAGGATTAGGAAGTTAGTAGAGAACAGAAGGGTTAGTAACTGAGGGGGGGATAAAATAAAGTTATTCATTTACAAACGCAGTCAGTCGCGGGTTTGATGAGAGATATTTGTCTAGGCGGAGTTTAAATGAATCAACGGTGATGCAGTCTATAACGTTTCGGGGAAGCCCATTCCACAAGTTGACAACTCGATTGAAGAAGAAATTCTTAGATTCGTGCGAGTTAAAAGATTTACCAATAATTTTGTAACCGTTTCCCCGCATGTAATTAGATTGGTCGATAGTGAAGTACTTACTACAGTTCATATTGTCGATGCCTTTGATGATTTTGAACACTTGAATTAAGTCACTTCTTAATCTGCGCTGGGTTAAAGGAAATAGATTTAATTCTCTAAGACGCTCTTCGTATGGTTTGTTCTTTAGGCTAGGTATCATTTTGGTAACTCTACGTTGAACTCGTTCTAGCTTGTTTATATCTTTTTGGTAATAAGGGCACCAGGATTGAACGCAGTATTCCAGAAGAGGGCAGACTAAGGAATTGTAAAGGGTTTGGATATCTTCTTTGGATTTATGCTCAAATGACCTGCCTATAAAGCCAATTATTTTGTTTGCCCTCTTAACAACTTCTGAACATTGTTGACTCGGTTTTAGGTTACTCAATATTGTTACTCCCAGATCGGTTTCTCTGTTTACATTCTTAAGCTGAGTGCCATTCATCGAATAGTTTGCTTTCTCATTTAGGTATCCGACATGTAGTATTTACATTTATCCGCATTGAAACTCATTTGCCTAATTTGGGCCCAACATGACAATTTATCTAGATTGTGTTGCATATCGTCAACTTGTTCTTTTGAGAGTACGCTATTTGCAATTTTTGTATCGTCAGCAAATTTTGAGATTGTACAGGTGAGACCCTCATCTATGTCGTTGATGTAAATTAGAAAGAGAATTGGTCCTATTACCGATCCCTGGGGTACCCTTCTACTTACATTGGTCCATTTAGATGCCTTACCGTTTATGACTACCATTTGCTTTCTGTTGCTGAGCCAATTTTCTATCCATTTCAACACACCGTCTTGTATTCCATGCGCTTTTAGTTTTAGCAGTAAACGTTTGTGGGGAACTTTGTCTAGGCCTTTTGAAAATCAAGGTATATAATATCTACAGCTTTACTCTCATCGTAGAGGTTGAGGATATCGTGGAAGAAGTCTAAGAGGTTTGTTAAACAGGAACGTTTTTTACGAAAGCCGTGTTGAGTATCTTTAAGTATGTTATTTTCCTCTAAGTGATTTACGAGTCTGTCTCGTATGACCGTTTCTAGCATTTTACATACAACTGAGGTTAAGCTAATTGGACGATAGTTACTGGGTAGGGATTTGCTGCCTTTTTTGAATATCGGTGTTACGTTGGCTAGCTTCCACTGATCAGGCATATGGAATAGGGTAGGGGGGGGGGGGGATGATTGTGTAGTTGGGTGGTTGAGAGAGAGAGAGAATTATGACGCGCTTTGGCAGTTTATTCTGACTGGTATTAGACGACTTTATTTAGATTAGGAAGGGTCTATAGTAGTTAGTGGGTTAATTGAGATCATCTTTACCTTGTTAATCCCCACAGATTCATCCTAAGCTGTACAAAATCGTCTAATGATGGCCAGAATAAACTGTCAACATGCGTCAAGGTCCTCAAGGGATTAATGCAATATGAATAACTCTGCCCTAAAACGATAAGCAACAATGTTGGTTAACCTTCTCAGTTTTCAAGGACTTTTATCACTTTATTCAAAAATCTTTGTGGCCATCAGGGGTGTTTAGAAACCTTTAGTTTAGTTACTTCAACCTCTACAGTTGTCTTTGAGTGAGCTGTGGGCAGAAAACTAATTTTAGAGAGGTAATTGGCCACTTGCGAGTTTTTGGCTATAAGGAAGTTGGTGCCGTAAACATCGGTATTAAACAGAAATACAATAATAAAGTAGATGTTTAATAGATAAAACGTAGTTAAAATTTAGTTCTATGTATTTATATTATGTACTACAACCACATATTAGCTGGTAGTTTTGCTAAATATCAATGTAAAAAACTCTAACTTCCTTATAGCCTGAAACTCGCAAGTGGTCAATTATGAGAACTCTATTTCTGAAAGCTGAACGGCAACCCCCGAGTCCACAGAATAGCGAGAGGGTTAAACAAATATCTTTGGGAGCAATACACAGCTAATATACTGTATATGATAGTATTCGTTTGTGTTATATTTATTACGCATGATCAGCGGAGATATCAGAAAGAAAACAATTGAATCTTAATTACAAAGTTAAGAAGTTAGGTGTCTTGAAGAAACCACTACATGACTGGCAAAGAAGCTCTCAATTATTAACAAATGAAACAATACAAATAAAAACAACATTCCGCGGCCGCTTTAGCTCGAGGCCGGAATTACTATGCACCAGCTTGGAGACAAAGGCTCTGTCATAATGTGGGTGCAACAAAGGAATGAGAAACAAGAGACGTGGTAATAAACATGCAGGTAGTGAATGAGGCACAGAGAATTACACAGAGTACTTCACACGGAGGACAACGATAAGTTGAATCAATAAATAATTAAATAAATAATAAGAAATGTCGAAGAATTAGCGTACGAGAGAGACCTTATACAGGGTGATTCAGTAACCCTTTTCATAAATTTGTATATATATCACGAATTTGGATAAAATGGGAAATAAAGTGTAACATATTAGAAAAACCCATTAATAAGCAGCATTGAAACAAAAAACTAAAAGGTGAGAAAGGTGAAACAGAGACATCAAAGAGAAATGTAGACAGAGAACTAACGTAAGAAGCATTAAAGAAGATATAGCAAGGAAGAGTGTACAAAGAAAACGAGAACGAAAGGGATTGAGATATATATAATAAGACTATATATTTGATAAAGCTAACCCAAAAATGAGAATAATAAGAATATTAACTAAGTCTAAATAGTATTCTGCATGTACACCCGAGTCAACGTAAGCATCCACTTATTTTAATTTATATTGAGCCCAAACGAGATAATGACAAACTATACAACTAATAATATGTGAATGGATGATACCTGTACTCGTATTCATATACGCTGAAATATGAAGAAATAAATCCAGGTTACAGTTGGTTGTGGCAACGATTTAAATTTCTGTTCATGTTTCCTGGAGATCCTACCTATGCCACCTATGTAGGGTTCGCCACTCTGCTAGGTTTACATAGTAAGAACAAACCCTCAAAAAAAGAAACAATAAAAGATTAAAGGGAAATATACAAATATTCTGTCTATTCATGACCTGTCTAACCTCCTGATGTTTCTAAAGGGAAGCGAGAGGACCACAGTTACTGGCGTGAATGGGGCCATTGTATATTGTATTATGAACAACATGAGATCATAATCCTAATTGCCAAGTCAATGGGTGATTATTTTGGCTGTATTATGTATATTGGATATTAGGCTTTTCATAACACAATGAAATCATATCACGGATGTCAATATATGTTAAACAAACAATAAACAAAACTAAGGAGATAGTTATAAGGAGTTACAAGGAATAGTTAGTATCTCAAAGACCTTGCGGTCCATTCCGAGGAGGTACTCGAAGTGGAAGGAGAGAAACTGTTTAGTGCACTACACTCTTTACAGAGTGTGCAAAATATGATCTACTCTCTTCTTGAACTGCTCTACTGAAGAACTATGTACAACTTCGGAGGGAAGTTTGTTCCAGGTAGAACAAAGTGTCCACAAATACTAGTACTGAACCTTTTTAATTCTAATTTCCAGCTATGGTTGCGTGTTGTATTCATATTGAGACTAAACATTTGGCTATAATCCACGTTGTCAAACCCATTAAGTATTTTAAAATCTTCAATAAGCTGACCTCGGAGTCTGCATGTCTCCAATGGGAAAAGATCTCAACTGGTCCTCGTAGCTCATATTTCTAAACGATGGAATGAGCTTTGTAGCCCTGGCTTGTACTCTTTCCAGTCATTCTATATCTTTCCTGAGTGCTGGACACCAGAATTGAACAGCATACTCCAGGAGAGGCCGTATCAGAGCGTCGTAAAGTGTGAGGACTATATTTCCTTATTCCTATACTTAAAGAGAGAGAGAGGAGTGAGAAGTTCATATATATTCACTTGCAAGCTACCCATATTTACAATATTTACACATCTTTCGTATCGTGCCTGACTACCTGCCTCTCTCTCTCTTTGTTTCTGTCTGTTTGTATACAGTATATGTAGTGTACGTGTTTGTCTTGTCTGTTCTATTAGGTCTGTCTCTCTGTGTTTTCCTGTTCATGTTTTTATGTCATTATGTGTGCCTGTCTGTCTGTCTGCCTACTAATCAGTCTGTGTGTCTACTCATCTTATATCCTGTCGGTCTGTCTCTCTGTATGCTTGTCTCCCCGTTAATCTATTTGCCTGCAGTTAATACCTCTTCCCACTGACCTCCAACCTTTCTCTGGACACATCCTCCTCCCACGTACTCTGACATTTCTCTCCTTTTTGTTGTATAATACTTTCCTTTGTCGGTTCAGCCGGTCATGAAGTCGGTGAAGTTCGCAACATTAGTGTAATGGAAAGTATATGGACAACATTGTAAACCTTGTCACAGGAAAACCTTCTACCTTGGCGAGTTAACAAGAGTTATAAGAGTGATATTGGTACTGCGTTTGAGGAGGGGCGCCGGTTGACTGATGACAGAGGAGCAATACTTGTTCCATCAATTAAGGAGAATGAGCCATGAGAACCAGTTGAGGACTCTTGATATATTTTTGTTGGAAACGTGTAGACTACGAGGTGAACTTATTGTTTATAAATGACTAAATGACAACACAGATTACAAGATGCTTACACCGATATGAGTACAACACGCAACCATGGCGGAAAGTTGGAGCTGGTTTGGAACTAGCACTCACATATGTGAACATTTTCACTTAAGAATATAACATCTGTTCTACCTAATTTATACTTCTTTCAAAAGTTGTAAATAGTTCTTCAGTAAAACATTTAAAGAAATAAGTACTTCTTAATGAACGTACTGTAGCATACTGTATATATACTGTATCTATTCTTTCACCGAAAGTACTTCCCTGGATTGGGCTGCAAAATCTTTAGGATAATATTCCCTCTTCATTATAGGCAGGCCGTCAATCGTGACCTCTATCCTTTGTTATCTAAAAATGGCTGAGCAAATGGGCTGTACATTTTGACAACTATTCCCTGGCTGACGTGTTTTAGTTATAGAGGTTAGTGGTTAAGATTTATGGTCTACCTGTAATAAATGGACTATAACTATTCTTTGTAACTCACTGTAACTCTCTCCCTCGTCGCGGTATTGGCAGCAGATATGAGCGAGGCAGCAACGTTCACCACAGCACATAACACGTGAACGAGGCAGAAACGTTCACCACAGAACATAACACGTGAACGAGGCAGTAAAAAAAAACGCCAAACAATATGAAAGGTTGAAGTGATATGGCGAGGAGTAAGAGAAAAAGCAGTAGGGTGGGGGACGATTATATTATATTCAACCTAATTTTGACCTGCTGTACAGTCGCAGCCATTAATGCTGGCACATGCATTATCACAGCTGTCTCAGGCGGAATTGAATCCTTTTCTCAATTCTTCACTAGATGTTTGCATTTCGGGGGTTCGTTTAATTTGTTCAAGGGTTCAAATGTATAATAATTAATTACCACCACTGTACACTTTACGGTACACAATCTAGCTCATTCTGTCCCCTCTAACTGCTTTAATAAACCCCCGAAATGCATCTAGTAGGTATGGAATTAATAAGAAGATTCGATTGAGTCAGAAATAGCTTCGAACAATATAGCGCAAAATTACGTACAGCAGCCTACGTAGGTAGTAGATCAGAAATGATGCGAATTTGCCTATGTCAGAATGATCAGAACTTGGTTGCATAAAGGAAACTCATGGATGGATTGGTTGGCCTGTATAATTCTACAATACAAACGAAACATTAACTTTAACCCTCTGCTTGTTTGTATTTTGTATTCGGAGCATCGATGTTTCCTTAGTTGGATAAATATTACAAGAAAAACATACAGTAGATATATTTATAGACATACTCCTACGTAGATGTGAATAGTTATCCTTGTGTCTTAAAAAATAGCCTTACATATAATACGCAAATAACCAGATTGTATATCACCGGGTGACGTTGACCCAAGTATAGGACAAAGTCGACCTGTCACTCTCTGGAATATATGAAAATGGGAATGGAACAACCGGGAATGAGGGGATGGGAGGTGACTAGGAATAGGAGTGGTCAAGAGAGAGAGGGATGCAGTGGGGGATGGGGGGGGGGGGGGGATAAGGTAGGAGGGATCAATGTGGGGGGCATAGTACTGTATACTTATATGCCTGGACAAAATAGAGGAGGGCGGAGGGAGAGATGGAATATGTAACAGTAAGCAGTGTGACATTTGCATTATTGAGAGAGAGAGAGAGATTATTCTCAATAAATAGCTAAACTTTAAACATAATTACTTAAATACCGATACATTTGATCGAATCTGTTGTATATAAACATTTAGTTTTCATTCAGTATACAACAGATTCGAAGCTGCTTATATATTAGGCTATTGAAATAGATTATCCAATGTGTTACATTTACTTAACCATTCCTATAAAAGTATTTGGCCTTCATGCAAAAAATGTATTATAGAAGTGTACAAGTAAACTATATATATGAACATTAATACAAAACTTAATATTACTGGCAATTCAAACGATACATTTTCCTTATTATTATACCATCATATAATTCCACCGTGCATAAAGTGACAAACAAAACAAAAACATGACTGCATTTGAACGTTACATTCCCAACACATTAGTACATGATTCCCGCATCCCTCCCACTGGACACAAACAGAGTAACAAGCAGCCTGGATAAGCTCATTTAAGAAACTGGTTGTGTGTGCAAATAATTCTCCAAATATATGTTGATGCTATGAATTATACCAACTAGGTGGGCGAATACATTGTTGCGCACCATATACCCTGAATTAACTATGTTCTGTGTAATCAATTCTGTGAATACATTGTTGCGCACCATATACCCTGGATTAACTATGTTCTGTGTAATCAATTCTCTGAATACATTGTTGCGCACCATATACCCTGAATTAACTATGTATCTGTGTAATCAATTCTCTGAATACATTGTTGCGCACCATATACCCTGAATTAACTATGTTCTGTGTAATCAATTCTCTGAATACATTGTTGCGCACCATATACCCTGGATTAACTACTGTATGTTCTGTGTAATAAATTTTCTAAATACACGTTCATGTTCCGAGCTACAAACAACTAAATTGTAGCTTTTGCATTACCGATGTATATATACTGTATAGTAGTCTTAAGGCCAGACAACCAAGTAGCGGCGGTATGTGTGGTCTGGAAATCTGTTTAATACTCTCTCTCTCTCTCTCTCAAACAGATTCAGAACTCTAGATACTGCCAAAAGTCAGTATAACATCCCTAAGTCCTCACAGAAAAGAGGGAAAAAGGATAGTCATATGCAGAGTGGGCAACGAAATGCCAGGCCTACAATGCATCACTCAGACAACAGAGGATACAAACTTAACATGTCAAGCAGGTTTGGTCTTGTTAGTGACAAATGCAATTTTGATTGGAGATTCTCAGGTCAAAGGACAAGAGACTCACTTTGTCAAGTTTCGCCGAAATGTTCGAAAGGTGAAGAGCCTCGCAGGTGCAAGGACTTCCAAGATCACAAAGGAAATATAAAAAGTCTGGTCCAAGACTAAGGGGATGGCAATAATAGCCCAGGTCAGTGGTAATGACCGGACTCTCAAAGGAAATAAAGTCGGTGCCAAAGAGTCAATAATAAGAGAGGTCATGGCTCTGGCTGATGAGCTCCGACTCAAAACAGACAGAGGCATGATACTTGGTATTTTGCCCAGGATGTATGGAGGGGATAGTGCTACCAGCAAAGCAATAGGTATAAATGGTAAGTTAGCTGACCTGTGTACCCAGAAAGGGGTGAGATTTGTGGACCCATTTGATGAGTTCTATGGGAAGCGCAACGTCTACCTCCGTGATGGTGTGCACTTAAGCACTAGTGGTAATATGAAACTTGGTGATTTCCTAAATCACCATCTTTACAGCTTGCCTTACAGCTTGCACCCCACAGCAGGAAAATTGCAAACCTTCATCAGCAGCTGATCTCAAACTTCCAAAAAGAGGTCCAACAATAGAAAGAGATAGTCCCCCTGAGAGCAAGAATACCTCTCAACAAATGTCAGAGTTCCCTAGTAGATTAAATGATGACCCGCAACTCCCTATAGAATCTACACCTCAGTTGCCAATGTCTGAACCATTAGATAGAATTTTTTCTCCCTCAGGTGAGGATGCACCAAGTATATGAGATTGCAATACCTCTGATAGTGTACAGCGAAATAGTGTGCAAGAAAATGCACTATCTCCAGAGACCCCTTTCTCTTCGGGAAACGGGGTAAGCTAGAGGGTTCTAAGAATAACCTGAATCCCCTTAACACCTTAAGAGCGGCCTATGCGGTTTATTTATATGTACCGCCCAGCGGGGTGTTTTTAGCCAAAATAGGGCTGTTTACGTGATCATTTTCATGCCTAAATAAGACCCAGAACGTAAAACAAGTATCTATCCCTGAAAGGGCATAAACAGAGCTTTCGAATGACACCATAACCATCCTTTTATGATGGCTAGTTTTCTTGCAATAACCGTGCAACGCGAGTGCAAAAAGCATGTAATTAGCCACTTTCCCGATACAATTCCGTATATAGCGAGTGAGAGAGGGAGGAGGGAGGTGGGATTCGTGTCAGTAGGTTCGCCGCGGTGGTCTGGAGCAGTCATACGCTCGCTACTCTCCTGCCACCACTTGTCTCTCTCTCTCAGCAACATTACGTGCTGAAATTGCCACTCGACCTATGTCGAGCGCCGCCACATAGTCCAGCTTTATTTAACTCTACTTATGTTGCTCGCCGACAGTTAGGGGTTAATGTAGTATTATTTAATGCCAGGTCAATTAGGAATAAATTCTCCGAACTTCGGGCATTGTTGTCTGCAAAATGGTTCGATGTAGTGGTTATCACTGAATCCTGGATTCACTGTGATACCAAAGATTATGTTGGGGAATTTGAAATACCGGGATATAGAATGTTCCACAAAAAAAAAAACTATGCAGGAAGGGAGCGTAATTTTTCTGTACATCAGTGATTTTCTAAACCCAATTGACTGCAAGATCAGGTCAGAACATGAACTGATTGGAGTAGACCTCAATCGAGGTAACTCTATCTATAGGATTGTTCTGGTGTACAGGCCTCCACTTCAAAAGGTTGCAAAGGATGAATTTCTGTACACAAGACTGAGTGCTGTTATCGAGGGTAAAACCAGTGTGATCTTAGGAGACTTCAATTGCCTAGTAAACGGGGAAGCAAGAACTGCCGATGCCGAAGGTAGGCATCTTGTGGACTTTGCTAATTATAAAGTTTTGACCCAGTGAGTGAATGAGCCAACTAGAGGGAACAATATACTTAATCTTGTGCTCACCACTGAAGATGCAAGTGTGACCAGCTTATCTGTTGGGGAATCACTTGGAGGTATTGACCACAATCTAGTTAGGTTCTCTCATCGCACCAGTAGCAGCAGACCCACCAGGCCTCAGTGTGCAAAACTAGATTTCCGTTGTGCACATTTTGAAGGCCTTTGGGGAAGCTTATCCCAGATCAGACTTGAGGGTGAGAATGTTAATGCAATTTGGTGCTCATTCAAAGAGCAGTTTATGGCTCGACAAGCTGCATTTGTTCCTACTAAACTTACCAAATCAGGCTCAACCCAACCAAAATGGTTCACAAGTGACATAGCTTCAGCAATTAGGAAGAGAAAGATTGCATACAGAAAGACCAAAGAGATTTAGAGTTTTTCAAAACTATGTGTAGAAGAGTAAAATGTCTTATAAAGGAAGAAAAGCAGAGTGAAGAACTCAAGGTTGCAACCCTCTGCAAAGAGAGTCCTAAAGAGTTCTTCAGCTATGTGAACAGCAGGAAGCCATTCAAAAGTAGGATTGGACCTTTAAAGGATCCAGCAGGCCAACTACAAACCTCTGACACTGATATAGCTAAATCCTTAAACAAATATTTTGCTTCAGCATTCACAAAGGAAAATACCAGTGACATGCCAAGTCCAGAATCAGATGTACCCCAGAGGATATAGCAAAAAGAATAGATAAGTTAAATAAGTTCAAGTCATCCGGCCCAGATGGCTTTCTTCCTAGAGTTGTACGTGAAGTGCGAGATGAAACCACACCTTTCTTAACAGACATCTTCAATAGATCACTAGAAAATGGAGAAGTCCCTGAAGACTGGAAACTGGCCAATGTGACCCCAATCTTTAAGAAAGGGGATCACGAGTGTCCCAAGAGTTATCGGCCAATTAGCTTGACTTCTATCATAGTAAAACTCTTAGAAGGGATATTAGTAGACAAGATATTTCACTACCTAGAAATCCACAATATAATTACAGATTCTCAACATGGATTCAGGTGACAAGGATAATGTCTTACCAATTTGCTGGAATTTTTCCATGAAATGCTGAGTGAGTATGATAACAAAAAAAGAGCCATAGACATCCTTTACTTAGATTCTCAAAAAGCTTTTGACAACGTGCCTCATTGCAGGCTAATGTCAAAAGTGAGTGCGCCAGTTATCAATACAGAGGTCACGAATTGGATATTGGTCTATTGTGTGTAATCTCCAAGTTTCCAGATGACATTAAGCTTGGAATGAATGTGAAAGACCCCAATGGGGTTGAACAGCTCAGGATGGACCTCAACAGACTGGGTGATATGTCGGAGACATGGCTGATGCCTCTAAACTTGGATAAGTGAAAGGTGATGCATATCGGCCAAGCAAACCCCAATTCAGGCTATTCACTATTGGGAATGCCTCTGGAAGTGACACACTTGGAAAAGGATTTGGGTGATCTGATGAGCAGTGCCCTTACGGTTTCCAAGCAGTGCATTGAAGTAGAGAAGAAAGCTCAGAAATTATAGGGCTATATTAAGAGGCATTTTAAGTATAGAAATAAGGAAAAATTCTTCACACTTTACACTGCTCTGATACAGTCTCACCTGGAGTATGCTGTTCAATTCAGGTCTACAGCACTCAGGAAAGATATAGAGCGACTGGAAGGAGCACAAGCTAGGGCTACACAGCTTATTCCATCGCTTAGAAGAATGAGCTATGAGGACCGGTTAAAAGCTCTTGATCTCTTCCCATTGGAGACATGCAGACTACGAAGTCAGCTCATTGAAGTTTTTAAAATACTTAATGTGTTTGACAATGTGGATTATTTAAAAATCTTTAGCCTCAATATGAATACAACGCGCAACCATGGCTGGAAATTAAAATCGAAAAGGTTCAGCACTAGTATCTGTGGAAACTTTTTCATATATAAGATCTGTTCTACCTGGAACAAACTTCCCTCCGAATTTGTACATAGTTCTTCAGTAGAGCAGTTCATGAATAGAGTAGATAGTAATTTGCACACTCTGTAAAGAGTGTAGTGCACTAAACAGTCTCTCTCCTTCCACTTCGAGTATCTCCTCGGAATGGACAGCAAGTCCTCCGAGATACTACTTATTCCTTGTAACTCCTTGTAATTATCTCTCTCTATCTCTCCCTCTCTCTCAATATAGCCTATGTCACACTGCTTACTGTTAAATATTCCATCCGTCTCCCCCACACCCTCTAGTTGTTCCAGGCATGTACTATGCCTCCCTCATTTACCCCTCCTACCTTTTTCCCATGCCTCCCTCTCTCTCTCTCTCTCTCTCTTGACCAATCCTATTCCTAGTCACCCCCCATCTCCTCATTCCAACGTGTTCCATTCCCATTCCCATATATTCCAGAGAGAGGCGGGTCGATTTTGCCCCATAGTCTGGTCAGCGTCACTCGGGGGTATACAATCTGGTTATTTGCGTTTTATATATAAGGCTATTTTTAGACACAGGGAAAAATATTCACATCTATAAATATATACAGTATATATATATATATATATATATATATATATATATATATATATATATGGGTGTGTGTATATATATCTGTGTATGTGTGTTGTGTGTGTGTGTGTGTGTGTATGTGTGTGTGTGTGTGTGTGTGTGTGTGTGTGTGTGTGTGTGTGTGTGTGTGTGTGTGTGTGTGTGTGTGATTGTACGCACTCACACAAACATACAAATAAGCAGTTCCGACCTCAAATTAATTAAAATATCCACACATCTGTATGCAAATAGTCAATTGGATGTTGTGAGCTCTGCAGGAAACATACACATACTGTATATGCATATGCACAATCACATGCATACAAAGCACACCTACACAGACGGCTCAAATTACATTCACTGTTTATGCTACTCCAATTTAGTAAACCGTCAAACTACACACACACACATATACACACACGCACACACACATATACACACACACACACACACATATACACACACACACACAGACAAATAAACGTGCACATGCTATAAAATGAAACTATGAGGTCGCATACAATCCATGGGCCAGGGAGAAAATCAGTCCCACTAAATTTGTTTTGTTAGCTACAATTTAAATAGTCAATACAATTATCTTATTGTTGAGAATATATTATTTAGATCTAATTGCCTTTGGCCTTTGAGTTTCCTTATCACTTAATAGTAACGTATCACAAACTATGCTATATTAATTATTGATTGGTGTCCTTTCGACATCTGGGCCATCGACTAATAGTAACATATATTGGCCAATCTCTCCCATATTGGTGTCACTGATGTCCGTAGCCTTTCTTAACACTCAAATAATAATGTCTACACCCCTAATACACAATCAGCAGTATTGGTACAAGATAGCTAGTTTAGGCAGTGGATCTACATTCTATAATTATGGTATACATAAAATATCCCTTGTTGTTTGTAATTATGTTGTTTAATAATTAATTAAAATGGCGTGTTCAAATATTTACTAAAAGAGGTAAATTGATACACAAAAGTGCGTAGCATTTACTATGAAATATACTAAAACTATAACGAAAGTCTTACGTATCTCAATCCTACAATTAATTTGATTTAATAAGTATGCACACCTAATATTAAAAGTTTTAGTATTGGTTCACTTTTCTTAAATTTGTTTTGACGACTATTTAACGATATATATACAGTTTAAATGAACTTGAGGAAATGAACGTTATAACATATATTTCATGTATAACCCTTGAGTGATACAAACCTTTTGTAAGCTTAATATAATCGTCAACATTGCAGCAACAAAATGTCAAATAGTGCCAAGATATATTCTATCTATCTATTGCCTGACGCCGTGATCCCCAAAGGGGTGGCCACGAACGAACCGCCCCCATGCACCTCTGTCCCCAGTCAGTCGATGCCCCTCCCCCCAACCAGCACCGCCCTCGTTCATGTACTTCCTCACTTCATCCTTCCACCTCATATTCGGTCTACCTCACCCTCTCTGTCCCTCCACCTCGCTCTCGTACACCCTCTTAGTCATTCTCTCGCTTTCCATACGTTCCATATGGCCGAACCATCTCAAGTTGTTCCTTTTCACACTTTCCAGCACATCTATCTCCACACCACACCTCCTTCTTACTTCCTCATTAGTCTGTCTATCCCTCCATGTAACTCCGCACGCACTCCTTAAGTAATTCATTTCCACTGCTCTCACTCTTGGTCTTAGTCTCTCAACCAACGTCCATGCTTCGCTTCCGTAAGTCAGTGTCGGGATTACCACACTGTCATGCAAGGACTTCTTCACTTCCATACTGACCACCCTATTTCTTGTTACTGCTTTTAGCGTTCCTACAACCCTCTTCCTCTGTTGTACCCTCTCCCGCACTTCTTCATCCATAGTCCCATCTTTACTCAACACACTGCCCAGATACTTAAAAGAGTTGCCAAGATATATTTAAAGGATTAAATATGATATAAAAGGCATTATGATGAACAGAGCGAAATTATGTTAATACAATATTTCGTTCGCCCTTAACTTAGAAACAAATAAAACATCAGACTAAGTGGACAACAGCTTTACGATGAAAAGCGAATTTTACTATCTGAGAACAAATACATGAAAATTAATATTTAAGGTGGGGTAGCCGAACAATTCCTTGATATAAAGGAACCAAAATACTAATAATATCAATATAAAATGCACGACACACCATAGGCACGATATAACACTTCTAATTAAGTCCCCTTTATTTTATGTTATTATTTTAAATTGGCGAAACAGGTTCTTTATCTCAATTTGAATGGTGAGTTGAGAAAAAAATTAAGTAACGAATCATGTCAATTAATTATTGCTATATTTTATAATGCTCCGAAATCCATTGTCGTAGCATACTACACAAATGGACTCTTCACAATATAGACGAATTCACGGTTTCCAAAAAGACCTCTATTCTTAATAAAAGTCCAGCAGGGACTCTTTACTAAGAATACGGCAACAGTGCTCTCACATTTTACACACAGCTTCATTAAAAGTTAATTATAAAACTATAATATATACGGGAGCAAACAATGTACATTGGTCGTAGTGTCAGGAAGTAGGGTGGGAGGGGGAGAGTGAGAGAGAGTACAAAAGTACAAAAAGAGTATAAAGGAAAAGCAAACAACAACAGATCTCTCCTGATCCTTACGAGACTGCTTGTAACTAAACTACAGATCTTATATGGAAAAAAGAGAGGATAACACAGTATACAGTGGTGCTATTCGTATGCAAACGCAATTAAATGGGGACTAAGAGCGATATACTTATCTAGACGATTTTTGAAAGTTTGAACAATGCTACACTCAACGACACTAGTAGGTAGTCCATTCCATAAGCTTATCACTCGATTAAATAAGAAATCCTTCGCCCCATGCTAGTGCAAAGCTTTCCAATTATCTTAAAACCATTTCCTCAAGTGTAATTTGAGTGATCAGATATCAAGGATTTGTTGACATCCACATAGTCAATACCTGTAGTAATTTTAACAACTTAAACACACTTAGCCTGTGTTTTGTTTTAACTATATTAGACATTCTTCGTAAGACTTGTTTCCTAGTCTAGGAATAATTTTTGTTACTTTCTCCAAGTACGAATTTCCCTTCTCCTTAACCCTGTAAACAGTAAATGGTTAAGTAATATTGATCATGTCGTGGTGAAGCATGGACACTCATCCTGACGGTCGGTGGTCTGAGCTGGGTTTAGAGTAAAATGGATATAAAGCATAACAAATAAAGAAAAGTAAAATATATACCGGTATATACAGTATATATATATATATATGTATATATATTATATATATATATATATATATATATATATATATATATATATATAGAGAGAGAGAGAGAGAGAGAGAGAGAGAGAGAGAGAGAGAGAGAGAGAGAGAGAGATCAAGTCAATTTGTACAGTCTCTTTCACCTGAATGTTTGAATGAAGAGTTAAAACCACATGGCCGAATACGTTTGTATTGTTATAAATACAGGCCTTTTTATAACAATAAAACACTTTCTATATTATGGGGATTTATCTCTCCAAGAGTTTGGTGTGGTTTGTGGAAGGAGGAAACTGAAGGTGAACGTCAATAAAAGTAAAGTAATGGTGTGTAATAGGGGAGAGCATAGGGTGAATCTGGATGTGAGGCTGGATGGGGAAATATTGGAACAAGTAGAGTGTTTTAAATATCTAGGAGGAACAATAAGCAGGAGTGGAGGTATGGAAGTGGAGGTAAAACAGAGAGTGTGTGAAGGAAGGAAGGTTTTCGGAGCAATGGGAAGTATGTGGAAGACGAGAAATCTCGGAGTGAAAGTAAAAAGTGCACTGTATCAAGGAATTGTTGTGCCAACAGTGATGTATGGGGCTGAGACATGGGGTCTGAAGAAAAAGGAGAAAAGAGGGCTGGATGTGATGGAGATGAGCTGCTTGAGGAGTATGTGTGGAGTTACTCGTAGAGACAGATTGAGGAATGAAGAGATACGTAGGAGAGTGGGGCAGCAGGAACATTTGTCAGCCAGAGTGGACAGAAGGGTGCTGAGCTGGTATGGTCATGTTGAACGAATGGGAGATGAAAGGCTTACAAAGAGAATATGTGAGTCAGGTACAAGGGGAGATAGAAGGGCAGGAAGACCCCCATTGAGATGGAGAGACTGTGTAAGAAAGGCTTTGGATGATAGAGGAATGACTATAGATCAGGCAGGGGAAGTGGTGGTGGACAGGAGTGAATGGAGAATGCTTGTGAATAGTTGAGTGAACACGTGGTCATTTGGAGTAAGGGGTCGGGCGCAAGTTGGACTAGATAATAGTCCATCAGGCGCCTGGCCCGGGGAGACGATTAATATGAAGGGTGTCCCTGGAAGTGTGGTGGGAGGGCTTGTGGCTTTGGCTCCGCTGCATGAATGCCTGCCGAGATCGGAACCTCTCCGGGTGGTCAGGGGCCGGGGGAGTGCAGGAGCGACCTTGGTAACCCTGGTCTCTGGGTCTTCTCCTGGGTGACCTGGATGTGTGAGAGTTTGTGTTTTTTATCTGTGTTTATTTTTTTGTTTTATGTTGTTTTTGTGTTTTCCCTGTTCTTGCTCTGTCTTGAGTCGGCTACCCCCAAAATGGGGATTGGGCCTGAGCATATAGATAGATAGATAGATAGATCTCTCCAATATATGATTAAATGTATATAATTTATATACCTGCTGGGAGATATTATGACATTAATTATGGTGGACAAAGACCAACAATAGGCAACAAATATAATATAATAATGATGGTTCATCGATACACCCATATTGGTAACAACAACCATTCGTCCACATTGATATGAGCAAGAGACTAATTTGAACATTATTGTGGCGTTGTATGAAAGAACAACTGATAAGTTCCATTCGTAGAAGAAAAACTAAGGTGAAACATTGAAGAGCACTTAGGTCAAATAATGAATAGGAAGAGTAATGTAAATGAGAATCTACCTTAACCCCTTCAGCCCCATGACATAATTTTCATCATATTCAGGTTACCATTAGGCGTTTTTCTATAGTTTGTAATCTACCTATGCGACTCAAATGGGTAAATACGATCTGTTATGCGATGTTATAATGTAATTTGCTTTATAGTAGTTCCTCTTTCCACCTTAGGAAGAGATGGGAACTGTAGATATTCAACTGGTACACAACTCACTTCAATATTATAATTTACACAACAATCATAATCAATGGACACAGAAAACACAATTGAGGTTCACACGTTTATTTCTTAGCAGCTAGGGTACAATCATAGACAAGTTATTAACACCTAAAGAGCGGCCTAGGCGGTAAATAATATGTAGCCACCAGCGAGGTGTTTTTACCCAAAATAGGGCTGTTTACGTAATCATTTTCATGCCTAAATAAGACCCAGAGCGTAAAACAAGTATCTATCCCTGAAAGGGCATAAACAGAGCTTTCCAATGACACCACAACGATCCTTGTATGACCGTTAGTTTTCTTGCAACAACCGCGCAACACGAGTGCAAAAACCATGTAATTCGGTACTTTCCCCACACATTTCACTATGTAGCGAGTGTGAGAGGGTGGAGGAGGGTGGCATTCATGTCAGTTGGTCCGCCGCGGTGGTCTGGAGCAGTCATACGCTCGCTACTCTCCTGCCACCACTTGTCTCTCTCTCTCAGCAACATTACGTGCTGAAATTGCCACACGACCTATGTCGCGCGCCGCCACATAGTCCAAATTTATTTCATTCGACTTATGTTGCGCGCCGCCAGTTAAGGGTTAATTAGATCGAGTCTCCTATATGGTGATGAGCTTTGCGATCAAATCATATATAAATAATGAAAGGTATATAAATAATGAAAGGTATATAAATAATCCTGATGAATATAACTTCAGGAATACACAAAATGAGATCATGAAATAGTATATATGAATAAATACAATGTTACTATGTTAATCACAAAATATGTAGACGCAGAGATGTTTAGTCTCAAAACAATAAATAATATCCTGATGGTAAACTGGCAACCCCGAGGTATCTTGCCGAGAAAGGTAAATAAAGGTTACTGCGGAGGCGAGGCATACGCACAGTAATGAGGTTTTATAGAAATTAGGATATTAAGTGATGGATGAACAACTTTTACATTAATTCAACATGTACAGGAAATAAATCTCAAATAACTCACAGAGTCACAATAATGAATATAAAATCAATAATAAGATAAATAAATACAATAGTCAGTATGCGTGCCAGATATTCTCGTGGGATGAAAAGTTAATGAAACGTGAACGATAGGAGTTTATAATTAACTCAAACAGTACTTAACATGAGTTTTAAATCATGAAGCGTAATATTTATAATAGTCAAACTAGGAGACTGAATCGTAAACAAACTCTGTGAACAACTTATATGCAATCACGTACGCAGCTAATAATACTACATATAACAGGATCTGAATAAGTGTTTACTGGAATTTACGTATTAGGTGCATGTATATATTCCCGAATTAATATATGTATGATTCTTATCCAGAATATAGGAACCTATCTTCCAAGAATTATATATATATATATTAATTCCACGGATAGGGGTGTGTTCTGTTCTCTAGAATCGAGGGACGACATCTAGGAGAAGAAGAGAATAGACAATCTCTAATATTACGTTACGGTGAACCCTAACTTATATTGTTTACCCTTGGTAATAATCACCATAACACTTAATAAAACAAGAGTCACTTAAAGGTTTCAGATAGAGAAATAGGAGCCTAGGAGAGGATCTGGCGACACGTGGTGGCTGCGTTATTTGTCCTATCCTGTTGACACCAGGGGACGTCTTCTTCACACGCTCGTACGAGATGCTACACTCTCTCGCTCTCTTACACTGCAGTTCTTCGGGACCACTAAGCACTAGGTTTCTTCGCTGCGACGTAGATGGTTTGATTATACGTTGTAAGGGGATGACTGGCAATGCCCCTACAGAAGTATTTCTCCGAATCGAGTAATAGCTATTAACCCCTTCAGCACCATGACGTCTTTTTACCTTTGATTCTGCCTAATATTTGACGATTTGTTGCAGTTTAAGAAGGACCTATGTAGTTTGGAGGGTTTATTGATATCTTATTTACCCATATGAGTCGTACAGGTAGATTATAAACTAGGGAAAATCGTCTAATGAATACCAGAATATGATGACAATGACGTACTGGTCATGCAAGGGTTAAGCACGTTCAGGGAGAGGAACCCGAAAGTAATCTCGATTTTGCCTACCTAACTCTTGGCACAAGTAGGTCATATTCCGTTTACATTTATGGTTACAGGTTTGGCTTTTCGGAATATGAAAGGCCCGAGTTACTAGGTTTTTGATTTATCATAAAGTTATTATGGGTTCTAAAAAAAAAAAAAAAAAAAATTTTGGAGGATACCTTTGTGATGGTGTGGATATTTTCTGTCCGTGAATATTGGTTTGATGTTTGGAGATGCCTTGTTGGTTTGATGATAAATGGATTTCTGTTTTTGCTGCAGACAGGTAATTTGTGGGTGATATGGAGAGGACTTGTGAGGAAGGGGAACAGGAGAATTATACTTGTTTGTTCCCTTAGCTGATGTAGTTGTGCTTCTGATGGTCAGGTTGGAAATTAGGAAATTGAGGGGGTTGGTGACGCATTTCCATAAACATCTCCTGCTGTAATTTAAGTCTGGCTCAGGTAGGGAAATGTCGTGATGAATGGGGAGCGGCTCAGTTTTGCCCAGGCATGGAGACGCCGTGATGACTGGGGAGCGGCGCGTTTTGGCCCACCTTAGTACCGTGGTACTGTTTACCTTTAGCCTGGAGTTGGGGAGAATTGCTTATGCGTGCTCTGCATTTTATGTTAGCAATGCGGCATTGCAGGTTCTGATTTTCTCCCTTAGACTGGAGCAGGTACTTGATGGGTTTTGGCTTATGATGGCCGGACCCCGTTATTTCACCATCTCAATAAACCCTCATAGTAACATAAGCCCTTTTTAAACTGCATAAGATCATCTAATTTTAGCCAGAATCAAAGATAAAAATGTGAGGAACAACGTAACATCAACCTTGTGTGGGGTTTTTTTTTTTTTTTTTATATTCCAACTACTCCCTCTCGGGCATAGGCTGAGAGCCTGTACATTCCACCCCTCAACACGGTGAAGCCTGTGAGGTCTTGAGTCAGTCTGGGGAGTGAGACATGTGAAGCATCCATTCATGGCTCGAAGCAGCTCCATCTCTGAAGCGGATGGTTGCTTCGTTCAAGTGCTTCACTGTCTCACCCTCCAGACTCAGACCCTCACTCTCAGAACGCCACCTATTGAGCAGTGAACTCACTAGGCATTGTCCCCCTGTAACATATTTTGAATATGGGAATATTCATACAGTGTTATATTTTATTCAGGGAACAATGAGGGTATACCATAAGCTGCTAGTAAGTTTTGTTGACTGTCAGGAAATCTAAAAAAAAAACAAAAAAAATGTGTGCATGTTTTTTTTGTGCCGTAAGAGCATTTTTGCAGATTACGTTATATTATAAACATGGTGCAAAATGGACGAATTCTGAGTGGATGGGGGTAGGGAGAGGAAATCAATTTACTGCTTGTTTGTTGTTTGACCAGAATCTGATTCAAAATTACACATACAGACACATGTAGAGAATTACTTGTAATTAAGATACAGTGTGTGTGTGTGGGTGTGTGTGAGTGTGTGTTTTGTTTACAAACAAACAACGAACGATCAGGCACCAGGATATGTAATCACGTCTATGGATGTGTGAATGCATTTTTGATACACGTAAATAAATCGATCCAATTAAAGCCATCGTCACAGTTCCACATAAATATCTGACCAATCGCAATGTACAAATGCAATTACGAAAAGACATTCAATTCCAAATACCCCTGTGAAAGTCCAGCTGTCCAAACTACCGGTGGTCATAATTATCTGGGTGTGCAGGTCCAATTATAAATGTCAAGGGTACCCAGGCGTCCAGTGCGAGGAAGGCCGTTCATCAATACCTGTGTGTCGTCTGGGGCTGGTTAGAGATCCTGTGCCAAGAGAGATCGGACAGCTTTTTCCGTGGCGCCATTACGGTACCTAATTATCGAACAGTAGGGTTTTATTTATGCGATCATGTAGAAGTTTTAAACGAAGACCAAATTAATAATGTATCCAGTACCAGTAATGCCAAATGTCTTTTATGGGTATGGACATATATCGTTTGAGTACAAAGAGAGAGCAATGACGCCCGTGGCACCAATATGGCGGTGGTTGGTAATTTTCTGTTACTGTAGGGTCTCTAATGGTGGCCATCATACAGCCCCTTCCCTGCCAATACCTGTCAGTACCAGTATCAGGTGGGGAGGGGTAGTCGATAGTTCCTCACTCCTCCTCCTGCCCCTATCTTGTCTGTCCTTTAGTTCTATTTAAGCCATAACTATCATGACTTGCCTCTACCTTGCGCGGGATTATATCTCCTCCTATGTTTGTATCATTTGCTGTCAACTTCTGTCTCCCAAACCCTGCTTTTAGTTAGGTATATTTTACTACACTTCTCTCTCCTCTTATACACAGCTTGTTTGTACCTATTTACATTTTCTATTCCCATTCTCTGTTTACATTATTTTGTCTTTTTCATGTTTCTTTCTTTGTTCCTTTTCAGAACTATTTTGTGTTCTTCTCACTCGATTTATGTTATCCTATTCATATTGTATGTCCCTTCGACATTCCTCCTTTACCCCTCTTCCATACGTCTATAACCTTATATCATCTTCTGTCCATACCCAGTCAATATATCTACCCCGCTAGAAGCCCTACCATCACTTTTAACCTTAATATAGTTTTCATTTACGCGAATCCTATTGAAGGGGAACATTTGTGGTCCATGTTGTTAAATACCAAATAGGTTTCCGCTAACTATTGGAAAAAACTTTGATTTTATCCTCTTTTACTTCTCTTACCAAAGAAATGTTCTTTAACCTGCCTTTCTTTTTTCTAAGTATTTTTTAACCAAAAACAAATACCCATCACAATTCCTTCTCCCAATGTTCAGAATACTCCTCTTTAAAGGAATGTTTTTCCTGGACACCCTTACCCAGGAAAGCTAGAACGAGTTCAACATAGAGTTACCAAAATGATACCTAGCCTAAAGAACAAACCATATGAAGAGCGTCTTAGAGAATTAAATCTAAACCCTGTGGGTACAGCATGCATGGGTCGTCTCCTACACGAAGCAGTCCGCAGCCATGGATAAAAAAACGCAATCCGAGAAGAAGCAGCAGTGACATAAATCATCTAACGCCAAGCAAAAAACAGAGGCAACCGAGGACCACCAGTGATAAGGACCGAAGACAGCGAGGACCGAGGACAGCCATGAACATAAATGTAGATCCGACAAGAACCAAAATATTATTAAAGAGCGCCCCGCGAGTTCTAAAATAACAAATTTAAAGGTTTTCTATGCAAACGCTCGTAGCATACGCAATAAATTTTCAGATTTAGAGGAGCTAGTGTTTTCAGAAAATTATGATGTGATTTGCATAACAAAATCTTGGCTCAATACAGAAGATAGAGACTTTTTAGCAGAATATTCACTTCCCGGTTATGTAATGTTTGAGAAAAGCCGAATAAATAGAAATGGAGGTGGCGTTTTACTTTATATCAAAGAAAGTCTTAACCCTACCCTCTTGTCAAAACCTCAAATTGTGAACATCTTTTGTGCTAATAAAGAATAATAAAGGTACCAATATAATACTTGCGTTAATATACAGACCTCCAGCTCAATCAGTGCAAACTGACCAAGATATATACGAACAAATTGCAGATGTAAGTAACTCACAAGATACCGTAACTTTTGGCGACTTTAATATACCTGTGATCAAGTGGGGCGATACTCTTACTTCACACTCCGGATATGACTTGTATACGAACTTGCAAGAGAGTTCGCTTTATCAATTTATTCGAACGCCGACCCGTGGTAATAATGTTCTTGACATTGTACTTGCAACAAAAGAAGAATTAATAGAGAATTTGAATGTTGGTGATGAATTCAGTAACAGCGACCATCGTACGATAACTTTCACTTTAAAGTTTACTAGTAACGAACCAAATAGTAGCATCGAAAAAGTCCCTAATTTCAAGAAAGCAAACTTCCATAAAGTTAGAGCTATGTTTAAAGAAACAGACTGGAGCTTTTTTAATTAACAATAAGACATAAATACATATTGGAAGTTATTCGAAACCACTTACCTAAAAGCAGTGCAAGACTGCATACCATCGAAAATACGGCGTCCAGGCCATAATAATAAGCCCAAATGGTGGAATAAAGATATTTCAAACTGTCTGCTTGCTAAAAAATTTGCTAATGATAGATTAAAATGCTCACAAAACGACAAGAACGGGTGAAATTTGTTGAGCTACGACGCTAAGCCAAAAAGTTAATTAAGCAAAGTAAAAAGACCCTAGAGTTACATATTGCGAATCAAAGTCAAACAAACCCGAAAGAATTCTATAGTTATATCAGAAAGAAAAAAATAGTTACTTCAACTGTTGGACCGTTAGTCAATGAAAATGGAGAATACACCAAAGACGAAGTACAAATGAAGGATACCCTCAATACCTTCTTTGCATCAGTTTTTACAACAGAAGACCTAAGTGATATCCCTACACCATCGCCGATTCAGATTGATAATTCAGATGTTCTAAGCAATATCACCGTTACAGAGAGAGAAGAATTGAACTGTTTAGATAAACTCAAGGTAAATAAAACGCCGGGACCTGATACAATCTCGCCTAGAGTTCTAAAGGAAGCTAAGGATGAGCTCTCCAAACCACTGACATTACTATTCAATAAATCCTTGCAGCCTGGAACTATGCCTGATCAGTGGAAGCTAGCCAACGTAACACCGATATTCAAAAAAGGCAGCAAATCCCTACCCAGTAACTATCGTCCAATTAGCTTAACCTCAGTTGTATGTAAAATGCTAGAAACGGTCATAAGAGACAGACTCATAAATCTCTTAGAGGAAAATAATATACTTAAAGATACTCAACACGGCTTTTGTAAAAAACGTTCCTGTTTAACAAACCTCTTAGACTTCTTCCACGATATCCTCAACCTCTACGATGAGAGTAAAGCTGTAGATATTATATACCTTGATTTTCAAAAGGCCTTTGACAAAGTTCCCCACAAACGTTTACTGCTAAAACTAAAAGCGCATGGAATACAAGATGGTGTGTTGAAATGGATAGAAATTTGGCTCAGCGACAGAAAGCAAAGAGTAGTCATAAACGGTAAGGCATCTAAATGGACCAATGTAAGTAGCGGGGTACCCCAGAGATCGGTACTAGGACCAATTATCTTTCTAATTTACATCAACGAAATAGATGAGGGTCTCACCTGTACAATCTCAAAATTTGCTGACGATACAAAAATTGCAAATAGCGTACTCTCAAAAGAACAAGTTGACGATATGCAACACAATCTAGATAAATTGTCATGTTGGGCCCAAATTAGGCAAATGAGTTTCAATGCGGATAAATGTAAAGTACTACATATCGGATACCTAAATGAGAAAGCAAACTATTCGATGAATGGCACTCAGCTTAAGAATGTAAACAGACAAACCGATCTGGGAGTATCAATATCGAGTAACCTAAAACCGAGTCAACAATGTTCAGAAGTTGTTAAGAAGGCAAACAATATAATTGGCTTTATAGGCAGGTCATTTGAGCATAAATCCAAAGAAGTTATCCTAACCCTTTACAATTCCTTAGTCCGCCCTCTTCTAGAATACTGCGTTCAATCCTGGTGCCCTTATTACCAAAAAGATATACACAAGCTAGAACGAGTGAGTTCAACGTAGAGTTACCAAAATGTTACCTAGCCTAAAGAACAAACCATATGAAGAGCGTCTTAGAGAATTAAATCTATTTCCTTAAATCTATTTATTAAATCTACCCAGCGCAGATTAAGAGGTGAATTAATTCAAGTGTTCAAAATCATCAAAGGCATCGACAATATGAACTGTAGTAAGTACTTCACTATCGACCAATCTAATTACACGCGGGGAAACGGTTGCAAAATTATTGGTAAATCTTTTAACTTACACGAATCTAAGAATTTCTTCTTCAATCGAGTTGTCAACTTGTGCAATGGGCTTCCCCGAGACTTTATAGACTGCAGCACCGTTGATTCATTTAACCCATAATTAGCGGCGAGCAACATAAGTCGAGTTAAATAAAGCTGGACTATGTGGCGGCGCTCGACATAACTCGAGTGGCAATTTCAGCACGTAATGTGGCTGAGAGAGAGAGACAAGTGGTGGCAGGAGACTAGCGAGCGTATGACTGCTCCAGACCACCGCGGCGAACCTACTGACACAAATCTCAGCTCCCTCCTCCCTCTCTCACTCGCTACATACTCAATTATGTACTGAAAGTACCGAATTACCTGCTTTTTGCACTCGCGTTGCACGGTTATTGCAAGAAAACTATCCATCATACAAGGATCGTTATGGTGTCATTCGAAAGCTCTGTTTATGCCCTTTCAGGGATAGGTACTTGTTTTACGTTCTGGGTCTTATTTAGGCATGAAAATGATCACATAAACAGCCCTATTTTGGCTAAAAACACCCCGCTGTGCGGTACACATAAATAAACCGCATAGGCCGCTCGTAAGGTGTTAAACTCCGCAAAGACAAATATCTCGCATCAAACGCGCCACTGACTGCGTTTGTAAATGAATAACTTTATTTTGTCCTCCCCTCAGTTACTAACCCATCTGTCCCCTATTAACTTTCTAATCCTGCCACCGACATTAGTTCCCTTTCCAATGTTCCCTTACCCACTCTAAACCACTGTTTGGACACTTGATCCTCAGTGTTTTGGAGGACAAGCAGCCTAGAAGGGTCACTAGATCTGTTGTTGCTTGATTTCCTTTGTACTCCTTTGTACCCTCATGTTTAGTTCCATTAGTCTTGAGATTTTATGACGCTAGACACAATATTTTGCCGATATTAAGACCTTTCGTCCCATTTGTTTGCCAATATTAAGACCTTGTGTGTCATATAGTTATTTTTTTTTCTTGACAAGCGATCGCAACCCTTCAGTTCAGGAAGAATCAGCCTGCGGCCGAAAATTTGTCTACCGAAAAATGTACAGAGTTGCTAGGAGTCGGAACAAGTTGAAGCCGAGTTAACAGACTTTTCAAACTCGGACTGAAATTTGTAACATGCTTTACATTTGTTTGCGCCGGCCCGGAGTGGGATGGACTCAACAGGGTGCTACAGACTATTTTGGGGTACAACAGAGTATCTCCAGGAATCCACACCAGGTCAATACCGAGTCGCTACTCTTTTACACTCCGCGCCAAACTCCTTGATATGGGAAGACCCCATTTGCAAATGTTCTCAGACTTTCTTCTACTCAAGAATTGAACTCTGGAACTCTCTCAATCAATCTTTCCCTTATCCTATGACATTGTGTGTCCAAGCATTTTGGCCTCAGCGTTCCTTAAATTTGGCTCTCTTTAACTCTTTTTGCTTTAAGAGACACTCGTTACAATCAGCCTGCCTATTTTCTCCTTCATATACATAGAAAAACAAGTTCTACGGTTATGTTCCAGCCTTCATGTTTGTTTTGTCTGTAAACAAAATAACTCACAAAGTTATGAACCGATGTTCTCGAACTTTGATTGGCCGGATAAGAAGGAAGAAGTGATTCAATTTAGGAGGCGATCCGAATCATATCCTGGATCCCAGATCCAGAAAAAAAGTTAAGGTTTATGATATTAGTGGTAAAGAACCAGTCAGCATAGACGGAGGTACGCGCTCTACGGAGTGCTTCTCTGGTTTTGGCTGTATAATGTATATTAGAGTTAAAGTTTTCATAACACAATAATAATTGTTCATCTTCCCCAAATACTCCTCCAACTCAGTGTCCTCAACTTAAATACTTCTTCTGAAATCACTGTGTTGGGTGACTTTAATGTCCATAATGTTGAATGGCTCACTCATTTCAGCCAGGACTGATGATGCTGGTCTTGAATGTGAGCTATTTGCAGACTCATTTAATCTCACTCAACTAGTCAACCAACCCACCCGTGTACCAGATAATCCTAATCATAATTCCCACCTACTGGACTTATTTTTAACAACCAATTCAGAAAATTATGATGATACAGTGAGGTCCCCGCTTGGATCTTCTGATCACTGTCTGATACAGGCCACCTGTCTATCACCTACCACACCTTCCCACTCTGAACCTGTTTTGGTGACTAAATGGCATTACAATAGGGCAGACTGGGAGGGTCTTCAAGGTTTCTTTATTGATATTCCCTGGACCTCTTTCTTTTCTAATGATGCACACACCACCTTGAGCCACATACAAGATTTTGTAAAAATTGGAATGGAAACTTTTATTCCTCATCAAAAGTACAGTAGAAGATCTAATTCACCTAAATGGTTTGACCATAATTGTGCTAGAGTAACTGAACAAAAAGCAATAGCCTACAATGCATACACAAGATCAAAAACACATGAAGCCTTTAATTACTTTAGAAACATCAGAAATCATGCCAAAACTGTATTAAACCTAACTAAATCAAACTTTCTCCACAAGCAGGCAAATAAACTTATAAATAATCCAAATGATAAGAAAATATTTTGGTCTACTCTTAACTCATTCAAATCCAACTTCACTACTGCTTCATCCATTCCACCATTAATATCTCCGACTGGCAATCTTGTAAGTGGCCCACGAAGTAAAGCTAACCTTCTTGCGGATATATTCTCCACCAACTCAATCTTAGATTAAATAAATCAAGATGTTCCTGTACTAAATTTTAATTCGCCTGAAATTCCCTCACTTAAGATCCACACCAGACATGTCAAAACTAGTTTGCAGAATCTCTCAGTAGATAAGGCTCCTGGTCCAGATGAAATTCCTCCAATAGTACTTAAGAATTGCTCCTTGGTGCTCGCTCCTGTATTGGCAAAATGTTTCCGTCTGTGTACTCATACCTCATGCTTCCCAGTAACCTGGAAAGAAGCAAACATCCATCCAGTTCCTAAAAAAGGTGCCTCTTCAGATCCATCAAACTACAGACCAATAGCTATAACTTCCACTCTTGGTAAAGTCTTTGAAATTATATTAAATAATCACATAATTAAACATCTTGAGAATAATAAATTAATCAGTGATAGGCAATATGGTTTTAGACGATGTCGATCAACTGCAGACATTCTTTGCCTTCTTAGGCATCAAATCAACCAAGCTACAGACCAACATGGTGAAACACATACAATAGCACTGGATATATCAAAGGCATTTGATAGAGTCTGGCATCAATCCTTATTGTAGAAGATGTCACACTACGGCCTTGCATCCTTAGTTCCACTAATTTCTTCTTATCTTCATAACAGGAAAAATATGTGTAATGGTAGATGGCCTTTATTCTCAATTTCACTCAATAAATGCTGGTGTTCCCCAGGGATCAGTTTTGGCCCCAACTCTGTTCCTCATTCATATCAATGATCTCATATCTACCACTCATAATCCAATACATTCCTACGCAGATGACTCAACACTCCACAGTTGCTTCACATTTACCAATTCTTTCACCCAACCCGATCTTATAAATTCAAAGATAAACACTGCAATTTCTCTGAACCAGGACCTTTCTAGAATTAATGTATGGGGACAAAAGAATCTAGTTTCCTTTAATGCACAGAAAACCAAGTACATTCAATTTTCTAACTGACAGAATCTCACTGACTCCCATATATTTTTTAATGATGTAAATATTCCCACTTCCCCTAGTATTGACATTCTCGGTGTAACATTAACTACTAACTTGAGCTGGACACATTATGTTAGAAGCATTGCTAAGAATGCCTCTAAAAAACTGGGACTCCTGTACAGAGTTCGAGAATTCTTCACTGACGAGCAGTTGGCCGTAATAAATAAAAGTCATGTGCGTTCTCAGATGGATTACTGTTCACCTCTGTGGAGTGGAAGTGGAGTGGTTGCATTGAGGCAGTTGGACAAAATTCAAAATAAAGCTATTAGATTAATCAATAACCCTGCAATTACACAGGACCTTCCTACATTATCCATACGAAGAAACGTTGCATCCCTTGCATTATTCTACAGATATTTTCACAGCAATTGTTCCGAGGAACTTGCTTCAATTGTGCCGCCTCTCCACATCTTTCCCCGTAGAACTAGGGCAGCTGAGAGCGCCCATGAATTTAAACTTTTGTAACAGCGCATTTTGAGCGACTGTACACTCTAGGGTAACTCATATAATCACTTGTATAACTCACACCCTTATAACAGTTATTCACTTACTTAAGTATACTACTGTACATTCTAATTGGGCATGATCTCCCCTATAGATGATCACCCCACCTATAAAGGCCTTGGTACAATTCTTGCAAGCTAAGCAGGGGTTCTCACGCTCCCTTCAGAGAATTGCAGCAATACCAAGATGATTGCTAGCAACTAGTATCGTATGACTCCACGCTGGTAAGAAGCCGACACGCTTGAGACCCCAGGCATTGGCCAGTAGCAGAACAGCCACCCATTAGGAAGGTTACCCCTTCAAGCGGCCGTGGTAATTAATACAGTGACATTACAGTGACAGTGCGATACTGTGCAATTAGTGTGTGTACCGTTTACCTATTTTCGCTATTCTTAATTCATCTATTCTTTACAGGAAGGAATTACAGATTACAGGAATAATAGCTCAATCTAGTTGTTAGTCAGCTTACTGCTTTTAATTAGGTAGATACTCCCCTGCTGGGCAATACAGTATCTACACAGACCTTATAACTATTTACAAACCGCATAGTTCTATATTTTGTGTTAAATAAATATATATAGAAAAGCCACCAATGTCTTTGCTTCAAATCAATTACCTCTATGATTTACCTTTCAACATGTTTTTACAGTGTTAACCTGGACTACAAGCATTACAAGGAAAATCAAGGTAAGAGGCAAAAAGGTATCAAAACAGTTTAATCCCCGATACATAAGTGGTGGCAGCGGTGGGATACGTGTTCCTTAATACAACACAGAAAAGACCTCCGAAGAGCAATCATATTAAAAGCAGTAAAGAAAAACTGAAAACAGAGCAACTAGATTTACCAAACATTAATGAGCTAAATGGAAAGAAAAACATCGATGAATGATAAAGACATAGAAGTGGATTCAGAGTGAGGTGGTACTATATCACAGTGCCCAGCACATCAGCGCTGACCTCAGCATTCCCTTCACTGAGCCAATGAGTCACGGTGAGCCCGCGCGCCAGCAACTCGCCCCAGCAACTCAGCCAGAGACTCACACACGCACGCACGCACACCACACCCAGGCAAGGGTATAATGTGTCTGTGAACTGTGACGTCACAGGAATTGGTGACGACATCAGGAGAAGCAACTGCAACTGTATGGGATCACCACTTCAAACTTCATTCTACAACAGCTGACTAGAAGACTTCAAACATCACAGCATTAATTCAGCTTTGTATCGGTTAGTCAGAAATAACAATACAAATTAAATATACTAGTAACTAGTACTAGTAAAAATCCTGTCAACATAAACACAGCAAATGCCAGTACCTTCTTTAAAAAAAAATTAGCAAATATCTCTACTTATTTACTCTACGAATTTTAACGTGTGACTATACGTACATTTTAACTCCATTTCGAATTAGTAAATTCAAGTCTTGCTTTAAGAACTTTTATTCTTGCACTAAGAAACTTATATTTTACTTCCTTTTAATTCTAATTTCTTTCATTGAATTAAAATTTTAGGCCTACAGTAAATATTTGTTTACCAGCACAAATTTCTCAAGAAATTTATTTTAGCAGAGGATCATTTCTTTTCTCTTGCCTGTGTTATCTTACTTTCATTTTCTTAGTAAGAGAGTATTCTTATACAGTGCCTTACTAAGTTGGATTTTCCAGATTTTCCTGTATTAATATTTCAACTGCTCACTCATCAGACTAACCACCTTCATTCATCCATACAAACTAACGTACGGGTGTGTGGTTAAGAGAAGTCCCTGTTACCAAAAATTGTGTACCAGTACTAACATTTTTGTGGGATTATTTGTCAATGACATTCAGTCCAGGTACCTTTACCAAAAGTGTAATTTTTCCCCTATGTCCTTTAATCCTTTTGGCAAGAAGTCACCTCACAATGAGGAGGACTTAATTTCCTCAGACAGTACTACTGAGAACAATTCAGAAGAGGAATTAGAGGGAGCGGGAATTGAACCTCAGTCAGACACAGAGCTTGAGAAAGAAGTAGGGACAAAACTTTCTTCTGACCTTGACGACTTGACTGATCAACTTACTAAATTTTTCAAGGAGACATCGGGCCACCCCGATGCATCCTCTAGCGCCTGCGGAACAGTTAAGGATACATTGGGTCACCCCGATAGAACATCCTCAAGCGCTAGCGCCAGTGCCAGCGAACCGTCATTGGTGTCCCAAGATCACCAAAATTTTGCGAAACACGAGGTTGTTGTTGTTGTTGTTCCCCAAGCTGCGTGGCCGAACAGCCCCAAGGCCCCGAGCAATTCCAAGGCCATAACCGAGTGCCCCCACAGAACCCTCCCCGCCGACCACAATAAAGCCTGGGTGACCGAAGCAACTCCATGGCGGGGAGCTGAGGAGGGTGCGGAAACGCCCGGGAAACCAAAGCCCCACCCAGGGCCCTGTGCCCCTCAGCAATTATGAAGAGAAAGTTGAGGGGCAAGGGAAAAATGTGACGCTTTGGCTTCCAATCTTGGTAGATTGGGAAGATCCACGGAAGAGACGCCGTCACTTGAGATCTAGAAAATATATAAGCTAGAGGAAAAGTCAGAGTAAGCTATGGGTATGGCAGAGATTGCTCAGCTCTCACTCTGATAGACCAGCCCATCACCACATGACTAGAACCCAATCCTCTCAGCATCAACTAGGAAAGGCCCTAGAAAGCCGCCTTTGGCGGGGGGATAGCTCCCCTATTTCAATCCCTTTCGGGGTTGGGCACCCGCCCAACACGAGGTAAAACGAGATACCTCCGGCACCCAGAGCCATTTCAGCTTACGTCCTTCAATACTAGGTGGAGTCACCCTGCGATCAGCAAACACCTACCTTCCTGTAGTGTAGGCAGTGACATCTCCACCGGCAACGACTACCAGTACTTCATCTACAATAACGCCACCGGCTAATTCCACAGCAATCATGACAGGTCAGCCGCCACCACCGAAGATAAATCTCATGCAACGTGGGCAAGACATCGCCTACTTTACCGTAAAAGATTGTCCAAACTACCCGGGAGGAGTTCTTATCTTCTTGCGGACCATCGAAGACCTCATGAGGAATAGTGACATAACGACAGATGAAGACAAGATCGTGTTTGTAAGACGACACCTGAAAAGCGGCTCCAGATCCGCACTCGCACAGTCCATCCTAGGTTTCCGGACCAAGGACTATAGTGCATGGAGAACATATCTGATTGAATGTTTTGGAGACGGCAACCAAGGAGGAGCATTGGCCTTCGTACACAGAATGGCCCACAAATTTGACGAGTCCCTTGGTAAGCGAGACATGCTCATGGCCCAAGTCATTGCAGGAGATGTTGTCGTAGATGCGGAGCAAAGATTTTACACTTCAGATTGGGTAAATCAGGGAGCACAAACTATGACCCTGAAAAACCTAAGTAAATTCCTAGAATACATGGTCTTCATATGCGCACTGCCTACCACTCTTAGGAAGGAAATCATGAAGACTGAGTTTAAATCAACCAGTAACCTTCAGGAGTTTGTGGCAAAGAAAGCATTCAAAATCTCCACAGATGTAATACCAAAAGCCTTCGTAAGCCCAGTAGAAGCTTTTGGGACCAAACCCAGGCAGGCTACAAGCTCAAGGAACCACAACATCTGTGAACACTGCCAGAAGAAGGGCCATGACAAGAGATCATGCTGGAAACTGCACCCGGAGCAAACCCCGGACAGGTACAAGAAGAAGACGACACACACAGCTTCCGGTGGGGCATCACACAAAGCTTGACGAGCACAAGGAACCCCAACAAGCCAAGGAACATAAAGTCCGAGGAAGAGCTGTATGATCCATGGAGAGATGGGACATTCCACAGAAGACTGCCGAGCAGCCAAGGATCTAGTCAGTAAGTACCACAAACGTTCGTCGGGGGAAGCTCAGGGCAGGACGCCCGAAAATCAAACGTAGTAAAGACTACTCCATTACCTACCAATGTACACTCGTCGCCCTTACACGTGCCCTCTATCGTTGCGGCTGTCACACGAGTGAACATTATGTCAATTCCAGTAACGGTAGGTAACAGGAAGATCTCTTTGGCTCTTGACTCCGGCGCCTGCGCCAACGTCTTGTCCTACGAGTCATTAATAAATCTTCAAAACCAGCTTAAGTGCAACTGGACACTTAAGCTCCCAGACATGCAACTTAAAGGAGTTACACGGGATACCCTACAACTAGTTGGTATGGTGGACATTCCGTTTAGATTCACACGTCGCGGAGACCCGAACATCAAGACAAGGTTTTACATGATAAAGGATTTTCCACTCCCAGCCGATGGCCTCATCGGCATCGAAACGATGAAGGACAACCGCATCGTCTTAGATCCTTCCGAGCAGAATATGACATACAAGCGCCACACGTATTCTACAATGCAGAATCCACGACCTCTCCTACACTCGACCATTGCAGCAACTGTACCAGCAAGCATGGACAATTTACCTGCGCGGTCCTTGGGGTTCCCTACTCCAAGTATCCAGAGTGTTGGATCAACAGGTCAGGGTTCTCGGTTGTATCCCATAGTAGTTTCCAGAAAACAAAGGATTCGTGCTAGAGAGGGTGCACACCTTCCAGTTAGGTTACCCAAACTAAAGAAAGGCACGGATGCAATCTGTCTAAGTGAAAGTGCATGTGTAAAGGGACTAGCTCTCGAATCAACCTTGTACAAGTTACACGATAACGCAAGGGCGGAGATACTAGTCTACAACAGATCTAATGGTCCAATTACGCTGAAGTCCGGTTGTACCATCGGTAAGGCTCTTGTGTACGACTATCCAGTAGATCCAGAACCCCCGGAGTGGCCCTCCGCTCAAGCGCCCATAGCTGTGATGACAGCATCGAAACCTTCCAAGATGTCAGAATCAGATCCTATCAAGCTGCACCTCAAGAATGTAGACTTTCCAGAACTGGAGGACTCCCTTTTGAGCTTACTACAGCGGTTCAGAGATGTCGTTGCGCTCCCAGGAGAACGACTAGGTAAAACGGATCTGACAACGCATTCCATACCCCTAAAACCAGACACCAACCCCGTCTACACAGCGGCATACAGATTGCCACACTGTCAAAGGGATGTGGTTAAAGGAATGGTAGACGACATGCTTTGGCAAAAGGTTATCCAACATTCATCCTCGCCATGGAATTCACCTCTTTTCCTGGTTCCTAAGAAGGATGGAGGATGGCGCCCAGTGATTGATTATCGCAAGGTCAATCAAGCAACCATACCTGATAGATTCCCCATGCCTGTACTGTCCGAGCTACTACAAGGCATTGGTAAAGGGAATACAGTGTTCAGTATGCTAGATGTCCTCAGCGGGTACTGGCAAGTTGGAATGGATAAAAAGTCAACGGAAGTCACTGCTTTCTCGACCCCGAGCGGACACTACGAATGGTTACGCATGCCTTTTGGGCTAAGAAACACACCCCTCACCTTTCAAAGGTTAGTAAACAACCTTTTTGCGGGCCTCTTGGGTGACTCAGTCTTTGCCTACCTGGACGACATCATAATCTGTAGTAAAGATCTTGATTCTCATTTCGACAAACTCCAACAAGTAATGGAAAGACTACAAATGGCAGGTTTACGTATCAAGATCAGCAAGTGTGACTTCCTTAAAAGAAAAATCAAGTTCCTAGGTCATCAAGTAGACGTAGAAGGAATTCACACTATGGATGATAAGATCCGTGCGGTACAAAATTTCCCACGACCGAAAACTGTAGAGAATATCCGAAGTTTCATTGGCTTATCAGGCTACTATCGTTCTTTCGTGAAGAACTATGCGAGTCTGGCAAGGCCTCTGACCCAACTGCTCTGAAAGGAAGCACCGTTCGAATGGTGCCCAGAGCAAGAAGAAGCCTTCATCAGCCTTAAGCAGGCTCTCACCTCTACACCTGTCTTAGTTTTCCCTGACTATGATCAACCATTCACACTTTGCACCGATGCATCCCTCAAAGGTCTTGGAGCTGTACTGATACAGCCAGATGAATGAAGCAAAATGCGAGTCATTGGTTACGCAAGTAGAGTGTTGAATGATGCCGAGACTAGGTATCACTCTACGGAATGGGAAACCCTTGCAGTAGCTTGGGCCCTGAAGCATTTCCGAGATATCATCCTCAGCTATCCGATCGATCTCTACACCGACAATGAGGCGGTCACGAAGATATTCAAGGGTGGTAAGAATCTCACTGGCAGACTAGCGCGGTGGTACGAAACGGTATTACAGTTTGATCCGACTCTGTATCATATCAAAGGTCCCCCTCACGCAATTCCAATTGCAGGACGGACTTTTGGTTAGAGTTATTCCCAAAGCCATTGACACACGACCCCGTGTAGTGATTCCAAATACTCTCACTGAAGCAGTACTTCAACAGCAACATGATGCTCCCCAAGCTGGTCACCCAGGACGGGACAGAACACTTGACGCTACCAGAAAGAAGTACTACTGGAAAACGATGAGGAAGGATATTGAACAACACATAGCAAGATGTCTCTCCTGTGCCCAGCACAAGGGAACCTGTGATGGTCCCGCACCAATCTTGGAGTATCCAACGCCTTCACTTCCATTTGACACTGTATCAGTGGATATGCTGAAGTTGCCACGGAGTCACCAGGATTCACAGTATCTTCTAGTATGTGTTGATTTCTTCTCAAGATTCGTAGTTCTAGCCCCGCTTAAAACTAAAACAGCGGATAAAGTTGCTCATGCACTAGTAACGCATCTCATCTGTCCGTTCTCCTGCCCTAAGACTCTCCTCTCAGACAACGGGTTGGAATTCAAGAACCAGGTGATTGCAAGTATCTGTGATATCTACAATATCAAGCAATCGTACATTGCAGCATACCACCCGGCCTCAAATGGGTTGGTTGAACGCATGAACAGGACCCTCCTAGAAGTCCTATGCCATGTAACAAACCCGCTCCAGGAAGCGTGGTAAGACTGGCTTCCACAGGTAGCAGCTTGTGTAAACGGCTCTGTAAACTCCTCTACAGGTAAGACGCCACACTACATAGTCTATGGACAGGACAAGATTCTGCCATATGAACTACTGTCCAAGCCTAGCACACCAGTCTACAATCTAGAGGACTATGCTAAGAGACAACTCCAGGTCTTTAGCAGGATCCACCACCAAGTCCGAGATCATTTACAGGCATCCCGTGCAGAAATGATAAGGAAACAGCACAAAAGAGCACAGCAAACTGTCCTTGACGTAGGTGACAAAGTTATGTGCCTAGATCCGACGAGAATGTCTAAGCTCTCGCCGAAGTATAGTGGACCCTATGTCGTTACGGACACAACATCCGGTAACAAGTTTGAGGTTCGAGACCCTACCGCTAACAAGGTAGAAGTAATCCATGGTGATAGGTTGAAACGTGTGAGTCCTGAACTCCCAGCAGATGGAGCACTCACACCTATTCCCTCACCTTCGACGGTGCAACTCACTGCACCCCTGTCGACTGACTCCGCGAACGTCAATGAGTATAAGCGGAAACTCCGTTCTGCTAGCAGAGTGGATCATTGTTCTATTGAGATAGCATATCTAATGAAACAAGCCGCACACCCAGGTGTGTAGAAAAGACTAATCCAAACCAACTCACCGTTCTGTTAACGTCACACTTCTAACAGAGCAGGCCGCTCACCCAAGTACATCCTACTGGGCGAGTGAAGTATTCAATTAGTACACATTTCTAATAGAATATTGTCCTTTCGTCAGAGAAAGATGAACTGGTTAGTGAAAACACTTCTACTACTTGGAACACTAATAGTGGCTGATGCAGCATCACCTTCGTTGCTGAAGCCCGGCGCCCTTGTTGCCCAAGTAGGGAGAGTGCTAATTGCGGAAGATGTAGTAGCTGTTCAGTATGATTTCCGAGACCTCTTTGACATTCCCCGTAGTGTTGAGACGCTCCAACGTCGCCTAGACAAATTACACTCTACATTTACCTTCCTACTGACTAATCAGACACTGCCCCGTGACTTACGACTTACAGTTATACTCCAATGCTCACGTGCAGCTCGTATGAATCGTAATTTACGGAAGATCCAATTGGTCCTGCCTGAAGACCCTATCCAGGTAGCCAAACACGCTCACTCACGGCGTACAAAGAGAAGACTTTTCAATTTTGTTGGCTTGATCTCCCATGAGCTCTTTGGAACAGCCCGAGCTTCTGATGTTGAAAAGCTGGGAAAGAGACTTAGTGTACTGGAGACAGCAGCAAGAGCCATGAATAGAGTCTTGAAGTACGACTCAATAGCAATGACGGATGTATTCACGACAGTTAACTCGGTAATTACGACTATTAATAACTTGACACAAGTAGTTAATTTTCTAGTTTCTGATGGACATTCCACAGATAAATTATTTACTTGTCCGAGATCTTGCAAGCTACTGAGGATGATGTTAGCGATTTATTTCAGGGTACGAAGAGGGTTCTAGCAAATCTCGTTGATGCTGCCCTAAGCCGAGTCACCAGTGACCTAGTACTTGTAGAACATCTCAGTACGGCAATAGAGATAGCGAAAGATCAGTATTCCCTGATGCCGCTATTTGATGCAGGTGAATGCGAGTTCTACTACCCTCTACTGGAAGCAGTTCTTACGCGCTCATCCATTTTAGTCCACATTCCGTTCAAGTCCTCACATATGTTCAATGCTTGGAGAATTATTCCGTTCCCGTTTCTCTTAGATGGAAGATTACTAACCGTGACTGACACAGCAGACATGATGCTCGTCTCCGACGACCTTCAACTTGTGACTGTGACTGACATTGACGCACTTAACTTATGTCGGTCCTCGTATCTTCATCTATATGTGTGTCCAGCGTATGTGTTTTCCTTTACGTCCCCGGACAAAAATGCATGCGAACTTACTTTGAATCAAGCCACTGTGACTGACACTGGAGCTATGAAAGACTGTACATATGCCCCAGCTCCTGAGCTCCCTGTGTTTCATAAACACTTGCTAGATATTCAGTTCTTTTACTTCCCTAACCAGACCCAGGTGTCACTCATTTGTCAAGATTTTAGAAATGTTTTTCATGCACAAGGGATGTATCAGGCCCCTGATCACTGTGAAGTAAGGAGTTCACTCATTCATACTCTGCCTTCTCATCAGCACCAAGCACTGATTACTAACCTCTCTTCTGAGTTCATCCCTCTTAACATTTCTATCACAGGCAACTCCTCAGACCTAATCATCAAGTCACGTAGCATTAAATTGTTAAATGCATTGAATTCTTCTGAGTTTACTAATCTACTTAGTTCATCTCTCTCCATGTCCATCAGCCCGGACGTTATCTATCCTACAGTACTAACCCCCGCTTTGGCTCTCTCAGTAATAATTCTAATCCTTGTAGGCCTCTTCCTTCGCCTGAATTTCAGGGTTAATCGCCTGACTCGTAGACGTAAGGCTAAGCTGGCAACTGCCGAGGCGACTGTGTAAGTTAGTCCTTACCCTTTCATACCTTCTTTGGCATTGCTATACACTGGGAATAGGGTTATGTAAGTCATAGGGATGATAGGGATATTATGTATGTTCGGTGGGCCTCACTTTACGTGGCCGAGCGGTGTAACAGCGCATATTGAGCGACTGTACACTCTAGGGTAACTCATATAATCACTTGTATAACTCACACCCTTATAACAGTTATTCACTTACTTAAGTATACTACTGTACATTCTAATTGGGCATGATCTCCCCTATAGAAGATCACCCCACCTATAAAGGCCTTGGTACAATTCTTGCAAGCTAAGCAGGGGTTCTCACGCTCCCTTCAGAGAATTGCAGCAACACCAAGATGATTGCTAGCAACTAGTATCGTATGACTCCACACTGGTAAGAAGCCGGCACGCTCGAGCCCCCAGGCATTGGCCAGTAGCAGAACAGCCATCCATTAGGAAGGTTACCCCTTCAAGCAGCCGTGGTAATTAATACATTGACATTACAGTGACAGTGCGATACTGTGCAATTAGTGTGTGTACCGTTTACCTATTTTCGCTATTCTTAATTCATCTATTCTTTACAGGCAGGAATTACAGATTACAGGAATAATAGCTCAATCTAGTTGTTAGTCAGCTTACTGCTTTTAATTAGGTAGATACTTCCCTGCTGGGCAATACAGTATCTACACAGACCTTATAACTAGTTACAAACCGCATAGTTCTATATTTTGTGTTAAATAAATATATATATATAGAAAAGCCACCAGTGTCTTTGCTTCACATCAATTACCTCTATGATTTACCTTTCATCATGTGTTTACAGTGTTAACCTGGACTACAAGCATTACAAGGAAAATCAAGGTAAGAGGCAAAAAGGTATCAAAACAGTTTAATCCCCGATACACTTTCTCCTCCACAATGCAGAACTTCTGCTTACCAAAATTAATTTATCCCTAGAACTACTACTCTTTGGAATTCACTTCCCTCGAGTTGCTTTCCACAAACTTACAATATACAAAAGTTTAAATCCAGTTGTTACAAATATTTTATGAATGGAGGATGCCTTTAGGCAGATGGACCTTTATGTTTTATCTGTGTTTTTCCTTCCTCCGTTCATTGTCTCTTAAAAAAAAAAAAAAAAAAAAACAAAAAAAAAAAAAATGTAAGAAAATATAAGTATCTCTCTGTCTCCCCACATAGCCCCCCCCCCCCCCCCCCAGTCAGCGAGACAGACAGACAGGTTCCCTCTATGGTCTTCAATAATTCACCATCCGTCAGCATTTTCATCTTCCCAATTTTGGACCTGATGGAACTCCCAACATATTATTCAAAACACATTATTCCACCAATGAAGGTTGCTGTCAAGAATAAAGACAAATTACCTCCTTAAGGATTATAACGTGTTTTAGCAGTTTATTTTGGCTATCATTAGATTTTATTCAGTTGAAGAAGGAAGTTTGGAAGTCAAAAGGTTGAGTACGACAGTATTTAACCCTTTGATTCCTAGGTATCCTTCCCAAACGGCACACAAGCATCTAATGATAATGAACTGTCAACATTATAAACGGTCAAACTGTCTCAATCCTCAAAGGTGTACATATTTGATGAAAGAGAATCCAAACAAACTAATGTAAAGACAAATTAATAAGATTGTTTTTAACACGGGTATAAAAGAATAATCCCAATAATTTAATTATATTATTAGATATCATATTTTGTGTTCATTCACGCCGATTAACACAATACACTTTTTGTTCACCTCCATACACCATAATTTATCCCTTTCTATATATATTTTTATATATATATATCAATGTCTTAAATATGTTCACCTCTCATCCACTTATTTACTTCATAACTTATTGTTTTCCTCTCCTCTCCTCCACTCCTCTTTTCATTCAATGTGTGAACTTTGTCCTCTCATTGTCTTTCCTTCTCTACCTCTATGCCGCACACTCTTCCATCGTCTCCTCTACTAGTCTTCCGCTTCCTCTATCATCTTCCGCTCCTTTTTTCCCACCTCTTCTCTGTTCCTCCACACCCTCTGTTTGTCTCTCTTCAAATTCTAGACCAGCTTTACCTTCTCCCCCCAACTCCTGCACTCCACTTCCCACTGTTCTTCTCTTCCACCCTCTCCTCTCCTCCTCTTTAAGGCACCCTTTCTTTCTCTCCTCTTCTTCGACACCTCTTTCCTTCTCTCCTCTCATCTCCTCTGCCACAGACCTTTTTTCCCTTCTCCTCTCACCTCCTCTTCCACTCTCTCCCTCCTTCTCTCCCCAGTTCCCCGTTCTTCACTGCTAGTGGGTGCAGTGAGGCACGAATAATCCAGGAATATGTTTGTGGGGAAACTCCATCTCTCTATCGCTCTTCCTCTATCTCTCTCTCACTCTTCCTAGTTTACATAAACGACGTAGATGAGGGCCTCACTTGTATCATTTCAAAGTTGCACACGATACAAAAATTGCAAATACCGTACTGTCAAATGAACATGTGAAAGATATGCAAAATAACCTAGATAAGCTGGCATGTTGGGCTCAATTTTGGCAAATTAGTGTTAATGCGGACAAATGTAAAGTACTCCATATCGAGACCAAAATGCGAAAGAAAACTATTCAATGAATGGCATCCAGCTTAAAAGTGTTCACCGCCCCCCCCCCCCCCCAAAAAAAAAAAAACCACTATTTGTGAATAACATTATCGAGTAACCTAAAAACAAGTCAATAATGTACAAAATGTGTTAACCCCTTCTATACCGGCGACGTCTTTTTAACTATATTCTGTCTATTTTTAGACGATTTAGTGCAATTTAAGAAGGATCTGTGGTAGTGAAAAGGGTTAGATGAGATAGTTCGAAGCCTGTTAATTGCTGGAGGTCCTTTGTATACTGCACACAATCGTCTAAATGTAGCTAGAATAAAATACAAAAACATCGTCGGTACTGAAGGGGTTAAGAAGGCAAAACAAGTAATTGGCTTTGTAGGCTAGTCATTTGACCATAAATCCAAAGATGTAATCCTCACTCTTTACAATTCGTTAGTCCGTCCTCCTCTGGAATAATGAAAACGTTCAATCCTGGTGCACCTACTACCAAAAAGATATTGATAATCTTGAATTATGTCACCGTAGATTTACCAAAATGATACCTATTTTAAATACATAAACCGTACGAGGAGTGTCTTAGAGCATTAACTTAATATCCTTTAACCCAGCGCAGATAAAGAGGTGACCTAATTAAAGTCTTTAAAAAATCATCAAAGATATCGACAACATGAACTATAATATGTACTTTATGCTCGACCAATCAAATTACACGCGAGGAAATTGTTGCAATATCATTACTACATCTTTTAACTCAAATGAGTCGAAGATTTTCGTCTTCAATAAAGTTGTGAACTTGTGGAATGGGCTTCCTCAAGATGTTATGACTGCATCTCCGTTGATTCCTTTAAACATCGCATGGACAAACACTTTGCCTTAAACCTGCGACTGAATGCATTTGTAAATGAATGACATTGTTCTCAGATACATCGAGGATCACTACATGTATATATAAATAACTAAGATGTTATACATGTTACACATACATGAAGGATCACTTATAGCTGTGTTATTGTATTTACCCAAATTGTCCCCTACCAACATCCCCATAACCCTGCTAGGGACATTAGTCCCAGGGCAGTATATTTAACTTTCCAATTGTCCTTTACTCACTCTGACTCACTGTTGGACACTTTGAACAGCAGTGCTATAAATGGCAAGCAACATCGAGGGGTCGCTAGACCTGTTGTTGCTTATTTCCTTTTGTACTCCTTTGTACTCTCTCTCTCTCTCTCTCTCTCTCTCTCTCTCTCTCTCTCTCTCTCTCTCTGTCTCTCTCTCTCTCTCCGAAGTAATCCATTTGTATACACCCTTGTACCACAGTACTCAAGCTCTATGACCAATTCAAATGCGAGTAATATTAATGTATTTTAAATGTATTGCTCTCTCACTGATAATGTAATGTGATACTGACGAGGATATACCCACACACTCAAATAAATGGCTTAGTTCATAAATACATGGGATGGGTTAGAAGCTAGGCTACCATAGTGAACAGTTGAGAAAGACAAACTTTGTGATCATTGACCTGATGTGTGTCGACCAAATAGCAAAGACTGATGGTGATGATGGTGATAGTGATGTTGATAATGGTAGTGCTGCTGCTAGTTAGAATGATTAGGGTGATAGTTGTAGTGATGATGGTAATTGTGGTAGAGATGATAATGGTAATGATGATAGTGGTAGTGAATGATGGTGATAGTGGCAATGATGATTGTGAAGTTGGTAGTGATAGTGATGTGGGTGTTAGTCATAGTTGTGTCACTAGTGATGGTCGTAGATATTGTGGTGTCGGTGGTAGTCATTGTGGTGATGGTGGATGCGATTGAACTTAAAACAAAAATATAAATGTAATTAAGCAAAATTGAAAATGTAGGAAAAAGTACATAAGAATAAGAGGAACATACAAAATAGTTAAACTGAAAATGTGTTAAATTATTGAAGGCAGGGCCACCAAAGCCCGGTATTATGGAAGGAGGGGAGAGGAAATTACCAGGTCCAGGGAAGAGGCCAAACTACCCGATAGGAAGGGGAGCAGGACTCTCATAACGATAATGCTAGTGGGCTATGATAGTGACCCTTGTAATATGATGAAACCTTTATTTGTCAACCTCTTGACAATTATGACCCGTTTTAACAGTTTATGTTGACAACCATTAGACAATTGTATACAAGTTATGGTGATGGGCTGGTCTATCAGAATGAGAGTTGAGCGTTCTCTGCCATACCCATAGCTTACTCTGACTGTTCATTTTACTTATATATTTTCTAGATCTCAATTGACGGCGTCTTTTCCGTGGATTGACCTCCCTACTGCCAACCCGGCAGATTGGGAGCCAAAGCGTCACATTTTTCCTTTGTCCTTCAACTTTCCCTTCATAATTGCTGAGGGGCACAGGGCATTTGTTTCCCGGGCGTTTCCGCACCCTCCTCAGCTCCCCGCCTTTGGGTGGCTTCGGTCACCTGGGCATTATTAGTGGTAAGCAGGGAGGGTTCTGTGGGGACGTTCGGTTATGGCCTTGGCCTTGCTCGGGACCTTGGGGCTGCTCGGCCAGACAGCCTGAGGAACAGCAACAACAAGCAACAACAACTTAGGAAGAATATGAGAAAGTTAAAAAGGGTAAAGACGGTGAAGAGGGAGAAGAAACATTACTTAGTTAAGAGGGGATGTGTGTCGTTTTTATGGTGCCCCTTCTTCTTCATGTTTAACCCCATTAGTTTTCAGATGTTAAGACATTCGGCCTTTTAGTTTGGCGATTATAAGACCTTTCACCCTATGGCTTTATCAATATTAAGACTATTCATAATATTTAGGGGTTATTTTGTCCTGGCGAGCGATAGCGAGCCTGTACTTTAAGAGGAAGCGGCCTTCGGTCAGGAAACTGTTCTATCGAAAAATGTACACATTTATCTTGAAGAAGGGTCGGGGGGGGGGGGGGGGGGTCTTTTAAGCTCGATGGAGGTCTAGGGAAAATAAAAATATATATATATCAAATAATAATAATAAGGAGAATATACATAAAGGACCAAATATATACACCCATCCCACCTTAATATACATAAAGGACCAAATATATACGCCCATCCCACCTTAATATACATAAAGGACCAAATATATACGCCCATCCCACCTTAATATACATAAAGGACCAAATATATACGCCCATCCCACCTTAATATACATAAAGGACCAAATATATACGCCCATCCCACCTTATATACATAAAGGACCAAATATATACGCCCATCCCCCCTTAAGCTATATCAAATTTATACGCCCATCCCACCTTAAGCTATATAAAATGTATACGCCCATCCCACCTTAATATACATAAAGGACCAAATATATACGCCCATCCCACCTTAATATACATAAAGGACCAAATATATACGCCCATCCCACCTTAATATACATAAAGGACCAAATATATACGCCCATCCCACCTTAAGTATTTGTTAATTTCCTATCATAATCCTTCTTCCAGAACTTTAACAGGTCATGGTCCTCCAGAACCATCTTAGGAGAGTCCCAAACCAGCGAACTATACATTACTTCTGCCAACAAACTTCATCAACCATCCTCGATGATACAATGGACGCAACTCTTAACACTTACAGCATTATGAAACATTTATCCATATAATTCTGGATAATAGTGTACGATTTTACTGGAGTTAGGGAGGACATGTGGGAGTTAAATGGTTTATCGTGATAGTTTGTACCCTATTCACTTTCAACAAGTCCTTCTTAAGCCAAAACAAATGTGGTACCCCATTTCATCTTAAAGTGTTCTTCTTAGGCGATACAATCGTCAAATTTTTGCCAGAATACTAGAGGTAAAAAAACTAGTAAATGTTATCCTCAATTTCTATCTATATATACAATAATACAACATAGAATAACTTAACAATTATAATATATTTGTAAAGCTTATTTAAATGATTTTGAATTGTTACCCATTGACCGCGAGATCGCTTCTAGATAGTATATAATAATTAAACTTATAAATGACGTGTTCCATGTGAACTCAACCCCTGGCCAATTGAGGCATCTTCCCCGACCTTACCTAACTTAATCAAACATTCCTTAATTCACTTGAATCTGTCCAAACCAGAACTATAATTTGGTGAGGTAACTTGACATTCGCCCACGGCCTCTCTCTCTCTCTCTCTCTCTCTCTCGCTCTCTCTCTCTCTCTCTCTTTCCCCTCCTGCTACTGAACAATCAATTTAGCTCTCTAAAGTCCCTCAAGTCACCGCACTACCTTTGAATATTTCACCTTCGGATATCTCTATAGTGAGAAACTTTATTATCCTTAACAATAAAGTTTAGAAGCAGCTAAAGTAGCTCTCAGCTTGTTTGTAAGTAAAGTATTTGCTATATACACATTTATATTGACTAGGTTTCGTAATTATTTTCATTTGGCACCCACCTAGAAAAGATTAGTGTTTGGTAAAGACTTTTCAATACTGTCGCGAAACTCCTCTGTGCCACATGTCGGGTTACATGAACGTACTGTAGTTCATGAGAGAGAGAGAGAGAGAGAGAGAGAGAGAGAGAGAGAGAGAGAGAGAGAGAGAGAGAGAGAGAGAGATAGTATACAAGTAGAATTCTCGATGATGAGAAACAGTGCCTTGATGACGTAGAATGGCTGGTGGAGTGGGTGAAGGAGAATATTCTAGCGAGGGTAACAGTATAGTGAGTAGATTGGAAGATTGGTTGGTACAAGGACTGTGTGTGTGTGTGTGTGTGTGTGTGTGTGTAATAATAATAATAATAATAATAAACTGTTTATTATAGAATGGCAGCCTCATGAGCTGAAAATACAAATTTTACAATTTAGTGGATGAACATGAGATGAGAGTGAGAGTGTGTGTGTGTGTGTGTGTGTGTGTGAGTTAATGCGTGGACGATAGAGAGAATGTTAACCCCTTTTAAGAAGGACCTGTGGAAATGTAATGGTTAAACGAACTTTTAAACCTTTTATTTGCATAAAGTCTTCACTAAGCTGAATACTATGGTATCGTCAATCGCTAGCCAGGAAATAAATTAAAATGTTCAGCTTCCTGAAAACATTATTATAAAAACAAACTATTCGCCATTCAATCGCATACCATAACTAGCAATCGGCTATGAGTACCTGAAGTATCCAATCACCCCCTCTGTTCGACCACCCAAGCACCTACGCAACCATCAGTAGTGGTCTACTACTTCTCCTTCGATCTACACAAAATTACAAGCCAAATACAAGTGTGTAATTTAAAAAAATTTGTGCATTCGTGTATTCAATAGCACAGAGAAGAATGTGTTATGCCTACAATAAAGTAAATATGTAAACTAATGAGTCCAATGTAAGGGGTGGGGGGCAATAAGGGGGACAAATGTGTTATGCCTACAATAAAGTAAATATGTAAACTAATGAGTCCAATGTAAGGGGTGGGGGGCAATAAGGGGGACAAATGTGTTATGCCTACAATAAAGTAAATATGTAAACTAATGAGTCCAATGTAAGGGGTGGGGGGGCAATAAGGGGGACAAATGTGTTATGCCTACAATAAAGTAAATATGTAAACTAAGGAGTCGAGTGTGGGGGGGGGGGGGAAATAAGGGGGACAAATGTGTTATGCCTACAATAAGGTAAATATGTAACCTAATGAGTCCAATGTAAGGGGGGGGGGGGGAGGGGGGGGGAGGGGCAATAAGGGGGACAAATGTGTTATGCCAATAATAAGGTAAATATGTAAACAAATGAGCCCAATGAAAGGGGGGGGGGGAGGGGCAATAAGGGGGACAAATGTGTTATGCCTACAATAAGGTAAATATGTAAACTAATGAGTCCAATGTAAGGGGGGGGGGGAGAAAAAAGGGGGACACATGTGTTATGCCTACAATAAAGTAAATATGTAAACTAATGAGTCCAATGTAAGGGGTGGGGAGGGGGGGGGGGGGGGGGGGGGGCAATAAGGGGGACACATGTGTTATGCCAACAATAAAGTTAATATGTAAACTAATGAGTCGACAAATATCCACTTTTCCCGGGGGGGGGGGGGGGAATTGAGCCTAAATTACTTTGCCCGAGGTGAAATCCAGTCAGGTTGGGGGGGGGGGGGGGGGATGGTCCTGTTACGCAAGATTTTAACTCCTTCAGACATATTATGTTCCAATAAGTCCGAGGAGGCGGGAGCCCCGGGATCATTGCCACTGCCTCGCACTACACTCACAACAACACTGCAGCCGTTAGAATTATCGGAGGTGGCTGAGGTTGCCACCAACGGTTTTATCGTAAGGTAACTTATCGGATTTACTCAGCTCCATATGACGTCATATAACTTATTATAGAGGGATGGAGATAAGTCCATATGACGCGATCACGTCATATGAGTTTTTGGTTCACTAGTCCATATGACGCGATCGCGTCATATATGTCTGAGGGAGTTAAGCTGTCTGTATTATCGACCATATTATATTAGCCACATTGTATACTACCTTGCCAATATGTGCTCCACACATACGTGCAGTTTCAGTCTCTTGTCCGAATGGCGGCGTTCCAGGCAACCCTGTTTAGGGCTGTTTCACTTGTCAAATTCACTTGTTCAAGTTTGACATAGTAAGCAATATATACATTAACCTAACAACATAACCTAACCTAACTCAGATCTAGTACGTTGGATACAGGATTAACCCTTACATACCAGCTAGCACAATTCCCTAGTACCTAGTACGTGGGATACAAGACTAACCGGTTTAGCTTACTAGTGTTGTCATATATAAAGTATATAATGTTTTGGTTTAACAAATATGGAATCTATATGCTCTAAAAATCATATGAAAATGTGTTTTAACCCTCGGGGAAAAAAACTAATAATTCACATGGTATTAACCCTTAATTAGCGGCTCACCACATAAGTCGAGTTAAATAAAGCTGGACTATGTGGCGGCGCTCGACATAACTCGAGTGGCAATTTCAGCACGTAATGTTGCTGAGAGAGAGAGACAAGTGGTGGCAGGAGAGTAGCGAGCGTATGACTGCTCCAGACCACCGCGGCGAACATACTGACACGAATCCCAGCTCCCTCCTCCCTCTCTATATAAGGAATTGTATCGGGAAAGTGGCTAATTACATGCTTTTTGCACTCGCGTTGCACGGTTATTGCAAGAAAACTAGCCATCATAAAAGGATCGTTATGGTGTCATTCGAAAGCTCTGTTTATGCCCTTTCAGGGATAGGTACTTGTTTTACGTTCTGGGTCTTATTTAGGCATGAAAATGATCACGTAAACAGCCCTATTTTGGCTAAAAACACCCCGCTGGGCGGTACATATAAATAAACCGCATAGGCCGCTCGTAAGGTGTTAAAATGCTTTTTTTTTTTTTTCGTAACAAGGTTGTCAATATTATCCTATTCATAGTGTGCACGGGATATAGTTCCGATTTCTCCACCAGACGGCGTGGGGCATCATTGGCCCTCCTCCCGCGTAAATAAACACGTTGAACTCTATGCGATTGAATCGGTTTCTACTTTATATGCTCGTAATGCCGTGTCTAACATGAACACTGGAAATTGAGTTATCGCCATACATTCTTAGTGTTCTGAAGGGGGAGGGTCATTAGGGTAAAATAGAGGGAAATTACGACAATGAAGATTTATTACTGCCTTGTGATAAAAGCAGGGTGTATGAAGAGTGAACAACACCGACTATATCTCCTTATATACCGTACTGGGCTAAGTTAAATACTGTATTATCATTATTTACATGTCGATTTTATAATTTTACACCATAGTATTTTTATATTTATCCGTTTTCCGTATACTTTTTTAATGATTATTATGCGAGCGAAGGCGAAGCAGAAAACAAATAGTAGTCATTTTCAGAGCTTCCGTGACCGTGTTTAGGATACCAAAGTTTCTCAGTGAATTTAACAAGGGCAACTGATGCTTAACAAAATAAGCCCCCATACACCTCACCAAAATGACGGGAAAGTTGTTATTTTAGTCGTTTTTCAAAATGGCCGCCGCCGTCATCTTAACAAATTTATAAAGTTCTATTTCTTGAAGTGAATGGCCAAAAATGAAAATTTTGGTGTCTATTCCCACAAATTTTGGTGTCAGAAAACCAATGGGATGGCATAATTAAAAAATAATTAATAACTAATTACCAAATAATTAAGAAAATAAGAAAATAATTAAGAAAATCAATGGGATGGCATAATTCATGATTTAGAGTCCCATTAACCTCAACATCTAAGACAAACATGATGTTGTTAAATCCACTGAGAAACTTTGGTATCCTAAACACGGTCACGGATCCTCTGAAACTTACTCAAATAATATAATATATAATTTAAAATGTAAACCAAGAATGTTGACTGATCAATTCCTTCTTTTTCAGGTTTGTTGCATCGAATTTGGCGTGAAGAATCATAAGCATGGAACGTAGAGGAGTTAGTGATGTGCCTGACCCAGGACCTGGATTAAAATGCATATTATGTCAACATCCCTGTATAGCTGATGATAGTACGGACAAGACATCTGATACAAAGTGGGAGAATCTAAGGAGCAAGTGTTTTCGGTGGAAAGAACTTGATAAATTTCAGCATGCCTATGCAGCAGTGGAGTGGGACAAGGGGCCTAAAGGCCTGTACATGCATAGTAAATGTTACACCCAGATCAGTAGTAATCGCTATATTCAGCAAGCACAGAATAGTAAATGGAAATCTGAACAGGAAGAAGTTCAAGCATCAACTTCAAGTCAACAACTCCCAGGAACTGTGCCTAAAAAGCTTCGTTCTAGTACTGGAGTGGTTCATGATAAGAATCTCTGTGTGTGGTGTATGAAAGGACCACAACAAAACAGTAATCCTGGCAAGTCCAAACTTTTGCTGCTGTCAACAGTAGATGCATGGAACCGGTTCAAGTTGCATACAGTTTGTCTGTCAGATGAGCCTATAAGAGAAAGATTGAATAACCTACTTGCATCTATCCCAGACAGTCGAACGGCGTTTGGATTGGAAATTCGTTATCATCGTGAATGTTGGCGCAATTATGTCAGCAACCCTCTGAAGGAGTCTTTTCCTGATGAAAAAACAGAGCATCTGCAACATGTTAATCTTCGAGAGGCCCAAAATATCTTCTTTCATCATGTCCGTCAAGTTATCTTTGAAGATCATGAAATCCGTACACTGCAAGGTCTTGTAAACGATTACAAAGGCATTACTTCAAATTATGGTTACTATTCCACAGCAAAGTCCAGTTTCGTGAAGGAAATTCTGATCAAGGAATTTGGAGATGACATAGCATTTCATGAACGAGGTCAGAAGAATGTGAGTGAACTGGTATATGATGCAAGAGCTGCAGGTTCATATCTTGAGGCTGCAATATCGTCTCTAGGTGTAAGTGACGATCAGCTGGTAAAGAATGTAGCTGGGCAACTCAGAGATCAGATCATCAAAACAAAAACTGTTCCTTGGCCTCCATACATACATGAGCTAGAAGAATATGAAGACCTGAATGATCTCCTCTTGAAGCTCATCACTTGGTTAAAGCACCCCACAAAGTCTGAAGTCGATGACAAGCCCCAAGTCAGATCAATTGCATCTATTTTGACCAGCTACATCACTGGAAGACGTACTGCATTTGAGACAAACCTCGGTGTACTGCTACATGGTATGACAAAGAGCAGAGAAATGGTAGACATATTACATAAGGATGGCCTGGGAATCAGTTACAATGATGTGCTTTTGCTTAGAGATTTCTGGGCAGTTACTGACCTGAAGCATTCAACTGAGTGTCCTTTTGAACTTTCTGAAGGAACACTGGCAATATGTATAGTCGACAACGGTGACTTCAAAAGTGACACTTTGACTGGAAGTGGCCAATCACATCGTACAAATGTCATGTTTGTTCAGCCAGACCTACCTAAGCTAAATCTACCTACCCTAGATGATGATAGACCAGTTGCAAATAGCACCTTGCCTTTGTACCTCTCTGATAGCCTCAAAGAACTTGGGAGCCAGATGCAAAGAATTGAACCATACAAAACAGTCAAGCGTGGTGAACCACCCATCAGACCAAGGATAACGGATGAACAACATCTGGACACAGTTCCTGAATAGACATTCGAATGCAGAATGTGTTATCTCGGTTAATGACTCGTACGAGCAAGACTTCTCCATCAAAGATAGTGAACGACAACACCGTAAACAAAATCAGTCAATTTGCAATGTGTTTATGAAGTCAGAGGACAAATTGCCTTCTAATAGAGACTTTCTGCTCTTCTTGGTAAGCCAGAGAATAAAGTTCGCCTTCAAGCATTTATCAAGGCTGCTTTAAAAAAAAAGGCATCTACAACCACTATTCAGCTCATGCACTGTGTTGTTGGCAAACCAGCAAGGAATCTCACCACAGATGAAGTTTTGCAGAATCTCACATACGCCGATGCAGAAGCAGACACAGCTCTGTTCACTCTTTATGGTAAGCTGCGGTCAGAAGGGTATACAGAAGCAGTTGTCATAGACACTGAAGATACTGATAACTACGTTCAGGCAGCCTATGTGGCTCGGCAAATATCAGGACTCTTGTGCTTGAAACGCAAATCTCAGCTGATAAATGCTCGGTGTTTGTGTAGTGAGGCAATGGCGGAGTCTTTGATCCCACTTTATGTTCTTACCGGATGCGACCATAACTCCGGCTTTTATGGAATAGGCAAGAAAACTATTGTTGACCGTGTAGAAAAATCATCAGAAGCTCGCAACCTCCTTAAAAGTTGTGGCACAATCATCCCAGTCACACAGGAAATCATCAATGACTTACAGAAATTTGTTATCTGGTACATCTATTGTGACACCAAACACAAGACCCTAGCAGAGGTGAGAGCAGCAAAGTAGTCAGTACTCAAGAAAAAGAAGATCATCAGACTGGTACCTGATTCTGACAGTCTACGACCACACTTAGAGCGCACCAATTACCTCACATATCTGCAGAAGAATTTCCAGCTTCAGAATCATCCATCACCAATTGGCCATGGATGGCACCTTGTAAATGGCTTATGCCTCCCAGTACGCTATACCCAACCTGCACTTCCATCATTCCTGGATCTTCTAAAAACTCCAAGTCATCCACAAATGGAGAGCAGCGATGATGACAGCGGAAGTGATTCTGACAGTTGTGCATCATATTTGTCATGCAGTGATAGTGCATCTTAATGCAGTAGGTCTCATGTTTTATTAATTTAGGATACCAAAGTTTCTCAGTGGATTTAACAACATCATATTTGTCTTAGATGTTGAGGTTAATGGGACTCTAAATCATGAATTATGCCATCCCATTGATTTTCTTAATTATTTTCTTATTTACTTAATTATTTGGTAATTATTTATTAATTATTTTTTAATTGTGCCATGCCATTGATCTTCTGACACCAAAATTAGTGGGAATAGACACCAAAATTGTCATTTTTGGCCATTCACTTCAAGAAATAGAACTTTATAACATTTTTAAGATGACGGCGGCAGCCATTTTGAAAAACTTCTAAAATAACAACTTTCCAGTCATTTTGGTGAGGTGTATGGGGGCTTATTTTTTTTAGTATCAGTTGCCCTTGTTAAATTCACTGAGAAACTTTGGTATCCTAAAGACGGTCAAGGAACCTCTGAAAATTACTACTATTAATGATGTATATAAAATTTCTGTTGTTGTTGTTGTTGTTGTTCCCTAAGCTGCCTGGCCGAACAGCCCCGAGTCCCTGAGAAAGGCCATGGCCACGATCGGGCTTTCCAACAGAGCTCTCATTGAGTGTAGATTGTGTTGTTGGCATAAGTGGTTGTGTGAAATGCAGTCTTTTATGATGTGTTTAATGGTATGGGGTGCTGTGTTACATCCCGGGCAGGCGTCGACAACGGAGTCATCCAGTCTCTTCTGATAGCTCAGGAGAGCTGGATGGTGTCCGCATCTCAGCCTGGCCAGGTGGACTCTGTCCTCGCGAGGAAGGGAGGATTCGGAAGGATGGATTTCGGGAGGTCGTGCATGCAGCTGCGTGTTGTCTGTGAGTGAGTGGATGGATCGGTGAGAGATATGAGTATGGATGTGCTTTTGGAAGTTGGTTCGGGGTGGGCAGGGAGGGAGAGAGGACAATAATTGTGTGTGATACCGTGTGCTGGGTGTTGTTTTGATATTTCTTGGTGTCTGTGGGTGTGTTGCCATGTAGTTTAGTGGGTGGTCTTGGTTCGTAGAGGCTGCTGCCAGGAATTAAGTGCCTCTCATGTCAAGATGGTCTTTGACTTTGAGGATTTTGCTTTCTTGATGTAGGTGATCTGTGGGTGAAGTAGCTGTGCAACCTGTAATGATCTTCAGGGCTTTGTTTTGAATAGTCTGTAAGGTCTTATGATGTGTTTCAGCTAGGTTAGAAGCCCAGGCTGGTCTTGCGTATTCCATCACTGATCTTATGTATTGTTTATATACTGTGGTGGTAGTTTCTTTGTTGTGTCCAAATTTTGTGTGAGCAAGTGACCTGAGGGCGTTAAGTCTGGGTGTCAGTTTCTTTTTAATGTTTCTGGTGTGCTGTTTGAATGTCATATGAGTATCATATGTTACTCCTAGGATTTTGGGTGTGTGTGTATGTGTTAGGGGTGTGTTGTTTATGGTGAGTTGAGGGATGTATTCGTGTTCTCCTGTCCAACTTGTGAGCAGGGTTGCGGTGGATTTGGCTGGGGCTAGATTAAGTCTGTTTGTAGTGCACCAGCCATGTAGTGTGTTGAGATAGGGTTGAAGGAGATCTGTTGCTCTTTTTGGGTCATGGTGTGTGCATGTGAGTGTTATGTCATCTGCATAGGAGGCTAAGTTTATTTGGGGCGTATTAGGTGTAGTTATATCGTGCATGTACAGATTGAAGAGTGCGGGCGATAGGACGGATACTTGTGGGACTCCGTTTGGAAAGTTTCTGATTTTAGATGACTGACCGGCAAAAGATACGTGTGCACATCTGCCTGCTAGGAAGTTGGCCAGCCACCTTTTTGTGTTGTTGTGCATGTTTGTGTTGTAGATTTTGTTTGTTAGGTTGTGGCGGGGGATGGCATCAAAGGCTTTACTAATGTCGAGTGTGGCTAATAGTGATCTGAGTGGTGGTCTAGCTGAGTTGATGCCGTCGAAAGCTCTTTGTGTAAGGTCTGTGAGAAGCGTGTTTGTGGAGTGCAGTGGCCTATAGCCATGTTGTGTTGGAGCTAGGGGTAGGTCAGGTGTAATTAGTTGTAATACTAGGCGTTCCATGACTTTGGAGGGGGAGCAAAGGAGTGTGATGGGGCGGTGCGAGGAGGGTAGCGTGGGGTCTTTGTTGGGTTTGGGGAATGTGATGATGATACCATGCTTCCAAATGTCTGGTATTGTGTTGTGTGAATAGCTGTAGTTTGATATGTTAGTGAGTGCTTGTATGCCTTGTGGTCCCAGGTGTCTGAGGTGTATGTTGCTTATGTTGTCTAGGCCACAGGCAGGTGAGTGCTTGAGATTGTTGATGATATGCTTTGTCTGGTGATTGGTGAAGGGTGTATAGTCAGGGTCTGTGGGGAATTGTCTCTTACGTCGGATGACACGTCGGTCGTCTTTGTGAGGTTTTAGGTGGCTGACATGTGAAAAGTGATTGATGAGAGTGTTTGCTTGTTGTTTACATGAAGGAGTAGAGTCTGTTGTTGTGATTGCAGCATGTGATTGTGTTGTGTTGCTGTTGGAAAGTGTGATGCTGTTTAGTGTTTTGTAGAGTTTTTTGGGGTTTGTTTTGTGATCAAGTGTTTGTAGGAAGTTATTCCAATTTAGTTTTTGTTGTTCTTGTATTTTGTTGTTAGTTTGGGTGTTGAGTGCTTGAATTTGTTGTGTGATGTCTTGTGTGTGGGGTGCTGGGGAGTGTTTCAGTATGTCGCATTGTCTGATGAGGTTTTGAATTTCTGGTGTGAAGTTGGGGTTGTGTCTTTTTCTGTTACCTCTTGGAATGTGTTTCTTGTCAGCGTTTTGGATAGTTTTATTGAGTATGTGTACAGCATTGTTGATGTTAGTGATGGGTTTACTGTTTAGAGTTGTGAAGTGTTGTTCTGTCTCATTTGTGAATGCTTCCCAGTTACCTCTTTTATAATTGGTGTATGTGTGTTTGTGGCTAGCTGGGGTGAGTCTGGTTTTGGTGGTGATAATGATCGGGAGGTGGTTAGAGCCTAAGGTTCTGACCACCCTCCAGGATGTTGTGGGGGCGAGTTCTGGGGAGCAAAAGGTGATGTCTGGAGATGATGGGCTATAGAGAGCTTGGTGAGGAATATGGGTATGTTGATGGATGTCGTTAACCCTTAATTAGCGGCTCACCACATAAGTCGAGTTAAATAAAGCTGGACTATGTGGCGGCGCTCGACATAGGTCGAGTGGCAATTTCAGCACGTAATGTTGCTGAGAGAGAGAGACAAGTGGTGGCAGGAGACTAGCGAGCGTATGACTGCTCCAGACCACCGCGGCGAACCTACTGACACGAATCTCAGCTCCCTCCTCCCTCTCTCACTCGCTACATACTGAATTATATGGGGAAAGTACCGAATTACATGCTTTTTGCACTCGCGTTGCACGGTTATTGCAAGAAAACTAGCCATCATAAAAGGATCGTTATGGTGTCATTCGAAAGCTCTGTTTATGCCCTTTCAGGGATAGGTACTTGTTTTACGTTCTGGGTCTTATTTAGGCATGAAAATGATCACGTAAACAGCCCTATTTTGGCTAAAAACACCCCGCTGGGCGGTACATATAAATAAACCGCATAGGCCGCTCGTAAGGTGTTAAGGATGATGAGGTTATCGGTTTGGTTTTGTAGTACCAGCCCTCTGTCTGTGTCGGGGTTGTCGACAAACCAGGCTGACGTCTTGGCGTTGAAGTCACCACCCAGGATGATGTGTGGGGTGTGTGGGGTGTGTTGTAGGTGTGGTCTGTATTCATTTGGTACTGTAGGGGATGTTTGGGGAGGGATGTATGTGTTTATGATGGTTATGTTGGAGTTGTTGCCAGTGCGTATTTTAATTGACCGTATTTCTGTTGTGTTATCATTTGGGGGGAGGAGGGATTTGGTTTGTACACTGGTTACTATGTATGATATTTCTTTGTGTACCAGGGTGATGAGTCCACCGCCCCCGCCGACAGCCCGGTCTTATCTGATGGTGGTGAAATTATGAAATGTGGGTGTTTTTTGTGTTGTGCGGAGTTTTGTTTCTTGTAAGATGGCAATGTGTATGTTGTGTTGTTTGATGAAGTGTGAGAGTTCGTGTTTCTTTGTGTTGATGCCATCTATGTTCAGTTGAAGAATGTTAATGTTATGTGCACGATGTATGTTGGGTGCTGCTGCACGAGGATGGGGTGGGGGTGGGGGTGAGGGAGGGGCTGGGGGTCGGGATGGGTGAGGTGGGGGTGGGGATTGGGGAGCAGGAGATGGGGGTTGGAATGGATTAGGATGGGGTGTGGTGTGTGGAGTTGAGGATGTGGATGGTATGGGAAGGTTAGGTGGGTTAGTGAGGAGAGGTGGACGGGTTTTAGGGGGGGGAGTGGATGATATGGGAAGGTTAGGTGGGTTGGGGAGGAGAGGTGGACGGGTTTTAGGTGAGGGATTTGTTTGGGAGAGGGAGGGGCATGAGGAACAGGTCCAGGTGTTTGTGTAGTGTTTCTTGGAGGCAAGTGTTGTGCAGGTGAAGGTGAAGTGGGTCCAGTTCCCGCATGAATTGCAGAGAACTGAACCCTTAGTATGGCGACTCGAAGTGATGGGTTTTGAGCAAGTTGGACATATGTACGTGGGTCCTGGGTTGCTCTCAATGTTTCCGGCTAGAAGAAGTCTTCGAGAAATGACAGCCGGAGAGTCATTTCTCGGTGTAGGAAAAACTGTGTGATGTGTGTGTGTGGTGTGAGAGGTGTAATTCCCGGCGCGACCGAAGCCGCTCCAAGGACCCGTGCCCCCAGGGAGGGGGCAGGGGATGGTTGTGACGGTTTGGCTCCCGAAACTGCTCCCCGTGGCCGGCATCCGGTTTTCCTCCACTGGTCGTTGATTTTGTCTTCGGCCGTGGAGGGTCAGCAGCCATCCGCGGTTGGCAGCCTCGGGAGGTGGCCCCACGGCGTAGACGCCGCCACATCAGGATCAAATTTCTGTTATGGTGGATGGGTGAGGGTAGGGGAGATTTTTCGTGTGTTTTCGACCATTCCATTCTTACACAAGATATGTTTATAGCAATCTATTTTACCTTCCATAATGAGAGACAATACGATTTATCACGAAGTGTAGCCTACCGGCAGATATACAGTATAACAAACGTATATATTGTGTACTATATGAAGAGACCAGGAATAATTGTGTGTCTTTAGACCTCTTCATATAGATTCAAATGTAGGTTAAGGTACATATACGGTACAAGTACATCGTTTGCTTCAACAGACAAATTCCATGATAAATAGCATAAGGAACAAAGCATAATGTAAGGCATTGATCTTGGTACAATGGCAAAGCTGCTAGATGTAAAGTAAGTACCGGTAATAAAATGAAACATATGAAAAGAGTTGATTAGGCTATGCCCAACATTACCGGTATCTATCAACTGAAAATATACATATTTTATAATCTATATTTTATTAATTTCACCCCAACATATGCTAATTTTGTAAATAGATCATTTATACAATATGCTTAAGTGTCGGATAAATTTCGTCTATATACTAAATTAAGTAGTCTCGTTGGCAATATAAGCAAAATACATCATAGTTTTACCATTTTAATGCAGACAAAATTATATAAATCTGATCTTGGCTCTTTTACCAACCATTGGCGTGCAACAATATCAAACCTACCTAAGAATTAACTTAACTAACGGTTTATTTGGGGAGGTTTAAGCAAAGTCCGTTGTATAAATATATGTTACCTTCCATAATAGGAGAATACACGATTTATCATGAAGTTTGTCGGTTGAAGAAAACCTGGTACCGGTACTGTTTATGTACATACCTTACCTACATTATGATCCATGTGAATTGCTCTAAAACTCTGGTCTTCTCATATAGTTTATGATATATAAGTGCGTTTCATCTCCGCAGGCAGGCTACACTTCGTGATGAATCATATGGTATCTAACATTGGAAGGTAAATGGATAAATGGATTGAGCAAAGGATCGATATAAACATCTTTGTAAGGATGGAATGGTCGAAAACACAGGAACAATTTCCTTTATTTAAACTCATCCACCCACACAAATACTACCTTGTGTAAAATTCATCAATTTACAGCTATTACTTTTAAGTCTAGCCCATATATTTATAAGGTGATATTTGGTGTAGGTTTTAACTTTTGAACTTGTTTGACATCAAATGTTGAATAAAATCCAAACTCGATCGGTTATATGTTATCAACTCGGGTATTTCTATGGTTGCGGGATTTTTGCGGGTAGAGGGTATTACAATAAGCTAAATTCATCGGAGATTTGACCATATTAATTAACTAAACCTGTATTATGCATCACTGAAATTATAAGTAGGCCTAGCCTATGTACCGGTAGATTGTGTTACGTGCCTTTAACCCCTTCTGTACCGGTGATGTACTTATCATTATATTCTGGCCACTATTAGACGATTTTGTACAGCTTAGGAAGGACATCTACTCATTACAAGGCTACAGCCTATCTCAATTAATCCTTTTATATATCATATATCCTTCCTAAGCTTAAACAAAATCGTCTAAATGTAGCTGAAATCAAATACAAAAAGACGTCACCGGTAAAGAAGGGGTTAATATTCTGTTCTCAAAGATTTCTGTACCGTACGGTATTTATGCGCAGTTCTGCTGTTGTAACAAGGCTTATAATCTTTATATTATATCTAATTTCCAAAATGTAGACATTATTTGATCTCTCTCACTCTCTCTATATATATATATATATATATATATATAAACAATAAAAAAACATATATTACAGAAAGGAAGTGAGTAATGGAATGCTGGTGTCTTATAACAAACTTTATAGTAGAGTCATTTTCAGAGCTTCCATGACCGTGTTTAGGATACCAAAGTTTCTCAGTGAATTTAACAAGGGAAATTGATACTAAAAAAAATAAGCCCCCATACACCTCACCAAAATGACTGGAAAGTTGTTATTTTAGACGTTTTTCAAAATGGCCGCCGCTGTCATCTTAAATTTTGTATAAAGTTCTATTTCTTGAAGTGAATGGCCAAAAATGAAAATGTTGGTGTCTATTCCCACTAATTTTGGTGTCAGAAGATCAATGGCATGGCACAATTAAAAAATAATTAATAAATAATTACCAAATAATTAAGTAAATAAGAAAATAATTAAGAAAATCAATGGGATGGCATAATTCATGATTTAGAGTCCCATTAACCTCAACATCTAAGACAAATATGATGTTGTTAAATCCACTGAGAAACTTTGGTATCCTAAATTAATAAAACATGAGACCTACTGCATTAAGATGCACTATCACTGCAGGAATAATATGATGCACAACTGTCAGAATCACTTCCGCTGTCATCATCGCTGCTCTCCATTTGTGGATGACTTGGAGTTTTTAGAAGATCCAGGAATGATGGAAGTGCAGGTTGGGTATAGCGTACTGGGAGGCATAAGCCATTTACAAGGTGCCATCCATGGCCAATTGGTGATGGATGATTCTGAAGCTGGAAATTCTTCTGCAGATATGTGAGGTAATTGGTGCGCTCTAAGTGTGGTCGTAGACTGTCAGAATCCGGTACCAGTCTGATGATCTTCTTTTTCTTGAGTACTGACCACTTTGCTGCTCTCACCTCTGCTAGGGTCTTGTGTTTGATGTCACAATAGATGTACCGGATAACAAATTTCTGTAAGTCATTGATGATTTCCTGTGTGACTGGGATGATTGCGCCACAATTTTTAAGGAGGTTGCGAGCTTCTGATGATTTTTCTACACGGTCAACAATAGTTTTCTTGCCTATTCCATAAAAGCCAGAGTTATGGTCGCATCCGGTAAGAACATAAAGTGGGATCAAAGATTCCGCCATTGCCTCACTACACAAACACCGAGCATTTATCAGCTGAGATTTGCGTTTCAAGCACAAGAGTCCTGATATTTGCCGAGCCACATAGGCTGCCTGAACGTAGTTATCAGTATCTTCAGTGTCTATGACAACTGCTTCTGTATACCCTTCTGACCGCAACTTACCATAAAGAGTGAACAGAGCTGTGTCTGCTTCTGCGTGGGCGTATGTGAGATTCTGCAAAACTTCATCTGTGGTGAGATTCCTTGCTGGTTTGCCAACAACACAGTGTATAAGCTGAATAGTGATTGTAGATGCCTTTCTTTTGAAAGCAGCCTTGATAAATGCTTGAAGGTGAACTTTATTCTCTGGCTTACCAAGAAGAGCATGACAGTCTCTATTAGAAGGAAATTTGTCCTCTGACTTCATAAACACATTGCAAATGGACTGATTTTTTTGACGGTGTTGTCGTTCACTATCTTTGATGGAGAAGTCTTGCTCGTACGAGTCATTAACCATGATAACACATTCTGCATTCGAATGTCTATTCAGGAACTGTGTCCAGATGTTGTTCATCCGTTATCCTTGGTCTGATGGGTGGTTCACCACGCTTGACTGTTTTGTATGGTTCAATTCTTTGCATCTGGCTCCCAAGTTCTTTGAGGCTATCAGAGAGGTACGAAGGCAAGGTGCTATTTGCAACTGGTCTATCATCATCTAGGGTAGGTAGATTTAGCTTAGGTAGGTCTGGCTGAACAAACATGACATTTGTACGATGTGATTGGCCACTTCCAGTCAAAGTGTCACTTTTGAAGTCAACGTTGTCGACTATACATATTGCCGGTGTTCCTTCAGAAAGTTCAAAAGGACACTCAGTTGAATGCTTCAGGTCAGTAACTGCTCATAAATCTCTAAGCAAAAGCACATCATTGTAACTGATTCCCAGGCCATCCTTATGTAATATGTCTACCATTTCTCTGCTCTTTGTCATACCATGTAGCAGTACACCGAGGTTTGTCTCAAATGCAGTACGTCTTCCAGTGATGTAGCTGGTCAAAATAGATGCAATTGATCTGACTTGGGGCTTGTCATCGACTTCAGACTTTGTGGGATGCTTTAACCAAGTGATGAGCTTCAAGAGGAGATCATTCAGGTCTTCATATTCTTCTAGCTCATGTATGTATGGAGGCCAAGGAACAGTTTTTGTTTTGATGATCTGATCTCTGAGTCGCCCAGCTACATTCTTCACCAGCTGATCGTCACTTACACCTAGAGAGGATATTGCAGCCTCAAGATATGAACCTGCAGCTCTTGCATCATATACCAGTTCACTCACATTCTTCTGACCTCGTTCATGAAATGCTATGTCATCTCCAAATTCCTTGATCAGAATTTCCTTCACGAAACTGGACTTTGCTGTGGAATAGTAACCATAATTTGAAGTAATGCCTTTGTAATCCTTTACAAGACCTTGCAGTGTACGGATTTCATGATCTTCAAAGATAACTTGACGGACATGATGAAAGAAGATATTTTGGGCCTCTCGAAGATTAACATGTTGCAGGTTGAGGTGTTGAGGTTAATGGGACTCTAAATCATGAATTATGCCATCCCATTGATTTTCTTAATTATTTTCTTATTTTCTTAATTATTTGGTAATTAGTTATTAATTATTTTTTAAATATGCCATCCCATTGGTTTTCTGACACCAACATTAGTGGGAATAGACACCAAAATTGTCATTTTTGGCCATTCACTTCAAGAAATAGAACTTTATAAAAAATTTAAGATGACGGCGGCGGCCATTTTGAAAAACGTCTAAAATAACAACTTTCCCGTCATTTTGGTGAGGTGTATGGGGGCTTATTTTTTTTAGCATCAGTTGCCTTTGTTAAATTCACTGAGAAACTTTGGTATCCTAAACACGGTCACGGAAGCTCTGAAAATGACTCTACTATAATGTGGTTAATAGATTGTTGGTGTCCTATTAATCTTTTGTTTTCAGTTGGCTTTGTATAGGATACGGTAATCTAGTGTAGGCTAATGGTATACGCTTTGCCTTTGCCGTGAATTGCGGTTACCTCCCTAATATATCGATAAACATAAATGTGTATACAAATATATTGTGTAAAATAAGACAATTATTATCAGTACAGATAATTGTTAAGCCTAGTCCTTATACAAGAAGATATTGGACAGTTTCCAGGCAGCGATGGATGATAAAGAGCGTTGCGCTTTATATACAAAATAATAACTAAACTTTACTCTTATTGACCGTTGCCGTCTGATAGGTACTGTATGCATCTGTAGTTTTATGAATGAACTAGGCCTATATATATTTGGGTAAAATTACTTAAGATATGTTCATAATAATCCTACCATCCACACATATTAAAGGAGAGAGCTCAATATTCAGTCTTATCATCTATTCATCATATTGTTTTATGTTACTGCTTTGAAGCTTGTTATTGTTTCCTTAATATATTTTCCTTACATCTTTGATTGTTTGAAATCAATACAAAAGCACATTATCTTGTCCGTGTGTGCTAAAACAGCCTGGTACAACACAAACTTGACCAGTCTCTTTGTGTACAAGCGCTTGGCAGCCCCCTACCATAGGGCCAAGGCTTGGTTTGTTTATTATTGTCACATGACCTGACGTCACGGCCACACTATGAATAGACGGCACCAATTTTTATACTCGCTATTTTCCTTCGTCTCCCGAGGTCTGTCCACCACATCTTTAGTCGACATTCCGTCCATCTGCCTATCTCTTTCGGAACTACAGGTGTTAATTTCCACTCCTTTGCTCATCAAGTCACGAGCCACATCAGGGTTCTTATTGATTTGTTTGTGAACACGTCATTATAACTCATAGTTTACGTCACACATACAAGCAGGAACCAATCAATCAGGTGAAATGTGTTGATTATATCATTGTAATTCCCCAATCACAGATATCCACCTAGATTTACCTGAACATCGCCAGTCTAGTCATGGAGGGAACGTGTAAAGGTTGCTCTCCTCTGCCACACTCTGTGATTATTGATACAACCAATCATATTGCTGTAGCCCTCAAAGTGTTGTTACGACTGGGGTTCAAATATATCAGGGCTCTTATTCATTGGACTAGTAATGGCATAAATGCTACAACGGAAAGCGCTAGATCCAACCTCTGATGTATATTCCCAGTGAACAAAGAACACAAATACTCTACAGAGTTCTATATGCAATAATAGGCTATCAAACTCTCAATAAATGTGCGTCTACTCTAGGCTTAATGTTATGTGAAAACAGCCTATTACTACCTATAACCGAAGGTGCTTTGTTATGGTATGCAAAGTAAGGTGGTAAGAGAAGTTACAGCTTACGTTACTTTAATCAATAAATGTCAGGCACTCCTGCATGAAAGAAAATGCACTAAAGTCCTTCAACACTAACAAGGAATCTTCTTTAAATGTTAGATGCTATAAAGATGCTCGTATCGGAAATGGAACCCAAAAAGGCAGGCAGCGGAACAATGCTCGTGCAGGCTATGCACACAAAAAGGCAGAATATATAATGCCGTCGGAGCCAAGAATATCCTAAACACAACAACAATAATAATAATCGCCACGACAATGCAGTATTCCTATCAACAAAAAGAGCCTAAGTCGTTTGTGTCTCAATACATCAAACTAGGCTGCGAAATGCTTGTGTAATCATAAACGGGTATGCATAAAAAGAGTAATTAGGTTAATATACTTAATGTCTACTATGATTGATAAAGTCTAGCTAGAGTCAATGATACGAGATACTGGTGCGCATGGTATGCCGCATAGCCTAGTGCAAATCTCAAGTCTGTGCGTCAAATATTACGTTATAATGAAGGGTAGCTCTCTTGAGAAACCTTAATACCGAAGTATTAAGCGTTCTCCTGGCGTACCTCAAAGACAAACAATCGAGACTAGAACAGTGCAGAATGGTATAGGCAAAAAGCCCTCATTCGTGCATGCTCTATTCTCAATGGCACACAGACTACAATTTACTCAATCAACTCCAGTTCTCAGGTATGTCGTGCCGCTTTTAACTGAAGCCAGCACTCATAGGAAACAATACCTATAATATCAGACTCCTAGTCTAGCATTATCTAATCCAGCAGAACACTAATAACTAAAGGAAGCAGTACTAAACAATATAAATGCCAACCAATGCTTCGTGATCCACTTATCTTAACAACTAACATACATAGGCTATATCAGACCTTAACACACAATACAACTGGCCAGCATGAAGCTGATTTTGCAGAGTTAACCAGAGGGGGTATAATATTAATAAAAGGTGGTGAAAGATATGGAAAATGAGAGAGATAGGCAGAGGAAAAGATTCTCAGGTACGGAGCGGGGACAGATAGCAAGGGAAAAAAGATGGGTGTGTTCTAGAAACCAGATCTGAGGGAAAGAGTGGCGAGGAACTGTATATATACTCGCACTAGCTCGAGCCGCGTGGGAAAACAGCGGTTACAAGTCATCTAACCACTAGCAAAGCTTACAGCATGGTAAGGGCCTCTCTCCACCAACCCCCGCGAGGCAGCCAGCCTTGACGTCATCGAGCGGGACAAAAAACCACTGCGCGCCCCCTCTCACTCTGTTCTACTCCCTCTCTCTCTCCCAGATCCTATCATTACTAGTTAATGATAAAATATATACTTTACAATTAAATATATAAAGCCTTGACATGGGCGAAAACAAAGAGCCTTTCTGGACTGCCCATGACACGAGCTTTCATATGAAATAAAGCACACTCTAATACACAAACTGTAACCCCATCCACTGCCCTGGCGATCCTAGTGAGTCACTGTAGGACAAGCCATGCGGTTCTAACGGAGTGGTCAACGTCACAGTGTTCACAGAAAATGGTTGGTTGCCCACTGATGTAGCATGTAAGTGGTGTGGTCAGCGCCCCGGAAACGAGATATGTATTATGGATAAAACAATGACGGTTCCACTATATTATGTATATTATATGTTTGTACTGTTATTATATATTATGGGACACCCTTCCTCCTAGCACGGATGAAAACGGTACTCCAGTTTAATTTATTTAACCTAGACGCGTATCCCAACTAAATAGTATGTTTTCATTCATTCATTCTTTACCGAATATTTTCTTTTCGGAGATCCATTATGTTGTTCTAGAGTTTATGTTGAATCATTAATTATGTCTTTGAGTGTACGTTCGCGAGTCAAAAGTTTACATCCATTTGCATCTTTAAATATCAAACGGCGTACACGCCAAGACATAAATCCTGGCCCAATATGAACCTTCGAACAGCAAAACGAACCTCCAAACATTAAATAGCAGGTCAAGAATTAATGGTAAGGTATAATTTTAGATTGGGAAAGCTTCGGCAATTTATGGCCACGACTTATGTCTCAGAGTGTACACATGTAAATCAAAGTTCTAAATCATCTGGGATATCATAAAGCATTGCAGTGTCTCCGTTGGGTTTGATGCAGATTCGAATGGGCGTGCAGCTGCTATGGCTTACAATTGTACAATAGCCTGCAGTAAAAAGGTGGCACGGTATACATTAATATATATATATATATATATATATATATATATATATATATATATATATATATACTAGCAGGGGTAGCCGGCATTTCCAGGGTTTAAATTCTACTACCATAATCACCATCATCAATCACTACTACCACAATCATCACAATACTCCCTGAACCACAACCACCCGCGCCGTATTGACAGGTTTACCAGTGAAATTTCTCAACAGTGTTTGCGATGCCCCAGTGTCACGCAAAATTCTCACCTCATGTCTTCTACCCCCCCACTCCACACAACCGAGTCCCCTGTGGTCACTAAAGGCATCACGGACAGGGAATAAGCCTTCCGGATCCTTCTGCACTGGCAGTGTATTTACCTCGGAAGAATTGCCTCTAACAAACTCCGATGTCCTCTTGAACACTCCAATGCCGTGAGCAAAAGACACGGATGCCGGAGGAGGTCGACTAGGGCACTCATTTGCTTTATGACCCTCCTGGTGGCAACTAAAACACATAAATTTTGGTTTCGGCTTATACTGTGATGTAAAAGGCCCCTGACTTTTCACATACGGTGTGGTGTAAGGTTTGGATTCAGTTTTAGTTTCATGGCTCTTCTGTTTAAATGTGTCATTGTTCCGGGGAGGGGGAGGATAACGGTCCTTAGCACTTACATCGTACTTCTGTGAGGACCCGCAACCCCGAATCAACGACAGCCGTCGATCAGCCATTTCTGCTGCTTCGACTAGAGTTCTTGGGTTTTTCTCCTTTAAGTTCAAAGTTAGATCACCGCCCGTGCTCTTAAAGAACTGCTCCAACATCATCAACTGCTTAACTCCATCAAACGTTGTTACCTTCTCAGATCGGAGCCAGTTCCCCATAGCATCGGACAAGTCCCGGGCGTGTTCCAAAAAGGTGCTATCTCTTCCCTTAATTACACCCCGGAACTTCAAACGGTACGTTTCTGGTTGCAGTTCGTAAGCCCTCAGGACAGCCTCCTTGAGATCCTCGTACACAATACATAACTCCGAAGGTAACGCATCGTAGGCTTGAAGACCCTTGCCTATTAATCTAGAGGATACAAGTGCTGCCCATTTATTCTCTGGCCACTGGTGTTCCTGGCACTTCTTCTCAAAGCGTGTGACAAATTCTGTTACACCACTCTCATCAAACACCGGAACCAGTTTCAATAAGTGCGAGAGAGACTGCTCATGAACACGGTTACCAGCCCCAAGTCGCTGTCTCGTTGTCTCTACTCGCGACTTCTCTACATCCATGTCGGCACAGTACCTAGTCGACTCAGCTTGGATTTTTGCTTGACTGATAGTTTTTCTCTCTTCTATCTTGGCTAATTCTAATTGCTGCTTAAGCTTAGCTAATTCGAGCTGAAGCAATAATTCTGGAGTTAACCCTTGAGGAGGTGAAGGTGCTACAATGTTTGAAATCACCGGTGGTCCCCCCAGGGGCAACCCACCCTGCCAGTCACCACCCAACTGCGGAAGCGTACCCGGGGTCGGCAAACTACTGGGATGACTGGGAGTCGAGTGTAGGGGAAGCATGGCCGAAGGGCTCTGAGCACTCAACCCATCTCGCTCACCAGTCACCCTGCCCCGTACACACGTTATCAAGTTATCCTTGGTCATGCTGCTAGTAACCGCATGACCGATAGCTGTGGCCAGGCATTGAAGACCGTACCGATCCATACCCTCCAACCGCTCGGCAGTAACAGGCCATTGCAAAAATATCCTAGCATCCTCCTCACAGTTCACCCGATTAACCCTTTCATCATGCTGCTGTTCCTCAGTTTCGACATTACGTACTGTGTCTCCATTCTCCTCTGACCCGGTATAAGACATGATGCTCACAACAATTTATCACCACAATATTCAGAAAAGAAGTACCCCAAACTCTTATACCTCAATATACACACACAATTCTCGGAAATACTCAAGGGCTATACTATGTTGCAAAAAAAAAAATATTCTTGCTGATCCCCGCAAAATATTCTCCAAAACAACAAATGTTCCCTGCTAATAAATGTAGGTTCACCAAATCCTAGGTAAGGTCGCCATTTGTTACGACTGGGGTTCAAATATATCAGGGCTCTTATTCATTGGACTAGTAATGGCATAAATGCTACAACGGAAAGCGCTAGATCCAACCTCTGATGTATATTCCCAGTGAACAAAGAACACAAATACTCTACAGAGTTCTATATGCAATAATAGGCTATCAAACTCTCAATAAATGTGCGTCTACTCTAGGCTTAATGTTATGTGAAAACAGCCTATTACTACCTATAACCGAAGGTGCTTGGTTATGGTATGCAAAGTAAGGTGGTAAGAGAAGTTACAGCTTACGTTACTTTAATCAATAAATGTCAGGCACTCCTGCATGAAAGAAAGTGCACTAAAGTCCTTCAACACTAACAAGGAATCTTCTTTAAATGTTAGATGCTATAAAGATGCTCGTATCGGAAATGGAACCCAAAAAGGCAGGCAGCGGAACAATGCTCGTGCAGGCTATGCACACAAAAAGGCAGAATATATAATGCCGTCGGAGCCAAGAATATCCTAAACACAACAACAATAATAATAATCGCCACGACAATGCAGTATTCCTATCAACAAAAAGAGCCTAAGTCATTTGTGTCTCAATACATCAAACTAGGCTGCGAAATGCTTGTGTAATCATAAACGGGTATGCATAAAAAGAGTAATTAGGTTAATATACTTAATGTCTACTATGATTGATAAAGTCTAGCTAGAGTCAATGATACGAGATACTGGTGCGCATGGTATGCCGCATAGCCTAGTGCAAATCTCAAGTCTGTGCGTCAAATATTACGTTATAATGAAGGGTAGCTCTCTTGAGAAACCTTAATACCGAAGTATTAAGCGTTCTCCTGGCGTACCTCAAAGACAAACAATCGAGACTAGAACAGTGCAGAATGGTATAGGCAAAAAGCCCTCATTCGTGCATGCTCTATTCTCAATGGCACACAGACTAGAATTTACTCAATCAACTCCAGTTCTCAGGTATGTCGTGCCGCTTTTAACTGAAGCCAGCACTCATAGGAAACAATACCTATAATATCAGACTCCTAGTCTAGCATTATCTAATCCAGCAGAACACTAATAACTAAAGGAAGCAGTACTAAACAATATAAATGCCAACCAATGCTTCGTGATCCACTTATCTTAACAACTAACATACATAGGCTATATCAGACCTTAACACACAATACAACTGGCCAGCATGAAGCTGATTTTGCAGAGTTAACCAGAGGGGGTATAATATTAATAAAAGGTGGTGAAAGATATGGAAAATGAGAGAGATAGGCAGAGGAAAAGATTCTCAGGTACGGAGCGGGGACAGATAGCAAGGGAAAAAAGATGGTGTGTTCTAGAAACCAGATCTGAGGGAGAGAGTGGCGAGGAACTGTATATATACTCGCACTAGCTCGAGCCGCATGGGAAAACAGCGGTTACAAGTCATCTAACCACTAGCAAAGCTTACAGGATGGTAAGGGCCTCTCTCCACCAACCCCCGCGAGGCAGCCAGCCGTGACGTCATCGAGCGGGACAAAAAACACTGCGCGCCCCCTCTCACTCTGTTCTACTCCCTCTCTCTCTCTCCCAGATCCTATCATTACTAGTTAATGATAAAATATACTTTACAATTAAATATATAAAGCCTTGACATGGGCGAAAACAAAGAGCCTTTCTGGACTGCCCATGACACGAGCTTTCATATGAAATAAAGCACACTCTAATACACAAACTGTAGCCCCATCCACTGCCCTGGCGATCCTAGTGAGTCACTGTAGGACAAGCCATGCGGTTCTAACGGAGTGGTCAACGTCACAGTGTTCACAGAAAATGGTTGGTTGCCCACTGATGTAGCATGTAAGTGGTGTGGTCAGCGCCCCGGAAACGAGATATGTATTATGGATAAAACAATGACGGTTCCACTATATTATGTATATTATATGTTTGTACTGTTATTATATATTATGGGACACCCTTCCTCCTAGCACGGATGAAAACGGTACTCCAGTTTAATTTATTTAACCTAGACGCGTATCCCAACTAAATAGTATGTTTTCATTCATTCATTCTTTACCGAATATTTTCTTTTCGGAGATCCATTATGTTGTTCTAGAGTTTATGTTGAATCATTAATTATGTCTTTGAGTGTACGTTCGCGAGTCAAAAGTTTACATCCATTTGCATCTTTAAATATCAAACGGCGTACACGCCAAGACATAAATCCTGGCCCAATATGAACCTTCGAACAGCAAAACGAACCTCCAAACATTAAATAGCAGGTCAAGAATTAATGCTAAGGTATAATTTTAGCTTGGGAAAGCTTCGGCAATTTATGGCCACGACTTATGTCTCAGAGTGTACACATGTAAATCAAAGTTCTAAATCATCTGGGATATCATAAAGCATTGCAGTGTCTCCGTTGGGTTTGATGCAGATTCGAATGGGCGTGCAGCTGCTATGGCTTACAATTGTACAATAGCCTGCAGTAAAAAGGTGGCGCAGTATACATTAATATATATATATATATATATATATATATATATATATATATATATATATATACTAGCAGGGGTAGGCGGCATTGCCAGGGTTTAAATTCTACTACCATAATCACCATCATCAATCACTACTACCACAATCATCACAATACTACTACTACCATAATCACCGGCCTCGACCTCCCTGTGCCTCATTAAACGGCGACCTCGATTTCGGCCGCTAAATGACCTCCGATTTTGGATCTACAAAGGAGTACAAAGGAAATCAAGCAACAACAGGTCTAGTGACCCTTCTAGGCTGCTTGTCCTCCAAAACACTGAGGATCAAGTGTCCAAACAGTGGTTTAGAGTGGGTAAGGGAACATTGGAAAGGGAACTACTGCCCTGGAACTAATGTCCGTGGCAGGACTAGGAAGTTAGTAGGGGACATATGGGTTAGTAACTGAGGGGAGGATAAAATAAAGTTATTCATTTACAAATGCAGTCAATCGCCGGTTTGATGCGATATATTTGTCTAGGCGGAATTTAAATGAATCAACGGTGCTGCAGTCTATAACGTCTCGGGGAAGCCCATTCCACAAGTTGACAACTCGATTGAAGAAGAAATTCTTAGATTCGTGTGAGTTAAAAGATTTACCAATAATTTTGCAACCGTTTCCCCGCGTGTAATTAGATTGGTCGATAGTGAAGTACTTACTACAGTTCATATTGTCGATGCCTTTGATGATTTTGAACACTTGAATTAAGTCACCTCTTAATCTGCGCTGGGTTAAAGGAAATAGATTTAATTTTCTAAGACGCTCTTCGTATGGTTTGTTCTTTAGGCTAGGTATCATTTTGGTAACTCTACGTTGAACTCGTTCTAGCTTGTTTATGTCTTTTTGGTAATAAGGGCACCAGCATTGAACGCAGTATTCCAGAAGAGGGCGGACTAAGGAATTGTAAAGGGTTAGGATAACGTCTTTGGATTTATGCTCAAATGACCTGCCTATAAAGCCAATTATTTTGTTTGCCTTCTTAACAACTTCTGAACATTGTTGACTCGGTTTTAGGTTACTCGATATTGATACTCCCAGATCGGTTTGTCTGTTTACATTCTTAAGCTGAGTGCCATTCATCGAATAGTTTGCTTTCTCATTTAGGTATCCGCTATGTAGTACTTTACATTTATCCGCATTGAAACTCATTTGCCAAATTTGGGCCCAATGTGACAATTTATCTAGATTGTGTTGCATATCGTCAACTTGATCTTTTGAGAGTACGCTATTTGCAATTTTTGTATCGTCAGCAAATTTTGAGATTGTACAGGTGAGACCCTCATCTATGTCGTTGATGTAAATTAGAAAGATAATTGGTCCTAGTACCGATCCCTGGGGTACCCCGCTACTTACATTGGTCCATTTAGATGCCTTACCATTTATGACTACTCTTTGCTTTCTGTCGCTGAGCCAATTTTCTATCCATTTCAACACACCGTCTTGTATTCCATGCGCTTTTAGTTTTAGCAGTAAACGTTTGTGGGGAACTTTGTCAAAGGCCTTTTGAAAATCAAGGTATATAATATCTACAGCTTTACTCTCATCGTAGAGGTTGAGGATATCGTGGAAGAAGTCTAAGAGGTTTGTTAAACAGGAACGTTTTTTACGAAAGCCGTGTTGAGTATCTTTAAGTATGTTATTTTCCTCTAAGTGATTTATGAGTCTGTTTCTTATGACCGTTTCTAGCATTTTGCATACAACTGAGGTTAAGCTAATTGGACGATAGTTACTGTGTAGGGATTTGCTGCCTTTTTTGAATATCGGTGTTACGTTGGCTATCTTCCACTGATCAGGCATAGTTCCAGACTGCAAGGATTTATTGAATAATAATGTCAGTGGTTTGGAGAGCTCATCCTTAGCTTCCTTTAGAACTCTAGGCGAGATTGTATCAGGTCCAGGCGTTTTAGTTACCCTGAGTTTATCTAAACAATTCAATATTTCTCTCTCTGTAACGGTGATATAGCTTAGAACATCTGAATTATCAATCTGAATCGGCGATGGTGTAGGGATATCACTGAGGTCTTCTGTTGTAAAAACTGATGCAAAGAATGTATTGAGGGCATTACTCATTTGTACTTCGTCTTTGGTGTATTCTCCATTTTCATCGACTAACGGTCCAACAGTTGAAGTAACTACTTTTTTCTTTCTGATATAACTATAGAATTCATTCTGGTTATTTTAATTTGATTCGCAATATGTAACTCTAGGGTCTTTTTACTTTGCTTAATTAACGTTTTGGCTTTGCGTCGTAGCTCTACAAATTTCACCCGTTCTTCGTCATTTTGTGAGGATTGTAATCTATGATTAGCAAATTTTTTAGCAAGCAGACAGTTTGAAATGTCTTTATTCCACCATTTGGGCTTATTATTATGGCCTGGACGCCGTATTTTCGATGGTATGCAGTCTTGCACTGCTTTTAGGTAAGTGGTTTCGAATAACTTCCAAGATATATTTATGTCGTTATTGTTAATTAAAAAGCTCCAGTCAGTTTGTTTAAACATAGCTCTAAGTTTATGAAAGTTTGCTTTCTTGAAATTAGGAACTTTTTCGATGCTACTATTTGGTTCGTTACTAGTAAAGTTTAAAGTGAAAATTATCGTACGATGATCGCTGTTACTGAATTCATCACCAACATTCAAATTCTCTATTAATTCTTCTTTTGTTGCAAGTACAATGTCAAGAACGTTATTACCACGGGTCGGTGTTCGAACAAATTGATAAAGCGAACTCTCTTGCAAGTTCGTATACAAGTCATGTTCGGAGTGTGAAGTAAGAGTATCGCCCCACTTGGTCACAGGTAAATTAAAGTCGCCCAAAAATACGGTATCTTGTGAGTTACTTACATCTGCAATTTGTTCATAAATTTCTCAGTCAGTTTGCACTGATTGAGCTGGAGGTCTGTATATTAATGCAAGTATTATTTTTGTACCTTTATTATTCTTTATTAGCACAAAAGATGTGTCGACGTTCACAATTTGAGGTTTTGACAAGAGGGTCGGGATAAGACTTTCTTTGATATGAAATAAAACGCCACCTCCATTTGTATTTATTCGGCTTTTCTCAAACATTACATAACCGGGAAGTGAATACTCTGCTAAAAAGTCTCTATCTACTGTATTGAGCCAAGATTCTGTTATACCAATCACATCATAATTTTCAGTAAACACTAGTTCTTCTAAATCTGAAAATTTATTGCGTATGCTAAGAGCGTTTGCATAGAAATCCTTTAAAGTTGCGGTTTTAGAACTCACAGAACGTTCTTTAATCATATGTTTGGTTCTGATCGGATCTTCATTTACATTCATGGCTGACATCGGCCCTCGGTCGTTATCCCTGGCGGTTTTGAATTTGGGTCGTGTTGGTGGAGCTTTATCCAAATACGCGGTTCTTGACAGATTAGCATTTAATTCCTTCGCAGGTTGCCGCCCTCGCTGTCTTCGGTCCTCCTTCCTGGTTGTCTTGTTCTGAGTCGATTTCTTCTCCGAAACTCCTTCACCGCATCGTTGAGAAGACGCCCAAAACGTGCTGCTCTCACCTGGTTCAGATGAACTCCATCGTCCGAAAACAAATAGTCATCGTAGTAGAAATTGTCCCAGGTGTCGACGAATCCCACGTTTTCCTTCCTGCAGAGGTTTGCTAGACAACGATTTGTGCTGGTGGCTATGTTGTAAAATCGGCTCTCTACACCAAGCTGGGGGACGATTCCTGAGACGATGATCCTTGATGACTTCTCCTTAAATGACTTGATCAGCTGCTGGTACTTTAAAATCAAATCTTCCGACCGGGTTCGCTGTACATCGTTGACCTCATCCGTAACCCCATTATGGGGGGCTGCGAACAACTTTCGTTCCATACACCTTTTCGATCAGAGGCCTCCTGCCCCAAACGGCCATTTTTTTTTTTTTTTTTTTTTCCAATTTCGGCCTCGAAACGACCTCCGATCGTGGCCTCGCCCCCTCTATGACCTGACCCAGGTCAATTGACACCCACATGCAATGTTTCAGCTCCCCAGGTCCAAAACTGCGGCCACCTATTAAGAACGCACAGACAGACAAACAGACACACGAACTGATTTAATAATATATATATACAGTATATATATATATATATATATACATATATATATATATATACAGTTCTAGCAGGGGTACCCGGCGTTGCCCGGGTAATCACCATAATCACCATCACTACTACCACCACTACTACTACCATAATCACCATCATCAATCACTACTACCACAATCATCACAATACTACTACTACCATAATCACCGGCCTCGACCTCCCTGTGCCTCATTAAACGGCGACCTCAATTTCGGCCACTAAATGACCTCCGATATTGGATCTGACATCATCCGTACGATTTTTTAAATTTTATTTTGTTCAATTTCGGCCTCGAAACGACCTCCGATCGTGGCCTCGCCCCCTCTATGACCTGACCCAGGTCAATTGACACCCACATGGAAAGTTTCAGCTCCCCAGGTCCAAAATTGCGGCCGCCTATTAACCCACTGAGCCCCAGCAACGCAGGGTTTGCGTCCACAATGTATGTAATGCTAAACCCCAGCGACGCATGGTTTGCGTCCTGGCCGGTCCGGTCCTAATTACTCCAGTTCTATGGCACCCCGAGGGCTCAGATTTGTATGGGAACTGTGTAAGTATTCCATGCACCCATGCCGATGGTTGAAAACTCTCAAAGTCCAACCGCGTGCACGTGAGCGCGCAAAAACCTGTTTTTTTTGGGAAATTGCCTTAAATTTTTTACTCTTGTAAAATCCGTTTTCGGGGGCTCTGTAGGACCATTTTTTGCACTTTTTTATTTTTGTTTCCTTCATTCCTAACCCATTCGCTATTGTTTCTGGAATAAAACAAAAATTCAGAATCAGCCGGTCCTGGGTGGTACATTTATTAATATTTAGCTGGTACTCAGCAGGTTAAGAACACACACACACACACACACACACATTGACGAACAAGTAACTGAGTAACACACACACACACACACACACACACACACACACACACACAAACAATCGAAAATATTATATATATATATTAATTAAAATGTAAAACTTGCAAACTAAACAAACCAAAATTGGGACAAGGACAATATAAAGTCAAATTAAAGAATCAAAATCGCTATGTGGAAACAACGCTTACTAAAATGAAAATTATTAAATAAAAGAACACAATCCACCACATAGGATGTACATTACTACATGAGCAAGTTAATCTGTTTCCCAAGCAAACTAATCGCACATATAACAACGCACTATCGTCACGTTAAAGGAATTAGTCAAGTTTGGGAAGTCTGGGACGTTCTGGTAAATTTTACTAAACTCTGCATGAATAAAGAAACTACATGTTAAATGTCAAAATATTATTTAAAATCAAATTTGCAACATGACAAGACATTAACAACAGTACAAAATACAAATATTGATAAGATATCTATACTATTACAAAATAATATATAAAATATAAAATACAGTACAACACTCACTAACGATAGTGCTATCGGGTGGGTACCTGTAAGCATAGCATGCCTCAAGTGACCCCTATCAATAACTACCCTACACATAACCTACATTTATCGCACAAATAAACTAAGGAAATCGCAAAAGCAAGCAATTGATACTATCGACAATGAATACATATAATATAAAGACAAATAATTGCAAAATATGAAGTAACAAAAGATTTAAACAAAGAGTACTCTTTTAACAAGAACAATCAATTTAAAAAATCATCAATATTAATATTAATAATAGAAAAATAAAAAGATAAACAATAAATACAGACAAAAAGTAAGCAGAGGTTATACAAGAAACTTCAAGTTAAAAATGCTTGATTAAAATTATTGATGTAAAATTTTAGAATACAGTCACAATAATTGACCCTAAAAAGATTAAATTTATGGAACAATTTACTTGCCTCAAAACCTCTGTCTACTAAGAGTCTGTAAAGTAACCTAGCTCTAGCCCAAAAGTCATCTACTTTAGTGCAGATTTTACAAAATCTTATTAACTGGGAATAAAAACAATTAAAAGTTATTTTTCTATCGATATTACTACTAGGGAAAGGAAAGTTTTTTACATTAACATTAAAATCAACTTTGTGATATACTTTAAGTATGCACTGTTCATTAACAATCTCTATATTTATATCAAGAACAGTTTCAACTTTATAATTTACGTTACATTGTGTGAGGGGAATAGAATTAGGGTAAATAAGTTTAGCAACTTGATTAAAATTTAACAAATTGCAAACGAGAATATCATCAATATATCTACTATTATTACTTAACAATTTAGAAAGTGCTAATTTTTCTGGGATTTTATTTTTCTTGCTACTGTCAACTAAGTCTTTTATATATTTAAATTCTAAAGCAAGCAAGAATAAGTCTGCAATTAAAGGGCTAGCATTTCCACCCATAGGAATTCCTAATATTTGTTTGAAAATGTAAGGCCCGAATCTAACATAAGTATTGAAAAGGAGGAATTTAAGGGCATCTTTAAGTTTAGTTCTATCAAAATATACAGAACTAGTGGGAGTAGAGCTAAGTGAGGCATTATTAAAATATGTATAAACATTTATGAAATAATTACCATTCCTAACGAACCTGTCAAAGTGCATATCTATAATAAAGCAAAGCTCTGAATATACTAAATCTAAAGGCAAATTGGAATACAAAGTTGAAAAGTCGAAGCTATGTACCGAGGTAACTTTCGGCATGGTATTTATTTTATCAATAACTTCTAACGAATTGTCAACACTCCAATAATAGTTAATGCCAGTTCTTCTCATGATGGTATTACAATATCTGTTATGAGTACTTTTAATGTATTTTAAGCAGTTTACGACTTGTTCTGATAGAGTTTTAGTGGTAGCAAATTTTGCTCCGGCAATAAAGCGATATTTATAAGGTCTTTTATGAAATTTAGGTAACATGTATAATTTTGCAATGCACTTGTTCTTATCAGAAAGTTTAATATCAAATGTTATATTTTTCTTGGTATGTTCATCGATTAAGTTATCAATATTCAGATTATTTTGAATTTCATAAACAGAATTACCGCAAATATTTTTACGTAATATGTTACCCTTAATGCCTATTTCTTTTTTCATGTTTTCAAGATAAAATTTCTTACATGTGAAGCTATAATTATTGCTGGCTTTATCTACTGTAGTGATTACAAAATGTTTATGTAAATTTATTAAATCAGCTTTAAGCTTATTATAATTATAGTCTATAAAATCTGAAAGATTAATTTCATTTTTAAGCGAGACATTTTTATTTCTAATTAACTTAATTAATAATTTAGACCATGCTTCTAGTTCTCTCGCATCGCAGCACACAATTTTTAACAATTTATCTTTTAATTTATTGACTGAAAAAACAATATCTTTTAAAATTATGTCCCATGTTACTTTATTACTCCCTATTCTAAATTTAAACCCTTTACGACATAGCTCCGCTAATTTGTTGTTTGCAAAATGTTTAACTAGTTCTACATCACCTGTTAATATGTGACATATCGGACTATAAATGAACTTTGCTAGTGCATCACGTCTGCTAGCTGGCATATCCATGACTCTTTCACACACGCATTTATTATTGAAAATATCATTATCTGAAAGATTTCCTAAAACTTTATTATAATTACAAATAATAGACCCAACAGGTCGTTCATATGAATACACTCTTAATGGTTTGAAATCTTTACAACCATCTGGTAACATGGACTTAACTTTCTTTGAATTAATAAGACTGTTAACATTAATTTTGTCTAAAATTTTAGAGGAATAATTTAAAGTGGACATGACTTTAACCCCCCCCCCCCCTGGGGGTTAGGGAATAGAATATGCCCCACGTTCCTTCTGCGTGTCGTAAGAGGCGACTAAAGAGGTTGGGTCGGTGGGCTTGCGACCCCCACCCGGAAAAAATATCTAAGCAAAGAAAAACGAACGAACAGCCTCGGATGCGGACGGAACCAACGTTGACGAACCACGACCGACTAAGGACATGCCTTCGGACATTCTAAGAATGGCTACGTGGAATGTTAGTGGCATGAATGATGGCACAAAAGAGAGAGAGGTTCTGGAAGTGTTAGTGAATGCCAGGCTGGGTGTATGTGGAATGACAGAGACCAAATGGAAAGGTTCAGATGTGAGAGAGTGGGAGTGTGGAATGGGTGTGTGTGCTGGAGTGAGTGAAGGAACAGCGAGAGAAGGTGCATGTTTGTTTGTAAGTAGCAAATGGAAGGAATGTGTAAGAGAGTATGGGTCTGTGGGTTCAAGGATTGTGTGGGTGAGAATGAAAGTAGGAATACAAACGTGGGTGATTGTATGCGTGTATGCCCCGACAGAGGATATACTTGAAAGAAAGAAAGAGGAGTTCTGGATGAATGTGGAGGCGTGCCTGGAGAAGTTTGACAAGAACGAAAGAATATTTCTGATTGGGGATATGAATGGTAAGGTGGGTGATAGGAAAGTTGAGGGAGTGGTGGGAGGGTGGGGAGTACCATCAGAGGTGAATGGGAATGGTAGTGCACTTGTGGACGTATGTGTGGGGAGGAGGCTGTGGATAGCCAACACCTTCTTCCGACACAGAATGATCCACAGGTACACGTGGAAACGGATGTTGACGATGAAGGATAAGACAGTGGTGGAACGAAAGTCATTGATTGATTATGTATGTGTGGATGAACGAATGAAGAAATCTGTGATGAATGCTAGGGTGTATAGGGGTATTGGAGGGGGTCTGTCTGATCAGTATGTAGTGGTAGCTAAGGTTAGGATACAAAAGAAGTGGGTGAGGAGAGCGGGAGGGAGGCGAGAGGAGGGTGGAATGGTGAGGAGGGTGGAGAGGTTGCAGGAGGAGGAAGTCAGGGAGGAGTACAGGAGAGCAATGGAAAGACGACTAGGTGGGTTCGACCTGGAAGTTATGGAGGAAGTGGAGGAGATGAGCAAGGTGTTTAAGGATGAGATCTGTGCAGCATGTGAGGAGGTGTGTGGAGTGAGGAGAAGAGGGAGGGGAGTGAAAGGTACAGCATGGTGGACAGAAGAGGTAAGAATAGCTGTGGAAGAAAAGAAGAAAGCATATAGAGAGTGGTTGGGTAGTAGAGGGAATGAAGATTCCGAGAGACAGAAACGAGCGAGGTACGTGGAGAGTAAGAGGGTGGTGAAGAGAGTAGTGAAGGAAAGTAAGAGAAGAGTAGATGAGGAATTTGGAAGGAATCTGAGTGTAAAATGGAGGGAGAGTAAGAAACTGTTCTGGAAAGAAGTCAAGAAAGTTAGGGAAGGTAGCAAGGGAAACAGTAAGGGTGTGAAAGATAAGAATGGGAGAATGCTAGCCGAGAAGCAAGAGAGAGTCGAAAGATGGAGGGAGTACTTCAGTGAGTTGCTAAATGAAAGGAATGAAGAGCCAGCAAACATAGCTGGATATGGTATGGGAGGGAGAAGAAGAGAAGTAGTGGAGGAGGAGGTGGGGATCAGGAGGTCAGAAGTGTGGGAAGCCATGAAAAGAGTGAAGTTGGGGAAAGCACCAGGAACAGATGGAGTGTGTGGGGAAATGTTGAGGTATGGTGGTGAGATAGTGATAGAATGGGTATGGAAAATGTGCAAACTAGCATGGGAGAAGGGGAGTGCACCCGATGACTGGAAGACTGGCATAATAGTCCCCCTATATAAGGGCAAAGGGGAAAGAGGAGTGTGTGGTAACCACCGAGGAATATGTCTTCTAAGCGTAGTAGGGAAGGTATACAGTAGGGTAGTGATTGAGAGAGTGAGAGTGAGAACGGAGAAATGGATAGGCGACGAGCAGGGAGGTTTTAGGAAGGGAAGAGGATGTGTAGATCAGATTTTTACCCTGAATTGTGTTGTGGAGAAGTATCTGGAGAAGAAACAAAAGGTGTATGTTGCCTTTATGGACTTGGAGAAGGCCTATGACAGAGTGGATAGAGAAGGTTTGTGGAAAGTACTTAGAATATACGGTGTAGAGGGCAAGTTGCTGAAAGCAGTGAAGAGCATGTATGAGGGTGCAAAGGCGGCAGTACGTGTGGAGAGTGAGCAGAGCAAGTTCTTTGACCTGAATGTTGGTTTGAAACAGGGGTGTGTGATGTCCCCATGGTTGTTTACTGTATATATGGATGGAGTTATGAAAGAAATACTATCAAGAGCAGTGGATGTTGGTGTATCGCTGAAAAGGGAGGGAATTGAGTGGAAGCTACCTATACTGCTGTTTGCGGATGATACAGTTCTGATGAGTGATAATGAATGGGAGTTGCAGGGTCTGGTAAATGAGTTTGGAACAGTGTGCGAAAAACGGAATTTGAAGGTAAATACGGGGAAGAGCAAGGTTATGGTCTTCGAAAGGGGTGAAGTCACAGAGTGTGAGGTGAAGCTGAACGGTCAGGCTATGGAGATCGTCAACTCTTTTAAGTATCTGGGCAGTGTGTTGAGTAAAGATGGGACTATGGATGAAGAGGTGCGGGAGAGGGTACAACAGGGGAAGAGGGTTGTAGGAACGCTAAAAGCAATAACAAGAAATAGGGTGGTCAGTATGGAAGTGAAGAAGTCCTTGCATGACAGTGTGGTAATCCCGACACTGACTTACGGAAGCGAAGCATGGACGTTGGTTGAGAGACTCAGACCAAGAGTGAGAGCAGTGGAAATGAATTACTTAAGGAGTGCGTGCGGAGTTACATGGAGGGATAGACAGACTAATGAGGAAGTAAGAAGGAGGTGTGGTGTGGAGGTAGATGTGCTGGAAAGTGTGAAAAGGAACAACTTGAGATGGTTCGGCCATATGGAACGTATGGAAAGCAAGAGAATGACTAAGAGGGTGTACGAGAGCGAGGTGGAGGGACAGAGGGGGAGAGGTAGACCGAATATGAGGTGGAAGGATGGAGTGAGGAACTACATGAACGAAGGTGGTGCTGGTTGGGGGGAGGGGCGTCGACTGACTGGGGACAGAGGTGCATGGGGGCGGTTCGTTCGTGGCCACCCCTTCGGGGATCACGGCGTCAGGCAATAGATAGATAGATAGAAAAAAAAAAAAAAAAAAATATATATATATTTTTATTTATTTTTTATTTTTACAGGCAATTTGTAAAACCAGACAATTTACAAAATGACTAAACTAATCAGCCAACTTATGAGTTGCTTTTTCATAAAGGCATTATATAGAATACATTAACATATTAGGCATTTTACAAGTTGCCTGGATTTCTGTATGATTTTCTTTACACCTTGATTGAAATCCAACATAGCTCTTGATAACAAAATAATATCAAACTTATTTCGAATATAATTAGCTCGAGTAAACAAACGTGGTTGTATTATGGTTGTATTCTGAAATTTAACGCTCCACTATTTCGTTAGGAAGAACTTTTCAAAGCAACTGTTCAATGCAAAATGTAAAGTTCATTTCATCCCCCCTTGTACGACGTACCTTTATGCTACTTGTGCTTGTTCATTTGTTTAGGTGTTTTATGGCAATAGCAGTTTTGATTTGCACTATCAACGATAATAATTTATTCCCTCACTGATCATATTTGCTTGTTATCCTCCACGTATTTCAAATTACCACAATGGCATATTTAGGGAACGAACGTTTGTCGTGGAGGTATCAACTTTGAATTATTTTTCCAGTCACACACGTAATACGAAAGTGTTACTTAATTAAATAAAACAACAGTACACTCTAGGACAGAATCCATGCCCAATACGAACCCTTGAATGGCAAAATAAACCCATGAAACGTAAATATTCGATCAGGAATTAGAGAATCTTTTGATTCACTTCGAGAAAGTTTCAAAATCTTAATGCCACATGTTATGTCCTAGAGTGTACAGTCACTCGTAACAGTTATATAATATTAATAATGTCCTATATGCAGCAACTCAAAACCTATGTATACAATTTATTGCAAAGACAATTGTATTAAAAAGTCAATTATGGTAATTATGATTGCATAAAAAGAAACAAAGGATCCACGATTTTTTATAAATTACTACATGTCAACCTGGGTAACACGAATGCTATTTATGAATTGCCATTGGTGAATGGCATGTAGCTAAAATTGGCAACTCTGATTATATATATGATATTCCAGCTACCATAGCACGGTTGGGAATATGTACATGATTAGAGTAATATCCAGTATTCGAGAATGGATAATAAATCGTAGGCTTGCGCATAAACCTTTAACTGTCTTGATGGTGTAATGGTTAGAGTGTTTAATAATCTGTGTGTGATAACCCAGGTTCGAATCCCGGTGGGTCACATATATGCATTCATTAATTTTATTGGAGGTGTTTGGTGTTGACGTGAAATAAATAAAAAATAGATTATTCAACCGTTCGTACACACAATTGTAGCTACAATATGCGTTCACGGTACCCTTGATTACACTGGGATTTGATTTTCAGTTAACTTGTGTAAATCCCCTCTTGAAGTCCGAAGGTTACAGACCAGCTGTGCTGAGAGCAGGTGAGGGCACCATCTGACACATTTTGATTTCAGGCAATATGTAAAGAAAACCATGCAGAAATCCAGGCAACTTCTAAAATGCCTTATATTTTTAGGCATTTTATGAAATACCTGAATGAAACAGGCAATGTATACTTTGCCTGAATGTTTTAGGCATTTTATATATTGCCTGGTTTTACAAATTTCCTGTAACATATATAGCTATTGCGGACGCCGTGATCCCCAAACGGGTGGCCACGAACGAAACACCCCCATGCACTTCTGTCCCCAGTCAGTCGACGTCCATCCTCCCATCCAGCACCACTTTCACGCAAATACTTCTTAACGCCATCCTTCCACCTCTCACTTGGTTTACCTCTCCCTCTCTGTTCTTCCACCTCACTCTCGTAGTAATTTTCTTGCTTCCCATACGTTCCACATGGCAGAAACATCTCAACATGTTTCTTTTCACACTCTCCAACACATCTACATCCACACCACACCTCTCTCATACTTCCTTATTAGTCTGTCTATCACTTCATGTAACTCTGCACGCACTTCTCAAGTAACTAATTTCCACACCTCTCACTCTTGGTTTGAGTCTCTTCATCAACGTCCATGCTTCGCTCCCGAAAGTCAATGTCGGGTTTACCACACTGCCATGCAAGAACTTCTTTACTTCCATGCTGACCACACTATTTCTTGCTACTGCTTTCAGCGTTCCTACAACCTTCTTCCCCCGTTGAAACCGTCCTGCACTTCTTCATCCATACTCCCATCTTTACTCAACACACTGCCCAATTACTTAATTGAGCAGACATGTTCCATAGCCTGACAGTTCAACCTCACCTCACACTCTGAGGCTGCACCCCTTTAAAAGTCCATAACCTTGCTCTTCTCCGCATTTACCTTCATATTCCGTTTTTCATATATATATATATATATATATACACTGTGTTATAATACTCAATGACTACCTGGGATTCTTGTAATCTTGTTTCAATCATATTTTTCTTAATAAACATAATTAATATTCACTGATACGTTTATAATACGTGGCATTTTATATCATATTTTATGTTGGCTCTCTCTGTATTGTTTTTAATCTGAAAACGGCTTGTAATTTGACCCAAAACGCTTCCCGCAAATATAACCATTGATCTCAACGCTGGTTGTGCTATGTATTTTACACCGACGCTTCCCTTGTGAAAAGAGTATCGTTTCCATATACTATATCTATATTTATCTATATATATATATATATATATATATATATATACAGTATATATATATATATATTTTTTTTTTATGAAACTCGAGAACGCACTCACAATACTCTTACTATATTCCAATTTATTGTTTCTTGAAAGAAAATGTCATCAACATAGCAAATAAGTTGGGTGTGTTGGTTAGCACTACTGTTACCATATTAATTATATATTACACAGATTAGCAAAATTGTCAGGAACACTTTTGATTTTGACTGTACCTACAGTATATAACAGAATAAACTCACCTAGATTTCAAAGATGCAGGACATGCTTCTATGTTTTCAGGTTGAGTTATTGTTGAGTGGCTGTTCTTCTGTATAGTTAGTCCATCCATGTAATGTGGCCGCATCGTAAGTGTTCCAAGGCGAAAAATATCCCACAATAATTTCCCGACAACACCTGTGTGTCAACTGCTAGCCTTCTTTAACCAGTCCATTACTATTACTCAATTTCTGGGTTTACCAATGAAAATATATATTTTGTCACCATTCTTTCTGATGTCGCCAGGTACTCATCTAATCAACGTATTACCAGTTATCGCCATTGTACTCGCTTACGTACGTAATAATGAGTTTCCGTACATCACTCACTAAACACCATGCAAACACTGACACAACATTCAGTCTTTAGCAGTGTTACCATTTATAGGCTGCATACAGCGTTGCTATATTTTAGTCTCGAGATTGCTAATATCTTGGTATGTGTTTGTATAAACAATAAATTACTATATATTCTTGAATATTACTTCTATAATGGCCATACTATTGAAGTATCATAACAATATTTTCTACTATATATTAGCAATTGCCATTAGATAGAAGTAAATATCTCTATAGAAGTAGCAGTAATGCCGCTATATTGACGACTATGATATCTACATCTGCCGGTCTAAGAAAGGATATCATTGGGGCGATATTCATTGGACCTTCAAACAGTGGAAGGAACATAAGGTGAGCTTAACCAAGGGTTCTCATTGGACTACGAAAAGGGGCGAAGCTTATTGTTTCTTAGTAGCCAATCAGGAAACTTGTAAACAGAAGCAGGTGAGACGCATTCCACCCGTGACAATTCTCATCAGAGATATATATAATTACCAGGAGATGGGAAACTTCTTACCTGATGTGCTAATAAAATCGTGCCCATAAAGGTTTCCAATTGCCTTTTAATTAACTATACCACAACATAACGCCATCTGTTGTTGTTATCCAGAACATACAGTGCAGTAAATCTACGCGATCGCACACTTTTTCATTCATCCACGTCTGTGCACTCAATACTGTAATCGACTTTTATTTATCCTGTTACCATATGTATCCAGAAGTGATGTTCTCTGACATGCTGTTTAAGTATATTTCCGAATTGCTTTAGTTCACACATTACACAACTAATGTAGGGCATAGAGGCTACCTCTGAATAAATATATGCATTAATTGCTAATTAAAAGAACACTTACTTCTCCCAATAAATGTCTTACTTAAAAGGCATTGCATGCAATATTTACGCTAATCATATGAGCTTAGCTGTATACTGTATGTATTTCAAGGGCACATGCAAACTAAATACTGAACATATATATTTATTTCATCGATGAATATTTATATTTATTTCATTCTTCCACTGGGCAAAGACATCAAATTATGCAATTTTTGTTTTTGTTTTAAGAGACAAAGAACGGAGGAAGGAAACACACAGATAAAACACAAAGGTCCATGTGCCTAAAGGCATCCTCCATTCATAAAATGTTTGTAACAACTGGATTTAAACTATTGTAGATTGTAAGTTTGTGGAAAGCAACTCGAGGGAAGTGAATTCCAAAGAGTAGTAGTTCTAGGGATAAATGAATTTTGATAAGCAGAAGTTTTGCATTGTGGAGGAGAAAGTGTAAATTCATGGTCACTCTCAGCTGCCCTAGTTCTACGGGGAAAGATGTGGAGAGGCGGCACAATTGAAGCAAGTTCCTCGGAACAATTGCCGTGAAAATATCTAGAATAATGCAAGGGATGCAACGTTTCTTTGTATGGATAATGTAGGACGGTCCTGTGTGATTGCAGGGTTATTGATTAATCTAATAGCTTTATTTTGAATGTTGTCCAACTGCCTCAATGCAACCACTCCACTTCCACTCCACAGAGGTGTTAGGGATAGTGTCTCGCATAACTATTCTACTCTATTTACAGATCTAGGAGAGTTCACACTTTATTTTGGTTAAAATAAGACTTCAGAGGCTATCAACCCTAATGGATTATTAAGCCAGCACACTGTAAGTCGAGATTAACGTCAGGACTGGAGCCTCTCTGCGATAACTCCAGTCCCTTGTTCACACACACCTAAAAGGGCTTCAAATATCTCACAGCATTTCGTTTTGTTTAGCACGTATTCCAGTCTCGGTCCGACTTGCTCTGAACGTAAACCTTTGGAAACTCCATTATTTGTATCTCTAGGCAAGGGACTAAGAAGAGCCAAATGTCGGCTGAGTCATTGTTTTCAGCAATATAAGAAATGTCGGCCGAGTCATTGTTTTCAGCAATATAAGAAATCTGGTTTTAAGATGTGATGCTTCGAGTTTTGTTTCTATTTGGCGATCTATGGCTTATCATCTTGTACTGGTGCACGCTTATATATTTATGGAAAACAGGCATATAGCCTGCAATTAGGTTTGCTTTAGGTTAGGTCATGCATGCAAATACTTATATTATACTCTCCACCACAAGACTTAAACGTGTCTGTGATCTTGTCCATGCTCCAAGCTAGGTAATACTTATTGCACGCTTAATTATTTATTTCAAAGTACATTATGTTTTATAGGATATAATTTACATACACAGTACTACAGTTCTTCACACTCTTATTTGCGTATGCATGTGGTACACTGATCAACACTCCACATGTGCTATAGCTATTTCAATAATTTGTTTCTGTACAGGACACTTGTTGTTGTGAGTGGTCAGTATGTCACCACGGCACAACACTACAGCAAACCAGAGACCCGAGTATATGTGTCAATATTGCAATACATCACAGCAATCAAACAACATCGTCCAACACCACAACGCCGCACAACACTCCTCAATGTGCAACACCCAACTCGTAGTCCCAAACTCCCCAATCGTATTTGCGAGAATCAGTGTCTGAGCTCTACTCTTAGTCTCGCGTATTCCTGTGTCTGATATATGATGTTCCTTGTCAATTCAGGCTTGCCTCAACACCATTACTGTCTCTGCGCCCTTACCCCGCTCTGGCCCCTGTTTCTGTTAGGTCCCTGTTTCACGGACGAATTCATAAATATTTGGGAAGAACATTTGTTAACTTATATTAAACAAAGAGAAGGGAAATTTGTGTTGAGTTGTGAAAGAGAGCTAGATGTCACTTAATATTATATTGATTTTTATATTGCAGTTTCACTTTATATATATTGCTTGTGGATGTGTAGGATTTCACTATAAATATATTTAAGAATATGACCATTAATTATGATCCCTTGTTCAAGTTTTGATTCCCACATATATCATAATCACTCATTCCCTCTCCCCTATATAGCCCCTGCGTTACGTTCCTCCCCACCCCCTCATACCTGTGTGGTGTGAGTGACAGGATTCCGGAAGGGTCCTGACAGAGTGACAGGCGGATGACAGGGGTGGCGGGTTAGGGATCTGGCAGGGGCGGTCACAGGGATGGCCTTAATTACCAAATGGTGGTCGGTGTAGGGGGGAGAATTGGCCAGGATCGATGTGTGTAGATCAGATTATGGCTAAGTGGTAGAAGACAGTGTAGATCGTGTGGTGTAGTAGATGGTGTAAAGTGGAAACATTGATATTGATAGCATTGTTGTATGGATAAACATACGAAATTGGCAAATTTATGACTGCATGGTTTCATCTGCATGATATAAGTTAGTACTCTCACACCGCTGAGTAAAGACCAGAAAGTATAGCAATGCAATAGTCACACAAGAACTGAAACATCTGTAATTCGTTGCAAGGTCGATCCGTTGAACTCTGTGTCGTTAATATGTCAGAATTGGTGTCAGATATATGAAGTCAGCATGGTGGCAGGAACATTGGTAAACTGTGGTAGAAGTCTTTATGACACACCGTCATGTCACACCGTCATCATCGTAAATGATGGACGAGAAACTCAAACAAAAATCCTTGGAAAGGTTTAGACAACAGAGAGTGTTTAATAAATACCCTCAAGACCCCCCTTCGAGGTAACTTTGTGCATTATTCGGTAGAAAATTGAGCCGGCCGGTCGGTTCTTCCTAAATCGAGGTTTGAATTCGCTCGCCAGGCGAAAAGCGACTCCTAAATCGCATGAAAGGTCTTAAAATCGCCAAACAAATAGGGTGAATTTCTTAAAATCTCAAAAACTAATGAGGCTAAACATCAAGGATAAGGAAGTCCAGAAAATCCCCCCTTATCATTATTTACAACCTAATTTTGAAATGTGTCTATATATTTACCAGAATGGAAGAGTTAGTGAGGGGTTAGGGGTATTACGAATGCATTTTAAAGTATGTGTGATAGGGCTTTAAAACTGAGAGTGCATGGTGAACAAGGCGACTGATTCTGTGTTTCGTGAATCAGTAAACCACTCACTTCAGACCAACGGAGTGGGATCTGTGGAGTGGGGTCGTTAGTGGGAGTTATGTTATGGGGTGCTGGGAGGCCGCGCTAATGGGAGGAGGGGTGAGTGCAAGGGAGAGAGAAGCTTAACGTGAATGAATGGTGTGAACATTGATGCAATGGGCAAGGAAGGAAACGATGACCATGGGTAATAAAACAAAAGTATGGTGGAGAAGAGAAGGAAAAGGGGACAACTTAAGGACTACAGGAAGACAAGCAGCAACACAGTCATGTGATAAGAGAGAGTGCAAAGTAAGAGGCGCAAGAGGAGTATATAGTGCATACAAATTGAAGGTTGTTAATGATCGTAAAAAGGAGGATTATGGATGAAAAATAAGGACAACAGTCCGTAAAACAGTATAGTAAAGAGATAAATAATTAGATAAAGGTGTGAATGAAGACTATGTACAGGGTGAAAGACGAAGTAAACATGCGATAAATTATATTAAAAATTATATCAATAGTGAAGAAACCATAAAGTTGATATAAGGCAAACATATGAGTGTGATGAGACCAGGAACATGAATGGGGAACAGAGATAACGGAGAGAGGGGGGACAATGGTAAAATGTGCAATATCAGGAGTGGAAAGGAAAGTGGATAAAGGAGGGAGGGAGGGAAAGGCAATTAGAAGGAAGAGGGAAGAGAGAGACAAGAAGCGGACATAGAAGCTTAAAAGGAAAAACATGGAGTGAGAGAAAACAAAGGATGGAAGGGGAAATCTAATTGGAATATACAGTATATCATGAAAATTATAGAGAAATGCTTTAGAAGACTTGTAATAGTTATGGTTAGAAGATGAGTAATAGTTGTGAAAAGGTGAACAAATATATGGAGAACAAATTATTAGGAATGGAAAGGGATGAGGGAAGTGTTCACTGAATTGTGTGAGGAAGCATACAAGTTAAGAAGCTCTTAAAGATAGAATTGAACGAAAACTCAAACAAATATGCAATGAAGCCGAAACATAAATAAATTAATATAATGATGGCATACACGACTTACTAAAATGGAGGAAATTCAATGGGATAGCTAGGATAGTTCAGGTATAGAGAAAGACGAAGGAAAATAAATTGGTTTTCGTCTATGTGAGGTTAATTTTCAAGAATTTGGGCATACTAACTAGGAATAGTGTATATTACCATCGTAAATAGTTAATCGTGTGAATAACAAGAATATAAACTAGCATTAGTTAGATGTACTAGATTATGAATATTTTAGTCCTATTACTCATTTGCCTTATCCAGCATCAAACCTGCCTTGTATTCCTTACAGTTAGTGGCGTCTCGTAGATCAGAGGCGGAGAGAAACAGTAGGAATGGGAATGCCAGCCTATGTAATGTAGGAAATATGGCAGAGGAATGTTAAAAGAAGGCCGAGAGAGAGAGAGAGAGAGAGAGAGAGAGAGAGAGAGAGAGAGAGAGAGAGAGAGAGAGAGAGAGAGAGAGAGAGAACAAAATGTATATTGCTCACACAAAAAATGAGAGAGGGAGGATTATATAAAGGAACTTGGCAGGTAGAAAACCTACCGAAAGACAAAAATTGGCAAGAGGAAGAGAGGAGAGAAACACAAGGAATGGAGGCGTGTCCGAGTAAGAGCCATACCCTACTCTTTGATATTACTGGTAATAACCCTTTGAGGATCATGACGCGCTTTCACAGTTTATTCTAGCTACCATTAGACGATTTTATACAGCTTAGGAAGGATCTGTGGGAATTGAAAGGGTAAAGACTAACTCAATTACACCTTTGACTTCCACATACAGGGTCAATTTATTACCTTTTTACTACTAATTTATAGACAAATTAGCTGAACCAATTAGGCGCTACGCTTTTCAGCAATCACCTGTTGCATTAGCATATACAAAACTACAATAGTGTAACTAAGGAAACTTGTATACATTAGAAGAACAAAAAACATTAATAACCTTGTCTAAAGATCACCTTAAATATTTATAATCACAAAGAGGTGGACACCTATTATATATTCCAATACTTAATGTAGTTGTTAGATATATTCTTACGTTAGAGTAATGGGATATGCAGTATTATTTCAAGTATCTTTTTAAAGATTCAAAGGAAATAGCCTCTATAATATTCCTCGGTAGGGAATTCCACATACCGGTATGACCTCCTCTGACATGTATGAATAATTGAGATTGAGTAGAAGGGACAAAAGGAATTTCTACGTGATTGTTACATCATAAGTAATATTGAAATGATACATTTATATGGAATTTAACTGGGCAACATATTAATCCATAAAATGATGTATACATAAGAATCGCTGCAAAGTAATTGCATATTTCAGGGGCGGTATGCTATCAAATTTGTAAACATATATTTTAAATCATTATTCAATTGTACCAATTAAACACAAACTGTCAGGTCAACTTTGTAATATAATCATATTATTTATACTTTATGAGTGTTCTCACTTGGAGAGAAGCAGGGCTTTCGTGGGAGACTGCGCATCTCCTAGCAGCCTGCTAATGTGATCATAATTGTAAAGTGATGATGGACATATATGTCGTACCATAGACTACAGTAGATCTGGACTGGACACGAAGATGGAACTTTGCAGTAAGGGATCCAAAATCGAAGAACGAACCCCCAATTCCGAACCTCGAAACCCCCAAAGGTTTGTGGAAAGTACTTAGAATATACGGAGTAGATGGCAAGTTGCTGAAAGCAGTGAAGAGCATGTATGAGGGTGCAAAGGCGGCAGTACGTGTGGAGAGTGAGCAGAGCGAGTTCTTTGGCCTTAATGTTGGTTTGAAACAAGGGTGTGTGATGTCCCTGTGGTTGTTTCAGTATATATGGATGGAGTCATGAAAGAATTACTATCAAGAGCAGTGGATGTTGGTGTATCGCTGAAAAGGGAGGGAATTGAGTGGAAGCTACCTACACTGCTGTTTGCGAATGATACAGTTCTGATGAGTGATAATGAATGGGAGTTGCAGGGTCTGGTAAATGAGTTTGGAACAGTGTGCGAAAAACGGAATTTGAAGGTAAATGCAGGGAAGAGCAAGGTTGTGGTCTTCGAAATGGGTAAAGTCACAGAGTGTGAGGTGAAGCTGAACGGTCAGGCTATGGAGATCGTCAACTCTTTTAAGTATCTGGGCAGTGTGTTGAGTAAAGATGGGACTATGGATGAAGAAGTGCGGGAGAGGGTACAACAGGGGAAGAGGGTTGTAGGAACGCTGAAAGCAGTAACAAGAAATAGGGTGGTCAGTATGGAAGTGAAGAAGTCCTTGCATGCCAGTGTGGTAATCCCGACACTGACTTATGGAAGCGAAGCATGGACGTTGGTTGAGAGACTCAGACCAAGAGTGAGAGCAGTGGAAATTAATTACTTAAGAAGTGCGTGTGGAGTTACATGGAGGGATAGACAGACTAATGAGGAAGTAAGAAGGAGGTGTGGTGTGGAAGTAGATGTGCTGGAAAGTGTGAAAAGGAACAACTTGAGATGGTTCGGCCATATGGAACGTATGAAAAGCGAGAGAATGACTAAGAGGATGTACGAGAGCGAGGTGGAGGGACAGAGAGGGAGAAGTAGACCGAGGGCGAGGTGGAAGGATGGAGTGAGGAAATATATGAACGAAGGTGGTGCTGGTTGGGGGGAGGGGCGTCGACTGACTGGGGACAGAGATGCATGGGGGCGGTTCGTTCGTGGCCACCCTTTCGGGGATCATGGCGTCGGGCAATAGATAGAGACCCCAAAAATTTGATATTTTCGCGGTTTCGAGGTTCAAACTTGGGGGTTCGTTCTCCGATTTTGGGTCCCTTACTGCAATGTTCCATGTTTGTGTCCAGTCCAGATCTAGTTTAGTCTATGGTCATACTTATAATAATAATTTTCTCCTGGAATAATTTTCGTTTTTACTATCACATAATAGTATGTACATTGTACTATTACTGTATATACTATCATAAACATTATTACTGTCTACTTCAGCTGGTTCTACTGTAGAGGAGTCTACTTTTGCTAGTTCTACAACAGACCTATTAAATAAAGGATGATATATTTTTTTTATATATATATTCCAACTACTCCCTCTCGGGCATAGGCTGAGAGCCTGTACATTCAACCGTACATTGAACGGTGAAGCCTGTGAGGTCTCGTTCCAGTCTAGGGAGCGAGACAAGTGAAGCACTTTGGGATAAAACCAGCCCCCGATATCTTGCCTTCGCAAGATGCAAGGATGCCCACCCACGGCTCCAAGCAGCCCCATCTCTGAAGCTGCTTCGCTCCAGTGCTTCACTGTCTCACCACCTAGACTCGGACCCTCACTCTCAGAACGCCACCTATTGAGGCATTTCCCCCCTGTAACATATTTTGAGTTTGGGAATATTCATACAGTGCTATTTAATCAGACAACAATGAGGGTATTTTTTTGGCGTTTCGATGGGCTTTGTGGTAATGCACTGATACTAGGTACAGCACAAATTCCATCCCAATAATATCTTCCCATTGATATATCGGGAATCGAACCCGGGACCATTGGATTACCAGTTTATTAAACACTATGCAGATAAACCATATTCGGAGTGTTCCACTTTACTAAATAAGTACGGTAATGGGTGTAAAGGATTTGAGGACATAATTATACCAATGAGTATTCAGTCCTCTTGTCAAAGTAGGAATTGATTTAAAACTAAGAGATATTAAATGTAAATGGAAAATGGAAAGATAAATGGTCAGGAGGGAGATAATTAGAAGGATGAGAAATAGGGAAATGAGTGGAGGAAGAAAAAGAAGAGAAGGAAGAGGAGGAAAAAAAGAGAAATTATGCAGACGAGAGGGAACAGAAGAAGGCATGAGGAGGAGGAGGAGGACAACATAAGATAGACAAGAGAAAAGGGAAGGGATATTAAAAGAGGACAAATACCGGTAACAGAAGAAGAGATGAAAGCCAGAGGGGAGAGAGACAGGGAAAATATTTAAAAGTGTGAAAATAGTTTATATAACGAGGGGTGCCTGCAAAAGTTTAGGGTGAATAAATATATCAGAGAGGAACTTCCGAGGATTGGGATAAAAAGGGGGATGGGTGGGTGGGGAGAGGGCAGAGGGATACGAAAGAGGCGTGTTGATATGGAGATAACATTAAATAATAGATAGATAGAGATAGATAGATAGTGAGGATGAGTGTGTGTATAATATAGAGTAATTGAGAGTGAGAGTGAGAGATTAAAAGATAGTCACTCAGTCAATATTTCATTGTATTTCTTCCATAAAAGAAACAGAAAGCTACTTCTTTATATATGACATATAAGATGCAATGCATATGTGTATAAATGCACAATATGTTTGTAATGTTTGTGTGTATATATATATATATATATATATATATATATATATATATATATATATATATATATATAGAGAGAGAGAGAGAGAGAGAGAGAGAGAGAGAGAGAGAGAGAAGCAATACTCTATTGTTGCGGGAAAGCGGAGTCGGATGATAAAAATCATCACCAGCGCTGGTACGAACATCTTTATTTTGGTAACGTTTCGGTTAAAGCATAAACCATCTTCAGACCTAAAATTAAATTAAATAAAAGCCTATATGAGTGCCTGAATAATTTTCTAATGTTAGTATTCTTATTATTGACTAAATTATTATGTTCTCTCCACCAACCAACTTTACTCCTAAACTCGATTAATTAAATTAACAAATCTAGAATAAAACTTAAAATTAATAGGGAAAATATAACCGAACCTACCACTAATTTTCCCATGGTTTTTCTTTTTGGTTTTAGATAGTTTTTATCATTATACAGTAGTTGAAATTAGTTACAATCCCCGGAAAATGTTATTTCTCCCATTATCCAACGATCTTAAAACACTCAGATGTAAGTCATTTTCAGGGTAAATATATTTTTTGTTTTGCCTTTGGATACCTCACCCCCATGATTTATTGAAATCAGCATCTATTTTAACAGTAAGGGGCTTAATAAGAATCTCACTGCCGTCAATAGGGAGAATATATATCGAGAGTTTTTTGTTTTTACAGTACTTTATATAGTGCACATAAAATGAATCTCCGGAGGTTGAAATACAATTTTATATGATCTTTGCAACATCCTTATTCTATAATAGCCTTCAAATATTGATAACAAATTAGTGGTAGTTTCGGTGATAAGTACCATTAATAGTTATCAAAATAACCTATTACATATTAGAATTAGTGAAATGAAAGAGTAAAATGAAAGACGAAGAAGCATCATGTGAGCAATAAAAGGAGGGGGGGGGGGGGGCGGGGGAGGAGCAAAGTAAATAATATATATGTTTTCATAAACATAAGAACCAACCTTTACATATTAGAAACACAGTAGAGGAGTGGAGGAGTCGTGCACTCCCAGGCTGAGTTTATTTAACTGGGTGAGCAGGGTCTCAGGAGTCGTCTGACTGTGTCTGGGGCAGTGCAAGGTTAACAGATACAACAGGTTGGAGCATGGGGTCACTCCAACTCGTACCCGCTCGCGCATGACGTCACGAGGCTGGAAGGGTCGGAGGTCACTCGACTGTTTACCATTCATTCTCAAAGGAGCAGCCGAGCCAGCACTAGCCTCCGTTTTCTTTTACTTCATACCGTGATGCTATAACTACTGTATAATGCCGTGTGAAAGTGCAGCTCTTCTATTTTAACTGAACAAAATACATTTATATTGTCAAGTTGTTGGATGCATTATGGATGCATTATTTATATATATAGATATATATAATATATATATATATATATATATATATATATATATATATATATATATATATATGTATACCGGTATATATATATTTTTATTATTATTTTTTTTTCTTTCTATATTCCAACTTACTTCCTCTCTTACTTCCTCAACTTACTTCCTCTCATAAGCTGAGAGCCTTAACATTCAACACTTTACAATGAACAGTGAAGCCTGTGAGGTCTTGTTCCAGTCTAGGGAGTGAGATATGTGAAGCACGTAGAGTAAAACGAGCACCTGCCATCTTGCCTTCACATGAGGCACGGTGCTCACTCATGGCCCGAAACGACCCCATCTCTGAAGCCACCTCGTTCCCGTGCTTCACTGTCTCACCCCCTACACTCGGACTCTCACACTTACACACACACAACGTCACCGTATATATATACGGTATATATATATATATATATATATATATATATATATATATATATATATATATATGTGTGTGTGTGTAGTATGTAGGCTTATGAACCGTAAAACCGTGTAACTTCGGAAATTTTTCGATTTTTGTTAACGATATCTCCTGACTGTAAACACATTATAAAGATATAACTAGGTCAAGTGATGTGTGGTGATAGTGCGCGGTAATCCAAGCCTCCTAAAATTATCCCCCATAATAAGAGAGCTATCCTTATCCTAAAATCCTAAATGGTGTCCGAAGTCATCTTGAAAAGTGGCTAACTACGGACATGTATGGATAACTTCGGACATACAGTGATTTCTTATGGAAAATGATTGCCAAGAAAGCTGGGATAGCTTCGGACAAGCGGAGGGTAACTTCGGACGTACGTTCGTGGTTTTATTTCATTCATTGTTCGGCTCCTACTATTTTATATGAATATTTTATTATTGCTGCTTATTCCTGTCCCAATGTCTTACTGGAAAATGCACAGTCAATATTTTTAGGCCTGTATAATTAGTATAGGAGGAGATTATATATGATGTTTAGCAAATATTCTTTTTGGATCTGTTCTCGTTAGGCATTGAACTCACTCTTAGAAAATATTGAGCAGGAAAAATAACCAATGCTGTCAAATCAACAACTAAATGTTTTTTTTTTTTTTTTTGGACAAGATATATGCCTCTCCTAATTTATATATATTATGTATCCAGAATTATCCTAAATACATAAATCGGTTAGCATATTATCATATTTGTATGGGTTTTTGGACTCAGAGAATGGTTATTTGATCTTTAACCACCATTATATTGATGGACAAGTATTATGAATTATTTTCATTTAGCAAATAATAACAAACGATTTGTTTGTTCCATGTCCGAAGTTACCATTTTTTTTTGTTTTTTAAACAAAATAGGTTGTTGTTGTTGTTGTTCCCTAAGCTGCCTGGCCGAACAGCCCCGAGTCCCTGAGAAAGGCCATGGCCACGATCGGGCTTTCCCACAGAGCTCTCATTGAGTGTAGATTGTGTTGTTGGCGTAAGTGGTTGTGTGAAATGCAGTCTTCTATGATGTGTTTAATGGTATGGGGTGCTGTGTTACATCCCGGGCAGGTGTCGACAACGGAGTCATCCAGTCTCTTCTGATAGCTCAGGAGAGCTGGATGGTGTCCGCATCTCAGCCTGGCCAGGTGGACTCTGTCCTCGCGAGGAAGGGAGGATTCGGAAGGATGGATTTCGGGAGGTCGTGCATGCAGCTGCGTGTTGTCTGTGAGTGAGTGGATGGATCGGTGAGAGATATGAGTATGGATGTGCTTCTGGAAGTTGGTTCGGGGTGGGCAGGGAGGGAGAGAGGACAATAATTGTGTGTGATACCGTGTGCTGGGTGTTGTTTTGATATTTCTTGGTGTCTGTGGGTGTGTTGCCATGTAGTTTAGTGGGTGGTCTTGGTTCGTGGAGGCTGCTGCCAGGAATTGAGTGCCTCTCATGTCCAGATGGTCTTTGACTTTGAGGATTTTGGTTTCTTGATGTAGGTGATCTGTGGGTGCAGTAGCTGTGCAGCCTGTAATGATCTTCAGGGCTTTGTTTTGAATAGTCTGTAAGGTCTTATGATGTGTTTCAGCTAGGTTAGAAGCCCAGGCTGGGCTTGCGTATTCCATCACTGATCTTATGTATTGTTTATATACTGTGGTGGTAGTTTCTTTGTTGTGTCCAAATTTTGTGTGAGCAAGTGACCTGAGGGCGTTAAGTCTGGGTGTCAGTTTCTTTTTAATGTTTGTGGTGTGCTGTTTGAATGTCATATGAGTATCATATGTTACTCCTAGGATTTTGGGTGTGTGTGTATGTGTTAGGGGTGTTTGTTTATGGTGAGTTGAGGGATGTATTCGTGTTCTCCTGTCCAACTTGTGAGCAGGGTTGCGGTGGATTTGGCTGGGGCTAGATTAAGTCTGTTTGTAGTGCACCAGCCATGTAGTGTGTTGAGATAGGGTTGAAGGAGATCTGTTGCTCTTTTTGGGTCATGGTGTGTGCATGTGAGTGTTATGTCATCTGCATAGGAGGCTAAGTTTATTTGGGGCGTATTGGGTGTAGTTATATCGTGCATGTACAGATTGAAGAGTGCGGGCGATAGGACGGATCCTTGTGGGACTCCGTTTGGAAAGTTTCTGATTTTAGATGACTGACCGGCAAAAGATACGTGTGCACATCTGCCTGCTAGGAAGTTGGCCAGCCACCGTTTTGTGTTGTTGTGCATGTTTGTGTTGTAGATTTTGTTTGTTAGGTTGTGGCGGGGGATGGCATCGAAGGCTTTACTAATGTCGAGTGTGGCTAATAGTGATCTGTGTGGTGGTCTAGCTGAATTGATGCCGTCGAAAGCTCTTTGTGTAAGGTCTGTGAGAAGAGTGTTTGTGGAGTGCAGTGGCCTAAAGACATGTTGTGTTGGAGCTAGGGGTAGGTCAGGTGTAATTAGTTGTAATACTAGGCGTTCCATGACTTTGGAGGGGGAGCAAAGGAGTGTGATGGGGCGGTGCGAGGAGGGTAGCGTGGGGTCTTTGTTGGGTTTGGGGAATGTGATGATGATACCATGCTTCCAAATGTCTGGTATTGTGTTGTGTGAATAGCTGTAGTTTGATATGTTAGTGAGTGCTTGTATGCCTTGTGGTCCCAGGTGTCTGAGGTGTATGTTGCTTATGTTGTCTAGGCCACAGGCGGGTGAGTGCTTGAGATTGTTGATGATATGCTTTGTCTGGTGATTGGTGAAGGGTGTATAGTCAGGGTCTGTGGGGAATTGTCTCTTACGTCGGATGACACGTCGGTCGTCTTTGTGAGGTTTTAGGTGGCTGACATGTGAAAAGTGATTGATGAGAGTGTTTGCTTGTTGTTTACATGAAGGAGTAGAGTCTGTTGTTGTGATTGCAGCATGTGATTGTGTTGCTGTTGGAAAGTGTGATGCTGTTTAGTGTTTTGTATAGTTTTTTTGGGGTTTGTTTTGTGATCAAGTGTTTGTAGGAAGTTATTCCAATTTAGTTTTTGTTGTTCTTGTATTTTGTTGTTAGTTTGGGTGTTGAGTGCTTGAATTTGTTGTGTGATGTCTTGTGTGTGGGGTGTTGGGAGTGTTTCAGTATGTCGCGTTGTCTGATGAGGTTTTGAATTTCTGGTGTGAAGTTGGGGTTGTGTCTTTTTCTGTTACCTCTTGGAATGTGTTTCTTGTCAGCGTTTTGGATAGTTTTATTGAGTATGTGTACAGCATTGTTGATGTTAGTGATGGGTGAACTGTTTAGAGTTGTGAAGTGTTGTTCTGTCTCATTTGTGAATGCTTCCCAGTTAGCTCTTTTATAATTGGTGTATGTGTGTTTGTGGCTAGCTGGGGTGAGTCTGGTTTTGGTGGTGATAATGATCGGGAGGTGGTCAGAGCCTAAGGTTCTGACCACCCTCCAGGATGTTGTGGGGGCGAGTTCTGGGGAGCAAAAGGTGATGTCTGGAGATGATGAAATAGGTTAAATGGTAGTGTTCTAGCTAGAGCGTTATACAAGTGTAACAAATTTCCTTTGATGGATGTTGTCTCTGGTAATTTTACTACAAAATTATATCAGTCACATCATCATTCATACAAACAAATTTCTTCAGGGTGATAGAAGTTTGGCAGGGTAGCGAAAAATTTACAAATTTTCGTCATATATATAATATTTGTTTCGTGTACATATACTCATGTCAGTTCCCTAGGGCTTTTACATGCTCTTCCTTTGCCATTTCTCTAAACGGACCCCATAAAAAAAACAATAAAAATCAAGTAGAAGTGACGCTTCGCCTAAAATCAAAGTGGCATACCCAACTCTGCGATTGGTTCGTATTACCTTTGACATGGTGTATTACCGGTACATATTTTGTTTAATCAAATTAGACAAAGCCTGCCTCTTACAACCTATATAAATTTACCGGTCTTATGGTTAACAGTGCTGCTAATTAGTACCACCTATGCACTTATAGCTCCCATAAAGGCAAGAGATCTGCTTCCATCAGATCTAAGCCAGTGCATGGTAGGAACAAGCCACCACACCTCGTCAAGGTTACACAGCACTTTGTCCTAGTGGATGGAAGCCCTAGGACCGTGGTGGACCCGCCCTCCCCTTTCCCATATGTACAACCGAATTGAAATAAAGACCTCTTAAAAAGTCATCTTATTGAATCGTCATCTTAAACATATAAACTTACAAAATTAGAATTCTGGCAACATGCATTCCATTATTTACATTAAGTCAGAATTCTGAACCGCCTCTCCTTTTAAAAAAATATAAATAAATGTCTCTTACAAATTCATCCTTTTGAATCGTCATCTTAAATTTAAACACTACTAAATTAGAATTCTGGCAGCATGCAGTCCATTATATACATTAAGCATATGTCAGAATCCTCACCCCCAACGACTTCTGAACATATATAAAAGGCATCCTGTTATTTTTAATTTATACAGTACAAACAAATTGTACTTTTTCATCTTTATGTGCAATATTTACAGTAGTAAATAGTATGCATTATGAATTAAAACATAATCCTTATAATAAATAGTAGCAAAGAACTATATTAGACTAAAATTGATTATTGAAAATAAATATAAATGCATAGTGCATATAATTCTTAATTTTGTTTCAAAACATAGGGACACATGAAGGAGGTTGTGCATAGCTGGTGGTACATGTGGCAGTAGCCTACGCATTACTGTACTTGCAAATAGCATTCAATATTCATCAAGTTAATTCTTATAAACATGTACGGTACCTTACTATTTAGAAGGATCGCCTGGTTCCACTAGCTACACACATAGCCTATCAGGTTAACATGTCCCGTAAATACATACCTAAAAGTAATTAATATTAATTATGTACAGTAATGGATGATTTGTTCCTACAATAAGGCTACGAAAAATGTCATAATTCCACTATCAGATACTTTAATTATCATACCTATTCATGATATTTTGATACTTTGATAATGTTACTTTCTCTAGATCAACCAATCTTCCCTCCTCTTTCAGTCTTTGCCTCATGGACTTTGATTTCCTGACTTGCTCAAATTGCTCAAAGTTGGGGAAAGGATGAAAAATGCAAGGCCTTGGTAAGTTTTTGTTCTAGTTGCTCCGACCAGAAGCAGACCGCTGGCAAATTCTCTTTCTCCTGGGTTGAGGATGACCTTGTCGCAAGTTGATCCATGGAGTTTGTGGATGGATAGAGCATAACCTAGGAATATTGGAAGCATTACTCTTGAACAGTGAACTTTATTAGTCATCCAATCTCTCTTCACTGGGCAGATGGGAACTGATTTAGGAATGCTAGGTAGATATGATGGGCCAATGTAATCCCTGAAAGTAGCAATAATTGCAATGGGGAGTGATGGAGGCTTTACATTGTCTTCTCTAGATGATGGAATGGACTACTCCCACAGCACCGTTAGTGAGGCCAGCTTTGGTCCAGAGATTTGATGTGAGCCTGAACACCGATTTTCTGCTGAGGATGATTTTACCCAACAGGCCACAAGCTCTCTCGGATGACTCCTTTGCAACTCCCTTAGGAGAGTTCTCAGCAAAGATCGGAGCAACTAGCTCACCGTTGCCCTTAACTTTGCGGATGTTGTGTTCTACCATATCCTTTTTTAGAGCACATGCATAGATACCATTCTCCAAGAAATCATGCCTTTCATCAGATGGTAATAAATCCATAGATCGTGACCGCCACTTCTTCCAGTCCATGAGACTAAAACTTCCATCACCTAGGCATTGAAGTTCTTCCCTGAATGGCTTCTGTTCATCTCCTTCTTGCTGCTGGATCTTGTCAAATATGATAATGTCTTGAAAAAGCTGATACAAATTGTAACCCATTGGTTTCTTAACTTTTTCATTGTAGAGAGAGGAGTCACAGACAGGTGGTAGCTGCTTCCAGTCGCCAAGCAAAATAATGGACACCCCCCCAAAAGGCAACTGGCAAGTGTGTGGCCTAGCTTCCTGCAGTCTCTGACTAACCTGGTGGAACACTTCCTGCCCAATCATTGACTTTTCATCAATCACCAAAATGCCAACACATCTGAATCTCTGCTGAAGCTCTTGCAATCTGTCACCTTGAAGAGGCTCTAACTTACTCTTCCCAACTGGCAGGTACAGTAAACTGTGAAGTGTCTCACCACCAATGAGATAAGCAGCGGTACCAGTGGGAGCTGCTGCTGTGATGAAACCAGAACTAAACACAGTTGAGGCGTAGCGTTTCACAGTGTTAAGCCAGAAAGACTTCCCTGTGCCAGCTGCTCCAGATATATTAAGTTAGAGCTGGGAAACATTCTCTAGTCCTTTCTCAAATGCTTGTAAAATGAAATTTTGGACGATGGCAAAGGCACAAAACTGTTTGACATTCAATTCATCTGGAAGTCCCCCCATTTATTCAACATGTCTTGATGTAGTGTAAGTCTTCTAATTCTCCTCTAGCCACTTTGGTAACTGACGTATGTCTTCAGGAGTTAGCTCTAAATTCCTAGCATCTTCAGTCCAGTCCACATCACTAGCCTCTACTTGAAACTGTTAACTGTATTATGGCCTTGGCCGTGCTCGGGGCCTTGGGGCTGTTCGGCCAGGCAGCCTGGGGTACCGCAACAACAACAACAACAACTTGAAACTGTACATCATCATAATCCTGCTCGGTCTCATAATACACCTCTTCCTCCGAATGAATGGGTCGGAGGGCTCCCATCCATCCTTCCTGCAAAATAGGTTCATGTACTGGCTCAGGTTCCACTAACAGTTCAGGCTCAGTATTTACACTTTCATCTTCATCCTCAGCATCAGACTGACTTTCCAGATACTCTTCTCTGATAATTTTAGGGCATTCTGGTAGTGAACTAAAGTTTGAAACTTCCACTTCAAGCTGCTCTTTAGTCATGATATATATGTCATTAAATGTGGTACCTGCTTTGAAGACTAACAAAATACTCCTGAGAAACAGAACATACCTTGTCTCTTGTTTACCTCTTTTTCTAGGGATGTTATTGAAATTTGGCGTGATGTGAGGGACTTTGTCTTCACCAGAGAGTTTCCAAGATTTGGTGTACTGTGATGCAAACTCATAAAGATTGATTTTAGCAGGATCTTTTTGCTCTAGTCCCTCATGGTACCTCAGCAATTCCTGTTGATAATGATGATCTGACACTCGGTTCCAGTACAAACTTGCCCAGTTACACTCAGTTGCCCGACTTGTATCATTCTCTGATGTAGGAGTTCGTACTCTCTGGGTGCCAATGACATTAACTGAAACAAAGGTGCGGCTGAATTCAACAAACTCCAACCCATTCATAATGTGAAGACACTCCTGCTTTGAAAGATCATGACTGTTCATCCACAGTTTTCATAAGAATCTTCTGAAAAGCTTTGTGGACTGGTTCTTCATCTTTAGCACCCCCAACAACTGCCTTACACATTGCAGAAAATGAGGAACTGTTTGGCTCATCTTTCATCATGTATTTCAAAAGGTACCTGATGACCTGAGCATAAGACTGAACAGGCCGACCTTCTACATTGGCACCATATATTGCAAGGAGTTCTGGTACATGGTGCACAAGAGTACGATGGTTGAGTAGAAATATTAGGTGTGATCCTACGAACTGTACACCCATTGGAGCTACCTCAGTTCTGTGTTAGATATCCAAACTTGTACCATGAGGAGAAAACTGCTCTTCAAAACCAAATGGATCCATTGGAAAACCAAAGCGACAGAGTAGTTTGCCATCTAAATCTTGTTTACCTTGCTCTAAGCAGTACCCCAGCTTACAATGGTGTAGCATGGCTCTGTTGATGAGACACTCATACCGTTCTTTAACAGGAGTGCAACTGTGCAAGTCTAGGAACCTTTGTCTCAAGATGTTTGTCAATGGCCTGTGGATATTCTTGCCATAGGGGGCAGGCCACTCTGCTGGACTGGGATTATGATGGACTGCTGATATTCCTAGTACTTTAGTGGAATATGTTATTATGTTATTTTGAGGTTGAATAGTGGCTGCTTTGCTTATATCAGGGAGTTTTGAAATATCTTTGTAGGCATTATTGAGGTCATCATTAGATGGACCACCTTGCACCCTCAGAAGAAGATGGGCATGTACAGTACCTCTTGCTTGGACTTCATATATCACAATATAGTCTTCAACCCCCATATTTGGCAGAACATATTTGAGTAAGGCATGCAATCAATGATAAAAGTACCAGTCAACTAAGTCTGCATTATCTCTCAAGGCTTTTGATCTTAACAGGTGGTCTTGTGTTGCCTCAATACAGTCATGTCTTTCTTCCTCTGGGACATCATCGAAAGACTTCACAATGGTCTTATGAAGGTATTGTTCTGACCCTGGGAGAAGGCGATGTAAACCATCCCAGTGAAGGTCTGCAGCAGAAATTTTTTGAAAAAAGTTGAACATATCATTGTCTTCACTATTTATCCTAATAAACTTGACCATGGAAACTGCCTGGTCAGACATGTATCTCAGGTATTGTCTAGTTCCAGGAATGGGAGCAGCAAAGTATAATAGCTTGTTTATTAAATGATTATTGCCTTCATCAACAGCTTTCCTCATCTCAGCCATAGAGAGATCACCGGCACATTTATTTGCAAATACATTTCCTCTGGTAAGAGCAGCATGTCTTCTTAACATGTTAGTGGCCACAAAAGTGAAAGAATGATGTTTAACAAAAGACCGGTTTAAGCGGAACAGATGCTTAAAGTACTCCTGCTTAGATGGATTTTTACCGATCCTTGGCTTAGTGATGTCGCCCTTACCATCCGGAAATAAATCTGGAAAGGCTTTTCTGAAATACCCCGATAAACTCTGATGCTGGATTTGGTTGTCTTGTTGGCCATGGAATGCTTACTGGTTTTGAGTCTTCATTTTGGTGTGATGAACTTGGATGCATTGCCTGCTGAATGTTTTCAAGGACAGATTTCTTTGGTGTTGGCAATGCTACAGTGGAAGCTTCTTCAAACACTGAGTCCTCATTGGTGATATTAGGATTCTCTGGTGGAATTTTAAGAAGAGCAGGGTCAACTTGTGGGATGTTTTGAATGCAACTATCTTCAGGGTATTGGTCTGCATTTTCTAAAGATATGTCTATGTGGTTATAGTCCTCATTACTGGCTTTGAGGTACTGTAGTGCTTCGATCATATTGGCACGATTTACCTGGAATGTTTTATCTTTTATATGTTCATTTGGATTCTTGATGACAATACATGGTAGGTCCTTGGGCAAACGGGGCAATGTACTGGCCAAATCAGTCACATCAAAGGAGTACACAGGAAATCAAGCAACAACAGGTCTAGTGACCCTTCTAGGCTGCTTGTCCTCCATAACACTGAGGATCATGTGTCCAAACAGTGGTTTAGAGTGGGTAAGGGAACATATGGAAAGGGAACTACTTCCCTGGAACTAATGTCTGTGGCAGGATTAGGAAGTTAGTAGGGGACAGATGGGTTAGTAACTGAGGGGGGGATAAAATAAAGTTATTCATTTACAAACGCAGTCAGTCGCGGGTTTGATGCGAGATATTTGGCTAAGCGGAGTTTAACCCTCCTGGCCCGGGCAGGCTCTCAAAATGACAGTGTGGGCTACCCGGGCGATCTGGCCGAAAAACGTCTAGGCCTAGGCTACCGTATTTTTGTTTAGTTTAACTGCTAGAAATTTCCCACGCATCTATAAATGTAGTGCGGTTTCCAATCTGTAGACTGGCGTTGAGTAGAGCTCTCTATGCCAACTGGTTCAGTTGTGATGACGATTTCAGTGGAGAGCACTTGCAGGCGATGTTAGCAATATGACGATCTTTTCACTACTGAAACAACAACATACAGACGTACAATAACAAACGAGTCTTCTCCTTCTTGTTTTCGGAGGTGCGGTGACGTAACGATCGGCTTTGTTTACGTGCGTCGGACGCACGGCGTTCAGACCAAGCTGAATAGGCTTTCAAGCTTACAGATATTAAAATGACACCCGGGCTCCTGCCCTTAGTTCGTGGTGTCATTTTAAAATGACAACCGGGCCAGGAGGGTTAAATGAATCAACGGTGCTGCAGTCTATAACGTCTCGGGAAAGCCCATTCCACAAGTTGACAACTCGATTGAAGAAGAAATTCTTAGATTCGTGTGAGTTAAAAGATTTACCAATAATTTTGCAACCGTTTCCCCGCGTGTAATTAGATTGGTCGATAGTGAAGTACTTACTACAGTTCATATTGTCGATGCCTTTGATGATTTTGAACACTTGAATTAAGTCACCTCTTAAGCTGTGCTGGGTTAAAGGAAATAGATTTAATTCTCTAAGACGCTCTACGTATAGTTTGTTCTTTAGGCTAGGAATCATTTTGGTAACTCTACGTTGAACTCGTTCTAGCTTGTTTATATCTTTTTGGTAATAAAGGCACCAGGATTGAACGCAGTATTCCAGAAGAGGGCGGACTAAGGAATTGTAAAGGGTTAGGATAACTTCTTTGGATTTATGCTCAAATGACCTGCCTATAAAGCCAATTATTTTGTCTGCCTTCTTAACAACTTCTGAACATTGTTGACTCGGTTTTAGGTTACTCGATATTGTTACTCCCAGCTAAGTTTCTCTGTTTACATTCTTAAGCTGAGTGCCATTCATCGAATAGTTTGCTTTCTCATTTAGGTATCCGATATGTAGTACTTTATATTTATACGCATTGAAACTCATTTGCCAAATTTGGGCCCAACATGACAATTTATCTTGATTGTGTTGCATATTGTCAACTTGTTCTTTTGAGAGTACGCTATTTACAATTTTTGTATCGTCAGCAAATTTTGAGATTGTACAGGTGAGACCCTCATCTATGTCATTGATGTAAATTAGAAAGATAATTGGTCATAGTACCGATCCCTGGGGTACCCCGCTACTTACATTGGTCCATTTAGATGCCTTACCGTTTATGACTACTCTTTGCTTTCTGTCGCTGAGCCAATTTTCTATCCATTTCAACACACCGTCTTGTATTCCATGCGCTTTTAGTTTCAGCAGTAAATGGTTTATGGGGAACTTTGTCAAAGGCCTTTTGAAAATCAAGGTATATATTATCTACAGCTTTACTCTCATCGTAGAGGTTGAGGATATCGTGGAAGAAGTCTAAGAGGTTTGTTAAACAGGAACTTTTTTTACGAAAGCCGTGTTGACTATCTTTAAGTAAGTTATTTGCCTCTAAGTGATTTACGAGTCTGTCTCTTATGACCGTTTCTAGCATTTTACATACAATTGAGGTTAAGCTAATTCTTGATAAAAACTGATGGTATGACCTCTAGAGGATGATGATGACGCCCCAATTTTGTAAACAGCAATAGTAGGGCAAATCAAGGAAATTGCGGACTTTTCAATGGGTGACAGTCGCTGTAAGCATTCTGGGGCAGGGGATGGAGTAAGATCATTGATGTCATTAAAGAGAGTTGGACACTTCTGGCAGCACTTGCATTTTTGATGTTTAGAATTAACACCTTACGAGCGGCCTAGGCGGTAATTTATATGTACCGCCCAGCGGGGTGTTTTTACCCTAAATAGGGTTGTTTATGTGATCATTTTCATGCCTAAATAAGACCCAGAGCATAAAACAAGTATCTATCCCTGAAAGGGCATAAACAGAGCTTTCCAATGACACCCCCCCCATCCTTGTACGACCGCTAGTTTTCTTGAAACGATCGCGCAACACGAGTGCAAAAACCATGTAATTAGGTACTTTCCCTACATAATTCCCTGTGTAGCGAGTGCGTGAGGGTTGGGGAGGGTGGGATTCATGTCAGTAGGTCCGCCACGGTGGTCTGGAACAGTCATACGTTTGTTACTCTCCTCCCACCACTTATCTCTCTCTCTCAGCAACATTACGTGGTGAAAATGGCACACAACATAAGTTGTGAACCGCCACTTAGTCCAAATTTCTTTCACACGACATAAGTTGCGTGCCGCCAATAAAGGGTTAAAGTCTAAGCAAATGTAATTTTCATGACAATTGATGCAAGATTGACATGATATGTTCTCCAATTCCTGAAACATGGTCTTACCTGCAGCCAACAGAGGGTTACCAGCAAACACATTATACTCAGTCATTAACCCTTAAAAAGCGGCTCACCACATAAGTCGTTTTTAATAAAGCTGGACTATGTGGCGGCGCTCGACATAGGTCGAGTGGCAATTTCAGCACGTAATGTTGCTGAGAGAGAGAGACAAGTGGTGGCAGGAGACTAGCGAGCGTATGACTGCTCCAGACCACCGCGGCGAACCTACTGACACGAATCTCAGCTCCCTCTTCCCTCTCTCACTCGCTACATACTGAATTATATGGGGAAAGTACCGAATTACATGCTTTTTGCACTCGCGTTGCACGGTTATTGCAAGAAAACTATCCATCATACAAGGATCGTTATGGTGTCATTCGAAAACTCTGTTTATGCCCTTTCAGGGATAGATTCTTGTTTTACGTTCTGGGTCTTATTTAGGCATGAAAATGATCACGTAAACAGCCCTATTTTGGCTAAAAACACCCCGCTGGGCGGTACATATAAATAAACCGCATAGGCCGCTAAAGAAGGGTTAACCGACAATTGTTCAAATAATTCAGTCCTTATATCAGTGAGACTCTTCGGAGTGTCCATGACTTCCCTTACCATATTCTGTTCTATCAATCGTTGTCTATGGTCTTCTCTAGCCTGTCTTTTAGAAATTGTCTCACGTTCTTGTTCTTCATTTCGCCGCTGTTCATCTTCTCTCATTAATCTCTTGTCATCCCGTTCTTTACTTTTCTGACTTTCATTCTCTCATTAATCTCTTGGCTTCTCGCTCTTTACTTTTCTGACTCTCATATTCCCTAGCAGCTCTTTTTGCCATTTTCTCACGTTCTTGTTCTTGACTTCGCCGCTGTTCATCTTCTCTCATTAATCTCTTGGCTTCTCGCTCTTTACTTTTCTGACTCTCGTCTTCCCTTGCTGCTCTCTTTGCCATTTTCTCACGTTCTTGTTCCTCCTGTCTGTACTCTTCACTCTCTCTTTCTTCCCTTTTTCTTCTAGAATCAATTGATTTCCTTCCCAAAGAAGATTTACATGATTTTTTAGGCATTATGAAGATAAAACAAAAGTTACTCTGATAAATGAAGGCAAATGTAGCACAAACAATGAAACTAATTATAATATACGAAGATATCAAAATTTAACAAACAAAGAATATTATTATTTATGAAAATATCAAAACTAAACAAACAAGTGCTGTTATCAAGTTAATCTTAAAATGTAGCCTATACATCAGACACCCAGCTATTGTATTTATTATCATAACTCAATGTTCAAAAGAGAAATTTATAAAGGCACAATATATATTTCAAGTAGAATAGGCGAGCAATACCAATGCTGTACAACAATACGCTACTGGTACTGCAATCTTAAGCTGATTATTAATGCCAAAGATAAATTTTCCATATTTCCAATGATATGAAGAAATGCAGCACAGGCACTTTTCAAGGGCAAGGTTATTGAGTATATATTTAATTATTCAAGAATATAGTATTGCTATAAGTTAGTTTTTATATCACACACAATATTATATTAATTTAAATGTCCCCAGTGTTTTTGGAATTTGTTATTTAAAATATATATATATATATATATATATATATATATATATATATATATAAAATTTCCAAAAGTATAATTGCGTATATAACTTTTAACACCTTATTGCCGGGCTAGGCGGTCTATTTATATGTACCACCCAGCGGGGTGTTTTTAGCCAAAATAGGGCTGTTTACGTGATCATTGTCATGCCTAAATAAGACCCAGAGCGTAAAACAAGCATCTATCCCTGAAAGGGCATAAACAGAGCTTTCCAATGACACCACAATGATCCTTGTATGACCGCTAGTTTTCGTGCAACAACCGCGCAACACGAGTGCAAAAACCATGTAATTCGGTACTTTCCCCATACATTTCAGTATGTAGCGAGTGTGAGAGGGTGGAGGAGGGTGGGATTCGTGTCAGTAGGCCCGCCGCGGTGGTCTGGAGCAGTCATACGCTCGCTACTCTCCTGCCACCACTTGTCTCTCTCTCTCAGTAACATTACGTGCTGAAATTGCCACACGGCCTATGTCGTGCGCCGCCACATAGTCCACATTTGTTTAACTCGACTTATGTTGACGCCGCCAATAGAGGGTTAAATCATTGCAGGCTACCTACCCAGCTTAAGTTATCGCAAAATGTTACAGCCAAATCATATATTTTTCATGAACTTGACATTAGAATTACCTTAAGAAAAACTTTTAAAGAAACCGATTCATCCCAATATTATCGTTTTATGAACTCTAAGCAACTTGACATTAGAATTAACACCAAGTTTTTAAAGAAATCAATGCATCTATGTATTATCTTTCTCAACGAGAAACAAGTACATTTATATCCAGTAACAGGCAAACCCTGAACACTGCTGTAATATAGCCTAACTACCAAACCCTGATCACACCAGTAATAGCCAAAATCTTAAGTTTGAGCACTACAGTAGGCTAATAAACTACCTTTCAAACCATAAGTTTAGCCATATAATTAAGGAAGACAATGTTGTATATTACTACTAGTAATTAGTTTCAAACACCAAAAAGGGACACAATGTAGCTATTCCTAATTATAAACAAATTAGTGGAAAAGAATCAATATTTAAAGTAATACACAACCTCACATATGGTAGACCCAAATTCAGGTAGAGCTTCCTAACCTTGAGCAATCAAAGGTTATGCCAAGTTGAAAATATTACTGGGCCACATAGTTTAAGGCTTCTACTGTACTGTACTTATATTCATATTATACAAAATATGCTTAACCCTTAATTGGTGGCGCGCAACTTATGTCGTGTGAAATAAATTTGGACTAAGTGGCGGTTCACAACTTATGTCGTGTGCCATTTTCAGCACGTAATGTTGCAGAGAGAGAGAGAGCTGAGCGGAGTGAGGAGCGTAGTAAGGCTATGACCGCCGCCCACCACCGTGGTGGGCCAACTGAAGTGAAAACCACCCTTCCATCCCCCCTCACACTCGCTACACAGGGAATTATGTAGGGAAAGTACCTAATTACATGTTTTTTGCACTCGTGTTGCGCGATCGTTGCAAGAAAACCAGTGGTCGTACAAGGATGGTTGGGGTGTCATTGGAAAGCTCTGTTTATGCCCTTTCAGGGATAGATACTTGTTTTATGCTCTGGGTCTTATTTAGGCATGACAATGATCACGTAAACAAACCTATTTAGGGTAAAAACACCCCGCTGGGCGGTACATATAAATAACCGCCTAGGCCGCTCGTAAGGTGTTAAATGTATAGACATATGGTCATAAGCTTACCTTTATACAGTCCAGATCATCAGGTGGTATAGTATAGCATCTGTGAGAATTAAAAGAGTGAAGGCTATCTCAATTATCCCTCTGACTTCCACATAACCTTACTTCTGTATAAAATCGTCTAATAATAGCCAGAAAAAACACAAACATGCATAATTATATCTTGAAATGTTTAATATGAAATAGATTACTGTACGTAACTTCTTAATAAGCTGGGTAATGTTCCATGCAATAATTATCTCTCCCATTCCCCTCCTTTCCTTTCGCCATAATTATTCACTTGCTTTCAAAATATGTAGGAGTATTTACCCATCAAAACAATACAAGATTGAACGAAAGATACGACAATTGAAGTCATGCATGGAGTTACAAAAAGTATAGATGTAAATAGAGAAGATTGGCTGAATATCATATTAGTTGGGTCTTTTTCTCCAGAAATGAATACATTTTTGAGAACCAATAAAGATAACTAGTGAACGAAACATTTGAAAATGAACGCAATATGTGACAACCAATCAGCATTCAGTAGATGCTAGACCAAGGATGCTCACGTCCAATCAGAGCTAAGTATGGGGGACTGCGAGAGGGGGTGTATATAAAGAGATGCCAGGGCTCACCACATGTCGGAATGGCATGGCAGATGATACCCAAGCCAGCAAGGAATCTCCGCCAACGCGCCCCTGTCGACCTTGCCCTGGCCAGTCTCTTTAGCAGCTAAATCAGGAAAACCCTCAGGCAGTTCCTGTCAAGCCTGGACACCTTTTTCTCTTGCTAAAATTCACTTCATCCAACTAATTCTTGTCCTATCCCCACTTCCCCCTAACCCCCTGTCACTACTCAATTTTATTATTATTATTCGCCACCTCAGTAGCGGCCAAGACTCCGGAGGAGGAACAACAACAAAGGGGGGACCTGCGACACTCAGCTGCTATACTATAGATTTGTGTGGAAAGTTTAAAGTTAATCAATTTAATGTTAACCCAGCATCACAGAACCAATTAAATAATGCCTTTGAACATACATGCCAGACTATTACTGGGCTCTTCATTCGGCTGGCCAGATATAAATTGGTAATTAATACTGTGTATATATGACAATTATCTTTTACCCAATATTTTGTTATATAGTGTTGTAATACAATATACACAGTGATGCTATTTTCAGATGTCGTAAAACCCTCGAAGTTGGTTTGTATGATTTATTTTATTTCCGGTTACTTTTGTTAGGAACTCTGAACTGCTAATTTCAGAATTAGAGGCTTAATTCGAATTCAAACAGTCGCAAAAGCCAGAACAAATTACTCGCGACATACTTGACGAACAGCGTTGCATATAATATGTTACTAAATATCGCTGGTATTAGCCTGACTTGACCCAAGCAAAATTACGATTTGTTTTCACTTGAAAATGTCATGCAGTTTGTGAAGGATCTGTGGAATTCAGAGGGTTAGTTGCGATAAGGGCCACCCCTTTCTTTAATAGAGATCAAGGCTTAAGGGGAGATAGGTGTATTTATTTCATTACTGTTTTATCTTAATATTATTTATAGTTTCCTCTCACGACCTCTATCAAGCTGTATTACCCCCCCCCCCCCTATCCCGATAGAGAGGAATGCATGGTGGTTTCTCCCTAGCCAAGCTGCTCAACTGTCAGCTTGCGTTAGTTTACATGATTGTACGCTTGCAATATACCGATTATTATTAGGGGTTCGTCCCCTACGGGGAACCCCTATTGTAATCATTAAACCTGGGATTTCATCCAAATTCTTCTTACGCGCCGGTTTCAACGCAATAACTCCAGAACCCCTTTTTGGATCGGGATCAAACTTTCACAAGAGGTGCGTTTTTGTATTGGGCAACTTTTGATATGGTAAACATCCGGCATGGCGGCCAAACAGACCCGTGGCAGCCGATTTCCCGAAAAAATTGACGCCTAAATACCGTCTCTCCCACTCACAGGAAACGACTGGGCTTTGGCATACGCACTCCCCTACTAATGCTCCGCAAATTTTATGGAAAAGGTTTTGCTTTTGCACGTGGGGTTTTTTCCGGCAATCTTGAAAAAACCTCGAATTCCACTTAAAATTCCACATCTTGAAAACTACGCCGATGATCAGAGCCATGCTTGGCGTAGTTGGGTGAGGCTCGCGATTCCGAACATTTTGATACCAAAAAAATACAAAAGGGTGGAATAGTTTGGCCGCAGCATTGAAAACTGTCTATTCTTAAATTACTTTAAAACCGAATTCGCTACCCACACAAAGTTTACCGTCTACAGTCTATAGGCTTCCACACATACCCCAGTTTTGCTTAATAACATAATTTCTTTATTATTCAGATCTATCATTTGTTTTTTATTTAAATCTCTCAAAACCGTTCGAGTCCCTACGAATTCCAGCAATTATTTAGCCAACCTACCTATACATACCCTCCAGGGCAACCACCAGGGCAACCGCGCCTAACCACCACCTGTATACACGTGCCAACACCTGTGAGGTATTACAGGACTTGTTATTCAATCTCACCAAGATCTACAGGTACGAGAGAACTGTTCACTTACCTTTCTTCCCCTTGTTCCCCTTCTTTTTAAAAGTAACCTACTTATCAAGTCAAACGATTAACCACTGACCCTCCTGGCCGAGGTGCTCCTCCCCTCGCCGCCGACAACAACAAGGCGACGGGTCCCTTGTTTGCCATACCACCTGCCATTAACTATTCTTATATGTCGGTGTGTGAACTAACACTTATCTAATTCAGAACATTGGGAACGAAGGGCCAGATTGCCAGATGTTGACCCCACAGCCCTGCACAGCCGCCCTGGCCCTGAATGGGAAGGACCCATCAGCCCCCGGCCCGGACAACACTGAGTCACCCTGCCATATATAAACCACGAGAGGAGGAGAGTGGGCAGTTTTAAAACATAGCTTTTTGCCGAGCGGGACGTCGCTCTGTTGGAAGACTGTTTTACTCCCCTGTTAGTAACCGACCGGCACCCCGCAAGCTGAACACCAGGAGCTGATATATTATATTCCTGGGCCTGTGTTAACCGTGGTAGATCACAGGTAAATATAGGGACCTAAGAGAAATATATATATCGCCACATATGCACTTGGGTTGATTGAACCTCTCGTCATGGATCAGAGACAGTTAAGCAAGGTTTGTGCAGACCCAATGCTTACGTTTGTCCGATGAGACGATACCCTGGCCTCAGCCCAGAAGCAGACCATGTAAGATTCATAGGAGAGACCCTGAACTAAACTTCATCACCGGTCAACCGACACATCTGTAACTTCTTCACAAAACTGGACCCCCTGGACGGCCCCCTGGATCAGCCGAGAAGCCCCGACGACACCAGATTCAAGAGGAGAAGAAGATAACCTGATCAGGCACGATTTCCTATTATAATATCAGTGTATAGATACCGTGTTACTAAACCGTTGTGTTGCCTGTGTTCACCTTTGAGTTATTTGCTAACTATAAAGAGATTTCGAGTTGATCCTAGAGTCCCCTGTTTTGCCAGAAATTCGTTATAGTAAAATATATTACGAGATAATTACCGCGACAGTATTTACCCCCAGCCACGACACAAGTTACACTTAAATTGAGTGTTGGTATAGATATTCTGTGATCCCATAAACAAGGGATAGGTCGTGAAGTATAATTTAATCTCAGTGACGAATTCCCATCCGTGCATTAACAATTAAGAGTATGCATAAATAATTGCCTACTTGACTCTGCTAGATCGTGTAAAGTCGAACCTCAACGTTAGCCCCCACTTAATCGAATAACTAGAACCTTAGGCCTAAAGCAACGTTCGGTATCAGACATTGTGTAAATTAAATCAGTGCCCCCTTCAAGTGACTTTCTTATCGCTTCTTATCATGTCCGTATCGGAAGAATAATGCCCGAGACTCGGAAGTGGCAGTACATGCTCTAATCCAGATCCACGATTGTGCTCGGAGAATAGAAAGACCAAGTTCTTCCTACTGACTTTACTACTCTTATCCATATTCTCCAAAGTGAATTGACTCTTTTTCTATACCGCGAGTGTGTTAAGTGAAATAATAAGTGAGGGCAATCGGTACTAAATAGGACAAGAATTGCTCACAAGGTGATACAAGCATAAAACTTTCCACAATAGTTCACAAAGACCTATTTTACAATTTCAGGGCAGGAGCCACTGAGATTTCAGTGTTGCATAGCAACGGTTGCTAGGCAAATCATTTTCCTTAGCAACCGGCAGCAACAATGCAGTTTCTGGAAAACTGTGAGGTGCTATGGTTTTTTCTCAACTCATTGTTCTAAAAAACATGTAGCATTGCATTTGGAGATCATATACAAGAATTATGTGGCATAAAATCCAATTTAGGGCAAGTCAGGCTATAAAAATGCCACTCCTAAAGCTTCAGACACTGTTGTCACAGTCACTTTTGCATTTGCAGTAGGCTGTGCATTTTAGATGCGCATCAACACATTTGCAGTCTGTGCATCCTCCTCGGCAAGAACACTTCAGTAGTTCTGGGCAGGTTGCACTGGCTTCGGGCAAGTTAGACCACAGAGGCCTCCACTTTTCTGGGCAAGTCCATCCCCACTCACTTGGAGAGGGCAACTGTCGTTCTGGCACCATGGTGCAGCCCCAGTGCTCCTTGTAGTACTGCCCTCTTCATGTGTTGCTGTAGAGCAGCCTTGGTTGGAGGTAGACATGATATCTGATGTCCTTTGTGGATGAACAGATTCTTTCTGACTTCATTGATGGAACGAGAAGTTGCTGTCCTGTCATAGAGTCGAATGGTGAAGTACTCCAGAGAAGCCTCAGTCGCTTCACCAATTTGTTCAGGTGCATTGTGCAGCTCATAGAATGTCGCAGTAAATTCATCATGTGCCTCCCACACTTTCCATGCAGTCTTCTTTCCCACCTGGACCAGATGGGACACGGTATCACAACCTGTATAAGCATGGAACACAGGCAGTGCCAAGGATCTTTCTGTGCCAAGTGAAGCACATATTTCATGAGCTGGGATGTACCTAAAGTCCTTTCCACAACCAAAGGCAATCCAGAGTTCTATCTGCTGTCTCTGAGCCAGCTGCTGTACGACTGCCACTGCCAATACTACCACGTCAGTGTCCACAGTTCGAACAAGGATCTTGTGGAAGCCCTGCATAACAGCATCACTGACATGCACCATGATCCTCGAGTCTGCCTCCTCATGGTTGCAGGGAGCAATGTTGCTGGTGTCTCGTGTAGGTAAGCATAGCACATTGGCACCATCAGTAACAATGAGAGTCTGGTCTCCTGATGCATTTTCCAGCAGTTCCTTGTTCAGGAATGTAAACAGGTCTGTCTTGTTGTTGGCCAAGCGAAGGAACTGCTGCCAGTTCTTTGGTGTTGGGCTAGACGCCCCAACTCGTCTGCGCTGAAGAGGACCAGTGACATGTTGTTCTCTTGTCTGTGACTTGAGGCTGTTATCGAAGTACTGGTCCCAGACAACATCCACTCTCAGAGCCTGACTTTGAGCATTGTTTATGTGTGGAAGAAAGACCTTGGCAGCATAGTCTCCAAATGTCTTGCAGCCCTCAGGTCTAAGAAAGTGAACAAGTGCCGCACCATCCATGATTCGCACTTCAGTCTCTGGTGTCACATCATTTGATGACCCTACTTTCTTTTCAAGACATTCTATGAGATCAGACTTCTTCCCTGGACGTAGCTGCCCATAGGCAGACAGAGATGGAGGAAATGGGAGGTTTTCATGATTGAAGAAATTGTTCAAGTCACCTTTCCTTGTCTGACATGCAACATACAGACTTGCAAACAGCGAAGATTCACTTTTGAGGAGACTGACTTTGTCCCCTGATTTGTTTGATCGTTTGCCTTGGACATTGAACAGTACCACCTTGTTCCTGGTAATTGTTGCTGTGATTGGCTTATTATTTGTTCTGAGCCGCTTGTGACGCATGTCCAGTGTGAGCATGCTGTACAGAACGCCTAGTCATGCCCCACTCTCGCTAGGATCGTCAGGGCAGGAACTTTGGCTGTAGTCTATGTAGAGTTTCCTAACTTAGTTCATGTGAGCCGTTGTACTATAAGTATTATGAATATGTATTTTGTTTTCATCTGAGTCAACGAGTTCTATTTTATATCATTAGTTATAAGTATTGTGTGTAAAACTTATTTGTAATGATGGGAAGAGAAACAGCCACCGTTGGGGGTCAGTGCGGGAGGTGGGCCTAGCTCACTAGCACTCCCCCCTCCCCCCTCCCCTCAGTGCTAGGGGAGCCTTTGTCTATCCCAGAGGAGAGAGAGAAATTACGTAATGGTTGTCAGTGGGCGGTCCTTAGTAGTTCACGTTGGGCTCACTACAGGGCCGGGTATAAAAAGGGAAGTCTAGCCATTTTTTCATCAGAACTCATTAGGCAGAGCGACTTCTCATTTCCCTTGCTAACTATATATATTCTTCTGACTGATGTGAACTTTCTCTACTACCTTACATTCTTATCTCCTCTTTTCCCTGCCTGTTTAACTTCCATGGTCCCGTTGGTGCAGAGCTAGTCAGCCAACGTATTATCGCTTGAGTTCTCACAAGATACTTGCCTATTAGATAGCCTATTTTGGAAGGGTTAACTTAGAATAGGATTGATTTATGTTTGTTGCACTTGTATATGCATTTCCCTGTGTGTTATTATTATTATTCCTGTGTTCTGCTAGTCTAGGTAATGCTAGACTGGGGTAAGGCTTTTCTGTGTTACGAGTTGTTGTTTGATGCAGTGGTTAAGCGATAAACCTGCATACTCGTTTCGGTTCAGTGAAGCCTAGGTTGTCTTCGCGGCTGACTGTGTCGAGTTAATAATTTACAGTGCGTGACGGCAAGAGCCTAACCACCCTGTATTTTATTAACAGTTTGCTTTTACTTTGTCAAGGAGCCGGGAGAAAACCAGATACAAGGGATCTGGATTTCTCAAAGTGCACTTGTTAGTTTTAACGTAATACTTTAAACAGTTGTGAGGACTTCGCTAGGCTACGAGCCGTTTTTGCTCAGTCACTGCTACCTTTTGCCCACAGTACCCCAGCTAGACTTTACTCGATTAGTAGATACAGAATAGTATTGAAGCTTTCCTTATGTATGATATTGTTTATGCACTATTGATTTCATGTGTTGCACGCTTGGCTACTTTAGTGATTAGTGGCCCCCGAGCACAATCCGAGTAGGCTATTGCCGTTGCATTTGCGGAGTACTTCTTTTTAATGTTTGCCATTTACTATTGCATATTCTTTTAATTATTCTTATGCCAATTTAAACCTTTAATAGTATTTAATTGCCAGTGTTTTTGCTTATTGAATTACTGTTCAAAATCCGATACGTACTTCTTACGAGCATCCGAGAAGCATCTAACTTTTTCAGAAGATTCCTTGCTCGATGCTTAAGGACTATTAATTAACGTAACGTAATAGTGCCGATCCGAAGTAGAGGGTGGAGGACTTCTTAAGTTCTTAGTCAAGGGTGGATTACTTCGGCTTCGGCCAACACTATTCTTTGGTGTTGTTGTTTCTTACTTCTTTGTTTGATTATTGACCAGACTAGAGAATTCCTGTCTCTTTATTAGTCTGTTGTTGAACACTAGTACCGAGTTCTTGTATACCCCGTTATAGCAGATTGAACTCTGGAGGGTATTGGTGTTTTTTGTTCGGCTGGCAGTACTCAGGGGTTGGGATCGTGTGTTTCCGTTGTGGCAGCGAGCCGTATTCGAGTCCTGATTGAGAGCCCTTGTGTACCCGAGTGCCAGTTCGTAACAAATGGCGACCTTGCTTAGGATTTTGTGAACAGTATACATTTTTGCAGAGTTGTACAACATTTGTTTGTTTGTATTTTAGCGTGCATATTGAAGAATATTTTTTTTGTATGGCAATTAGTAAAGCATTTAAGAGACTCCAGTTAATTTAGTAATTAGTGCTTGCATAGGAAGTTTAACACTTTTGTCTCGAGAATTTTTTTGTGTACTTCAGTATGTCGTGCATTAGCACTGACGATGAGCGAGAGATGTCATTTGAAGGTGTGCCGTTAGTAACCAGTGAGGAGGATGCTAGAGTTTTTGTGAGTAAGCGGTACCACGTGACGGAGGAGAGGCTGACTGGGGTGGATGTTTGTGGCTTGCACCTGATAGCCAAGGTTTTGGGCATTTCCAATGTAGTAGGGATGTCCAAGGGGGAGCTGATTTCCTGGGTGTTGCGTGGGCGACATGGGGTTTCGGAGGAGAGGGCGTTTGGGGGGGTTCCTCCCCAGTTCCCCTCTCACTCGACTCCCACAGTGCCGTCCACTCAGTTACCGGAGGTTAGCACTCTCCCACAGAGGGATGAGAATTGGCAGATTGGAGTGCCCTCGGGTGGTGCACATGGTGGTTCCCCAGTTTTTGCCCCTCCTCCTTCAGTAGTGGCAGCTCCCTCTTCCTGTCTGTCTCCAATATGGTATTTAGACTTGAGATTGCTAAGATTGAGGCTAGGAAGCAGGAGATTGAGGCTAGGAAGCAGGAGAATGAGACTAGGAGGCATGAGATTGAGGTTAGGAGGCAAGAGGATGAGACCAGGAGGCATGAGGCTGAGCTTAGGTACGACTCAGAGAAATATTGTGCTAAATTAGATTTAGATAAGACTCGTGCAGAGTCGACAGGGACTCGGATGGGCCATGAGGGCCAAGTAAGAGAACAGTCCTTGGCCCAATTAGTCAAATTGGTGCCGGTATTTAGTGAAACTGAAGTCACAGAATTTTTTAATCGTTTTGAGAAGAAGTGTAGGGAGCATAATTGGCCTGAAGAGAAGTGGGCAGCTCTAGTCTCCTCAAGACTTACGGGTAAGGGTCTGAAGGCTTATGATGCACTGCCTTTAGAGTCTTGCATCGACTACCCAGAATTGAAGAGAGCTGTCCTACGGGCATACGAGTTGCAACCGGAAACATATCGATTGAAGTTTCGGGGTGTTACAAAGACTAGGGAGGCGACCTTTCTTGAACATGCCCGGGACTTAAAAGATGCATTTAAAAACTGGACACGTTCTGAGAAAGCTGAGACGGCAGAACAGTTGACTGAGCTGTTTCTGCTCGAGCATTTTTATAAGTGTACTGGTGCAGAAATGACTTTAACTATTAAAGAAAAGAACCCAAAAACTCTACAGGAGGCAGCTGAGATGGCTGACCTCCGGCTATCACTAATTCGTGGGTGTGGGTCTGCCCAGCGTAGTGAGGCAGGTAACAAGGGGCGTGACGCCCCACCCCCCCGAGTTAGTGATATACCTTATGCAAACAAGTACAAGAGCCATGATACCAAGACTGACCACAAGACTAGCACCGTCCCATTTAAGAAGGGGCCGGGCCCTTCCCAGTACCAAGGGAAGCCCAAAGGGGAGTTGGAGTGTTATCATTGTCATAAAAAGGGGCACTTTGCAAGAGTCTGTCCTAGCAAACCACCTACAGCAGCTGTGTCTTTGGCCTGCAACATTGGTGTGTCTCCGAAGTCATCTGAGTTTGCCCGGGGCAGTTCGTCAGAGGCTGAGGCACAGCCAATGCAGAAGCACCTGGGAGGCTCGAACCCTGCTCAGGATGTTTTTTGCGACCATAGAGGGCGGGGTTGCGTGATGTGGGCGGGGCGCAAGCATGGAGTAGAGGTCTTGCGTGATACAGGTGCTTCCCAGACTCTGATGAAAAACTTGACTGGCTACCCTATAAACGCGGCTCGGGTGGTAGTGGTGCAGGGTATTAATGCAACTCGGTCATACCCGCTGGTGCGGTTGGAGTTGGAGGTGGATGGTGTGGCACGTGAATTGGATGTCGGGATTGTGGAGAAACTGCCAGTGGAGGGCGTCGACCTTCTTCTCGGCAACGACTTTGCAATGCCCGCTTCTGAGGTTCTACCCTTAGTCGTTGCCGAGAGGCCGGCCGACGTGAGTAGGGAAGAGCAAGAGTGGGTCGAGCGGTGCCAGACACAACCCATGGCGTGTGTTGTCACCCGAGCTCGGGCAGCTAAAGTGTCACAGCCTAGTCCTCCGTCTTCAGACCAGTGGAGGAACGATCAACAGGAGGAGGCTAAAGCTGGAGTTGGTTTTAAGAGTTTTGACTCGGCGTCTCTATTGGGTGATTCAGTATTAGCACCATTACTTAATTCTAGAGTAGCCCCTGGGCCTGTCATCGAGAGTGACGAGGCTGGGCATGACGAGTCTCCACGACAGCAACGTTATGTACATCGAGAGAGACAGAGGGAGCAGCCCAGTATCGGGGAAGGTCATGCATTGCTCCGGGAGCAGTTAGATCGCTTGGCACCCTCAGATATACGTCGGTTGCAACTAGAGGTCCCTGAGCTCCAAACGTGTGCTAATGGAGCTGTAGAGCTCGACGAGGACGGCGATGCACAGCCAGGAGATTTTTTTATTTAGAAGGCATCCTCTATAGGCGTTTTCAAGACCCTAAACGTAGTTGGCAAAAGGGGTCCGGAGTAGTGGACCAGTTGGTGGTGCCACGGGAGTGCAGGGATAGCCTACTGAGGTTGGCGCATGACATACCACTGGCAGGACATCTAGGGGTGAGAAAAACGGTGGCGGCTTTGGGGAAATTGTTTTGGTGGCCGGGGATGAAGTCTCATGTGCAGTCATGGATCAACTCATGTGATATTTGTCAACGTGTCGGGAAACCGAACCAAGTTATTCCTAAGGCTCCGTTACACCCTATTCCTGTGATTGGGCCACCCTTTAGTAAAATTATTGTTGACATGGTTGGTCCACTCCCTCCCACTAAGGCTGGAAATAAATTTTTGTTAACCATAATGGATGTGGCCACTAGATACCCCGATGCATACCCTATGAAAAATGGAATGGCTAAGACGGTAGTCAGTAACTTGTTGTGGTACTTCTCAAGGTACGGGTACCCGGAGGAGATCAGTCTGATCAGGGATCTAATTTCACCTCCAACATGTTCAAGCAAACAATGCAACAGCATGGGATACGAGCAGTAGTATCGTCAGCGTATCACCCTGAGAGTCAAGGGGTGCTTGAGCGGTGGCATGCTACACTTAAAAGCATGCTCAGGTGTTATTGTGCTGACAACGATATGGATTGGGATCTTGGATTGCCTTATGTGCTGTTTGCTGCTCGGGAGGTACCTGGTGAGAGCCTGGGATTTAGTCCAAACGAGCTGATTTTTGGACACCGTGTAAGGGGCCCCCTTAACATGCTGAAAGAAATTTGGGAGGGGACTGTGCAGCCTTGTCCATTATTAAAGTATGTGCTTGAAAGCCGTGAGCGCATGCTTAAGAGTCTGGAGATGGCAGGTAGAAATTTGACAGAATCACAAGCTTTGATGAAGGACAGGTATGATCGCAAAGTGAGGCTCCGGAAGTTCACTGTAGGACAAGAGGTATTAATTTTGTTGCCTTTGGTTGGTAACCTCCTCTCTGCGAAGTACACTGGACCTTATAAAATTGTAGGAAAAATGTCAGACTTAGATTACCTTGTTGCCACTCCAGACAGGAGGAAAAAGAACCAGTTATGTCACGTGAACCTTATTAAAGAGTATGTGAGGCGCCCCTCTGAGCCTCTCACTGTCCCTGTGTTGGCTTGTTGCGGCCGTGGTGGAGAAGGAGAGGGGGACAGTCAAGCTTCAGAGGAGGATAGCTGGGATCAACATGTTTCAGCGGATCAGTGGGCGGGGAACTCGAGCCTTAGGGCTGACGAGGCTATAGCTCATTTGCCTGAGCCGCAGTTTGATGCTATCCGTCAGTTGTTCGGTTCATACCCCACTGTATTTGCTGAACACCCAGGCCTCACTACTCAGGCTATGCATGATGTTGACGTGGGGGACCATCTACCCTTTAAGTCAATCCCGTACCGTGTGCCCCCCATAAAACTACCAGCTCTGAGGGATGAGTTGGAGTATATGCTCGGTAGAGGGTTGATAGAGAAAGGCACAGTTAAGTGGACTTCCCCCCGTAACACTGCAGCCTAAGCCAGATGGCAAGGTACGCTTTTGTATTGATTTCCGTAGGTTAAACGGTTTGACTCCAACTAACCCATATCCTCTTCCTCGGGTTGATGATAGTGTTGACAAAATTGGTAATGCTCGTTTTTTGTCTAAAGTAGATTTAGTAAAAGGTTACTGGCAAGTACCTTTGTCCGAGCGTGCTAAAGAGGTATGTGGTTTTGTTGTGGACGGGAGTACCTACCGGTGCAATGTTATGCCTTACGGACGTAAGAATGCACCAGCAACGTTTCAGAACCTGATGAATGAAATTGTAAAGGACATTCCAAATTGCACCGTATATTTGGACGATGTAATCATTTATGATGACGACTTTGAGAGCCATTGTGAGCACCTTGAGACCTTGTTCCGGAAACTTAGTGAAGCAGGTCTGGTAGTAAATTTGGCAAAGTGTGACTTCGTAAAAGCCACTGTGCAGTACCTTGGGTTTGTAGTGGGAAGGGGACAGGTGTGCCCTCCTCAGAACAAGGTACAGGCTATCAATAAATTTCCGCACCCAACAACCAAGAAGCAGATTATGAGATTCTTGGGTATGATAGGCTACTACAGATGCTTCATAAAAGGTTACTCAACGGTGTTGGCACCTCTCACAGATTTGTTATCTAAAGACAAAAAGTTTTTGTGGGCACCTGAGTGTGAAAAGGCTTTCACTTTGGTGAAACATTTGCTATGTACTCACCCGATACTCAGGGCCCAGACTTTAACAGGCCTTTTCAACAGATGCTAGTGGTGTAGGGGCTGGTGCCGTCTTGCTACAGACAGACAATGAAGGTGTGGAACACCCAGTAAGTTTCTTTTCTAAGAAGTTCAATGCTGCACAAAAGAACTATTCTACAATAGAAAAGGAATTACTGGCGATTGTGCTGTCGCTCAGGCACTTCGAGGTGTATGTTCCAGCCTATGGCCCAGTCGTGGTTATCTACACTGATCATCACCCTTTGAGATTCCTGAATCAATTTCACAATCGCAATATGAGACTGACCAGGTGGTCTTTGATGTTGCAGGAGTATAACCTGGACATCCGTCATATTGCTGGATGTGACAATGTGATCGCGGATTGTTTATCAAGGGTGGATGATCAGTCGTAGGCTATCACAGGTGTGTGGGTTTGAGTGGAGGAAAATAGGCTGCCCTTCTAGTGCAGCCGGGAAAAACATATTAACACCTTACGAGCGGCCTATGCGGTTTATTTATGTGTACCGCCCAGCGGGGTGTTTTTAGCCAAAATAGGGCTGTTTACGTGATCATTTTCATGCCTAAATAAGACCCAGAACGTAAAACAAGTACCTATCCCTGAAAGGGCATAAACAGAGCTTTCGAATGACACCATAACGATCCTTGTATGATGGATAGTTTTCTTGCAATAACCGTGCAACGCGAGTGCAAAAAGCAGGTAATTCGGTACTTTCGGTACATAATTGAGTATGTAGCGAGTGAGAGAGGGAGGAGGGAGCTGAGATTTGTGTCAGTAGGTTCGCCGCGGTGGTCTGGAGCAGTCATACGCTCGCTAGTCTCCTGCCACCACTTGTCTCTCTCTCTCAGCCACATTACGTGCTGAAATTGCCACTCGAGTTATGTCGAGCGCCGCCACATAGTCCAGCTTTATTTAACTCGACTTATGTTGCTCGCCGCTAATTAAGGGTTAAAATATAAAAATCATATAAAAACTCTTTCTTTTGATATAGGTAATCGTAGAAGTTTGTCATAGCCTATAGAGTTTGAGTAGTCCACGAACTATCAAACGGCTGAGCTGCTGTAAGCTCGCTCTGGGAGCATGATATTGTGTCTTTTTGATATTGTTGGGAGGAGTTATAAAATGTGAATTTTTTTTTTAATAATAAGATGTGTTTTGGTGATAAACTCAGCTTTGTTTTAGTGCCATGCGGTCGCTGGGTGTGAGGGGCTTGATGGGGTTCTGTGTTTGTCAGATTTTAGTTCAGGGTTGATCAAGTAAAATCTTGGGGGAGGTGTGACGCATGTCCAGTGTGAGCATGCTGTACAGAACGCCTAGTCATGCCCCACTCTCGCTAGGATCGTCAGGGCAGTAACTCTGGCTGTAGTCTATGTAGAGTTTCCTAACTTAGTTCATGTGAGCCGTTGTACTATAAGTATTATGAATATGTATTTTGTTTTCATCTGAGTCAACGAGTTCTATTTTATATCATTAGTTATAAGTATTGTGTGTAAAACTTATTTGTAATGATGGGAAGAGAAACAGCCACCGTTGGGGGTCAGTGGGTGCGCCAGGCGGGAGGTGGGCCTAACTCACTAGCACTCCCCCCTCCCCCCTCCCCTCAGTGCTAGGGGAGCCTTTGTCTATCCCAGAGGAGAGAGAGAAATTACGTAATGGTTGTCAGTGGGCGGTCCTTAGTAGTTCACGTTGGGCTCACTAGAGGGCCGGGTATAAAAAGGGAAGTCTAGCCATTTTTTCATCAGAACTCATTAGGCAGAGCGACTTCTCATTTCCCTTGCTAACTATATATATTCTTCTGACTGATGTGAACTTTCTCTACTACCTTACATTCTTATCTCCTCTTTTCCCTGCCTGTTTAACTTCCATGGTCCCGATGGTGCAGAGCTAGTCAGCCAACGTATTATCGCTTGAGTTCTCACAAGATACTTGCCTATTAGATAGCCTATTTTGGAAGGGTTAACTTAGAATAGGATTGATTTATGTTTGTTGCACTTGTATATGCATTTCCCTGTGTGTTATTATTATTATTCCTGTTTTCTGCTAGTCTAGGTAATGCTAGACTGGGGTAAGGCTTTTCTGTGTTACGAGTTGTTGTTTGATGCAGTGGTTAAGAGATAAACCTGCATACTCGTTTCGGTTCAGTGAAGCCTAGGTTGTCTTCGCGGCTGACTGTGTTGAGTTAATAATTTACAGTGCGTGAGGGCAAGAGCCTAACCACCCTGTATTTTATTAACAGTTTGTTTTTACTTTGTCAAGGAGCCGGGAGAAAACCAGATACAAGGGATCTGGATTTCTCAAAGTGCACTTGTTAGTTTTAACGTAATACTTTAAACAGTTGTGAGGACTTCGCTAGGCTACGAGCCGTTTTTGCTCAGTCACTGCTACCTTTTGCCCACAGTACCCTAGCTAGACTTTACTCGATTAGTAGATACAGAATAGTATTGAAGCTTTCCTTATGTATGATATTGTTTATGCACTATTGATTTCATGTGTTGCACGCTTGGCTACTTTAGTGATTAGTGGCCCATGAGCACAATCCGAGTAGGCTATTGCCGTTGCATTTGCGTAGTACTTCTTTTTAATGTTTGCCATTTACTATTGCATATTCTTTTAATTATTCTTATGCCAATTTAAACCTTTAATAGTATTTAATTGCCAGTGTTTTTGCTTATTGAATTACTGTTCAAAATCCGATACGTACTTCTTACGAGCATCCGAGAAGCATCTAACTTTTTCAGAAGATTCCTTGCTCGATGCTTAAGGACTATTAATTAACGTAACGTAATAGTGCCGATCCAAAGTAGAGGGTGGAGGACTTCTTAAGTTCTTAGTCAAGGGTGGATTACTTCGGCTTCGGCCAACACTATTCTTTGGTGTTGTTGTTTCTTACTTCTTTGTTTGATTGTTGACCAGACTAGCTAATTCCTGTCTCTTTATTAGTCTGTTGTTGAACACTAGTACCGAGTTCTTGTATACCCCGTTATAGCAGATTGAACTCTGGAGGGTATTGGTGTTTTTTGTTCAGCTGGCAGTACTCAGGGGTTGGGATCGTGTGTTTCCGTTGTGGCAGCGAGCCGTATTCGAGTCCTGATTGAGAGCCCTTGTGTACCCGAGTGCCAGTTCGTAACACGCTCTTCCACAAATGTTGCATACTGCTCCTCTCACAGAATCCCTGCGTCTCTTGATGCTGTTGTACACCAACAGCTGAGCAATGGATAGTATTGGTTGGCTGATAGTTGTGTTGGATGTTTGATCTGTGATGTTTGAACCATTGATAAGCATGCTGACCAGTCACAAAAGGGACCGTGGAACAGACTCCACTTGGCTGTTATGGCCAAACGATCCAGAGAATGTTATTTTGTGTGCGAAGATGTCCTGTCGGATCATTTCAGCAATTTGGGTCATCATGACACTCTGCTCGTCTCAATCAGTCTGGTATCCTTCTCGGAGAATAGAGCCAACATCTTCTTCACAAGCCATGAACACATTTCGTCCTTCTTTGTAAGCTTTCATCCTTGGGAGATGCATGAGAATGCGGTCTTTCAGATGCTTACTGTTTACTCGTGCAGTAATATCCACTCCAAGTTGATTTAGCCTGTCAGTGTAAAGCTTCACAAGATCTGCAAGTCTGAACACCTTCACATCCTCATCTTGCCTCTTCTCCTCAATGTAGGAAATCAGCTGAGCCAAAGCAATTCCTTTACATGTCTGGTCATCTGAGGCATCCTGATCCTGTGATACCTTTGCACGTGCTCTATTGTACAGGTTTATAAGGCAGTTTGCACGATACTTTGCCTCCTGGGCAATAAGGTCTCCAGCACTTAATTTTGCAAGAAGATTTTCATCTTGTAGATCATGTGCGCATTTCCTCACACGAAAATCTAGTTGAAATGTACAGACTTCGCGGAGGTTCTCCTTTGTTTGCTGCTGGGAACAAAAGAAGCATTTGGGACAATTGCTGCCAACTGTTCCACTTGAGGCAGTATCACCACCACTGCTAGTGCTACGTGTGAAAATTCGTTTTGAAGCAGTCCCATCTTCCTCAGACTTGTGCTTTCGTTTTGCGCGTTCCAGTTTGGTATGTGAAAACTTCTGATAACAAGATTTGTGCCACTTTGCATTCTGTTCTTTCAATGTTAATTGAATACCATTCCCATGGTCAAGTCGTGCCAGATTGATTTTGATTGGCATTGAGTCAAGGTTACTAAACTGTGTGATGTTGTCTACTATGGTTTCATAGCCTCTGTCAGTTGGTGATATGAGAGACTCTTTGGTGTCCAGTTGACAAAAAACACAGATAGTCCAATCAGTTGCTTGAACAGATGAAGATGAGGCACTGGCCATTTCTGTGAATATTCAGTACGTCTTGACTATCACTGTGCCCAGATCAAATATATCAAACTTGCTGAAACTGGAAACAAAATATGATTAAGGCCGAGGGTTTATCCTTTTACCACCTTTATCAAATACATCTGTTGCACACATTCCTTTATGGGATACAACTAGGTTCAGTTTCCCTACACCTAGCCCGATCGTTCATCCAGTGCCATTTAAGTCCCGTGCGATCTGTACACCTTCCGGGTAATTCTTAAGCCCCGTTACCCTTGGCTCGGCTCTCCCGCGCTGGCACATCCTGTCAATTCAGGCGCGGCTATCTAACTACATCTACCAACTACAAACTACAGTTTAGTAGCTAGTGGATTTGGGGCTGTTAGATAGCATTTGGGACACTGATCTAGATATACTAGTACTTATTAAAGTACTAGTATATCTAGATCAGCTGGCACTGAACCCCATGCTGAGTTACACAGCAGTGATGTCACCAGTGTGCCCTGGTTGTGTGCTGACATTCACTCTATTATATAGATATATATGCTTTTATACATCTTTTGAACCATTTTAGGAGTGCATATAGGAAAATAAATAAAAGTACAAAGTCATAACACTTCATAGTAGTTCAGAAACTGCATCATTGCTGCCGGTTGCTAAGGAAAATGTTTTGCCTAGCAACCGTTGCTATGCAATACAGAAATCTCGGTGGCTCCTGCTCTGAAATTGTAAAGTAGGTCCTTGTGAACATTTCCGGGAAGTTTCATGCTTGTATCATCTTGTGAGCAATTCTTGCACCCATTTCCTTGACTAAAACTATTACAAATCACATTCCAAGATTCTATTTATGTGTTCTGTTGACCCCTCACATGTATGTATATGAAACCGGATATTCCAGTCATGCAGAACTCACCTACGCAATAGTTAATCGTGAATAAAACCAGGGCATAACAATTATAATTATTATTATTATTTGTTTTATTTTTACTTCTCCCCAGTGCATCTGCGTATGTACTTAAATGGGAAATTAGGCACCTCACGGTCGCCAGAGGTCGCATATGATCTCGTAGTTAAGATAGATTAAGCATTGTACTGTACAAAGGTTAAGACAAACTTTAATTATTATGTGTTATGTTTTACACATACAAAAACATACACTCCTAAGTAAACGCACACGCACACTTCTCACACACACTTCTACATAAACACACATACACTCCTAAGGAAACACATAACACACACCTCTCACACACACACTTCTACACACACACACATACTGTAACTAACCACTCACCCTATATGTTCTTCATATGCTCTCGACTGTCTACATGGTTAACATTATATAACCAATTATAAGTACCCGAAGAGATATCCTTCAATACACACGGTAACTACTCACACTATATACTCTTCATTTGGTATATGTTTAAGATTATAAAGTAAATATTAGGTCATAGAACGAATTATTTATTTACATGTTAGCTACAAATTCCTCTCCTTGTCTTCACCTCTCCATCCTCGTCTCCCAATAATATCCTCTCCTTGTTTTCACCTTTCCATCATCTTCTCCCAATTCCTCTCCTTGTTCTCACCTTTCCATCATCTTCTCCGAATTCCTCTCCTTGTTCTCACCTGTCCATCCTCTTCTCCCAATTCCTCTCCTTGTTCTCACCTTTCCATCCTCTTCTCCCAATTCCTCTCCTTGTTCTGACCTTTCCATCATCTTCTCCCAATTCCTCTCCTTGTTCTCACCTTTCCATCATCTTCTTCCAATTCCTCTCCTTGTTCTCACCTTTCCATCATCTTCTCCCAATTCCTCTCCTTGTTCTGACCTTCCCATCCTCTTCTCCCAATTCCTCTCCTTGTTCTGACCTTTCCATCATCTTCTCCCAATTCCTCTCCTTGTTCTCACCTTTCCATCATCTTCTCCCAATTCCTCTCCTTGTTCTCACCTTTCCATCATCTTCTCCCAATTCCTCTCCTTGTTCTGACCTTCCCATCCTCTTCTCCTAATTCCTCTCCTTGTTCTCACCTTTCCATCCTCTTCTCCCAATTCCTCTCCTTGTTCTGACCTTTCCATCATCTTCTCCCAATTCCTCTCCTTGTTCTCACCTTTCCATCCTCTTCTCCCAATTCCTCTCCTTGTTCTCACCTTTCCATTCTCTTCTCCCAATTCCTCTCCTTGTTCTCACCTTTCCATCATCTTCTCCCAATTCCTCTCCTTGTTCTCACCTTGCCATCCTCTTCTCCCAATTCTTCTCCTTGTTTTCACCTCTCCATCCTGTTCTCCCAATTTATCTCCTTCTCCTCACTTCTTATGCTTTTCCTTGTCTGCTCTTAATATCCCATAATATCTACATATTTCGGCAGAAAATTGTGCCGTCCGAAGGGCGGCAATTCCCTAATAGTGACGTAGGCTCGTTATCGCTAGCCCGGAAAATTCGTCACCTGAATAGGAAGAAAGTTCTCATAATAAACAGATTATAAGTTTTCCATCCTAGCTTCCTGTCCTTTGCACCCTCATTTCCTTTTCCCTGTCCTCTTATGTCATTAGTTGTTGTCCTCTCCCCAGCGGTCTACCTTAAACCAGGGATCCACCTGCGATTATCTGGAAACCCTGTTAACCCGACCATCACCTGGGTTAACCATTAGCGTGATCCTAATGCATCTATCTCGCTCTCTCTCTCTCTCCCTCTCTTTCTCTCTCTCTCTCTCTTTCTCTCTCTCTCGTGTCAATGTTCCTTGTTCTTGCCTACGACATACTAAAGCTAGAACTGCCGGACCAAATAAGCTACAACACTTCAGCATACCTATACTGCTTTACAATCTGTAAGTTTTTAAATCCCATTAAAGACTCTTCAGAATTTCATGAGTGGCGTATCTCTTTGTGTGTGTATGTGTGTGTGTTTGTGTGCTTGTATGTGTGTGTGTTAATGCGTAGTATATATATATATATATATATATATATATATATATATATATATATATATATATATATATAAATAAATATATGTATATATATATATATATACCGTATATATATATATATATATATATATATATATATATATATATATATATATATATTTCATGCTTCTAAGCATCGCTTTGCATTTCAATCCTAATATAAACAAACATAATTATATACACCACAAATGTTAATATCAGTTTCATTACTTCTATTTTGTCCCTTACTCTCACCCACAGCTCAGACATAAAGTGCAGTATTATTACTTACATATTCTAGAAGTCAATTATTTAGCTATATTATCTGTATCTTTAATAATACTAATAATTTAATCAATCACTTTACAACTCCTAATATTCCTTTTGTAAGTACGCTATGACCCCATTAGTCACCCACAGCTCAGAAAAGGGCCGTATTAAAACTTGCCCTACTTATTATTGATCAAGCCTACAATAACAGGCACCATCATTAATAGCACCAAAGAACCTAAATTCCTTTCATGTGTTCACTATTACTCTTTATTTTTTCCCACAGTTCAGTAAAGTGTAGTATTGAAGCCTATATGTTAAGGGGAGATGGGTCGCTTTTCTGGTACCTCTTCTGTCTCATGCTTAGCCTCATAAGTTTCCAGATTTTAAGACGTTCGGCCGTGATTTTAAAACATTTCGTCTCATTTTATTGTTAATATTAAGACTTTTTGTGTTATTTAAGTGTCGATTTGTTCCTGGCGACTGATAGCGAGCCTGTAATTTAAGAGAAACCGGCGTTCTGCCGGGAAATATTCCTATCGAAAAATGTACAAATGTATCTTGAAGGAGGGTCTTAGGCGGGTGTTTTTATACGTGTGATGGAGGTCTAGGGAGGAAACTAAAAACAGTTTAAAAAATACATTAATGAGCAAATAAAGACGGACAATCATCCCTGCATAAGTGTTATCCTGCCCAGCCATAACTGATTCACCTCGCTTCCCCAATTCAACAACACTATAGTCTGTTCAATTATCTAGGCAGCAGATCAATACCCCAAACCTCTATAACTCAAAAGGGTCAAGATTTCCATCCTAATTATAATGAACAGACTATATTTAAGCCCCCACAAAACCTTAAGGGGGAGGTACCTTTCGCCCCATTTATTTGTCAATTATGTAGACCTTTTCTGCCATCTAGGTGTTATTTCTTTCTTGGCGAGCGATAGCGAGCATTTATTTGTGGAGGGACCGATTTTGTGTACAAATGTATCTTGAATGGGGTCTAGGGGGTGTATTTTAAGATTAATGGAGGACTAGCGAGGAAACTGAACAATAAATAAATATGTACAGTATATATATATATATATATATATATATATATATATATATATATATATATTTATATATATATATATATATATATATATATATATATATATATGCAGTATATATATAAAGATATATATATATATATATATATCTATATATATATATATATATATATATATATATATACAGTATATAATTCAGATAATTCAGATGTTCTAAGCAATATCACCGTTACAGAGAGAGAAGTATTGAATTGTTTAGATAAACTCAAGGTAAATAAAACGCCTGGACCTGATACAATCTCGCCTAGAGTTCTAAAGGAAGCTAAGGATGAGCTCTTCAAACCACTGACATTACTATTCAATAAATCCTTGCAGTCTGGAACTATGCCTGATCAGTGGAAGATAGCCAACGTAACACCGATATTAAAAAAAGGCAGCAAATCCTTACCCAGTAACTATCGTCCAATTAGCTTAACCTCAGTTGTATGTAAAATGCTAGAAACGGTCATAAGAGACAGACTCGTAAATCACTTAGAGGAAAATAACATACTTAAAGATACTCAACACGGCTTTCGTAAAAACGTTCCTGTTTAACAAACCTCTTAGACTTCTTCCACGATATCCTCAACCTCTACGATGAGAGAAAAGCTGTAGATATTATATATCTTGATTTTCAAAAGGCCATTGACAAAGTTCCCCACAAACGTTTACTGCTAAAACTAAAAGCGCATGGAATACAAGACGGTATGGTGAAATGGATAGAAAATTGGCTCAGCGACAGAAAGCAAAGAGCAGTCATAAACGGTAAGGCATCTAAATGGACCAATGTAAGTAGTGGGGTACCCCAGGGATCGGTACTAGGACCAATTTTCTTTCTAATTTACATCAACGACATAGATGAGGGTCTCACCTGTACAATCTCAAAATTTGCTGACGATACAAAAATTGAAAATAGCGTACTCTCAAAAGATCAAGTTGACGATATGCAACACAATCTAGGAAAATTGTCAAATTGGGCCCAAATTTGGCAAATGAGTTTCAATGCGGATAAATGTAAAGTACTATATATCGGATACCTAAATGAGAAAGCAAACTATTCGATGAATGGCACTCAGTTTAAGAATGTAAACAGAGAAACCGATCTGGGAGTAACAATATCGAGTAACCTAAAACCGAGTCAACAATGTTCAGAAGTTGTTAAGAAGGCAAACAAAATAATTGGCTTTATAGGCAGGTCATTTGAGCATAAATCCAAAGAAGTTATCCTAACCCTTTACAATTCCTTAGTCCGCCCTCTTCTGGAATACTGCGTTCAATGCTGGTGCCCTTATTACCAAAAAGACATAAACAAGCTAGAACGAGTTCAATGTAGAGTTACCAAAATGATACCTAGCCTAAAGAACAAACCATACGAAGAGCGTCTTAGAGAATTAAATCTAATTCCTTTAACCCAGCGCAGATTAAGAGGTGACTTAATTCAAGTGTTCAAAATCATCAAAGGCATCGACAATATGAACTGTAGTAAGTACTTCACTATCGACCAATCTAATTACACACGGGGAAACGGTTGCAAAATTATTGGTAAATCTTTTAACTCACACGAATCTAAGAATTTCTTCTTCAATCGAGTTGTCAACTTGTGGAATGGGCTTCCCCGAGACGTTATAGACTGCAGCACCGATGATTCATTTAAACTCCGCCTAGACAAATATCTCGCATCAAACCCGCGACTGACTGCGTTTGTAAATGAATAACTTTATTTTATCCTCCCCTCAGTTACAAACCCATATGTCCCCTACTAACTTCCTAGTCCTGCCACGGACATTTGTTCCAGGGCAGTAGTTCCCTTTCCAATGTTCCCTTACCCACTCTAAACCACTGTTTGGACACTTGATCCTCAGTGTTTTGGAGGACAAGCAGCCTAGAAGGGTCACTAGATCTGTTGTTGCTTGATTTCCTTTGTACTCCTTTGTATATATACTGTATATATATATATATATATATATATAAATAAGTAAATAAAGAGACCAAATAATAACCACAAACCCCCTAATGTTCCTTTCATATGTTCTATATTTCCAACTAGCAGGGGTACCCGGCGTTGCCCGGGTTTAAATTCTACTACCATAACCACCATCATCAATCACTACTACCACAATCATCACAATACTACTACTACCATAATCACCGGCCTCGACCTCCCAGTGCCTTATTAAACGGCGACCTCGATTTCGGCCGCTAAATGACCTCTGATTTTGGATCTGACCTCATTCGTACCCCCATTTTGGGGGGCTGCGAACAACTTTCGTTCCATACACCTTTTCGATCAGAGGCCTCCTTCTGCCCCAAACGGCAATTTGTTTCATTTGTTTTTCATTTTTTTTCAATTTCGGCCTCGAAACGACCTCCGATCGTGGCCTCGCCCCCTCTATGACCTGACCCAGGTCAATTGACACCCACATGCAAAGTTTCAGCTCCCCAGGTCAAAAACTGCGGCCGCCTATTAAGAACACACACACAGACAACCGTAAATATTATATAGATTTCTTCCCCCCCACTGTTCAGTATAGTGGTAGTGTGATGTATTAGTTGTACTGGCGGGGATATTGGCCCAAACTGAGGTATGTGTTTTACTACCAAATATTCCTTTACCGACCACTGCTATAAACCAGCAGAGGTTATTGACACGAATCAGAGGGAAAAACACACACACACGGGTGGGTATACATGGACGACCAAACACATGCATATATAGAAGCAATAACTGTTCATGCCTACAGTGGGCCTTACATACTTTGTCTTTCTTTTATATACACTGAGCCGGTACAGTCCTGAGCACAAAAAGCTGCTGCACCCATTTCAATCAATATCAAACATTCAAGAGAGAAAACATTTGTTTTTCTATATCCTAAATACTACCTTAAGTGCATTATTTACTACAGACACGATTAAAATCACCTCAGTGTGATATTCATGAATAATCACAATAATTCCAAAATAGCGAGTCTTAAGGAAGATAATAACTGGTTTTAGATTCGTTTTGTAATTACTAAAAAAGAAAGTACATTACGAAAAATAACTCACTGACATGTAGCTATAGGATTCGCATGTGTACTACAGAGTCCTCATTAGTTTACCAGTGTGTGTACAAACCCTTAAGACTGAGAATAGTGCTGCAGCATAGCAAACCAATTGTTCATTTTTTCATAAAAGCACCAAAATTGGTACACATGTAGAAAAATGTATTCCGAACAATTCTAGATATGGAGCCACTCGAGATTGTACCTTGGTCAGCTTTGGCGGCCATTTTCCAAAATGGCCGCCATTCTACTTTAACAACATGGGATATCTGTCATTGTTATTCGTTTTGTAGGTTTCTTAGAGGTGATAAATACTCCATGTGACGTGCATATCATAAGCACAGCACCAGTGCAGAAGATGACCAGCCTCCCAAGGACTTCAAAGACTGGTGCCATGAGAAAGAGAAGAGCTATCCCCAGTTTTTTGTACTGGGCAACAGTCCTGGATCTGGAACTCTCCATCCTAATCTACGTGCGATCTGTGAGAGAGGCAAATTTCAGCATGTACCTGGATGCTCTAACTGACATAGTCCCGTGGTTCTTTGCACTGGACCATACACACTATGCCCGGTGGATACCGGTCCATCTGCGTGACATGGCAGAACTTCCACAACAGCACCCAGAGATCTACAATGAGTTCAAGGCAGGCCACTTCACAGTGCAAAAGACCAAGAGGGCATTCTCATCAATTCCTCTTGACCAAGCGCACGAACAGAATAATGCTCGTGTCAAGGGTGACGGAGGTGCCGTTGGTCTTACAGATAATCCCAGTGCTCTGAGGCGCTGGATGGTCACCGGACCCGAGGTGGCCAGAGTTATCATGGAGTTTGAGGAGGCGAACATGCATCGAAACGCCAATGAGAAGACAGGTCACCATGAAGATACACCAAGTGCACAGAAAGCATTTGTCAAAGATATACGATCGCTTGCGGCTGTCATTGAAGAGCTGGGGAATCCCTTCGAGGAGGATAGTCAAGATTTGCTGGTCCTAGACACCAGGGATATTGCTGATCCTGCAGTGATTGAAACAGTTCGCACTGTCAAGCAGATTGGACAAAAAAAGTTTGAGGCATACTCAAATAATTGCCTCATAGACAGAACCAACGCTATTGACGAACCTATGAAGAAGAACAAGCTCCACCTATTCGGAACGCACAGAAGACCAAAAGTGCCCAAAGGAAAGGAAGCATCTATGAAGAATGATATGGCCTTATTTGCAAGGCTCTACATCGGCTGCCAGAACCGCGATGGGAACCTGGACGAATTCTTCCGTCATGAAAATCAAGCATGTCCTCCCGCGTTATCTGATGCAGGCAAGCTACACCTGGGTACCAAAAGCCAGTTGCTGTAGTGCCTTGAAGGCCTTGTTGAAGCTCAGTCTGATGCACCTGCTGTCACTTCTGTTGTCCTTGATGGCGCCGTCATCGTGCAGATTTTGAAGCCTGGCACTGCCAAGACATTTCAAGAATATGCCCACCAAGTCTTCATCCCTTACGTCAAAGGGCAACTGCGTCGTGCTTCACGTCTCGACCTCGTTTGGGATAGCTACAAAGATAGCTCCTTGAAGACAGCGACAAGGGAAAAACGAGGAAAAGGGGTGCGACGGAGCGTGGTGAGCACCACAGCCATACCAGGAAACTGGCAGAGTTTCCTACGTGTCGACGCAAACAAAGTGGAGCTCTTCACCTTCCTGTCCGATGTGCTGGTGCAGTCCTTCCATGACGAGGCAAAGGAGCTGGTAGTCACTTATGGGGAAGCAGTGATCTGCCTTCCAAGGCAGGAAGATGAAAGCTCACTGGCTCCATGCAGTCATGAAGAGGCGGACACTCACATCATGCTGCATGTGGCCCATGCTGCACAACATGACCACCGTCGGATTCAAGTTCGAAACGTAGACACCGTCGTCGTCGTCTTGATGGTGATGGTAACCCAGGAACTACGATGCGTGGATGAACTCTGGATTGCCTTTGGGACGGGCAAGAACTACCGCTACATCCCTGCCCATGAAATAGCTGCCTCCCTCGGCCCACAGAAGGCACGTGCCCTCGCTGTCTTCCACGCCATGACCGGATGTGACACGGTATCAGCATTCGTGGGGCATGGCAAGAAATCTGCCTGGGCCACATGGAACTCTTTTCCAGACCTGACAGATTCCTTGGTCACCCTGACCACCACGCCAGTCAACATCCAGGATGACACACTGCACTGCATTGAAAGATTTGTGGTGCTCCTCTATGACCGCACCAGTCAAAATACGGACGTCAACGAGGCCAGAAAGAAACTCTTCGCCAAGAGGAACTCCGTCCAGCGCATCCCACCTACCTACCATGCTTTGGAACAGCATGTGAAGAGATCAGTCTTCCAGGGTGGTTATATCTGGTGGCAGGTCTTGGTCCCTCAACCCGTGCTTCCATCAGTATACCATTGCAGCTTGAAAATCAAGTCTGCAATAAATTGATTACATTTCCTGAGTTTATCATTAGCCTACCACGATTATCGATTCCCTTTTCAAATTAGAGTAAAGTATCTATTCTATAATAAACTTTTATTGACCGTAAAGCCATTGAATGTGATGAATATCATTTGACTCATGTTCTCCAATAATAGGTACTTTTCAGCGAAAAGTTTCAAAAGAGCAGGCATTCACAAATCAAATAATGTCTTTTTTATCGAAAATACTTGCTCATAATATTTGGATGCGTTTTTTCCATGGTCAGTGTACTGAATTTTACAAGTTACTTAGATCTAACAGAAAGACAATAAAAAAAAAAGAGCATATAGCCCATTTCGCTAAAGTAGAATGGCGGCCATTTTGGAAAATGGCCGCCGTAGCTGTCCAAGGCACAATCTCGGGTGGCTCCATATCTAGAATTGTTCGGAATACATATTTCTACTTGTGTACCAATTTTGGTGCTTTTATGAAAAAATGAACAATTGATATGAAATATGGGACTACGCTGCAGGAATAGAAGGGATCCATAAACATACACTAATCAGTGATATTTATACCAAGAGTAAGCGTATCCCTTGCGTGGTTGCTCACAGGCACACATATCACATCTAAATAAAATAATTCCTTCCCAAACTTCCTTCAGACTATAAAATGCTCACTCAGATCTCCTTCAAGAAAAAAATTGTACATTTAGCGATAGAAAACATTCTAGGCAACAGGCCGATTTCCTCAAAGGCAGAGGCTCGATATTGCTTGCTCAGAAAAAACAAAAACTTGTCGACAACTTAATGAGGTAAAAAGTCATGTAAGCGACCATGCGTTTATCGGTGCATACGAAAATTATGTATGCCCAAGAGTACATTTTAATTTTTAGACCTAAATTAAACTATCCATAAAGCTTAACCTAACCAAACCATCTTAATATAAATTAATGTAATTTACTTTGCTTCTCAGTATTATGAAAATATGCTTAAATATAAGCTGTCAGCTCAATATATTTGTATACATAAACTTACAAATGTTAGGACATTTGTACATATGCAACGACCAATGTTCACACACACACACACACACACTTCACCTCCCACTATATAATCACCTCCCCCCCCCCCCCACGCACATGTGATTCCTTCGCCTATCGCGCGCACACAAACACACACACACACACACACACTTCACCTCCCACTATATAAACACAGCCCCACGCACATGGGATCCCTTCACCTATCGCAAACACACACACACACACACACACACTTCACCTCCCACTATATAACCCCCCCGCACATGAGATCCCTTCACCTATCGCACACACACACACACACTTCACCTCCCACTATATAACCCCCCCCGCACATGAGATCCCTTCACCTATCGCACACACACACAAAGTACAAAGGAGTACAAAGGTAATCAAGCAACAACAGGTCTAGTGACTCCTCTAGGCTGCTTGTCCTCCAAAACACTGAGGATCAAGTGTCCAAACAGTGGTTTAGAGTGGGTAAGGTAACATTGGAAAGGAAAGTACTGCCCTGGAACTAATGTCCGTGTCAGGATTTTGAAGTTAGTAGGGGACAGATGGGTTAGTAACATAACACATTTATAAGTGATCTTTAATATATCTGGGAAAAAGAGAGTAACGTCTTAGTAATATATATACGCTATAATCCTTGATGAATTTGAGGGGGGAATAAAATATAGTTATTCATTTACAAACGCAGTCAGTCACTGGTTTTATGCAAGATATTTGTCTAGGCGAAGTTTAAAAGAATCAACTGTGCTGCAGTTTATAACGTCTCGGGGAAGCCAATTCCACAAGATGACTGCTCGATTGAAGAAGAAATTCTTAGATTCGTGTGAGAGAGAGAGAGAGAGAGAGAGAGAGCGAGAGAGAGAGAGAGAACGAGGAACGAGAACGAGAACGTGCGTACAATAATACGTCTGGAGCAAGGCCCACCAAGACTGAAACGACGAAACAAGCAGTTGCCCCGCGATCGTAAACCAACGGAGGCGATATATTGGATTGTCCTAGGAGAGTGGAAGAAGGGGTTAGCCAGAAGGGACAAATGGATAGAAGGTAGGCTGGTAGAGTGAGAAGCTGGATAGTATATGATGATAGGATTAGGGACTATTGTTTTTATTTATTTGTTTATATGTGAGTGATGGAGACAAAAGGCTGAACTGCCTGTAGCGAGTGCCTCCCCCAGAGTTGAAAGAGTGACAGGGCCAACATCAAGGGACGTTCGAGCCCAAATGACTGGACACACGGAGCTTGAAGCACTCTAAGTCATAGGAAGAGCGAAAGACTGATTCTGGGAGAAAGTTTCAGAGCTCAGCTGTTGAATAGAAGAAAGATTGAGAATAACGTTTCACTCTTGAGTTAAAGAATTACACATAGTAGGGGTGGGATTGTGTTGTAAGATGGGGGTACGGCCGATTTTTTGGTCGATTGATTCATATATTTATTATTTTTTACTGTCCTCCCTAGATCTCCATCAAACTTGTATTATGGCTAACATTAGGCCCTAGACGAATTAATGCAGTTTACTAAGGTCCTATGTTACTCGAGTGTTTTTTGTGACCGTGTTTACCCTTCACAGTCCTAGAAGTAGATTATAAGCCAAGGAGAATCGCGTAATGGTAACCAGAAAAAACGAAAATTACGTCATCATGCTGAAGGTGTTAAGGAAATTTGAGGTATAGACATCAAACAAACACACGTTACAATACATTTGTGGTACAGTTGCCTCAAAAACTTCCTATACCTCCTGTCAACATGTAGCAACGTTGCAGTAGTCTGGCATGCATACCCACCACTCCCGTCCGGCGTTACACCACGAATGCCAACTCTTCCTTGAGATTTACCGTGAGAGCCGCGGCGGTCAAGTGGAGACCACGCTCACATGTGATTCTGCTTGACCTGGATTTGATCCAAGCCAAAGCGGACATTTAGTGGGTGTGGTTGTACGTCCTAATGTGTTGCACATGCTCGCACCCAGTCGGGGGACACCTCGACGACGTATACAGACAAGTAACACACATACCAAAGCCACTCAAATAGCTTTCTCTTTATCTAACATCCCTTCTCTTCTCTCTACACTCTTCAGAAAATATGAACAGTACAGAGTAGCTACGAGGTGCCATTGTAAAAGCTTATCCCTCAATACCTTCACCTGACCTGACCTGACTGGTTTGCTGGGACGTTGACACATTTTGACAGGGGTTTCTGGGCAACTCAACCAGTAGACCATTTCACCCAGTAGATCTCAACCAGTACAAAATCAACCAGGCCCAACCAAACCAGTGCTAAAATATAGTACTAACTTAACTTTACCTAACCTAACCTAAACTGACAGTATTGGTTGATTTGACACTGGTTGAGAGCTATTGGTTGAAATGGTTTACTGGTTAAGGTGTCTGGTCACCCTTGAGAAGAGGTAGGAGAGGCTAAGAAGTGATGACTCGCTTTTTCTAAGGCTCGGACAAAAGTCTCCAAATCTGGCTACCGCTGGCAACTCTCCACTGCCACTCGGAGCCCAGTCTTTTCCTAATTTATATCTATAGGTCTCTGGATATTCCCAATAATTGGTCTACTGAAAAAATTTACCTATTTACGCCCTTTATAATATATTTATGTTGTAGTTTGAATAAACAAAAGTAAGATTTGTTTTCAATTTCTAAATAGAATAATAAAAGTATTTATTTTCCACGCGCTATCTTGCAGGTTGCATTACCAGGGCCTAGAGGCCTGCCGCGGCCGCCTGCACGACAGTCAGTCACTGCCAGGATGTGAGGGAGAGTGCGTCTCTTCTGCTTTTATATCCACCTTTGTCCTTTACTACCTGCCTTTCTATCTTCCATTCTTATATGGCAGTCCCTATGGGTTATCATATATTTTATAAGTTAAATTCCATCGTCTGTCTATACAAATTACAAGCTGTTCTCGAGTATTAAAGCTTTCTCACAAAATATACTGGAGATGGTTCTGTTTTCCAGGCAGAATGTCGTATCGGTTAGAAAATAAAATATGGAAACAAAATACTGTTAGGCCTATATGTTTATTTACATGATTTATTGACACTTATGGTTTTAATATAACTTTTAACTGTTGATTTTAATGTTATGAGATACTTTTCTCCCAGTATTGTTTGAGTAAAAAGTAATACAAACATTAAAATACTTCCTCCGCATTTTAATCCTGAATCTATTGAGCGAAATATTACGAGTTTCACATTCTTTCGTTCGGCTTAGTCTCAACTTTCGTATTATTTGTTTTCCTCTCACATAATGAGAGAAATATATTGTAACAATACTTATATATCGTGTTTTTGCTATTTTTTCCTCAATTACAGTTCTCCCTGGTGTGTAATAAATGTTTATAGAAGAGCCTCAATTGTTGCCAGACAGCACTTTCTGAACGAAAGGTACTAGGAATCGAGACATGACTTCTTAGCGCAATTGTACATACAAAGTAATTAGTTTTTTTTGACCTTGTGAATGAAGAAGACAAAAGGCAGGCTGCCTGTAACGAGTTTCTCGCCCTAAACCAAAAGTGTGACAGATAGGTAAATTCAAGGGACGTTGGGGTCAAACTACCTTGACGCACAAAGTTTAAAGTAATCTAAGTCATAGGATGAAGGAAATATTGAATGAGGGAGAGTTCCAGAGCTCACTTGTTTAGTAGAAGAAAGACTGAGCAAATTTGCTAATACTTGGGTTGGAGAGCTGGACAGAATAGGAGTGAGACTGTGTTGAAAGGTGTGTGTCTCGCACTCGCCGCAAGGGAGAGGGTATGCACTGAGAGAGCTCTGAAGAAGGCTGATTGTTGTAATAGCGATAGAAGAGTGAAAGAGATGCAACATTGCGGCGTGTAGAAATATATTGTAGTGAACTAGTAGGAGGAAGTGAGTTAATGAGGCGAAAGGCTTTTGACTCGACTCTTTCGAAAAGTGCTATATAGGTGGAACCTCCACACACATGCGAATAATACTCGATAAATGGACACACAGTGCTCCTATACAGAGCAAGAAGCTGTGTGGGGGTGAAGAACCCACGGAGACAGTTGAGCACACCTAACTTCTAGAAGCTGTTTTAGCAGGAATGGTAGTATGATCTTTCCAAGAAAAGTCGGATGCAAAAGATACACCTACAATATTGAGAGATGAAGGGTTGATTTATGTATTGTTGACAAGTAATTGATATACTTGTGGAAGATTGCGACGGATATATTTAAGGGGAAATTGGGTCTTGGAGGGATTGAAAGTTACAAGATTTTGTATGCGGGTACCACGGTTAGTTCCTAAATTCCAATGTTCTACATCTCTGTACTCCCATTTTCTATCATACTTATAATAACCCCATGTTCTATATACCCCCCCCCCCCCTTGCACTCAAGCCAACTCAATAAATCACTCTCGAACACAATCATATGAAAACTGGACCAAAGATATATTTTTATATGTATTTATGTATATATATTAGTTTAGTTTCATTTTGTTCACCACCTTGTGTTTGTTATATTTATGTGAGCGTTGTGCCACCCCTGTGACGCTCGGCCCTAAATATTTAATTCCTAATCTGACTCCGAGGTGATATTGCAATGTTCGACCGTGTTGTTGTTGTTGTTGATGTTGTTGGGGATTATTGTTGTTGTTGTTACTGTTGTTTTTGTTTCGGATTATTATTGTTATTGTTGTTGTTATTATTGTTGTTGATGGTGGTGGTGTTTGGGTCATTGTTGTTGTTGTTGTTGTTGTTGCTGTTGTTGGGGATTATTATTGTTGCTGTTTGTTATTTTGTTGTACTGGTATTGTGGGAGATGATGATGATGATTTTCATGGTGATGGCGAGGGAAGTGATGGTGTTGTTGATGGTGATGGGGAAGAATAGATGGTGATTTCGGTGGTTGATAAATGTGATGATAGTGATGGTGTGTAAATTGTGGTATTGTTGATGGTGGTTGTTATTGTTGTTGGTGGTGGGGATGAAGGGGATGGTTATAGTGATGGTGTGGGAATCGATGGTGAGGATGTTGTTGGTGTTTGGAATTATTGTGGTGATGTTGCTGGTGATAGTGATGGTGTGGGAATTCATGGTGATTGTGATGTGGAGGGAATGGATGATGTAATAATAGATGTTAATGTTGATGATGGTGGTGGTGAAGGAATGGTGGAGATAGTGGTGATAGTGAGAGAATAGTCGGTACTATTGGTGGGGTGATGGTGATGGTGGTGGTGATGGGGAAGGATTGGTGGAGATAGTGGTGACAAGGAGATAATAGCATCAGTACTAGTATTATTCGTTTCTTAGGCTGCATGGCCGAACAGCCCCGTGCTCCTAAGGAAGGCCACAACCAAGATTGGGTTTTCCCACAAAGTTCTCAAGAAGTGTCTGTTGTGTTGTTGGCATAAGTGGTTGTGCGTTATGCAGTCTTCCATAATGTGATTGATAGTGTGCGGTGTTGTGCTAAAACCTGAACAGGTGTCCTGGACGGAGTCATCCAGCCTCTTTTGATAACTCAGAAGGGCTGGATGGTGCCCATATCGCAGTCTAGCTAGGTGGACCCTGTCCTCACGGGAAAGGAGGGTTTTTGAGGGATGGACTTCAGGGAGGAGGTTCTGGACAGACAGGCGGACGACAACGGACGACGACGACGGACAACCTGGTTGGTGGTGCACAGTATACAGGCGGGATCTGTGTGCGCGATACCACTCTGCTTCGCAGAGTTGATATTAGTAAAAAAAAATGCATATATGCATATTTATTTTCGCTAAATAATAATTTGAACAATTAGTCTTGTTAATTTAAGACTTTTAATTAGCTAATATTTAGATCCTCATGATTCCATAATGCCCTATTTTTGCGATGCTATTGACTTTGGAATACAGAGTTTGTTACAGAATGAAGTTGCTCCGATGAGGACAATATGAAAGACTTGATTAATCACATTATCATAATTTACTAATGAATAGTTCCGGAATGATTTTCAAGGGCATATTATTCACCTCGTAATTACAGCGTCTTCATGATAACATTGACATAAATATATATGGAAACAAATCCCATTCTCGACTATTTAAACACTCTGAAGATAACAATGTATTTTGACCGTTTATGCTTGTTATTATAAAGGCTTTGTATGTAGCTTCTGAAAGATATGTGGGTATAATAAGGCAAACACTCTTAATAAATCCATTGAATACATATACTTTTCCTGCTCAAACTATAAGCAGAGTAAACTGTCAAAGATGCGTCGTGATCCACAAGGGGTTAACTTCTAAGGTTTACAGCTTAATGTATATATAAATAATACACCACCTTCCTATAATTATTATGTTGTTAAATATGAGCTTCCGTTCATGAACACATACGCTGTGCAACTATCCTACTGAAAATCTAACCGATATTCCCAGACTTGTGTCTATTTCATCGGTGAGCTCTGGAACACTTTCCCTGAACCCATCTTTCCCTCATCCTATGACCTAAATTGCTTTAAACTCCGTGTTTCCAGACATTTTGGCTCGAACGTTATTTATTTTGGCTCCATCACACTTTGAACTCTGGGGGGAGGCACTCGTCACAGGTAGTTCTGCATTTTATCACCCTCATACACATAGAAATACATGAATATACTTCACTACATATGTTAGATTGTAAATTGAGTAAGTGTTAATGGTATTTTTGTGGTTGCTAATCAATTATGGACCTATTGATATTTCTGGTTGGGCATGCCATCTTCAGGTCTATAAAATATTTATAATTTGGGGCAGAGACACTCTTGTTACTTCCAATGCCTTCTAGACCCAATTTCTCCTTTTATCTACACATGGCAATTTTCCACAAAACTATCAATTACTCTTCAACTATAATTATGTAAATCAACCCTTCGTCGTCTCTCAATATTCTTGGGGTATCTTTTCCATCCAACCTTTCTTTTATATTACCTCTTGCTAAAACAGCTTCCCAGAAGTTAGGTGTGCTCAATTGTCTCTATGAGTTTTTCACCCCTGCACAACTTCTTGCTCTATACAGTATAGGGGCACAGTGCGCTCATATATCGTACATTGTTCGCATGTGTGGGTAGATTCCACCCATACCGCATTTCTCGAAAGAGTAGAGTCACAACCATTTTGCCTCATCCATTCACCTCCTCTTACTACGTCCCTAAAATCTCTTTATACAAACCACAATGTTGCATCTCTTTCACTCTTCTTTTGCTATAATAAAGATCAGCGTTCTTCTGAGCTCTCTCGCCTTGCGGTGAGTGGCCCACCTTTCAATACAGTCCCCCTCTTATTATGTCCAGCTCTCCAACTCAAGAATTTGCAAATTTGCTCAGTCGTTCTTTTACTCAACAAGTGAACTTTGCAACTATCTCCCTTAATCAATGTTTCCTTCATCCGATGACCTAGACTGCTTTAAACGTGTCCAGGCATTTTGACTCTAACGTCCCTTGAATTTGGCTCTCTGTCACTGTTTTAGATCTGCGAGAGACACTTGTTACAGGCAGCTTGCCTTTTGTCTCCTTCATACACATAGACAAAATATACACTGATGCATATATCTGTCTACAGTGGGAGTTAAGGGACAGAAACCTGACACGGTGATCATGTAAAATGCAAGAATAACTAATAGTGAATGAAGGAAGTAGAATCTGTGATGCGTGTTCATACATTTAAGTAATATGTTGCATTTCGTTTTACTTATGAAAGTCAGAATTTGCACAGGTTTTGGATAGTCGCAAAGAGACATATATTGCACGGAATATGTTTATTCAGAATGTAATGCCATATGCATAAACCTCACAGAAAGGCTTCCCTAATCCCTCACGGACGAAATGAGCAGAAACAAATGGTTATCTTTTTGCTTATGAATGGAACTTATCCCTTCTATACCATAATACAGCTGTTGTTTAACTTTATTTATTATCTTTCGGAAGGGCTCGACTCGATCTAGTTACTTCGTGTTGCGATATAGCTTGGATTGAATATAGTTGGCCAATCATTATACCTATTAATAATTGCAGTGTGGCCATCGTTAAGGAATAGTGTCTTGTAAATATAACTAATATTGCTTAAGCAGTTTATTCTATTTTTACCTTGGGAGCTGCGGACACTTTGGGGGATTTGTTTCGAATTTCATTTGTTTCAAGCTAAACATAGCCGAATGAGATACTATTTGTCTATTATTACTTGCGCACAAAGAATTGCACAATAATGCTTTATAAGGCTGACCTTGCAATGATTGCAAGGGAAAGCACAAAGTAACGTTGATACATCAAATCATAAAGGTTTTATTTTGCTGTTCGAGCCACCTGTGCTAAATCGGAGTGGAGTGTGTTCGTCTGTACGTTGCCACGTTTACCCGTCATGCAGAACAATCCGGGAAACCTATATTTCTTGTGTCGAGGGAGGCATACGTTTAGGGATTGCGACTGTACACCCCTTCGGTGATCACGGCGACAAGAATAGATAGATAGATAGATAGATACACTGTGCAGATGACGATGGTATTTTCAAATTGGTTTAAGTTTCTGTGTTTCCAATATATAGCACTTATAACGTGTTCTGTTAGTACATGATATCTAAAATTATCATGTCACACATTATCAGAGTAGACTATAATATAAGGTTGCTATATTCGAAAATATAAAACTTACAAGAATTTATAAAACACCATCATCTGTTGGATGCATGTATGTACTTACTGCAACACTTTTTAACTGCAGAAAACTTTGGAAAATAATAAAAATAACGTCAGATATGAAAAGTTAATAAACCTTCATTATTCGTAATTCGTATTGTGTTATTATATTATAATAGTTGTAAAGATATTGTTTGTTAAATCAAAATACTAAAAGGACGATCCTGGCAGTCCAGTCTATTGCTTGGCTACGCAAATGTATAAAAAGGCAGCTATGCAAATTTCTGTCTGATGGGTAACCAAATTATGTGGCGCTCTGTATTGTACCCATTATGTGGCGCTCTGTATTGTACCCATTATGTGGCGCTCTGTATTGTACCCATTATGTGGCGCTCTGTATTGTACCCATTATGTGGTGCTCTGTATTGTACCCATTATGTGGCGCTCTGTATTGTACCCATTATGTGGCGCTCTGTATTGTACCCATTATGTGGCGCTCTGTATTGTACCCATTATGTGGCGCTCTGTATTGTACCCATTATGTGGTGCTCTGTATTGTACCCATTATGTGGCGCTCTGTATTGTACCCATTATGTAGCGCTCTGTATTGTACCCATTTCAACTTACTTATATTGCTATCACTGTTTGATCCCTTGACCCCACTCTCGCTCTCGCTCTCTCTCTCTCTCTCTCTCTCTCTCTCAAATACCAAGAATACTTTCCCATCTCAACAATACGTCTCCACCTTACACAGCGGAAGTTTCATTTATCCTACCCTTCATATTTTACCGTGAACTCTTTCAGGTTTTTATATCGTTGTTCATATTTTGTTTATGATGATCTCCCCTGTTTCATCATTCTTTGCATAAGGGGAGATGGTCCGTTGCTCTGGTCTCTCTTCTTCCTCGTGTTTAGCCCCATTAGTGTTCAGATTTTATGACGTTTGGCTCATTAGTTTGTCGATTTTAATACCTCCCCCCACCCCCCATTTTAATACCTCCCCCCACCCCCCATTTTAATACCTCCCCCCACCCCCCGTTTCTTTGTCAAATGAACGATAGTGAGCCTGTAATTTTGGAAGGACCGGCCTTTGGTCGAAACATTTGTTTACCGAAAAATGCACAAATTTATCTAGATGGGGGATCTAATGGATGTTTTCTTTAGCTTGATGGAGGTTTAGGGAGGAACTAATAAAATAATAGAAACATTGATAAATGGTAACATTAATACGCCCATCCCCCCTTAAGTGTTCTCTTCTATTCCTCTCCCACAGTTAAATATTTCCCCTTTCGTCCAGATTTCCTAATTCAGTGTATCTGTGTTAACCCCTTCAGTACCGGTGACGACCTTTTCATTATATTCTGGCAACTATTAGACGACTTTATTCAGCTAAGGAAGGAAGTCTACTCATTAATAACTCATTTAGTATACTATATATCCTTCCGAAGCTTTATATAATCGTCTAAATGTAGCTGAAATCCACTATTATAAAGATATCAAGCGCACTGAAAAGGTTAAAAGAACTAAAGTGGGACATGGTCACATAGCCGTACTTGTGTGCTGTTGTGTGTTCTTTATTATATATGTTGTGTTATTTAAAACAGTTATATTGTGTCATATATTCCCCAATGTAACAATGTACCACAATTGGTTAGCCCATAATTCAATAAAACAAAGCACCAACACATATGTTAGCATTGATACTAACAATAAAAGGAATATAACAGTATCACAGAACCAACAAATAGTAAAAAGGCGCTTCCAGTACTATATGACTCGACCCCGGACTGTGAAGGTGAGACCCAAGGCTGTATCAACGTATCCACATCGCTCCCTACCACTACCACCATCACTAGTAATTATATAGTCCATTATTGCAGAAACCATTGCAGACCACACACTGGCTTAACTTTATTGTATGTTGTAGATTACTGCACGCTTATGTTAACGGTCCCATATTAGCTGTATAGTCACTACAGAAAGATACTATGACAAGATTCGAACCAACGCTATTGAATCTCCTCAAAGATGGATAACAATGGTGGTCTCTCTCAGTAATTGTATTAAAAAAGTATTAAATATATATAGCCATATTCAAATATTTATCTGAACAGATACAAGCCGTTGATCAATACTTCACTATAATCAGTGTAACTAGGTTGGCATTAAACCAGGAAGTGTGTGCGTGAGGATGTAGCGCGTGGATGTACTGTACAGTACCAAGTTAGGTTGTTTCTTCTTTATAATTTGCGATATGTATTTATATTTATATATATATTTTTACTTTGCTCTCTGGACCTCATTCAAGCTTTGACCAAAAAAATACCCAAGATCTCTGTTCGAGATATGTTTGTACAGTTTTCGGTTGACAAATGTCTAGTTCCTCATAAATTACATGCTTGCTATCGCTCGCCAGGAAAAATAATAGACACCTAAAGGACAAGAAAGTGCCTAATTATGGCATGAAACTTTATATAATCGCCAAAGTAATGGCACCGAGCGTCTTAAAATCACAGAACTAATGGGACCAAACATGAGGGAAAAGGGGGTCCACAACAAACAAAAGCTTCCCCTTACTCATACGCTCTCTCTCTCTCTCTCGTTTTTTTCTCTCTCTCCCAAATACCAATAATACTTTCCCATCTCAATATCGCATCTCCACCTTTTATAGCAGTCTAAGTCATAGGATGAAGGAAAGATTGCACAGTGTTTGCCTCACGCTAGAAAGTCTCTTCAATCTAACTCCTCACATTATACCTCGATCTCTTCCCTGTTTTTTGTTATCGCTGTTCATATTGTGTTTGTTTTATAATCACCATCGTCAGTCTTTGCTTGATTATCCCTTCTATGCCTCCCTCACAATTATATATTTCCACTCTCGTCCAGATATCCTATTTCAGTGTATCAGTGGTAATCCCTTCAGTACCGATGACGTCCTTTTTACTATATTCCGGCAGCTGATAGACGAATACATTCAGTTTGGGAAGGAAGTGTACACATTAAAGGCTACAGACTATCTCAATGTATTGCTTTACCTACCATATATCCCTCCGAAGCTTCATACATTCGTCAAAATGTAGCTGAAGTCAAATACAAATATATCAGCAGTACTGAAAGGGTTAACAACTAAATCAGGGTAGGCACACACAGCCGTACTGGCGTGCGGCTGTGTGTTCTTTAGTAAATAATTTGTGTTATTTGAAAACAGTATTTTTTCCTTTGCAAATTGTTAATATACTCCACTATGTAACAATGTACAACAATTGCCTAGCCCATAATTCAATAACAATAAAGCACCCACACATGTAAGCAGTAATACAATAACAGAAGAACACATTAAAAAAGAACACACCCTACGTAAAAGGGGCGAGGAAATTGGATATGACTCGACTCCGGACTGTGAAGGTGCGACCCAAGGCTGTATCAACTTATCCTCATCGCTCCCTACCACTAACACCATCACCAGTAATTATATAGTTCAATTTTGCCTATACCATTCCTGACCACACACTTACATAACTTAATTGTACGTTATAGATTGCTGGTCGTTTACGTTAACGGTCTCATAATAGCTGTATGGTCGCTACAGAAAGATAATAAAACATGTCTCGCACCAGCGTTATTTAATCTCAATTGACGCTAAAGGGGGTAGTGTTTGTTTTTTGGTCTATGTATATATTTATTAATATATTTTTTAGTTTCCTCGCTAGACTTCCATCAAGCTTAAACACAAATCCCCCTAGACCCCCTTTCAAGATAAATTTGTAATATTTTTGGTAGTAAACATGTCCACGCCGAAGGCCGGTTCCTTCTAAAATTACAGGGTTGCTATCGCTTGCCCGGAAAAAATCGAAACCTAAATGGTACGAAAGGTCTTAATGTTGAGAAAGAAATGGGGTTAAAGGTCTTAAAATCACCAAACTAATGGAACGAACGTCTTACAATCGCAAAACTACGTACTATGCTTAACATGAAGGAGAAGAGGATAACATATGGGCGACTACCTCCCCCTTAACCCGTTCAGTACCGGTGAAATCCTTTTCATTATAATCAGACAACTATTGAATGCATATATTCAGGTTAGTAAGGATGTTTACCAATGAAAAGGCTACATAACATCTCAATGCTTTCAGCTACCATATGTCTTTCCTAAGCTGCATAAAATCGCCTAAATGTAGCTGATTTTTTTTCACCGGTACTGAAATGGTTAATAAAAGACCTGAGATTATTATGGGTGAGTGAGCAGACTGTGGAGAATGAGCAGAGTGGGTTCTTTGATCTGCATTTTGGGTTAAAGCAAGGGTGTGCGATGTCTCCATGGTTGTTCAATATATATATGGAAGGAGTCATGAAAGAAATACAAGGAAGCGCAGTGGATGTTGGTGTACCGCTGATAAGGGAAAGAAACAAGTGGAAGTTGACTGTACTGCTGTTTGCCGAGGATACAGTTCTGATGTGCACTAGAGAATGGGAGTTGCAGGGTTTGGTAAATATAGTTGGAACAGTGTGTGAAAAACGGAATCTAAAGGTAAATGGGGGGAAGAGTAAGGTTATGGTCTTTGAACAGGATGCAGCCACAGAGTGTGAGGTGAGGTTGAACGGTCAGGTTATGGAAACTGTCAGCTCATTTAAGTATTTGGGCAGTGTCTTGAATAAAGATGGATGGACAATTATGTTAGCATTGATAGTAACAATAAAAGGAATATAACAGGATCACAGGTCCAACAAATAGTAAAAGGGTGCTTCCCGTCTCAACCCTCAACCCTCCAACTATCGTCCAATTGCTCTCATCTCTTGTCTTTCTAAAGTTTTTGAAACTATTCTTGCTTCCAAATTTCTTAAGCATTTCTCTTCTCATAATCTGCTCTCAGATTGCCAGTATGGCTTCCTTAAGGGTCGCTTTACTGGTGATCTTCTTTCATATCTTACTAACTCTTGGTCATCCTCCTTTCGGGACTTCGGTGAGACTTTTTCTATTGCACTAGACATATCGAAAGCCTTCCATAGAGTCTGGCATAAATCTTTTATTTCTAAACTACCCTCCATCGGTTTCTATCTCTCCATCTGTGCCTTTGTCTCTAATTTCCTTTCCGGCCGTTCCATAGCCGCGGTTGTGGACGGCCATTGTTCACTTACTCGCCCTATAAACTCCGGTGTTCCTCAGGGCTCTGTCCTATCTCCTATTCTCTTTCTAATTTTCATAAATTATCTCCCATCCATTCATACGCAGACGACTCAACCTTACACTACTCCATTAGTTTTTCAGAACGCCCCAGCCAGCAATCCCTCAACGACAAACGTAATGAAGTCATAGAACTCTTAAATTCTGATCTAAATACTATTTCCAATAGGGGCAGAGAAAACCTTGTTAACTTTAATGCTTCCAAAACCCAATTTCTCCATTTATCTACCCGTCAGGATCTCCCAGCAGACTATCCTTTATTCTTCAACAATACAAAAATCAACCCTTCATCTTCTCTCAATATTCCTGGTGTCTCTTTTTCTTCTGCTCTCATTTGGAAGGACCATATTACTAGTCTTGTTAAGGCAGCCTCCCAGAAGCTGGGTGTGCTCAACCGCCTTACGGGGTTCTTTTCCCCTGCACAGCTTCTTGCTCTGTACAGGGGCATAGTGCGCCCTTGTATTGAGTATTGTTCACATGTGTGGGGAGGTTCCTCTCACACTGCTCTCCTAGACAAAGTTGAAAGGAAGGCCTTTTGTATCATTAACTCTCTGCAATCTCTCTCTCTCCGCCGCAACGTTGCATCTCTCTCGCTATTCTATCGCTACTATAATAATCAGTGTTCCTCAGAGCTTTCCCAGTGTATACCACCTCCTTTACGTAGGGCACGTGGTACCCGTCTTGCAACTCAATCCCACCCCTACTCTGTGCAACTCTCTAACCCAAGAGTGAAATGTTACTCTCAAACTTTCTTCTACTCAACAGCTGAGCTATGGAACTCTCTCCCAGAATCAGTCTTTCCCTCTTCCTATGACTTAAATTGCTTCAAACTCCGTGTGTCCAGGCATTTTGGCTCGAACGTCCCTTGATTTTGGCCCTGTCACTCTTTCAACTATGGGGAGGCACTCGCTATAGGCAGTTATGCCTTTTGCCTCCCTCAATCACATAGAAAAAAAATAAAAAAAAACAAAACATGACTCGAACCCGGACTGTGAAGGTGAGACCCAAGGCTGTATCAACTTATCCACATCGCTCCCTACCACTACCACCATCACCATAAATTATATAGTCCATTTCTGCAGACACCATTCCAGACCACACACGTACTTACATGTGTTTGTACGTTGTAGATTAATGCACTTTATGTTAACGGTCCCATATTAGCTGTATAGTCACTACAGACAGATAATAAAAGATGCCTTGCACCAGCGGCATTGACTATCCTAAAAGGTGGAGAACGATGGTGCTGTCTCACTGTAGGGTTAATTGTATAAAACAAATAACAGTGTGTTACTAACCACACACGGAATATATTGTACCCATTGTCACTCACTTAAGTTGCTTTCACTGTTGAATCCCTTTACCACACTCAATCTCTCTCTCTCTCTCTCTCTCTCTCTCTCTCTCTCTCTCTCTCTCTCTCTCTCTCTCTCTCTCTCTCTCTCTTATTTGCACATGTGCTATTGACTCTCCTCGAAGACGGAGAGCGATTGCGCTTTTCCACAGTAGGGTTACATTTATACATGAAAAATATATAAAATAAATACAATCAAATATATAATGAAGGAAATACAACAAATACACAGCCATCCCCTAAAAATTATAACTGGGGATAATCAAGTTGATTATTTACACGTTACTGTAATCAGTGTAATTGGGGAGAATTTAGGCAGCAATCGAGTAGGGCAGTAGCCAGCCCAGGGGACGCCACATAGGCATATGATAAGGAGTTGCTGGTACTCGTGTTTCATTTGACTGGCTTCCCCCACTGTTTCCGTTGTGCCTCACCTTAACAGGGAGAGCATTCCAAATAACTCTCACAAACACCTTGTCCTCTTATGCATTTCACTACAATTTACAAGCATACAACACGTCTTACCAACAAACATAGTTTACCTCTAATGTACCTTGATTTTGGATCCTTGCCACTCTTTCAGCCTAGGGGGAGATCCTTGTTACAGGTAACTTTGCGGTTTGCCTCCTTCCTACACATAGGACAAAACACAGGTTGGAATTCAACAAGGAAACATGTCCGCGAGGATGTAGTATGAGGTTGTACAGTAGCACTAATGATTTTCTTTTAATTTGATACATATATATATATATATATAATATATATATATATATATATCCGCAATAGATTGGTTACTTGGAAAGCGTAACTTGATAATAAAGAGAAGAACCAACGCAGGAATGAATAATAACACCATTTTGTACGACGTTTGGAGAATCGCTGTTCTCATCTTCAGGTCTATAATTAAGATACAGCCAAAATTACATAATAAAGAGCAACATTGTGACTTTCTAAACCTTCGTTCTCCACCATACGTGATCACTCGCACTCCCAGGACCATCCCATACATGACACCCAGTTTAACATTCTGTCCAGTCATAGCTCTACGAATATGTCAGCCTCTACACACCCATCTAGCTAAACCCGAAATAGGTACCCATGATTCCCCTTTCGATTTACTCTGTTTCTAATAACTATAGCCTACTTGCCTACTGTTGCTTTCACATATTTTCTTGTCTTTCACTAAATATAATTAATGTTCACGATTTAAGGATTATTATTATTATGTTATTCGTATTTTTATATTTTGACCATGTTTACTCCAGCTTTGATATTTAAGTTCTCCCATGTTCATTTCTTTCATTACACTTATGTATAATTAAACTAACCATTATATTTGTAGTCACAATGTTGCACTTCTTTATGTAATTTTGGCTGTATCTTAATTATAGACCTGAAGATGAGAACACCGATTCTCGAA